>JAVJGJ010000047.1:95188831-95221588 GCA_035590215.1 Microhierax caerulescens
CTAAACTGCCAAACACATTTCATGCTAGGAAATGGCTCCATCTCCTGTTCTGCACACAGAAGTTCTCAAAATCTTAAAAAAAAAAAAAAAAAAAAAAGAAACTCCACAGCTGCTGTTTCTCTGCAAAGAGAAAATAAAATTCAAGCTTATGTCTACAAAATTAAATCCTCTCATGTGCACATTTAAATACTACTTTAATCCTTCTGGGATGGAGCATCAGCAAAAAAAAAAAAAAAAATCAAGTAGGTGCTAAGAGAAAGATGTTGCTATTTGTCAAACCATCATCTGAAATTATGGTGTGGGATGTTCTCAGCTCCCCTAAAAAGCTCTCATATGGTTGGAACATAAATCTGTCCTACGTCCTGTGCTGCAGGCTTTGTTCATCATTTTAGAGAGGGCTTTAAAGCTTTTACTCCATAATATGGCCAATCTTAGGTGCTTTGCCACTCTCTCCAATGACAGTTATCCCACTGGATACTTAGGTGAAGTCAACAGGAGTTTTGCCATGAATTCTATAACAAATTCTTCCCTTGCATACAGGCAAAAAAACAGTTAGGAAACCAGGGTGCAAAACTCTTACTCTTCTCATTGCATCTTCTGCTGCACTGCATGCCCTAATACAAGTTGAAAAAAGCTGCATGGGAGAGATGTCTTTGAAAGGATGTACCTTCTGCAGAAAGACACTACACAGCTTCTTGTGAATCATTACTTGAAAGACCTGTGCAGCCACCTGTGAGACTACCAAGGGGCAAAACCACAGTAAAATCAGCTGTGACAGTAGAGGGAAGTCAATAGAAATAATCTGATTTAATCAGATTGCAGGACACATCCTTTTAAAGTAGCAAGTAGGGACAGCTGTTTTGCCCACCAAGTAGCCTGTGTTGTATCAGTCAGTGACAAGATAGATATAGAAGCCATGCAGGACAGCATCACTATATTCTCTACCAGCTCATGTGCATTGGAGAGCTTGTCCTATCAGGGAAAACAGCAGAGAAGTCCTCCTTCTGCTCCGTTCAGGATGGCAGAAAGGAGCTTCTATGCACAGCTGTGGAAGGGAAGATCAAGCAAGCATTTGCAGGCTGTCCTGGTTTCAGCTGAGAGTGAATTTTCTTCTTAGCAGCTGGGATGCAGTGCTGTGTTCTTGATTTAGTGTGAGAATAATGCTGATAATATAGTGAACTTTTCAGTTGCTGCTAAGTAATATTTATACTTAGTCAAGGACTTTTCAGTTTCTTGGGCCCTACCAGCGAGAAGGCTGGAGGGTCTCAAGAAACTGGGAGGGGACACAGCCAGGACAGCTGACCTGAACTAGCCAAAGGGATATTCCATACCATAAAATGTCACGCTGAGTATATAACTGGGGGAAGAAGGAGGAAGCGGGGGATGTTCAGGGTTATGGCATTTGTCTTCACACGTAACTATTACATGTGATGGAGCCCGGCTTTCCTGGACAGGGCTGAACACCTGCCTGCCCATGGGAAGTGGTGAATTAACTCCTTGTTTTGCTTTGCATGCTTGCATGGCTTTTGCTTTATTTCTTAAACTGTCTTTATCTCAACCCATGAGTTTTCTCACTTTTACTCTTCTGATCCTTTTCCCCATCCCACTGTGAGGGGAGTAAGTAAGTGGCTCTGTGGTGCTTAGATGTCAGATGGGATTAAACCACGACACAAGTGAGACTAATTGACAGTCTATTTCCATGAATGGAAGGGTAAGGAAGGTGAGAGTTAAGCCACATGCAGAGTTCAAGACACCGATAGGAAAGTGAGGTTCTTCTAAAAGAACAAAGTGCATATTACGGAATGGCATGTCAACTGAGCAAGAAAAGGAGGACTCAGGTAATCCTTTTCAAACTCATCGAGAAATTTTAAGGCTGTACCCTTCCACCTGATCAGGGCAGTTTGTTGGTCTGTAAGGCTGCATTGCAAATGCAAAGGTGGGAGGAATACTCCAACTTCATCGTGTTCCCATCTGTGCGGTGAAGCCACCAGATTCTTCATGTTTTGTAATGCGGGGGCTTGCATGGAATTGTGACTCCTGTATGACCTCTGCACTCCTCTGGTGCCAGTAAAACATCTATACTCCCAGAGCATTAGGTAACAACCAAGACCTATGTTTCAAACATTACCAGAAGTAAATTTACACAAACAGGATTTCACTGAAGTCTATTCAGAAGAAATAGCTATTTTGTGTCTATACCTCACTGCTTTTTTTTTGTCTGGTTCTTGAAGAAATGTAAGAGTAAATACAACTTCCTCTGTGTGTGGGACCAAGCCTAGACCTTCCTCCAGTTTACACCTACCCTTACATGAATACAAACCTCAGCAGATACTTGACTTGCAGGATCATGGTAAAAGGTTTCATAGCCTTTGAGTAGCTCTTTTTGATACTTACGTACCAACTACCTCTATCATAGGCCTTCTACCTTCATCATTGCCCTTTCACAGCCTCCCTGGATGATTTCATGTTGGCATTTAACCTACACCAGAAAAACACCTGTCACATAGCATTCAAATAGAAGGCATCTGACTTATGAATGGGAGAAGTATGAGTACTACAGAGGCTAGCAGAAAGAAACAGGATCCTAAAGGCTTAATTTATTTGTCCATAAATTGCAATGGACATGGAGCACGCCAGTCATTCTATACCACTCCATCAGCCTGCTGGCAAAGGCAAGAGAACTTATGCTGAGCATCTTAAATCTTTCAAGAGAAGCAAGTGGCGTACTAGCATTTGCGTGCTGGAAACCAAGTACCACCCTGCTGGGAGACCATACCCTATTGAGGAAGTCTATCTACTTGCTGGACAAGAGCCAGACTTCCCAACTGCTCCTGGGAGTAATGTGGGCTGAAATCCTGCTCATAGACTTATAGCACTCATACTACAGCTCTGTATGCAATGTGGGCTCTTTATGTTGGGTGCAACCTGACCCTGTTTTCTGTACCTGCTTGTTTCCACAACTGGAGTTCAGTGCAGTTGCCCAGCTATTATTTCGCATCAGAGGAGTTAACATGATAAGGATTCAGATCTGCAGAGCTGAGAGGTTTGTAAATCTGATATATCACTATGTCAGACAGCGCATTCAGACTTTGACACTGAAAATAGTTATGCTATTTCATAGCCCGGGAAGGTAAAGAACACTATCATCTACTTTTAAATGCCCTGCAGACAGCATGAGGCTGATGGATCTGTAGGGAGCATTTGTCAATAGGTGCCTTCTGAAAATGTATGAAACACCAACAATTTGGACCATGCACATGTAAAACTTCAGTATTGGTTGATTATATCTTGCTGCAGAAAGTAACATCACTCCTCACTTTCTTATCACTTTAAGTACCAGCCTTCTCAGCTAAGAGTTCCTCAGCAAAGAAATCAAAGCGTCACAACAGCAATTTATGAGCAATTACCTACTCTTACAGACCTGTGAAGGAGGACTTCGATATGTGTTGCCTACCTTCTCCTGTGCCATTTCAGATGTTACATGGCTAGCAAGACGGCTTTGCAATTGGAGCCAGTCTCAATCCAAATACCACTGCCTAAGCTCTCCAGGACCAAATCAGTTTCAAGGACTGGCTTGACAGTGGATTAAAGGAGAATGAAAATGTTTTTGCAGCTCCTGACTGCTTCCTTTAAGAACAAATGCTACAATAGAACAGACAGCTGTAGGAGAATTCCCTCAAAGCAAATCATTGCAATACAGAAAGCAAAAAAAAATATATAACATTAAGCCTGTTTACAATAGCATTATGTTCTGTCTGGACACCTCTCTGTTGAGACATTGGGCTCTCACACAGTTTTGTTGTCCTCCTTTGAAGACAGCAAGGGTGTACAAAGGCCAGTCAGGGGTAAATCCAAGGAGGTGGGAAGGAAAGGGGCTGCAGCAGCAGTGCTTATTAGCGTTTCCTAGAGCAGCACACAGAGCTGCATTATCAGCCTGCGTTCTGCAGGAGAAGGGGGTCTATGTGCTCTGTGGTACAGCCTATGTCAAGGCAGAATAGGCAAATTTCAAGCTGAGCATCTCAATCTAACATCTCTGCACTTCAGATCAAACCAGCTTTTCCCCAATGTCTCCAGAGCATGGTGGACTTGGAGTCTGGTCTCAGACTCATACCACCTCTCCCATGTTGATCATACTACAACGTATTTTGCTGTTCCCAGAGAAATGATGAGCTTTTGTCTGAAACCCTGACCTAAGATTCAACAGCTTGAGCTATAATTCCTAGCTCTCATGGTCCCTGTGAGATTTTGGGTAAACTCCTATGTGGCTTTGGTTTAACCCTCTGTTGTGATTATTGGCACTTTCTTTCTCTGCCCAAAAGCTGGCCAAGCATCACGCAGACCTGATTTCCATGACTACTGCTGCCTCGGAGCATGCACACCAGATCAATAGTCCACAAAACTCCCTCAAAGTGACAGTGTGCTCCTTAGGTCAGACCTATAACAAGTACATATAATGCCCTTGTTGATTATCTACACCTCTTCCTGAGTAGAAGATAGATCAATTCCACCAGGTGAAACCTACAATATCTAAAGGTAATTCTTCTGCAGGTGAGCTTTTGAAAGAGCTGCTATTAAGAGAAGGTGTATGCAACACAGCAAGAGAGCAGATCACCTTGAATGACAGACCAGAATACACATGGGTATAGCCCTCTCCTGTAAGTGTGGTGAAAGTAGGAATATACAGGAAATAGAGCAATAACAATTCTTGCAACTTCAGGTTTTGAAATACAAAAAGAAAAAAAAAATCTTCCAAGTATAGTTGGTTAAGTAGTTCAAACAGCTAAACTCTCCAGTGTACAAGGCTATCATTTTAGATAATGAGACATTTCTCCATTTTCCAAAAGGTTAAAGAGAGACTCTATAAATTCTGAATCTAGCAGCCCAGGGAGGCTTCTCCTAATAGCCCCAACAGCCATCATATTGTCTGGGACACATCAGGATCAGTTAATGCTGATGAAGTGCAAAGGTTTGTGTTCAGAATAAAAGCAGGAGCAGGTGAGGCTTCATGACTTGAAGCTGTAAAAGAGCTTTCTGCAAATAAGCTGCAGGAGGGGGGGAAGAAGAAATTAACTGCCACCAACTACAATGAAACCAGTAAATAATTACCACAAAATGTTTGCTGAGAGAGGAATATACAAGGTCATTATCATACTATACATTGCATGAAGGGTAATCTCTGCAAACTAGACTTTATGGGCTAACCTGTGTCTCACAGAGCAGGTGGCAATGCTGCCCTTTAGGTACTGGCAAGCCAGAGGACGTGTGCCTCAGCCATCTGGAACTCTGTCAGCACGCAGTGTTGCTGGAAATAAAATGCACAAAGATTTGCATGGCTGATTTTCTGCTTCATGCCTTGGTGAGGACAGCAGAGACAAACAGCCTTGCCCTGCTGACCACTTGTGACAAGAATTTACTTGGCGACAGAGACCCTCAGGTGGCCAGATGAAGCCAGCCATCTGTTAGCTGCGAGGCTGCAGCCAGCCACTGCATGAAAAGGTAAAAATTAAAAAAAAAAAAGGGGGGGGGGAGGAGAAAAAAAATAATCTAAAGATGGACAGAGAAAGAACAGTATTAGCTGTACTGCAGGTTTGGTTTTTTCCCTTTTCAACAATAGAGGGAGTCAACCCTCCATTCTGCCCGCAGCCCGGCCGGTTGCAAGCCCACCGTGACACTCCGGAGGTTCTCAGCTCTCCCCTCAGCAAGAGGCAGTAATTTCATTTCCAGGGAGCAACCCATTTTATGTGTACTACTTTACCAGAAGCAAAAAAGGCAAGAAGAGTAATGGTAGCTTCAGGCAGTTAAATAAGACACCACTTTTGTTAAATGATGAAGATTTTTTTCAAGCTGGAATGCAGAACTGCTTTTACACTGGGTGGGCATTCACAGAAAAGCCATTTACAAAAAATACACCAGCCCTCTAAGCAGACCGTGAGCTCCGCTCGAGTAGCAGCCTTCCACTGTGGGACACAGAGGCTCGCTCTTCTCCTCTCCCTCTAGGCTTTGAGCCCAATAAGAGGGCTCTGCATGCTACCTGGCCTGAGGTAAGACAACTGCTCAGAGCACTGGGCAGGTTATCATCTGTGCACTATGGTAAACCCACATTGCTCTAGCTGATCACCTTTATTTTGAATCCAGTTGAGCCCGCTATGGGGAACCCAAGCATTGGACTCCAAATTTCATCCAGATGGAACCAGGGAAAGGACATTCTGCATCCTGAAAGATTTCAGGGCTTATGAAGGAAGGAACAGGTGGGAATTGGCTGTTCACGCCACAGTTTTTGACACGTAACCCACCTTTAAGAAAGCTCTCACGTGTTTAATGTCCTGGCCTGGAGATAAAAGCAGTATCAGGTCATGTGCTAGAAGTTGTGCCTGGTGTTGATGCAATGAGAGGAAGGGCAATAAAACCAGGCAGTAGAACTTCTGCAGCTCCTCTGTTTTGAGGCACTCTGACAGCAATGTCACTGCCCGCTGCCCTGCAGATCAGGCTATCATTTGTAAGATGCACCTTGGGCCAGAGAGCAGGAAAGCACAACCCTATGAGTGCAGAAGAGGAGCGTGTACTCCCTCATCTGCCACATAAAGGTAAGCCAGAGTCAACCTAAAAGTTCAGTGCATGAACACAGAGGTATTGGACAGGGCCTATTTGATAGGGGAGTCTTCATTACATAAAGGACCCCGTGGCAGTAGAGGTGATGTGTCTTATCCAAGACCACCAAGCAAGCCCAGGACAACACCAGAAACAAAATTGGCACCTCCAGAGTCCCCAGTACTAATGCTGTAACATCACATCCACAGGTACTCCATCCAAGAGTTTTGTCTCTGAACCCTAACAAGATAATCAAAGATTTTCTGCTCAAAGAATAAACCATATTTCAAAGAATTTGTGTGGCTCAGGTCTCCAAGTGACAATTTCTGACCCAAAGAGATGGAAACACAGTGACAGATGCCTCAAAGATTCTTTCATTTTAGTTCATCTTATCCCCCAGCCCTGATGGTCAGGAAAACATAAAGTGACACAGTCCAGGTCTTAGTTTCAGTAACATTAATGTTTTCCCTGTGAGCTCCAGAAAGTAGTCACAAATGCAGTCAAGCCCTGTCATTGTCACGTGTTGAAGCTCTAGCTTGAGGGAAACAGGTAAAACACTCCTTGGAAAAGAAGAAATTTTGATTCAAAGTAGCAGAAGGATCGAGGCTTACAGTGAGTTCAGAGCAGGAAAACACAACTCATGATCCCAGGTTGTATAAAGATCAGTAGCTTCTACATATATAATTTATGCCGCTGAGTCAGCTGTGTCCCAAATTTCCAGGTTTAACTATTAATGCAAATTTAAAAAAACACATGAAAACAAGATACCTATAGCTAGAAACAATACCAGTCACTGAGTAAACAGATCATTTGAGCAAAGCTTTGAAGTGGTCAAAATTATTAAGTCCTATTTTTCTGCTGATGGGAATTGTATTTGAAATCAGCCAAAGCTTTGTTGAAATAACTGCTGTAGCTGTTTTCATTTTTCAGTTATGCTAGTTATGAATAAACAATAAAGGTGCCATTTATTTAAAACATATTCAACATCTCTCCCTTGGAAGCCCCATAGGGTGAACATGCAGCTCTACTTGTATGTTTCCCTCACTAAAAAAAAAAAAAACTTGTGTCAAAGTACAAAGATTAGAGGTGGTGACCAAAGTACATCAATTCCCTCCCTGCCCCATCTTCTCCCTGCCAAAGAGTTACCATGCCAATAGGAATTATCACTTATTCATGTTTGCTTCAGTAGATTAAAAGTGTGCTGAAAACTTTTGATGTCAAAAGCCAGCATTTATCTACATGGAAAGCATGATTCTCCCCCCAGTCAAGTCTACACTTTCAGATTTTGTTGAATCTACGTTTTCAATGAAAGACCAAAAAATGCTTTTGTAAGGAAAGAATATGCATTTTCTATGGATTTTTTTTAACAAGTGTTTGAAAAGAAAAATTTGACTCTCTCTGCCAGACAAGGGGTGCTCTCCCAGTACAGTGTGTTCACATTTGCAGCTGGACAGTCCGGCTGCATGGCATGGCAGCCGTGCCTAAACCACTTCCCTTCTTGCTATTTCAAGGCATTAGAGGAAACCCATCATTATGGTTGTTCATAACCAGTGGTTGATCTGCATACCATGTACTCAGTGTATGGCAGGAAGGGAATAGACAGGAGCAGGAGAATGCCAGCTCTTTTTCTGTAACCCACACAAGGGCCCATGCAAGTAGTCTGACACATCTGCAGAATCAGATAGGGGATTTTTTTTTTTTTCCACTCTTTGTACCAGCTGGTGCTAAAGCTTAATTTAACCATTGTACCAATACAGAAATGCAAAACAGATTCTTCATGTTCAACCTCACTTTCTAGCATGAGTTACCATTCAGCACTGATTAGAACAGCAAAATACTATTTCCAAGAATTGTGCCCATATTTAAAATAGACAGAATTTATTTTTTTTTTTAAGGGAATATATCCTTATCTAGAGGAAATTATCAACCTGATAATTCAGGTTGAGAGTTCCTGCTATAAACAGAGTTTAAAAACAGCTGTTTGAAGATGTTGCACTGTTTAGTTTTGGAGACGAGTGTCTGGCCCTCCTACCGCAAGTCCAGGGTAATTTCTCAAGTTGGCTGGCTGCTTCTGTGCGCTACACAACCCAGATTTGTTAGGACCACAGTCTTCAGTTTCCACAAACCTCAAGATTTATGAGAGCTTGTGGTGGGAGTCTAGCAACACTAAATAGCAGCTTGGGATATATTCTGGTCAGGAGGTAGACTGTGACTGAACACAACATCCAGATACAGTCCCAGCTCTTTGTGTCAAGGGAAGATATTCTTGTTCTACAAAAACAATAGCAGGTGCCACAGAAGGCCACATAGTGAAGTTACCAGGCAGAGGGACTAAAAGCTTAACTAAAGCAAGTGCTATTTTCATTATTATTATTGCCACAAAATCAAATTAATTTGTGGCCTTGCCACATACTATGGAGAGTGCCAAAACGGGCTGGGGGACAAAATAAATCCATGAGTAACAGGGCCACCCATGGCTTCTGAAATACAACTGGTGGAAGTAAATGAAGAAACCCCTCCCAGTGCCTTAGTGGTAGGGCATCTCTGACAGCAGAAGGATCTCTAGACTTGCCCTGCAAGGTTCACTAGAGTCACCTTGTGTACAATGCACAGTGGTTGTTGTCAGAAGCAGGGGGCAGGTTGTGTGCATCCACAGGCCCAACCCCAAACAGCAGCACTAAGGGCCTTGTGCTCCATGTTATCCCATGCAGGAACTGCTCTGGCTGTGGCTGAGGTCTCTGCACTGGATGCCATCCCCGACCTTTTCACAACCATCATTCCTGCAGCACTCGTCCACTGAGGATCAACAGCAGAGAAGACAGCAGTTAGGGACACAGCAAAGCCATGCCCTGACAGTGCTCATTAACTGCCAAGACACAGAGAGATGACCAAAAGACTTGACCTATCCAAATTATAAGAAATGTTCATTCTTCTAACCAAAAAAACCTGTGTGAAGATAGATAAAAAGTATCTTTTTAAGAGGGAAAAATATGAGCCCTATTTCATTCCAGGGTACAATACCAGATGTATCTTTACAGACTGAAGTCTTTGCTTCCATGGGATTTTTCTATGGTTTTTCATTTGTTTATTTTAAATCTGAGACAGAATTTGTTTCCTAAGGTCAAAAGCACTCAGTTTACCCAGCTATTTTTAGTCATGCTGGACAGATTCATTGAATAATTCCATGAATTATTCACAGCACCAAGAAACAGCCTGGGCATTCCTATGATATTTGAAGACAATGACAGCTTTTCACATTTTTGCTGTGCAACTGCAAATCCGGGCTCCAGCAAGAGTCTCATAGGTTTGTCAAGGGAGGTCAGAAATGAGCCTGTTTTCCTCTGGACAATTATCTGTGTTCCAGTGTTGGAAACACAGTGAAAAGTCAGTAAGGCCTATTACAGTGGAGACAGAACATCTTGTTGCAGGTGGTTTTGGTATTTTTTTTTTAATTATGATTTATTCTGTGCCTCTTATCTGACATCAGGTTTTATATTTGTGTCTTCTGGGCTTAAAAAAAAAAATAAAAAAATCCACACCTACCAAGGCAGACAAAAAGGTCCTTAGAGCAGAGAAAGAAACAGCAGGGAGGAAATTGCTGCTGATTGTTCTGGAAATATCCTTCACCCAACTTACTAATTACACACTCCGTTGATCACCTATAATTATGATCTGAAAGGAAAGTCTACACCCTAGCAATTTAGCTGGTGTTTCTTTTTTAAAGTCAACCATTTCTACTCTAATGAACCTCAGTATGAGGCAGCAAAACCTTGGAGGGAAAGGCTGCAGACATGAAAATGAGTGCTTGCTGTCTCATTAACATTTTACTTGCTTGGCTAGGAGTCCTTTTGTTACAGGAAGCTAAGTGTTTTTATGGCCAGCTCTCCTGAATCTGTAATAATATCCAATATGAATGTAAAGTGATTTCTGCTTTTAAGCTACTGAGCCTCTAAATAATCTCCACTAAAGCTAATGTATCCACAGTCAATGTGCAGCACTAGCTAAAATACCAGTAATTGCTGCCTTGGCCAGCTCCACAGCACAACACTAAACATGACATTTGGCAGCTGTTAATATTTATAGCTGGTTGGATCTAACCTAACCTGTCAGATACAGTATTCCCAAAAGCAAGACTGTCTGGAGCTAAAGTTTTCTTTCCAGTTGGTAAAAAGTTAACACCAGGGTGAGATGCCCCAACACAAAACTAAGCCCATGGCAACCACGGAAGAGTTTCCCTGCACAGGTAGAGCTAAACATACCTGTGACACATAGATACTCCTGGTCTTGGCTTGAAGAAACCTACAGACTAGTTTTAACACAACCTTTAAAAGATGAGTCTTAGGCAACCACAAGGAATGCAAGGCAGTGAAACCTACAAGTAAGAATTTTCTAAGAAATTAATATAGCAGGTATTTAAGTGAAATTTAAAAGTAAATAAATTACTGACAAAACTCCTAGTGTAGTGGGAGATTCTTCATGACTGTAACCAGCTGAAAGAGCTGCCTCATGTCTCCAGAAATAAATTATGATATAAAACCAGGTCAAATATGAAAATGAAGAGAGCACTACCCCTCAATTTGTGCGAGAAACATGCTACTCCTGAGCCCTGCTCTAACTTTATCAGTGGACAATTGTCTCTAAAGAAGAACCGATCAGATGAGGATCAAAGAGAAGATAGGGCTGTCAGCCCTCTTTCACAGACAAGCACGTGTAGCAAAAACGGTCCAGACATGCTCCTTCCAGCCACCTTCCACTGCAGCCGTGAAGGCTGTGAAGGAGGTAGATGATGAAAAGAGATCAGTATTAAGGTCAGGAGGGAGGACTAAGAGGCAAAGACAAGCACAGAAATTGAAACTACACAAGCCAGTAATTAGTATTCCTAAATGTTAGCTGTTCTCTCCATCCTTCCACAGAAACCAGGGCAATTTTGCTTTTTAAAAGCTGTCTTAGACATGGATTGTTTGAATTTTGAGACAAGAGCAACATGTGACACAGGCCATGCGATTTGGGAAACCAATTACCTAACACAAGTGAGGCATCAGTGCTCTTCAAACACTGAAGGACCAAGAGAGATTCTCCTCTACCCAGAAAGTTGCTCTTGGGGAAGATGTGCCTCCTACTCAGCTCTTTATTTAACCCATCACTACAGTGGAAGCCTTTGGGCCACCTACTCAGAGGGCAGGGCCAGCCACACCAAGAGCTCCTAAGGGGGTCTGTGTTATCCACTACAAGAACCTCTTCAAAAACTTCGCTGACACCTTCAATGATCCTGCAACGTAACTGTTCCTTAGAGGATTTCATTTCTTCAAGCTGACTGATTCTGAGACAGGAGAAAAATGAATTACAGTAGAGATTATTTTCAGCTCACAGTAGCATACGTTAGTTTATCTCATTTTCACCATTTTTTATATCGCTATCCCTTTGAGATCTTCAGCTGTGTTTATACTGTGTGGTCTCAAGACTCTTCTCATTGAGACTGTGAAACTCATTGAACTCATTGAGTTCTGTGGAAAAAATACAGCAGAAGACTGCCTGTCATCATGGATTCTTAATAGTTCAACTCACACTTGTCTTATGAGCTTTGGGTTGAAGTGAATATTTATAGGCTACTAGCGCAAAAATATTGTCACTGTGAAAACTTGTTTTACTTAATAAATCATTATGCGAAGAACAGAGACTAGGTGCCAGTTTGGTCCCATGTACCTTTCATATCAATCACACAAGCCAGGCATTTGCAACATTGAATGATCTTGTGCGTGTTAGTTCCAACAGCTGGGAAAACAAGTAACCTCACAGAGACCAAAGAAATGCCTAACTAGCAGCCTGGGACTGCGTCCAGCAGCAGCAAGTAGCAGAAGCTGGGAGAAAATGTAAAAGATTGGCAGGCTTTCTCAAATTGGCTCCATTTCATCAATCTGTGGTAGGATTTCATGAGCATGGGATGCCCAGGAGAAAGGTTTAAAAATATTGTATGACAAACAAATTTAATTTTCACTGTTTGAAAATTGTATGTCAGAGTAAGTTTCATTAATTATCAAATTTTCACTTTAGCTTGTTTTATAACAATAGAAAATTAATGAAAAAGTTTTTTAAAATGTGGGTTTCAGACAGGTATGGGATCTTTGGCATTGTGGACAAAGCCAAAAGTGACTCAAACATCAGCTACTGAACAGGAACTCTTCTATGAATGTTAGTACATCTCTTTTCCAGTCTTAAACTGAGCCAAACACCCTTTTTCTTAACAAGATGGTTTTCTAGAGTCTCTCCTAGTCTTCAAGAACAACTCTTCTAGAGATGTTGCTCCAAGGTAGACCGGGTCAGGTTGTCAGGTTCTGCTTCTACATCTTGACTGTCTCACTCTCTCCCCAGAATGGGACAAGGGTCCCCCATGCACATCTGCCATAACTAGAGTAGAGTTTTCAAACTTTTGCCAGATATTTCAGGCCTCATATTGTAATTCAGGGAAGAAGTTTTAAGTCCTGAAAGTCCAACGTGACAGAACAAAAATGGAAAACAGATTCAAAGAGTAGATTGTAGTATTTAATTTCAGATTTTTTTCCTGACTGAATAAGCAACACCAAATGAACAGGACCTCAGACAATGCTCCATGAAAGTACAGTTCTGATTCTCTTTGTCTGTTGAAGGCCAGGAACCTCAGTATCAAAAGCCTGACAGCATAAAAGCACGCAGAAACCAACAAACACATCTGTAGAAGTTCTGACATGAGTTTTCATAAGAGGCCAAGAACTTGTCACCCACAGCATATAATTTCAGATAGGTAGATCATCTAGGAAGACCCCCAATGCTTAATTTAAAGACCTTCTACCATAGACATCCCACTACAGCATCACAAATTGGTCCAGTAGTTACATGTTCTCACAGAAATCATTGTGCCATTTTTTGCTATGTATAATTGACTAAGTTCAGGTTTCAGTCTTTGGCCTATCTTTGAGAAAACTCTTCCTTGTTTAATCTGTGTGGGACAAACCACAAAAAGGCTGCAAAACTCAATCCTTCCCAGAGCAAAATCCATAACTGGGAGTAAGATGCATCAGTCTCCCTACACAATAACGAGGGGTAGACTTGTCCCAACACAATACTAACTGCTGGTATGCAGTAGAAGGCTAGCCAGGAGCCTAGGCAACAGTCACATCTGCATCTGATCGCTGGGAATTAGTCACCTCTGACTTTTTAGGATGCACTGCCACCTCCCCACCACCACCAGGAGAGAATCATCCCTCCAGAGGTAAAAGTCAGTGCCTTAACTGTGGAGGATCCAGACTCCTTTCAAAACATAGGCAAGACTGGTGTTAACTTAAGTCAGCTCATTGACAGAGCACTCGCATGGAAATCTGAGAACTCAAATCTAAATCCATCCTCAGATCAGAGAGCAGAGGAAGTTCACATTCACAACACCAATTTTGTTTTCAAAAACCATGCCCATAACTGGTATATATGGAGACCCATATTTAATTTTCTTTTCTCACCACCTGGCCTTCTCAGTTCTCAAATTGCTTTGTGCAGAGTGGCACAGTTTCAGGAGCTAGGTAAAGAGCACTGCCTGCCACCAGCAGCCTCTCAAGATGGCCTTGTCGGTATGTCACTGCCTTAGGAAATGAGATCGCAGCAAACTTCAGTCATGCACTTCCCAGGCAGGTGCACAACCCAGTTGCACGTTACACTAACATGAACCTCCCTGCATTTAACATGGAGCCCAATGCTGGGTACATCCATCAGTCATTCCTAGGGCTCTCACTGATGGCATCCCCGGGGCACAGATACAGGGGAGATCAGACGTTGAGGGGCTTCGTCAGGCCAAGAGAGAGACAACTCCAGTCTGCATACAGTGGAGAGCTTTGAAGCCAGACAGGGAACATATCTGTGAAATACAGGTATCTCCTGGCACTGTAGCAGCTAAGAGGAGGTTTTACAAGAGTGCAGGTTCAGATGTAGAGGTCTGAATTCCATATGCAGCCTGTATCAGGGGTTTTAGTAGCTGGAGACTTTATAGGCTCTGTGATCAAGTCATTCCTTAACTTTCCTCCTGGATTACATAAACAGGCTGACTTCAGGTTTAAGCTTCTTTCCTGTGCCCCTTTCTTGCAGCTGTCTGAAAACTTAAAATATTTGGATTTACTGGGAAAAAGACACACTATTGCCCCTGTAAGATACATGGTAACAAAATCTGTAGTCAACACAGTAACATCCTCCAGGTGTTTTTTGTTTGTTTTAATATACTAGAAAGTCTGTTTATACAAACTATGTTTTCAGGAGGCTGAAAGGGGAGACTGCAATGTATTTTTTGGTTACTCTTTCCTCCCTTTGTAGATGTCCTTTTAAAAAAAAAAAATCAGAAACAAACAAGCTACAAAGGAATAGACATGGCTTCCTCTAAAAGTGTGTGAAAGGACATATCTGGCACTTTCCAGCTAAAAACCAAGTGGGGGCCCTTAAATACACCTAGCAGTGAGAAATTCATTAAGTGCGTTATGCCCTCTGAAGTATTTTAGCATTAACTTTGGTAAGCTTTGCTATTTCTTTTTTGTGGCATACGCAAATAAAATGTGATGATCCACAAGAGAAGCCAAGCCTACTTTTCAGCTAAGACAATCAACTTAATGAATAATTAGTGTAAGGATATTAGTAACATTAATGCTTAATGAGTTGAATCTTCTTTACATCATATCCTCTAGTTTTCCCAGCTTGCTAAATAAAAGTTTATTTATTGTCTTAAATTAAAGGACATTTCTGAAATGAGATATACTGAAATTGCAAAGAAGGAAAAGCTAATCAAGATAATTAAAATGAAAAATTGTTAGAATAATTCACTTTCACCTGCAATTGCAGTATAGTTGAACTAAGAGTTTCTAATTAAACGAGAAAGTATGTGAAGTGCAGCTCAGCTGATTTGCATTTATGGAACTAGAAGAAAATATTACCTTATTAAAGTGAGTTTCAGAGGAAATGTCATAGCACAGGGGTTGGCCTGACTTGACTTTCTAGTAGATTATGCAGTCATTTATAAATTTGACTGCTTCACAGAACCAGCTCCTCTGTGGCTCTAAATCAGCATGGTCTCACTGAAGTTAATGAAGCCACATCAATTTATACCAGGTGAGCATCTGCCCACTAACCCTTTCAATATATAGCTGCACAGAGCAAAATTCAGCTACATCTGCCACTGCGTAGACCTGAGAAAGATGGCAATGAAAGACAGTGTAACACTGCTGTGCCCAGATAATCAATTTAACCAAATTCTGCTGCTTGGACAAGGGCTGTAGCACACTGCCTGGAGTGATTTATTCCTGCAGGTATGAACAAGCAAATGAGCTAGGTGATACCTGCTGGCCATGGTTTTGGTGAAGTCCAGCCCATGAACACCACTGCTCTCAGTGCTGTACATAGCACTTGTTAAAAACTACCACCTTTACTCCAGTCCACGAC
Source organism: Microhierax caerulescens (assembly GCA_035590215.1). Classification (NCBI taxonomy): domain Eukaryota; kingdom Metazoa; phylum Chordata; class Aves; order Falconiformes; family Falconidae; genus Microhierax; species Microhierax caerulescens. Next base: position 95,204,864 of record JAVJGJ010000047.1, read on the forward strand.
AGCCCTGAATCTGTTGGCCTGATACATTCACAGCTGGGAAGAAGGAGAGGGGCTTTTGCTGGCATTGCCTGGTACGATGCACAGCCCCCTTCATGATGGGGTCTCTGCTTTCCTACCTGCACTTCCAACAGCGAGGTGAACACAATAACGTGGTTGCAGTAAAAATGAGGAAACAGAGCCTTCTTTCACTCACAGGAAGCAACTTCATAAACATGGAGTAGCCAATGGATAATCCCGCCTCACCCAACTGCAGGTGTACATGTTCTTGATGCAATATAATTGTGAGGGTATGCAAGGTATTTCATTCTGATTAGGTTAACCAAGACAATTCTTGGAATTCAAACTCCCAAGGCAGGAGGAAAGGATCTTCTGAGGTTCAAATAATGGATTTCATCTCACAGATGGAGCCAAGGGGAACTCTAAGCATGGGCATCTGCTGCACCATCACAACTACATTTAGACTATAAAAATGTAATACTTGATATTGCAATAGTATTTACTGTCTCTTTAAGGAACTAGGATTCAGTCTATTGAAAAAGCAAATGCTATTGCAGCTATTTTTTTTTTTGCTTATATTTTGTACAAAAGAAGATGACCACTTTATCATGCCTTTGCTAGGAAAATCACAGCTGTTTTGGTGAGGCATTCTGTGGTCAAGGATTCAGCTGCCAAAGTCATGTTACATCAGAGACAACAACAACCTGCTGGCAGAGATAACAAGACAACCCAACAGAAAAGAAGCTTCAGAGGGAGAAGGCTCGTTTCCAGCACTGCTTCATTTATTGCAGCTACAGGCCTAAATTAACCTTGAAAAACTGTCATGAAACTTATCAGGGCAAGCATAAAATTTACTCTACAACTCTCCATCATAACAGCAATGACAAAAAATATTAATGACATGCAGTTCACCTGTCAAGTTGATTGCTCAGTCCAAATAAAGAAACAGTTTTGTGGAGCTGTTTCAGCTGACGAGCCCCAATCACAGCCATGTCATAGCACAATATCCAGCAATGTAGTCACGCTAATTAAGGGGCTGTTCAGCCCAGGCTTTTCCTCAGCTGCCAGGGACAAGCAGATAGCTAAATGGCCCAGACAAGCCTTGCTGTTAAACACAGATATGTCACTAGGTCACATGGCCTTTTGGCCCCATTTGATTTAAAGTGCATTAGGCTGGCTTCCTTTTATTCATATTTTAAATCCTTTCAGTTTAAGGTTAACTATGGAATTACATATATGCTTGGAAAATCCATTTTACAAAAGCTAGGTTGCCTTAATACTGAATATGCAAGATCCTATATTTATGTTTATTTTCTATGCTACATGCCACACGAACTTTTCTACATACTTTGAGCAACCTTTGCTAAGATTAAAAATAGTATTCAATGCCACCTAACAGGTGAGCTGCAAATGACCAACAGCCACTGTCACAATAATGATTTATTAAAGTAAGGCAGGCAAAGAAATTCACGAGGCAGTTCATTTCACCACCACCCCGAAGAAAATGAGGAGGTGGTGTGGATACTCCTCCTTTTATTTTTATCTGGCCAGTTGTGTCACTGCTATTCAGCAGCACTGCCAAAGCACAGAGAAAAGGTGGATAAATAAGGAGAAGCAAGGAAAAGACGACAAGGAAGAGACAGTAGCAGGCTTCCTCCCTGGGCTGGGGGCACCAGTCTTGCTGATTACTGGTTTTTAGTCTCTCATGGTGTTACACAGGTTGCAGCAGACACAGCCTGGTGTACCAGCACAAAGGAATTGTTACAGGAGATCAGTACAGGACACTTCTGGAGTCCTGTGTTGAACGTGGGTGGCGAGGTGCCGGCGTGGGGCTGCCAGGCCCCTGTGAGGAGAGGCCAGGGCTGTCCTGGGCCATCATGGCTGGTTCCAGCGGCTCTGCCGTGGGGCACAGCTGAGCCCCCCGGCCAAGGTGGGCTGCTAATGGGAAGGTGTTTCAGAAAGGGCAAACCCTGCCTGGCAGAGTGAGGGGGAAGTGAGAGAAACAGCGCTGCGAGCCTGCGGGAGGTGGTCCAGGCCCAGAGCTTGCTGATGGCTTGTCACCTGCCCAGCACAGCCTTGGGGATAGTGGAGATGCCCGAGGCACTGGCACAAGAACTCTCCAGACAGTGCAGTGGGCACTCAAAGATGAAGATCACTCAAAAGATTTGTGGTCTGCTCTGAGAAGTTTTATAATCAAGGGGCAGATTTTGTAATCTTGTAGGTTTTCACAGGTGACCATTAAATCTGTGATAACAGCACTTCATCAGCATCTCTACATTTTCATCTCCACTGCCTGTCAAAGACACATGGAATGGCTGATACTAATATCTTTAAGAAAAGAAAAAACATGAAAGAAACCAAAGTACACAAACTTCTTGTTACTCTCAATAAACAGACACCATCTTAAATTTATTTGAAACCTGGAAAGTACACTGGAAGTTGCTATTGCTGTAAATGTGTGTGTATACACTGAAATGAAACAGGATGTTGAAGGAGGAGTATGACTACAAGGGGAAAAAAAAAGGAAAATTAAGGAAATTATGTATACGCAGAAATGTACCACTGGAAAAAGGATGCCATGCTTTATCCAAGATTGAGGTTTCCCATTTAATAGACAAGGCATCATCCCTCTCCAGTCTCAAATAAGATGTTAGAAGAATAGACCTCAAGGTCCTTTTCAGCACTGTTCTCTGTGAAGCAAAGGACAATACTCCAAACATCCACGTTATTTGGGATGCATGTTCAGTCTGTGGAGCTGTTGGGAGGGTGAGTAAGCTTGCTTTGGATGCAAGTTGATTGCATGTGGCCTTGGAGAGTAGGAAGGCGTACCGAAAAGTCAAGATGGCCAAGTTCAGACTGTATTGTTTCACCACAGAACCTTCCAGAGTTAACCTCCTTCCATTCTTTTCTTGTAATTAGCATGTTATCAACACATTTCCAACTCTGTCCTGTGCCTTCTCATTATTATTTTTGGACATACAGGGGAACCAGGCATTGCTTCAATAATTCTAACATCTTTCTAGATCTGTAAGCCTGTAACCTCTGCAGCATAAGGAAACCTCCATGAGCTAGACCACTAAAGGATACAAGACCTCCTCCTGATGACAGCAGCGCTAGTGCTGAAGCCACAGCTGACAGATGTATCATTTAAGTGACAAGTTCACAGAACCTTTAATTCCATAACCTTTTATTTTATTTTTGTCTGGATGATGCACGTGCTTCCAGTTTGAAGATAATAGTATCCAGAGTTATTTAACAAGTTGTTTATGTGAGAATATTCCAACCTGTTAGGCATATCTGCTTTTGCATTTACAGTGAGATTTTCATGGGAAGCAAGAGGTCACATACTAATTGAGTTTCCTGATTACAGCACTCAAGCCAACATGGCCAGCGTATTATTGGCTACTTCAATACAATCCCACATTTGCCTAGACAGTTATGATACTTTATCCATGGACATTCCTAAGGATGACATTAACATGGAGAAATTCTAGACAGTACTTATTCCATCAGTAAGTGGTCACAAACATTAGACTTTGCAGAATTTCCTAGAAATTTTGATAGATTTGACGTAAGGAGAACGCCTTTCATGAAATAGCTGGATATGAAAACCTTAAAGCCACAAGTCAGAACTTCAGAGATGACCACATCAAACAAAGAGGATTTAGTGCCAAGAGTGGGATTTAATGCTGAGATTTGGAGCAGAACAAAGAACAGATAGTCTCAAAGAACTAATTGGAAGGGAAAGAGGGATTCAGAATCTCCTCATCAAATTCAGCCTTTGGTAACAAAGGTACCAGTTAGAGGAAAAAGGGCTTTTAACACTTTCATGTTCATAACTAGTAGTACATGTAATATATGTACTAGTACAAATACACATACATATATAACATAAAACTTACTCCAACCACTTCCAGAATCCCTTTTGTAATTTGATTTTGCTGATCTATTTCAGCTCTGACCAACATTCTCCTAGGTTCATGGACATTCTTTTATCCATTTACCTCCTTCACATCCATGTATTGTGGTCCTCTCAAGTTTCTTTAAAAAAAAAAAAATCTTTCCAGTTTTCTTCCTATCTTAGTCTTCTTAAACATTCATCCACCCATTCACCTCACCCCCTTCTAAATGCTTTTCTCTCCCCTTTGCTCCCATTTTCCCATTTCGTGTGTGGCTGCCTTTGGTGACAGAGCCAGCTTTCACAGTTTCCATCTTTCTGTGCTGCTTTTTCTATCTTGCCATTGAATTTTTTGCTCTGCAGTCATGTCTACCACTTCTGTAGCAACTGTGATGCTACAGAACTGTGATTCTGTGCCAAAGTGATGCAGGCAAGATGAAGTTTCTCTTTCTTCCCCCCTCCAGGAACAGGCCAGTTTCCTCACCTGATTCACAGCATGACCCCACGAACAGTGGCAGCAGCAAAGCTGAGGGGGAAGGGAACTGCCATGCAAAGGCTTGGACTTTGCAACTGCCAACATCACGTTGCACCTGAAATTTGCTGTCACTCCCCCACCCCTATCTTCCACAGTCAGCCACCCTTACTCACAGGGAAGACATTACTGCAGGTTCTCCTGCTGCTTTTAGCAGTAACAGAGTATAAAACCTTTTTTTATAAAAGGCTACAAATGTCTAACCCTCTAGCTACCTCAACAATCCATCCGGCCAGATCAGTGCAGCATTGTCACAGGCAAGGCTTTTAAAATCACATTTTGATAATGTATTTATATCTCAACATCCAGTTATCATGATTTTTTTTTAACTACCTCTCTATTTTATATCCACATCTCTTTCCAACAGGAAGCTGTTTCTGATATACACCCTAGAAGTTCTCTTAACAGCATTTCCCTTGTGTATGTAGTTAATCCACTCTCCTTGCTTTCTTATTCCTTGTAATTGTAGATTTAAAGTTCTGTCTCTTTGTCCTGCTCCAACTGAACCTGAACAAACAATGCCCAAAAAAGAACAGACATACCACCCTGTCAACACAATTTTTCCCTGAAAAAGTATGAATAAGAGTGAATTCAAAAGAATCATACTGAAACTTCAGACTCTAGGAGTAAAGTATTTCCTATTGAATTAAAACTTTACCTTCATTGCTATTATGCTTAGAAGATAGAACAGAAAAAGAAAAAAAAATAATTAAGGGGCCACATGATGCTGAACAACTGAAAAAAGATAGGAATGAGAATGAACTTCTGATGTCCCTGGAAAAGGAAATTCAGTGCACTCCATGCCCATTTGGATACATTCCCTGAGAAGACAAAGCAGAGTTTGGCTAGGAGAACAACAAAATAAAAGCACAACTAAAGGCAGTTATTTCAGTACTGCAGGAATCCATTGATTTATGTAGTCCTGACACTAAGTAATTCACTACAGATTTCCTTAATCTTGCACTTATGATTAAACTATGTAATAATTATTTCCAGTATAAAACTAGAAGTTCACTACATCTGTCCAAGTATACAGTTTGTTTGATGCTTTCAGAGAATTAAAAAAAAACCCACAACCAAAACAAATAAAAAACAACATATGAGCTCACAGCTGTGAATCTAACCTCCATTTCAACATGATGGTATTTCAGCAGTTAGACTGTTTTAGAGATTGCTATAATATATTGTGATCATCATACATTGCAGAAGCAGACAAAAGGCCAAGGGGATATGTTTATACCTCCCCCATTGCACAACAAGCTACGCAGGAATACAATGGAAGTTTCAAAGAATCAGGCTGCTGTGTGAAACCAGTGTAACTTTCTCTCCTGAAAACGAGTAGAGGTGCAGCTAGAAGGAAAAGTAGATATAATCAAATGGTTGGAGCAGTACACCTTCTTGTCAGGTGATAATAAATGTTTTAATCGTTGCACTGACATACAGCTTGGGCATAAAGCACAGGTTTCTGTTGCACTAGAACAAATAACTTCTAAAATCCATTAATTTCACTTTGCACCTCCTTCAGCCTTTCAAGGGTTTCTTGGAAAGGAGAGCAATTACCACTGAAGACTAGGTTAAGCATATCTAGGTGATGGGAATATATATCACAAAGGGAGTAACACACCCAAAGACAAACATCTATGCACTGCAGTGTGTGTTCCACATGCATCAACTTATTTCCTGAGGTCATTATAATCCTGTTGAAAATAGTCACCAATTATTTAAATCATACCATCATTCAAAATATCCTGTAACACATCCAGAAACAAACCAACTGGTGCCAGGGCAGGAAAATAAGGAAATTCTACTCCTGGGAAAGGGAGGGAGAAAGTACTCATCATAATCTATTTATCAAGTCAATAAAACTACACTTTGATGGATGAAAGCAACAGTAAGTAAATAAGTAAACAAGGGGCTGGGGGGGTGGGGGTAGGGTGGGGGGAGGGAGCTACCTTGGAAGCTACCTTGAAAAATAACTATGGAGTTCAGAAGGTTGCTGCTCTGATTAGCCAGGGGTACTAGAGGTTCAGTTTAGGGTTGACTTCTGGGAAGCATCAGACAGATGGTGGTTAAAAGAACTAAGAAGTCTTGCTTAACAGGTTAATTTCTTGAAGATCCAAGTGAGAAAGTTAGGATGCTGGAACAGCTGAAAATAACTGCTGTTCTTAATTGTCACAGAATGTTAAGAATTTTAAAAAAGCAAGCACACAAGTTTTCTTCTGTAACTTTGTTTCCAGCTTTGTACTCAGGAGCGCATTAGCTTTAATAAAAAGAACTTGTGTTTTCAGGAGCTAAAGGAGTTTAGGTGAAGCTGCCTGATACTTCCTCAGAAATCAGGAATCTGGTAGCAATAGCATGTGGGTATGCTACTCCTACATGTTCAGGTGAGCTTGAAAGTGTCAGGAATTAGGATGTGCATCTTGATATGTTGCAAATTTGCAGGGCAGTTTGATGCTGCAAATACCATGTTCTGAGGAAAAGCCCTTTGCGGACCCCAGCTAAGAGGGAACAGGCATCTAAGAGGCAGTTCACAATTTATCTCACAAATCCCTGCCCCAGTATCTAACACTACCACATTTGCTTTGGTTGTGGAAAGAAACAAACTACTTCAAGTTACACTGCAAACATTTAGAATAAAACATCACCCATCCTAAAAAAATCAAACCTTATTACTAATCTAAAACTTAGGATCACAGGTAGGGATGCATTTGTGGAAGCTTGACAGCTGAGCTACTGATTAATCTGGATCGACTTTTTAAATAAAACTTTTGTCAAGGTAAGCAAGATCACTTACATTCACCTAAGGAAACCCCCTTCAACATTGGCTGACACTCCATGTGACAGCAGACTTTACTTAAAATTAATATGAGCCCTATATGACCTCATAACCTAGTACATTCTGTTGACTTCATCTCCCTCGCCCAAATTACTTCACTCATTTTGAAGTCTAATACCTATTGAGATGGTGCTATCAACTGAAATTGCAGGGAAACATAATTAGCCAGGCTTTTCATGGCAGTGTTTTATTGCCTTTACAGATCATGTTTCATTCTATTTATGACTACCAACACAACAAATCTTACGGGACTGCCCTATTTTGGTAATTGTCTGAGCACATTGATTTCTTACTAGCAATATTGCTCAAATGATATAGTTCTGAAGGACACTAAACAACAACAAAACAAATCAAGACAGTTATTACAGCAGCACTATAATTTATTTACTCTTCTCCCCACACCCCCAATAAAAAATAAGTCTTCTTGTTACAGACCAGTATGACTGCAGATGTTAAGTGATTTTATATGCCCATGGATTAATTCCATTTCTTCATAACAATGTAAATACAGAATAAAGGCCCCTTGTTATAAATACAGGCTGTGGTTCACCATATAAGATGGGTTATACATGATGAAAGGCTCCAGATAACTTATGTTTAACTTAAGTTCCAGTTCACTGAACAAGCAAAAAGCTGTTAGCATATTCCACAATAAACAGCAACTGATAGTATAGGACATCCAAACTGAAAAACAAGGTCACACTTGAGGTGAAAGAACTCTGTTAATTCCCAGTTTTTTAAATATCTAGATGATCCCCAAAGATCTTTCAACTGGATAATTCAACTAGCTTTGTGGTACCTAAAACACATTCCCTTGCACACCAGCTCTAGTATACATCTACAAATAAATCTAGGGAATGCTTTCAAAAACCATTTCTGAGTGAGTGCATTTCTTCATCACTGAGTTGATTGAAATACATTAGGGAAGTATGGGCAGCATCTTAAATGTTTCATAATCTGTACTTTTTTTTTTCCTGAAAGAGTTCCTAGGCAGTCACTCGGGGACTTAAAAATGTACCATCAGATGAGCCATATAAATCAAGGAAAGTTTAAGATCTGAAACCACAGAAATAAAACACAGTTCATATTGTTTGAAGTGGCTGGACATCTTTCAACTACTGAGACTCTGTGTCTCAATTGTACTGAAGAATGATAACACATAATGGTGCAGAAATAATATAATTCATTAACATCAATACACAGTAGTAGGTAATAAAATTATTCAGAGCTGCAGTGTCATTAATCCATGCCAAATGACACAAATGAAACCAAATAGCTGAAGACAATATTTCAGGAAAAATCTAAATGAAGAACATGTCAAAGAATCTGAGCTGCATACAAAGCATATTGTTGTTAAGACTCCTCAGCCAAGTCATACTGTCATTTTAATCATGGCATAACGTAGGTCTGTAGAGCTGATTTTATGGAAGACAGGCTATAAGCCCACTATGGCTGCATCTTAACGTTTTCATACTTGAATTCCCTGAGAGGCAGGAAGGCACAAGGGTGGTCAGATGAGCAGAGAGCACAAGGCCACATTTCTCAGGTACACTGATGCAATACTTGGAGCTGCAGAGGATCCTGGGCAAAATACCACTTAGCAGGTGTCTGCTAGTGGTCAGGACGGGACAAGAGCTGGTGAGAGGGGTAGATTTTGCTGTACAAAGGTAGGACCATACAGGAATAGGGGCAGGTGTCAACAGGAAATGCCAAAACAAGCTGGAAACTGAGAGGTGGCTAATTGAGGTGGATCCGTAGCAATTTGGCACATGAAAGAGAACAAGGGGAACAAGGGTGGCAGAAAAACAGCACCCAAGTGAAAAAGCATAGTAAAGTTCAGCTTAAGGTACCCAGAGAGGGAAAAGAACAAGCAAAACCTACTTCACCCTTTCAGGTCCCAACACTATACAATTGGGAATGAGCTTTTATTTCAACATTCCGAAAACTAATCTACTGGCAGCAGAAGAGATTAGCAACACAGAAGATAAATGTTAGACTGTCATTAGACTTTCAGAACTCATTGCCCACAATCCTGCTGTCATATTTCAGCATCCCATTAGAAATTACTGGTATTAAAGGCCATTTCAAAGTGGGACCTTCCTGAAAGTGTTTTAGAGCAGTACTGATCTTTCATGATGACAGGGGAAAAAACCTCAGTTCGCTCATGAGACTGCTCCTGCTTCAGCTTCTAAATTAATCTGGGACCAAATGCCCAGACAGACACACAGTGCTAATGACAGAAGCCTTTGCCTGTAAGAAGTAGCATTTTTTTCCTAATTAAAAAGAAACCCAGCACATGATACAGGGGAGAGGCTGATTACCTGAGAGACTGGTTTGATAGCTGTAGTTGTAGCAGCCATGCAATTCCCAGAAGTGATGCTGCAAAGAATGCCAGTTCAGCATTGATTACTGCACACAGACATTGGATCCTACTGTCCATTCCAGAAACAGGAGCCTGGTTTCTTAGTCAAGATGATCTCAGAAAGACCATAATTCCTATTTTTAGTAAAAGGTGAAATGCTGAACCCTGGCTTTCTTTGGCTATCTTCAAAGAGAGTATTTTGCTTTAGTAGGAGAAAAAAGGTGATTAAAGACTTCCTGCACCTTGACTCTCTATGAACTCAAAAGTAATGGGACAAAATTATGGGTTTAGGCTGTTCTTCAGTATTGTAAGAATATAATACACCACCATAATTAAAAAAAGAAAAAAAAAAAGCTTTGCTCTGACACAGAGTATGACCCAGTGGCTTGGAGAGTGAGACTTTTTGGGTCTTCTGGGCCTGATCATCCAAAGGTCAGTAGATGTGCCTTTTGAAGGTGTTTACCCCATAGGAAATGCAACATAAGGAGGCATAGTAAAGAAGCCTCTATGCATATGAAGAATGCACAGAGCCACATCTGAAACTCAGTGTGCTTCCATGGAGATGCAGAAATCCAGCAAGCATGGAGCCTGCCAGACAAAACACATTGCTTTGATTCCATAGTTGTGTCCAGACATTAAAAAATAATATTGCTGGGTTTTCTTATTAAGTGTGCTTCAAGTGGCAATATTCTTCAGTTTATTTTATTGTTTTATTGTGATGAGGTAAACCCAGTCTGTCCTTCTTGTAACACTTTCCAATGTGGGGCAGTGGGCGAAAAAATGTTTTTTTAAAAAAAAATCACTATCCTGGCTCCTTAGTCTCCCTAGATTCCCATGATAATAAGTGGAGACTGAGGCTCCTCTAAATGTTGATTCAGAACTGGATCTTAATTTAGCTAAACTATATGACTTTGTTAGTTTTGTTGGATGTTATCCCATTAAACTTTTTATTTTATTTTATTTCCAAGAATGCTGTCATTGCTTATTCCCACATGCTTTATATGCCTCCTTGGGCACTGCTTTTGGTAGAAATTTCACATTGTTCATTAAATTGCAGCCTGTGCACAGAGCCAGCACCCAGCCCATGCATGACGCACGTTTTACTTTACAGGCAACCATGGAGACTTGCTTGCAGGAAGCTCCTTCATACCTCCCAAGTTGAATTGTTCTCTTCTTCCTCTTTGGCAGAATAAGGCTGTTTCCATTTTTTACCTCCACTTTAACCTTTTAAATACCTAGCAAGCTTTCTGTGAAAACACACTGAGCTCAGGCCTACATGGAATGCTTTTCTCAAGTATTTAACTACAGAATCAGTCTTGCTTAATGAAAACTGACATACTAAACACTGTTTCTGCTGAAGTACACTACGTTGATTCTCCTGGTGCTTATTTGATTGTAATGTCAATAAATCAGTCACTAGGTTAAAAACAAAACAAACCAAAAAACAACAAACCACAACCAGAAAAAAGGAATCCTAACACAGGGAGGAAAGAAGCACATAAAAAAACACCAAACCTGCAAGGGAAGGTGTTTGGCCTCGTTTAGTAATGATTGCATTCTTACTCTCATTTGCTCACCAGCAAAAGTGAACCAACCTCTCCCACCACCAGTAAAGACAGGAATACGTGGGATCAAGGATTCCCTCCTTGGGAGTAACTGCAAGACAGAAAACACTGAAGAGTTTCAGCTGGTATAAAATCGGAAGTGACAGATACCACTTTGCAGACAATTACAGCCAAGACAGAGGCAGCCCTTTTTCCCCTGTGTTAGCAACCCACTGAGCTGCAGCTACAGTTACTATCTTGATGCATCAGGGTGAAGATAGATGAGACACTGTCTTTGAAAGGCAAACAAAACATGTATGAAGGATGTTGACCCTTTAAACAGAAAACAGTTAACTATCTGTCATTTCACAGCAGAACAATGAAGTAACCAGAAAAATCCAGGCTTTCTTCGTAGCCGTGAGTTACAAGAACAGCTTGGGCTTGTGGTCAGTATTGAGAGAAAGAACTTAGCTTTCCCAAGCTTGCAGCAAACTGCTCATTTATTTTTTTCCTGGAGTTCAGTGGGAAATTCTGATGTTGTAATCATACTCAATGCAAAACAAAAATGTTTATAAGACAGAAGAATTACTGATCAGATTTCAGATCTTGCGTTTTCCTAATGAGGAAAAGAAGGAAACAGATATGGGTAATCTACCCTGTCCACATGGGGTTTTGTGGCTTCGGGAGGAAAAAAAAAAAATCTCAAAAATTCCAAAAGGAAAAGGCTTCCACAGAGCCCCTCTTCTTCAGTTCCTCTTCAAATGGAAAGTTGCAGCTTTCAATTTAGGAATGATTCACTATACTTACTTTTGAAAAGCTGCAAGAAAAGGATTTTCATGCAGAATAACTTCAAAAAAAGTGATTTGGCACCCCAGCCAAGTCTGATTCTTGCCCATTAAGGCTGCAGTACAGCACCTGGAGTGCAGGAACAAACACCTGGACTACACTAAGCCACATGCCTCCATGAGGTCAAGCAGGAGCTGGGTGCTCAAAGACACAGCAAAAGACCACACAACGCCTTCCCTGTCATCACCTGTGAGTGGCTTTTCTGTGGTGGGCTACAGACATCAGCCATATTCACCAAGAACTGCCAGTCATACTAAATCCCCTGCAAGGAAGGGAACTATCTCAGCTGGACTTCCTCTGGTATAGCAAGTCACATCCTCCCTAGGGTTTCCAGGTGGAAATGCCACCACAGTGCTCCTCCACTCTGAGCCTGAAGCACAACTGGCACCACCTTGCAGCATCTCACCCTGCCTCTCCATTGGTGGCATGATCTAATTCTTGTATGGCTTAATGGCATGAAGTGAAGAGGGCAGCCATCCAAAGGGACCTGTCCACAGCAGCCACCTTGTTACCCTGAGCCAAGTGGGACAGTTGACTGAAACCCTACAGCACCATTTCCCAAAATATTTGCTGTTTTCAGGTTTGTACTTGCTTGTTAAGAAAGATTGCTTTGCACTCCCAGTGTTCAACCATGATTTTCTTAGCATCCTTGAGACTTCCTCTGGGAACAAACCTGTAGCAGATATTAGAGTTTGGCTCACTTGTTTCTTTAACGCTGTAGTTCTTTTTCTGACAAATTCCAGTTGTGTAGTTTTTCCTCTCAAACATATACAACCAAGTGTATCGCTCCTGTAACAACTGACCTTTCTCAGCTTGAGGAATTTCTTCAAGAAGCATCATCTTACTAAACACTTTAATGAACTTCTGCAGAAATATCACCTTGACCTTCAATTGACACTTTATCATAACAGACAACTCCTGCACAGCCTCTACGATACCTTCTCCACCCATTTCCTTTGCAATAGACAATACGATGGTGGTTTTGACTGAGGAAAATAATAAAAACCAGCTCCTCTCTCTTAAACGCCCATTTAGACATGGAGTACTTAACAGCATATGGATTAGACATAGTACGTCAGGGTACTTTCTGCACTCCCAAAGAAATGACAATTACCATACTCTGCAATGAGATTTGCAATCAGTTGGCTGCTTCTGCTATGTCATCATGGTTAACATTCACTAGTTCTATACATCAATAGCTTTCATCCTGCTGGGTACCTTACTGACATGTGGGACTCATTGCAACACCCATTACACTTACAGCACAGAGCTAAGGTTCTGCTGACTTGGTTCTAAAGCCCTCCTGCAATAACTCACTGCTGACCGTCCAGAGCTTGTTTCCACGAAAGTATTGTGAGGACTACATGAACCTAAGATATATAGACCATAAGTAAACTCAGCTTCAGGTGGTCCTGCTCAATCATTACACCTTATGCAGTCGTCCTAAAGGAAAACAGCTACGGTGACAGACAGTAACTACATTATACAGCTTTACACCAAATTTATGGGAAAGCAACTTTTGGTACAACACCAAATTGCAGCAATAATATTTCTTCAGATTTAATTTTTGACCAGCAACAGGGAGCTGGAACTACCTTAACAGATATGTCTGTAACATGCCACAAGAGCTCTCCAGGCTGGCTCACACACCTGACCATTGCTTTGCAGACAGTCATATGCATCTCAGAAGCACAGCAGAATATTTGTGTCCTCTCTGTGTAACTGCCCGTTAGGGGTGTACTTGTGCCTCTTTTGGTTTCAGATCCAGCACTTTTGGCACAAGAGCGAGAATCTCTGAACTGCTTTCCATTGCATAAGCAGGTCCTGAAGAGATTTGTCTTCAGGACTTTTTCCAGTTACAGACAGGATTTTAATGACAGAGCCTGAATGATTGGGTGGGGGCTGGAAATAAATATGCAGATAAGCCAACAATTTTTCTGAAGAGGTTTAACATGCAAGAGGAGATTGAGACTAATGAAATAGCAGATCAATTATAACCAAGTAATAGCATCTTCACAGCATCAGTCCAGTCACTTGCCCACAAGAACGAGCTGGCAGTTCATACGGCTGGAACACAATAGCATGCCTATTGCTCTACATCTGGGCTCCCTTCTGCACAAGGCTCCATTGGAGGGACACTAGTGCATGCAGAATCTAATTTGACATGGAAATAACATTCAGCAAAAGATTTCCCTGCCCAAAACTCCTTGTGGAGGAATAGCTTAAGAGCACCTGTCAGACCTGATAAGTCTGTTCTTTTGCCTCAGGAAGAACTTGTGTAATTATTTGAGTACATCCCTAAGTATGACATCAATGCACCAGTAAAAGCACAATCAGCTATCAAGATGCTTACAGACCTGCGAGGACAGGAAAAACCTCAAGAGGTATTTTCCATATTTTGCATTGAGAAGGACCTAGACAATTCTTAAGTAGTGGAAAACCTATTTCTTACCAAGATCTGATAAGCTACCTTAGCACTAGCTAGAAGCAAAGGAATAATACAGCTCCACTATATACTTTTCCTTTGTAAGTTAAGAAACAGTCAATAAGAAACCTTCTATTTTCTGGTGACCAGGAGTGCACTTACAGGAAGTTGCATCCTGGTTGTAACTCATGCTGTACTCACTGAATGTTTAGTCAGCGCCCAGATGTCATCTGGTATCTTGAGGTGTTATAGATAGTGTGAGGTGCCCATGAGCAGGGCCAGTCCCAAGTCATACAGGGCACCTCCTTCACTCCTTAGAAATGGCTCCATCTCCATGCAGTTAAATTAGAAAAATAGCTTTCTGTCCTCAGGAACAGATTTGACGGCTTACTCAGCATTATAATCCTTACCTAAATCCTTTGCAAGCAGAAAATAAAATTCTCAAGTCAGTAATGCTGATGTTATCATTAATATTGGGCAATAAGTGTATTATCACAAGCTAGCTTAAACAATAGCTGTGATATTTGGAAACATAAGCAGGTAGAAGTAATTACCAAATACTCTTTACATTTGGATTTTTGCATGGAAGACAATGTCAGCATGTTTCTAAATCTGGGAGCAAATAAAGAAACACTGCCATGTTTTCTCAGTGGTTTTAAGGGGAAAAAAGTGCCTTTCTTCAAGATTCTCCCTTACTTTGAGTCTTACTTTGTCTAGGAATTAGATTTGGTTCTAAAAGACCTCTGATTTTGTTTATGTAAGTGTGGAATAAGTGAGTATTTCTATCTTATGAACACTCAAGATAAACATATTATACCAATTCATCATGTTGTCACATGTGTTCCATAAACTGCCGGAAATATCATCTTAAATGCATGTTTCATTCAGGATCCCAGCTCATTTCCAGCATAGCAAAAAAAAAAAAAAATCATAAGAACTAATAATCAAAGACACTTTTATGAGTCTCAGTGCTCCTGACTCTCCAAATTCTGTAACAACAACAGAAACTCACTTAGAGAATAATGATGTTCTCAATACTTTTTTTCCTGTTGTTGCCATTTATACAGTCCTAAGGGTGCTGTCTGGGAAAATAACAAGAGCTACTACAGAACAGCTTGTTGTCAGCATTGAACATCAGCTTAAGTGAAACAGAGATCAACATGAAGTGCACTTTACAAAGCCTATCTTCAGACTTCAGATACATGCTTGATGGCAGGAATTCTTCAAACAGCTGGAGACATTGCACCCTCCCTGCTCCCACACCACCCACTAATCTCTGCAAACTGAATTGAGGCAGCAACCTTTTAAGCAGGTGCTGCATCTGAACAGTTAACGCTTTCTCTACCTCTTCCTTTCTGCAATATGGAAGATGCAGAAGTATTTGTAGGGATACCAGGGCTAGAGGAAAAAGTGGGTAGCGTACCTCTTCTCTACCAACAGGCTTCCCAGGTAAATGGTAGATGATCATTGTTATCTTATGTCAGATGAGTCAGACAACTTCAAGTTGAATGAAATATCTACTGCATAGAAAGTTATTTTGTTGAGCATGTCATGAAATATCCGCCATGTGACACACACCATTAGCGACATTGGCTACCTGCTCCTCTTACTCAGATAAATCAGTTAAGTTCATGCAGGTAGTAAAACTGCACCACTGTGAAATAGATATAGCTGGGAGGAAAAAAACTCACTGTATGCCACCATTGACCTGTTAACCACATGTAGATAATAGCTATTATTTCACATGTGGTATGCTTTTTTCTTCCACGTTCCCCGAGTGATGCATTTCTCTGTAATGAGTATTGCTCCTCAGGTTTCAGAACTGTGGCTTTTTGGAGAATAGGTGAGAGAAGCTGCTTACTACTGCCAGGGGTATATTTTGGAGCACAAGCTATCCTGTTATTCATAGAATAATATATTCTGGAAAAGCAAAGAAAGTCATTCCACTTAATCCCACCCCACAGCCCTCTCGGCATAGAGGCAAGGAGTTGTTGCACATGCCAGTAGTCACCCTGATGCTGATGTCCCTCCTTCTCTCTGGCACTTTCAGAAACTCAACATTAACCTTCAGGGGTCAGTTCACTTAATGAGCTGGAAAAACTGTTCCATCAATTTGCTTTCAATTGATGAAATTACTAAAATAATCTTTGTGAATTCATGAGTCCTTTTGTGCTCCTCCTTATAAGCTGTGAGTGCAGCATAAATTATCTATTTTACACGTTACAGAACTGTTTAGGTATTTGATAGATAAATCCCTGAGAAGGGGGGAAGATAAGGAGGGGGGG
>JAVJGJ010000047.1:95221688-95308291 GCA_035590215.1 Microhierax caerulescens
TAAGTAGGGGGGGGGTGAAGGTGAGTTTATGGACATCAAAGATGCAATGTTTTCCAAGTCGTTTTTTCACTGTCTCTTAAAACACTGCAATAAATCAGGTACCAGCATTTTTTTTTCCATTTGCAGCTCCACATAGAAAAGCAATCAATCCAAGCAAAGTTATGCACACCAACAGTTGAAGACTGACTTCAAAACCCTTTAAATTGAAAGCAAGATAATTTCAAGTTCGTGTGAGCTTCCATGCTTCACCATACACCACACCCCTCACCAACATGCCTCTCAGACTGCACTGCTGTCCCTGCCTGTTTGCACCATGAGATGGGCTCCTTCCCTGCACAGCTGTGTATCAAACCCCGACACAACCACCTTGTACGTCATAGCATTTACATAGTTAGAACATGGGCAGCATGAGAATTTCATGGTCTGGCCAGGGTTTAGACAGCACATCATTTCTGGCAAGTAGTCTTGTTAAAAGGGTCAAAGTTGCACTATCTGAAAATCAAATGTCCATTTTCCTTGTAAAGATTAAGAGAGACTAAAAAGACAATCTGTGAAGGGCAATACAGGTAACTCCTACTGATTTGTCTCCAGGGGAACTAGTATCTCTATTGACTGCAATATTTCCTCCTAAAATTTGTGATTTTACTTTCATCATCCAACTGTCGGATATTTCCTCAGAGTTGTAGACAATTTTGTTTGCATCTCATCTCATCAATTCTGTCTGAAACTGTTGTTTCCACTTTAACAACACATTACTTTAAAGCGTTCTGCTTGTGTACCAAATGTACCCACAGGCATGAGAGAAACTAAAATCTTGAATATACATAGATATATATATAAAAAGATCAATTTCTCTGGCATTTCCATTTGGCCAGAGCTAGGACAAATATCATAATTGAGTACTGCAGGAAAGGTTAAAATTAAGAAGTTTCCAGACAATTCTTCTCCTTCACCATTAGTAGTACAGCGTAAATTCAGATAAACTGTTTATCTTTCCTCCAGATCTGCTGTGTTTAACTGCCTAGAGTAGAATGAATAAATTTCAGCCAAGTTCTCCCAGTACATGTCTCACGCTTTTCTCAAAAAATTGCATGTATAAAAAAATGCATATATAAACCCACAACCTTGGACCTCACTTAAAGTATGCATGAATAAGATCTTCAGAAAAAGAGTACTGTATTTAAAATATACAACAAAGTGAACAGAACGTGATCTCAGTCAGATTGGTTTAAACTTATTAATTATAACAGCCTTTCAAATATGCAAGACTCAGAAGTTTTCACTAGCACTGAGGAGTTTTTGTATGGCCTGGTTTATTTGATATCCAGACATGTCAGAACTGCTGCATCTCTAAAAATTGGACCTCCCCTGAAGAATTTTCCCTCGCAGAACATGTAACCTCAAAGCTGTTGGACCACCATCATATGTGTCCTCTATTAAGAGAGGAACACTGAGCATGCACTTGTTTCATTTACATATCTGTATAAAATAGCATTTACTGCCAAGTTACTGCCCAGCCAAACATGAGGCTGATTAACAGTCAATAAAGTTTCATTTATTGCTTGATCAGAAAATGGCCCTACAGAGCCACATCCAGGGGACAACAGCATTTTTCTCCTTTCAAAATTAAGCAGGGACAATAAGCACACCTGGGGACAAAAAGTGCAAGAAACAAAAAGTTCCCTCACCTCCTGATGCCTTAATTAAATATCATCTTTATGAATTACAAACAGTGAAAGCTGAAGGCCTCTCTGAGGAGGAAACAGCAGTCTCTTCTCCCCAAACATGGTTGATGGAAACAATATCTAAAACAATATCCGAAGTTTTGCAAGACATGGATCACAGCCACAGAGCTTTATAGATGGGTGAAACTAAAGATAACTTGCAGAATATGTTACTATAAAGCCACTTTTGTCTCATTTTTTTCTGTCTATAGACTCAAGTTTTGTTGATTTTACCTTACAGTAAATCAAATTTATCCTTCTCTAGAACCACGATGTTCATCTATTAAAATGTTCCAAATGGGTTGATACCAACCACAGTACCTGGAAGTCCCTGTCTGCAGGAAAGGCAGTCCATACAGGGGCTGAAGTCACGATTCACAGATGTTTCAGAGGCATCAAGGGCACCCCATGGCTCATTCACTGATCAGTTGCTGACCACTTGGCATTAATTTGTGCACTGAGCTGTGTGGAAATTGGTATGGGAGGACGTTATTAACCCAGACATTATTGGTAGCAGCAGGTTATGACAAGTTTTTTTAAGCAAATCCATTTAATTCAGGACCCTTTGAAAATCCCGGCTTTGGAAATGGACTCTGCAAAGTCAGGAAGGTCTAAGAGAATCACATCTGCAGTAAGATCTGGCTAGCTTCCCCCCCACCCCTTCTGAAAGCATGTCGGGTACCATTACACACAAAGTATTTGGCTGGAGCACAGCACCCATGCCTGAGCTGTGGACATCAAGATGGACTAAATCACTGATTCAGTACAACTTTGAGACACTTCTGTTTGGCTTTCTTATGCAGCTATGGCCCAAACACAAATTTTCTTCTCCCCACTGCATTGCCATTTCAGGAGGATGCATTATGTGTACGGCCTCATTTCTGACATGCTTCCCAGGGAAAGCAAATGGTCAGAAGCACTGTGCTCTTACAGATCTCAGACAGAAAGACAACCCACATTCACCCTGTACAGAACATGGGGTGTGTAATAAGCAATTTAATTAACACACCTGCACTTTGGAAAAGCACATAAAACAGATAGAGCATTGCCAGCAGCCTTCGGGCCAAGAGTCTTTAACATCCCTGCCCAAATTCCTCTGTGGACAGCAGTTTCTCTAGTTCTTCTCAGCTGTGAAGGAAAGCTGGGAAATTGGACTGTAATTCAATTTCCAATGCATGCATAATCAATCTCCATTAGGTATGGCACACAAGACCAGATGAAGTAACATTGGTTTTCCAGGGTAAGCCTGAGTGCTTTGTTAAATCAAAACCTAAATACTGGTTACCGTGAAGGAAAACTAATTCACATTGGGGAGGTTATGACCAGCACTACCTTCACTTGGAAGCTCTGCTGCCAGGAAGAATGAACATGTAACAGAGCAGAGACTGGCAGATAGTTCTTGAAGCATAGGAGAAGCTCAGCAAGCACCAGAGGGCCCTCAGCCAAAGCACATTAGCACATCTGAATCCTTTCACCAATTCTCTAAGAGTACTAAGCTGAAATCGGCTTGACAAAAAATGCAGAAGATTTTGGGAAAAGCAGGTTTAAACATGGGTCTATTGCCATGCCTGATTATGCTGTATTGCCTTCTGTCAGAGTGATTTAACATTAGGGTAGTGACTAGCATTTTTGGGGGAGAGGGGGAAGAGAGGGCTTATATTATAGAAACAGTCATGCCTGGGTTTCTTATATAACAAAATAATACTGATGAAATTACAGTCACCAATGGGTTCTTAAAATTTACATTTGTTAAACCCACACGAACACACCATGTCTAGAGGCATTCTAACTATTTCCATTGTTTTCCTGCTCTTTACAAGCTGCTAGAAACAGTACTTTTCAGACTTAAAGGAAACATTGCTTATAACAGCCAGAAAGAGGTAGGAGGTAGGACTGCTCACGTATATTTCTTAAAAGACCATAAGAGGGAATAAAAAAAAAAAATAATCCTTCAGCTACATTAAATACATAGCATATAAAAGATTAGCCAAGTTGGAAATGTCTGCTGATTACATGGCCAAATTAAATACATAGATAATTAGTACTAAGTTAAACTCCCATCTAAAGGGTTGTGAAATCGCAGATGGCGGAAGTGAAATGAGGAGGAGGTGTAAAGTTAGCCCTGATTATGTCTTGTTTGACTTGACCATTTGAACAGCTAATCCTTTGCTAACATATCTGGTTTTAGAGATATCTCATTTTTATGAGATTGAATCAGGTTTTGCCTAATGTTATATGCAGGATGGTTTCGATGTGATCTCAGGTTTGGGGTGGTGGCGGGTTGTTTTACGCTGCTTCAGATTAATGAATCTTTAATCACATTGATGGAGAAAAGTTAATAGAAAAATTAATGAAAACACAACATCAGTGGCTGTGATGTGTAATGAATAATAATGAGAACAACAGATGCAGTCTGTTTGATGGCCCAATTTAAAATACTTCATGCCCAATTACAGAGATACTCATTTCCTATAAGACAAACAGTTGGATAAGAAATAGATCATAATTTTCTGCTTTATGACTACTATATAGAATACCTAAGGTCACAACATGGGTGATTTACACAAAACAATAGTTCCCATAGGACAAGGAGCCCAAGCTCTCAGCTGGCACACAAAGGTACAACCAGAAGGGCCTCAGGTAGCCTTGTGAAAGAAAAACACCGAAGAATTTTTTATTATTTTTTTTTCTTTACAAAAATCACCAAAACCAGAAGAGTTTGTCCTTGAATTGCATCACACAGATGCAGAATTCCTGGTTAAAAAAGGAGGTTGGGGTACAATTGTGTCCTGCAGAGCTACAAACTCCACCTTCTCCAATTTCTTGCCTCCCACAGGGACTATGCCTGTCCCTGCTTCACCTTCACTGCTTCTCTTGCACAAGTGAAACTTGCCCCTAGAGAAAAGCTAGGTGAAGGCCCTTTATTTTGGTGGCATCCTCTTTTGAATGTCCTAGATACCTTTCCCTCTTACTCAGGCAAAAATACAGTTCTACTTTACACAAGGAACTCCAGATGTCCATACATTCGGTGCTCCACAACCCCCCTCTGATTCGAATTATAAAAAAGAAACAAGCCCCACACAAGTAGCAAAACCAAAAAAGCCATAAAATAAGGAATGACACAAAAAAAACCCAAACAACCAAAAACCAACAACCCCCTCACAGAAGGTCCAGACTAAACTACTAAGTTCAAAAATAACAAAGTACAACATTGTGATTTCAACTTCCTCTATTATAACCCACAATATGAAAACTCTAGACCAAAAGTATCTGAAGACAGAATTCAAAGTGTGTTCTTTATTCCCCTGTTCTCCAAGGTTTCTGGTCAGGTTTTGGGGGTGGGGAGGTATGTTTGGTTTTGAGTGTTTTATTGCTTCCATTTTTTTACAAACTAGAACTTAGTTCAACCTCTGATGAATTGGTACTTTTGAATGAGGGAACAGTCTGCTGGGAAATCTATGACTGGATATACTTCAGGCTCTTGCACAGCAGAAGTTCAATATTACTTTAGATAACCTGACATAAAGCACTTTCTGAGTGCTTTAAAATAAGCCTGCAAACTGACAAAGTTCCTGCATATTAGTTTCATCCAGTACAAATTTGTATAAAGGTGACTCTTCAAATTGCTTCTGGTATCCATGAGAAAAGTCCTTGAATCCAGTGCTAACTGCATCTACCTGTTGTCTGCACAGGGGCAAAACACCTCAGAGAAACAATTGTTTGACTTATTAAACCCACCTGAATAGCACTGAAATGTAAGGTCACTGTTTTAACAGGATCTTGTTTAGACACTCTCCCTCTTATTGATTTGGGTAGAACATAAGGGCTAGGAGTGAAGTTGAAAAAAGCAATATGATTTAAACTAAGTTACTTTTGCTTGCTACCCAGGGCAAAAATACAATGAGGTCTGAAATAGGTCAAGTCCTGTTTTACCAGCTGCCACCTTAATCAGTCTGGATATGTGAAGCTAATAACCATCCATTTGGCTGTTTTGTCTAAACGAGGTATTCTGTATTATTG
This sequence comes from Microhierax caerulescens, assembly GCA_035590215.1. Taxonomy (NCBI): domain Eukaryota; kingdom Metazoa; phylum Chordata; class Aves; order Falconiformes; family Falconidae; genus Microhierax; species Microhierax caerulescens. The sequence goes on from JAVJGJ010000047.1 coordinate 95,227,433, forward strand.
GGAGAATCATTTTCAGATTCATGAACTTGTAAATAATCATTTTTGAAAGAGCCTAGTCAGAAGTGGGGTTTCATTTATTTTTTGCTAGGTGCTCTATGAGTACAGAAGATGACATTACTAAAGTTTTAAAATTGTATATTAGCAAAAAGGGGTATATATCAAGACTCATATCACCTAGAACAAAGATTTTCATGCCAGTTAAACAATAAGCTGGTACCTGCAGAGACCAAAGGATCAAATAGGCTGTATTGAATCAGAGCAAAGTCAAGCCAGCACTGAGCCCAACAGGAAACAGTTTAGGAAGTGTATAAGACTGGGAAAACATATCCCTTTCTTTCCCCACAATATACTTCCAGTGTCTCAGGATCTAAGGCTCAGGGGATTTTCAAACCAGAGACAGTACTTTTGTTAGCAAATTTCTTTTCCAGAAGTTTGTCTATAAATTGTGGTCATCAACAGCAGCATGCAGCAAAGAATCCCAAAGTTTCAGTTCATACGATTTAAAAAAGCATCCTGGACTCAAACAGACATAAACAAGGAAGGAGCCTCCAAAAAGCATTCCTAGACAAGAAACTGAATACTATCAACTTCCCACCGCAGGTACAGAATTTTCCACTGCATGAAGAAATTACTAGCTGCAACATTAGAAAGAAAAGACAATATTAACCAAAACATTGCCAAAATGCCTCCTGTTTATTGGTTCTTGATAGTTCAGGTTACCTATAAGATACAGTGAAACATTCAGGACTTGCATAATCCATAAGCACATGGCAGCAGAATGTACAAGCCCGTGCCACAACAGTACATGCGCAAGAAATAAGTGAATATAGATTTGCAGTCTCACTCTGTAATCATTCATGCAATCCAACGTACACAAGACCATAATTACTGCAAGGTCTTTATCAGAGACAGAAGACAGGGTGGATGAAAAAGGTTCTGCTTCCCAGTGGAAGTGTTTGGTCATGGTAGGAAAGATAGTAAACAAACCCACAAGGCTTATTTGACCCTGACGATCTTTCCAATGCTCCCCCATCACACTGTCACGTGCAGGTTGTACTACTTGCATACAGCCAGTGCGGCACTCGCAAAGCATGCTGGCAAGAGATGGGGAGCCACCTCGAGCAACAGAGCTAAAGCACCACAGCAATGCTTTCCTGCACTCCAAGGAAAGTATTGCTTCTTCCCCATGCTACTTTTAAAGGAAGGAGTGCAACTTCTCAGAAATCTCACACTCACGTTTTCCTTCCCAGAAGACAAGCAAGCTGTAATATTACCACCTTCCACTTTAGCTTCCAACACACATCAATTAGCTCCAGTCATCCTAAACTATGGGACTCGCCAATCTTTTTTGATGGGATAACTGGGTACCCACTAGTACATGTATGTTAAGGGAACAGCATACTGCACCTTCCTAAATCCAAAAAAGCAAGCCTGGGAAATACTGCTCGAGTCTTAACCTGGAGGATGATTCTGCTAGTAGGTGGTGCTAGTTTTGAGCCCCTTTTGTTTTCAGTACAGTCTGACACATCCTAATGAAGAACAAAAATCATGCAGTTTTGGCAGAGCAACTCTTATGGGTTTGTTTTTTTTTTTAAAGCCAGCTTTAAAGTTCTTTTTATACCTTGTGTTAATCTCTCTGCTAGCAGGAAGTAAAAATTACAGAAAGAGTCCAAACGTAAAAGTGCCTAAAAGTGAAAGCACTGCTTTTACTTTGACCATTCCCTATGGTGAAAAGCTTAGGTTACCCAGCATTCAGATGGTTTTAGTAAAACAGAACATGAAACACAAAATGAAACAGCAACAACAACAACAACAAAACAACCCCAAAAAACAATGGAGAGGAGAGAGAGGCAAACAAACAAAAATCCCATGCAGGTCTGCAGGGAGCCACCAAGCAGGAAGGAAATTCACAGCACTGCTAGTAAGTAGTAAACATGGCTCACAAAAGAGATCATACCAGTTTTTTACTGGTCACCATTGCAAGAACATTTCCAGAAACAGTAACATGCATATCCACATTAAGCAGGTATATTGCTGACCTAGCTGTGAGTCGTCTTTAGCACTCCTCTTACAGAAATACCTGCAGAGACACTTCTCTGTGGCCAAACCCACCAGCCCATCACAGCTCCAGCATCTTTACTGTCTATGCAGATACCAGCAACCCTCCACAGCTGGTTGCTCTGCCCAGCAGCAGGACTGAAACAAAATAAACTTGAGCAAGCAGGTAGGGTCTGCACAAGGTAAGAACTTCCGTGTGCAATAGCTCAAGAACTAAGGAAATGGGGTTGACCTGAGAGTCAGACTACACAGTAGTAGGATTAGAGCAATATTCTGCACTGAGGTCTCGTAAGAGCTACAGTAGGAGGAATAGGATACTAGGACAAAAAGGCAGGAACACAACTTTCAGAATATGCAGGGAAGAGCATTGGAATATGCAGGAAAAAACCCACTGCTCACAGCATGCACACTATCCCCTTCACAGCATTTCAGAACGTTAACCAATTGATTGATGCAGCACCCCCATTCACTACAGTAGAAAAAGCCCATCTCTTGCACCAACGTGGAAACCAATCCAAAACAATCACAACTGCTCAGACACCAGAATTACAGAATAAAGGAACCATTCAAATTAGTACTCACCAGGACTGACTCCCAGGACTCTACTCAGCCCGCCATTTTTCTTCCTTCCAGAGAGAGGAGCAGAAGCTATCAGGAGGATCAATTATACACAGCTGCTCCATCGCCACCACCAATGGCAGTAAGGAACACACAGGTGCTGCCTAACAAAGCCCAAACTTAATCAGAGTATCAAGCTCAAGTCTCCTTGAAAAAATACAAAACTCTTCAGAATGTTTGTGGGATAGAGACTTTCTGTGTATCTGTGAGGTATATCTGACCAAAGTTTTAGTTCATGGGCAAAAGCATGACAATAGAATAAAATGTTTATCCACCTCTTTCTGATTTTGGAGCATTCCTGTAAAACTGGAGGGGCAGTGAGTAAGAAAAACTGACATGTTTGTTGCTAGTTACGTTTCTGTTCCCTTCCTCAGCCCCTTGTAAAAGTGTTTGTGCAGCAGGAACCTCTCAGAAAATAACAGGGTGCTGCATACAGGTCAATCCTCAGCTTGGGGAAGGGGATGTGGACAAACAAAAGCGCATTAAATGGTTCAGGCTCCTGTCAGCTTTTCAAGCCTCAAACTGCCCAGCTCGTTTACTTAAAATGGCGTCCTTGAAGTAGCTTAACACCAACTATGAAACGCTTTCAGGACAACAGAGTTTTGGATGAACCCTTGCCACTACAGAGGCCACACAGTCCATATTTAACACCCACTCCACTCTCTCTATGTTACAGTCACCCCAGAGAATCTTGCCAGATGTTTGGAGATCAGGAGGTCTCAAAGCACTGGATGGGCATGGCTCCAAGCCATTGACAGTCACCCATGGATGAAAGGAACAGGGTGGCACAGGGACAGAATGCCTTGACACAGAAGGTCCATTTCAGGCTGTATTTCCTGTTTTCATGCTTAGATTTGTATTTACACAAAAAATACCACTGGCCTTCATGATGTTTTTGTTCCTGCTTAGCTATCCCACATGCTTAAAATGTACCCACAAGGACATTGACTTTTGTCATGGGCCCCACAGGGCCCCTTGATGTGTGTGTCCATGTGGCAGCATCATGGAAAGGTAAAATGAATGAGCTATCAGAGTGTGACATTACAGGAAACCCCAATGAGCCCACTCTCATGCTGTTAAACTACAGCAAATTGAGGACACAATTTTCAAATGCAGCCTCCCCAGGAGACTTCATGTGCTTTCTGTTTTTCAAACCTTGTTGGTTTTTTTTTTTGCCTTGTTGGGGCTATTTAATTTCACAGTAGGCCTGCTGAGACTGAGGTGGGGAGGGAACCTGTTGTCTTTCAGCCCTTCTTCATTCTTCACTGGTCCTTCCTTTCAGAGGACCTAGGAATGCAGTGCATCTGGGCTCATAAGACACAGCCTTATTTAGCGCTGTCTTGCAAGAACCTAGCCAAGATTTGCCCCATTTTACAATACTCCTATTGAAAAAGGATATAGGACATATAGGACATATAGACTATGATATATGACATATATCAGCATATAGGACAGCATAGGTAAAGCAGGAAGCCATGTCTCATTTTCCATCCTGTAAGTGACTGCTTTTTCTACACAAGTCTAGGAAACCAGGCTGCTGCCGCCAAGAAGAACGCTGGGGCATACAGAGAAAAAGTTATTGAGTGATGTACTTGGCTCCACCAGCTCTTCTCCTCCCATTCCCTGGCAGCCATACAAAAAGCAGTGAGCCCAACTTTGGAAACGTCTTACCTCTTTACCTTCTCTTATCCACATTCAACCTTTTCCTTTACCGGGCAAACTCTGGATCTGACCTCACTTCCATCCCACATCTTGATTTACTCTGTAAGGGAGCTCACAGCAGAGCCTGAGCAAAGTTTAGCGCTTTGGTAGTGGGGACAGCTGCACTGGCTCTAGATGGAACCATGTGCCCCCAGCTAGGCCAGATGAGCTCCTTCGCCAGCACCAGTACCTCTTTCTTTATTGCCCAGGATATCTCCTGTGCTTTAGCCACGCCTGTCCAAAATGCCCGGTCCTGACATTCAAAACAATCATCACCAGCTGACATGTAATATAGTTACATTTCTTTACAGAGACACATCTTGCTGTGGCTGTTTTCAGTCTTATGTGAAGGAAAAAGAGAGGAAAAGAGCCCACAACATGTATAACGATACATTTAAGCACAGACATAAGCAGAAACCCTCATGAGGAGAGCCCCTTTCCAATGAAAGGCCCTTCCATTCTGCTTCCTACATGCTGTGTCTCAATTTACCTGTAAAGACATGTACACCTCAAGTGTATTTCAGAATTGGGCATGATTTCATGGGAGTCAGGAGACCTGAAACCTGTTCCTATTCCTGCTGCTGAACTGTGGCCTTCATTGGATCATTTCCCTTCTCTTTCTTCTCTTTCCACTTTTTTGAAATTAAAATTCTTTTGGGGGTCATTTCACAAACCAGCTCGACTGCTGAATGGAGCCATTATTCCTGCTGCCTTACCTATGAAGTCTGCATGGCTGCAAGCAAACCATGGCATTGACTCTGGGCAAAACAACATGGGTTTTTTTTTCTGTTTTTGAGACTGCTAAGGGCTTGTGCTGGGGAGCAGACAAGGATGGGGCAAAAGCAGAAAGCTCATTCTGCCCCTTGTCTGAGAGGAGCTTGCAAAAAGGCTGCTCACACACATGGTCTGCAGCAAGAAGCAGCCACCTAACCTGCCTCCTCCGAGCTGCTCTCAAACTGAAGCTCACAGCCAACAGTCCTAGACACTGCCTGGCTCTGAGTTTCCTGCTTTCTGCCTCCACCACGCACTCCTGATAAACATAAGGAGCCACAGCTGAGTTCAGATAACCGTGATCTTGTGCCCTGGGAACACACAGAGAATAAATACTTTCAGGTGCCTTACAAAATACCTAGCACCTCCACGAGGCTCACAAGCTGTTGAGGTGCATAACTCCCTCCTCCTCCTCCTCTCTGCTCATGGAAGCACTGTGCAAGAAGGAAGAAAAGGAATAAGCCCAGGGGAAGCGTGCTTGAAATTGGACAAACCGAATATGTACTTCAAAAGTTTCACAGTACCAGACAGTAGCAGTACAGTTCAGATGTATTTAACATCATGTTAATACTCAGCCTCATACCCTAATGAAAAACAGTGTGACATTATTTATTCATTCTAAAATAATTTACATCTGTGATGGGGAGACTGAACTATGGCTCCAGCAGAATCTTATTTTTCTTACCAGAAGTTGGCTTCACAGGAGCACTCTCCCAGTTGTAATGAGCTGCCTGTCTCCCGCCACTATAATCCAGCGAGAGAAATAAGACCAGCTGAGAAATACTTTATACTTTGATCTGTCTCAACAAATCAGTTCAAGAGCTCTAAAACAGAAACCCCAGGGAGAGGGAAGGGGAAGAGGAGAAGTTCAAGCAGGGAAGTTTTAAAGCTGTATTTGATTTGTTTCACTAGAGCTGTGGTAGTTAAAAAAAATCACATCTGTCCATCTTTTTTTTTCAGATTTCTCAGCTCTTTCAGGCCCTGCTACACTCCAAACTTTGGGCAACTTTATTTCAGTGATAACTAAAAGAACATATATATATATATAGAGAGAAAGAGAGAGATAAACACGACATCTTGAAAAGTCAGGTTCTATAAGCTGGCCAAGTTGGATTTCTCCTGTTGCCAATATATCAACCACCCTGTTGCCCACCTTTTAGGGGAAAAAATTAATTGAGCAAGAAAGTACAGTAAGAGAAGGCAGAGGTGGAACCACCCAGGTTTTACTCCTTGCCTTTGAAGTTAAGCTGCCCTAAATGAGCAAGGCATGAATTCTACATCTGAGGTTCATCCTGTGCCCTCCTTTGCAACACTGGGGACAAAGAACTGATTACAGCTTTGAGAATTACCATGCTGACGTCTCCTAGTTTTAAATCAGCTACATGGGAGAACTTTGTATTTCTCATGCTCTCTTGCAGTCTTTTTGTTTCCTGTATTTTTGTTACTTGCTAACTTGCTGCATGATCTTGATCAACCCCCTTCACCCAAGTGGCTCCATCTGCTAGGAAATGATGAGGCTAGTCTCCTTACACAGGCAGTATACAATGAAACATCTGGGGAAAATTATTATCAAGAGTTTGGTGCTATTGGAGAGGGTTTCTTATATTATCAGCAGTTCCCCTGAAAGAGGGTAGAAATTTTAAGACTTTTAGCAAAAGAGAACAGAAATTAGAAGGAAGAAGCAGATTTCAGTCATGAAGCTCCACATTATCAACATCCAAAAGTATCCTCATTTTCCTGTATGCCAATGTTATCAATGCTATTTCTAGATACCAGCAGACACCAGGAATTGAATCCATGCACAAAGATGGCCGTAGATGTGCAAACCAGTGATGTCTTAATGCAAGTTTTATGTTGTGTAAAGCAGGGAATTGTAAGAACTTTGCAAATCTAGTCCCTGAGACACCAGCTTTTCTGCCTGTCTGTGTTTTGTAATGGACAGCTCTACTGCACACATTCAGCCAGAATGCTCTTTCAGAGGCATGCCGATTAAAGTCACATTTGGTACCACCTCCTGTATCTTAGCCAAAAGCATATTAGCTAGACTGAGTGCCAACGGCAGGTAAGTTAACTTACGTTGGGGGAAAAAAATATTTATCAGTGTATCGGCTGTATTTATGCTCTTAATACCACATTCCATTTCCAAGCACGTTTTGTATCTATGAAGAATGGTTAAAAAAAAAAAAAAAGTTTATAAAATTATGAATTTTAAATCTAAAAAATTCAGGGAGAGATTCAGAGGTGGTGACAGTGCTTGGAAAATAATTCTTCCCTTCTAATTCATGTTCAATGGTAAATAGCATTTCTTAGAAAAATGCACAGTTGAGGAAGCACACATAAGAAGGAAGAAATAAAAATGAGGGAATAAATAAAAAGCATTCAAGTACAATGCTAAATTAGCTAATTATTTACATTTGACCTTGATGGTTTTGGTGTTTGCCACTATCTTACATGGACTGATAGCAGAGACACAACAAAGCTGGAACACAACACAATTTTAATTAGCGAGGTTTTCACAAGGACTTCATGTCAGCGTTGAGCAACTTCTGTACATGTCCTACATGTACAGATTCTATGGAATCATGATGGAAATTATGAGGGTCAAAAAAATGCTGCTACCTTGTATAGCAGCATCCAATGCACTAAACACAAGCGCACCCCAGTGCCACGCTTGCTCCCCTAGCCTGCTGACTGACATTTCTGACATGAGCTAGAGTCAGTGCTCTCTGCGTGGTAGAGTGAGCTTATGTTTAAAAGCAAAGGGACAGCGTGGCTGTGCAGGAACCTCTCAGCCTACGTTGCCCCCATCGCCCAGATGGGCTGGACACTGCTCTGGTTTTCAGGAGAGCACGCATCTTTGGGGAGAACATGGCTACTCTGGCTGAGATCGGAAAAATAACGCTGGCAAAGTTGTTCTGTCCATTCCCTAGAGGGCCCTGCTTCTTCTAAAAGCCAAGCATGTGCAATATTTATACTGGTCATATCAGCTTACTTCGGCGCCGGCTTTTGCCAAGCAGTTATCGCTGCTGGCTGGGAGAAAGCAACGCCGCCTGCTGAAGCCCAGCTCCAGATTCCACTGCCACAGGCGTGGGGGGCAGCTCTTAATGCCTGCTTTGGCTGCTGTAAGCAAGCAAGAAACAAATGCAGGATTAAGTGTTGCAGCAGATTACTGAGCAGGACGCCTGCTTTATCGTCACTCTGAGCTTCACAGATGCCAGGATGGCTCTGTCCACACAAGTGACCAGAAGGTCGCATAGCTGCATGTCTAGGTCCATCGGCATTAGGCACTATTTGCAAGCTAAGTGTGGACGTGAACAAAAGCTGACTGACAGGAATGTGCATCTGTTGAGGCAGTTGGGCCCGCAGATGACGTTCGTTGCTATCTGAAAACCACCGACAACGTGGGTTTCTGCTGTCGGGGTCTTAACTCCTGCATAGGCTGGCGTGGGACCCAGATTTTCTTACAAGCTGCCAACCACTATTTCACTCTGAAATGGACCAACTGAGAAGCCGGACACAGATAAATGACTGTTGAGAAGAAATGCAGGGGGTAATAGACTGAAAAACAGAATGGTTGTGACCCTCTGTTTTCTGGGATTCAGAGCTACAGTACACTGAACTGAAACCCCTGGCTCCATTATTCATCAGTGGCAAAGATCACACTCCAGCACTTCCCCTTGGTCTTCCCACAGCTCAAGATTTTAATAATTCTGAAGAAATAAGTCATTCTGTGAGAGAGCATTCCAGACCTTCAGGCCTCTTCTCCAGCTGCTACCCATGAGACACACTGCACTGACTCATTTCAAAAAGGCTGTGCTCTGCTCTGGTAAAATATTTGGGGTTGGGGTGTTTTAACCATAGCTGTCACAGGGCACTGGCAGTCCAGTAGTTGCCACCGGTCTACCTGGAATTATTTCTGTGCCCTGGGTATCATTTATCCCACTTCTCACTGTGTAGAAGTTAGATGTCAAGCTACGCTAATTATCTTGGCTCCTGCACTGTCAATAGAGAGAGAAATGGGAACTTGCACAGAGTGGTTTATTCCACCCTAGAATATTGCATCCTTACAGATCTCTGTAAAGGAATGTCTTTATCACGAAAAACTGAGGATAATAGCTCTTCTTCTCATGAAAGCAGCAGCAGCCAAGGGAAATATTCTTTGTCGGTGGCACAGGTTGAGAATCTCTAATGGTGCCTTTCCTGCCTGTTTGAGCTCAAAAAGGTTTGGTCCTCTCCCACGGAACCAGTCCCATAGTGTGGTTATTAGCATCGGTTTCATCTCCTTTCTGGATCTCAAGGGTGCCAGAGTGCTAGGCAGCCTTTTCCTACTGATCTTACACATATTACTGATATTAGAAATACCCTCCCTAGTACCATGTGTATGGCCACAGCTGGCTTCTTCATGCTTCGGCTGTACAAAGAGCACTGCAACACTGTCCACCATAGGCACAGAGAACAGGCAGCCGGGGTACGACTTCATTTACAAACCACATTGGCGTCAGGTCATGTACATCTTTCAGGATGGTGCTGGCGCACCTTCACAAGCAAGCAGGAGTGCAGGCTCCTCGCTTTAGCCAGCAGCTTTGCAGACTTTGCCACGCTAATCTCCAGGGATCAGTACACATGCCTGAAGCGTACAGCAGCATTTTGTCTGCTCTGAACCTCCTCACGTGCTCCCGAAAACTAGCTGCCATCACACCCCTCCCACTGAATCTGCAAACTCTTTTTCTGTGTACAATGTTTCAGAGCCCCTGCAACCCCAGCTGCCAGCAGTACAAGCTTATTCACCTAGAACAAAACTGTGCAGCACAAAAAAAAAAGAAGGGAAAAGGGGGAAAAAATGCGGTAAAATTTCTCTTTTAGCCACTCATACCGGTCAGTCAGCATCCACAGAGCTCATCACAGCAGAGCTGAGCAGAAAAGCTTTGCCACTGCAGCTTGCTCTCAGGTATTTCTGCTGCTTTTGAATGCAGAATAGATTTTCAGTTCTCACAAAAAAGGCCTATTTCTTTGCATGAAAGTGTTTTAAAAGAGTCACTGATACCTTTGTAGTTAAACCTTAGCCCTTTCTTTTTTTTTAAAAAAAAACACCATGCTTTATTGCTGAGAAGAATGGTCATAAATTACAGTTATACCAGAAGAGTCCTGTGTTGGCTGAATGATTTGAAAAAATTGCAGCATCCTTTTGCACATCTGTACTTAGACAGTTACTTACTCTCACTAACAGACATTTTTGCTAAACAGACACATACATCTGTTCAGACAATTAGCCTTCCCACTCAAAAAAAAAAAAAAAATCCAACCCCCAATTATTGCTTAAGAAAAGAGAGGCAATGCTTCTGGTCCTGTACTGCAGAATATCTGATATAGAGTGAGGCAGGTTTCTCAAAAATAGAGCCCCAGTCCATGGGAGCATAGAAGCACATGAATAAATAATAGAACAACTCTCAGATCAAAATTTTTCCTATGCCGTATGAATGCTTCATGTCCAGAGCTCATTCCACTGCTGTGTGACAGCTCTGATGTCTGCAACATCTTTATTTGCACATCAGCAGTAACCTCTTCCACCACATGCCAACTACATATAATCCTCAAGTCCCAATGGACTGGAAAGATTAAATCTGTTCAAGAAATACTTAAAATGGACCTTTTTTTTTACTGCTTTCCATCCCCAGGACAGCAGATTTATCCAAGCATCCAGATTTACCCAAGTGTTGTCCATATAATTTGGAGTCCTTTGTAGTTTCTGAAACACTCCCTGGTAATTTCAGCCTAGTGGAAGATGGCAGCAGCCCCATGACATGTGGTTTTCTGATATCCATGCCAATAAAATAACTATCAAGCTGTGCATAGCCCATAGTCCTGGGAATATGTTGCCCAACAGGCTTATGCACCCAGCAGGAAGCAGGACTGTGGATGCCTGAGGCAGTTCTGGGTTACAACGTGCTGTATGTCTCGGTGCTGCATCTGTGGAGATGAAACAAACTGGAAGAGTGTCTGTGAACACACACAGGGGCTGGGTTCAAGTGCCACATGTCAGCTTCATGCAGATGCATTCCTGCTTGCTCCACAAGAGAGACACCTCACCTCAAGCTCAAGTGTAATCAGCACTTGACCCTCACTGGAAATTTGGGTCAGGTGGATTTTGCATGCTTGTTGACCTCCATTTTACTTACTGTTAATGTGATTAACCGAGTGTGTGTGTGTGAATTGCTCCAAACTGTTATTTATAGGAAGCTTACAAATATCCAGCAGTTGGCTTGAAGGTTTGATCTCCTGGCCTTTCAAACGGGTGGCACAACCCGAGGGGTTGAAAGCGATTTCTTTTTATTTCCCAATAGAAATATTCTCTAATCTATTTAAGAAGTTTTTATCAAAAAGGCAGAATTTGTCCAGATTTACCATTTAGGCTTGATCTCAATGTCAATTTTTTCCCTCCTTGGTCTTTAGATAAGAACATCTGTTGTGCAAATAACTGCATGAAATTTTGCATATCAAAGGATTGTACTGTGACCACCCACCTCCTGACATGGCATCCCATGACTAAATCCTGTTCTCAATGACTCAGCGACACTTAGCTTGGAAAACAGTAGCATGGTTCACAAGAAATTTTGTAAACCCTTTGTTTTTAATTGAAAGGCTTTAGAAAAAAACCCAAATTCTTTTTCCTCCATCATGAACATTTTTACTCACATACACACACAGGTACAGAGGCACTTTCCCCCACAAGCTCCACCTGGCATAAGATTTGATCCTGGTGAAATCAAAGTTAATGGGAACCAAGTAGAAAATTTCCAGTCTTCTCTGCTATCTATTCACTTGTTCTTCCTACTACATTCAGTGGCCACTACCAAAAAAAACCAAAACAAAAAACCCCCAAAAAAACAACCAAGGGATTTAATGTCCAGTTGTTTTCCACGCAGATAAAAGCAGTCTTTCCACAACAGTGGAGATGATCTGGCATAGACCTGCAAGCAAAACTTGGGTATGGCACGTGACTTGATTCACACCCATATGACTCACCCCTAGGGTTAAAACCAGCCATGTAGCCTTGGGAACTGTGAAGTCTGCTCTTTATCTCAGGATACACAGCCCTCTTTGAGGGGACCTTTTTTAAGCATTCCTCTAGACATACAGTTAGTAGAGTTCAACAGAGCTTATTTCTGTACTGGGGAGCATATAAGTTTGCGATGACATTATCTTCTACTTACATTTCCTTTTTACGACTGTCTTTTGTATAACTGCACCACAGCATAAAAGACAACATTTTTTTTTTGCCTTATTTTCCTAAATCTGCTGCCTCCAGAATTACTTCTTAAAAACACAAGGATGAACTGAGATATAGTGCTTCATTAAGCACGTGTAGGTTTGCTGCTGATCCCTCCAAACGCAAGCCAGGGAAGGATTCGATACTGCGTTTCAGCAAGCCATCCCTAAGTTTACCCAGAACACCTGTTATTCTTCAGCTTGAAAGCTAATCTCAGGTGCTCTCTGGCAGTTTACTCCTGTAATTCCTACATCAATTAACCACTCTTAAGTCAATGACAAAACACTATTAAAAACACTCTCAGTAGCAGCTACACCTGATGCTCAGAAAAGCCAGGACTTTTGACACGAAATAACAGATTATGTACCAAAAGCCACCTTAAAAACATGTATTTCTGTTATTATCAATTAAATCAAACAACTCTTAGCACGAACATAATTAACCTTTGCAACAACACTGAATGATTACATGCTATAAAGAAGAAGTGAAAGATGATGAAAAGATCATGAGAATTAAACCGCTGAAAGGTTTATTTCACCCTCAACGTGGTATTACATCCTGCTCTGAAGAGTAGAACAAGCAGATGAGTAAGGCCAGTTGTGGTTACCCATGCAGTCAGGGGCATTTGGCACTAAACACACTGAAGAAAATTATCCCAACGTCAGATGTACCTCTTCCTTCTGATCCTTACAGGACTTGTTACAGGATGGACTCTACCAGGTGATATACATATTTTTTTTTTTATTTGCTTATTAAGTATTGGGTAACAAATGCTGCTTTAGGGAACGGCCATACTTAGGTCAGAGGTTCATTCTCAGTCCAGCACTCATCTCTAGCAGTGTCTGGGGAAAGGTTTAAGAACTGGGGCAATGGTACGGTGCCATTTCTTTAGGCTGCTCTCTGCCTTTGTGAACTAGACACTGGCTGGCTGTATTTAGCAGCCTTCAGTACAACTTGCTCCTCTGGCCACATCCACCCATTTCTGAAACCACACCTAACATCCTGCAGCAAGGAACACCACATGGTGTCTATATCTATGTCTATGGGGAAAAAAAAAAGAGCTTTTCCTCTGTTTTCTATGTCTATGGGGAAAAAAAAAAGAGCTTTTCCTCTGTTTTCTTTGTTTGGAGACTGACATTTCAATAAGGTGTTTTTTTTCCTGCGTCCCCTTGTCCTTATATCAGGAGAGGTAATGAGGAGTCATCCCCTTCCATAGTTGGTAGGATATTGTAAAAAGCCAGAAGAGCAGGGTTTCATTTCCCCCTCTGACATGCAGTGGAAAGCAGTATTTTTAGCAGCGTTCATCCCAAAGTCAAACACTGCAAAAGACACAGCAGTACAGCAACAGTTCATGCCACTCACTGAATGCTGGGCCAACCGTCTTCAGAAGCACTGGGTGGCATTAATTATTTAACCATCAGTCCACTGCCTCAGAGGCTCATTATATCCACTTTTCTGAAGAATGAAAGGAACCAGCAGAGAAGAGAGCCAATTCTTACAGCAAACCAGAGACAGAAATCCAATTAGAAATGGGGATCTTTTGCCCTGTTTTGGGAGCAGGCATCCCCAAAACTGCTGCACCGCCTGTATTGTTGTAGGTGCAGGTGATGTGCGTGCAGCCAAGCTTCTTCCCCTCCAAAACATTTCTGTTGCCTGCCACGCAGCTTTGAGTAATGCATGAGGCTCATAGGATCGCTGCTGAAGCACTAGAGTCAGAGCTTGGCTTAAGTTTTGCCCCAAGCTGGCCACTGCCCAAGACTAGACGGTGATGTCCTACAGCAGAAATGTAGGTTTAGGTAACATAGGCCAAGCAGGTGTTGAGGCTGTAAGCATTTCTGAAGCATGGTCTCGGGGCTAGGTGTGAGTGGCATATCCCTGAAGACTGGGGAAACCAGTGTCCCTCTTCCTCGCCAGTCAAGAGTGGAGCTCTGGGAGACAGCAAGCCAGAGCTCTCAGCCCCGAGTGGGCATCGCCCTCCACCAGAGCCTCTCCACTGAGTGCTAAGGGAGGAAACTGGTTTCCCTGCAGTTAGCCCAAAGAAGCAACACAAGCCACAGCTCCTCGGCCTTGTGAGCGGGAGGGCTGAAAGGGCACTGGTCAGTGTGCACATTGCATTGCTTTCGGGAACGTCAGTGAAACTATCGCACTAAAGTAGTCAATGGCCATGCCAAGGCGTGAGCTACCTCACGTGCTACAGAGCAGCTAAGGGGGAGGTGAGCAAGGTGCTCTGGGCTTGCTGCAGGCTCCCTGTGCATTTCCATTCCTTGCTGCTGGGATAATTCCCGCGGTCTTCCTTTGATACGGGAAGCTGTTCATACAGAGTTAAACAGGAACATAAGGGAATACAGTTTTTAGAAGGAAATAATTGACTTCTCGGGCAGCACAAAGGGCAAAACAATAGCAAACGGCATCTGGCTTCTGTTAGGACATACAGCCTCTGGAAATTACAGCCCAAATGGATTAGACCCATCCAAAAGGCTGATCAGTGCCATCTGATGCAGTCAGCTTAATTCAGGATATGCCTGCCTCTTTGGTTTTTTTTTCAGTGCAATATAAATTAAAAGAAAACAAAACAAGACAAAGCCAGCAAAAAAACAGTGACAAATCAAATATGCATGGGGCCTTGGGAGAACTTTCCATTGACTTCAGAATATAAAAAAGGAAAAAGCAATATACAATTAACAAAGCAAGTATTCAGCAGGTAAGAGGAAAATGCAAAGAACAGTCCCTAGCACCACAACAGGGCTGCCACAGAGCAGCTGCCTGAGCCTGCCAAATTCCAAGGGAAGACGAGAGGAAAAGAAGCCCACTGTGACAGAGCAACCCCACAGGAGAGAGGCACGTCCTATAAATTATTTCATTACTACAAGCTGGACTCTGAATTTGAGGAGACCAGCTGCTGAATTGCTAGAACCAAGTTCGGCCAGGTGAGTCTAACAGCACTCCTCTTAAGGCAATTGCAAGCAAAATATTTCCAAGGACTGAGAAAAAACCACTGAGCTTCACCTACCCATTTTTGTTATGTGTGTTTGCAGGTCACTGCTTCTTTCTCCTCCTCACCTTCTGACAATGCTGAAACATCTCTGGTTTAATAGCAGAAGGTTGCTAAGCAATCCAGCTCAGAATATTTTTATTAATGAACAAAAGGTTTAGGAGAAAGACTTAAAAATATTGTATGATTAAAAAAAATTAAACTAGAAAATAATTGTTGTGCTTCACTTGCTACAGAAACATAATTACTTCATTGTCTCCAAACAGAAATCCTTCCAGCATAAAGCAAATACATGCACCGCCACGTGAGACCTCTCCCCTATGTATATGGTACCTTAATAATTAGGGCATTCTCCATAGCTGAGGGAGATCACATTCCATCTCCTGTGCCTAAGGAGATTCAAACTCTTTGGAGATAGAGACAATCAGAGCATGTAGGCCATTTTGGAATGGGTGGCTGTGACCTCCCCTGAAACTGCTCGATTTTACATTTAAAAAGTGCCATTTCAGTAGGAAGGTGCATTAATGTGCAGGTGGGTGCTGCTGCCACAAGGCTGAGAGAAATCAGTCAGCGGGACCCCTGCTCCCACACCTACGTGCGTGTTTTACACAAGCTGGTCTTTGAACTGGCAGGGACAGGTAAATCATTGGAACTCATGGCCATGGTCATCATGGGATATAAACATGACTGTTTGCCAAGGGGACATGGCCAAGGGTGGTGTAAGCACGTGAGGAGCTTCTCTCTTTAAAAAAGCAAGATTCTTAGGCTTTGCTTTATCACTCCCTTCCCCATCAGTACTGAGAGCATCTACAGCCCAGCTTGCCATTGATCTATGCTGATGCTGAGAGTGGACATTTTTTAGCAGGGAATTAATTCACAGTTCTCTGACACGAAGGAAGAGCAGTGACGTAACAGTAGTGCTTCAGAGAAACGGGACTAAAAATAGTGATTACCAAAGGATCTTTTCACTCCAGACACCACGTGCATGGGGATTCACCCTCCCTCCCCTCTCGTTCAGCCTTGTTACACACAACCTGTCCTGTGCAAGGTCACCTGCAGGTCCTTCTTGCTGGCCTCTGGAGCCTTGACAAAGAAGGACACCCATTCATTCAGTTGTCAATCATTGAGCAGCAGCAAACCCAATTATGTGTAATTATAGTAGTGCTAAAAGAGAAACCCCCATAGTATATAAAACATTAAAAGGAGATAAGCCATACAATGCAGGGCATCTGAAATGAGAACTCAGGGTCACGGGCGAAATTTAAATGCAATGTCTCGATTTAAAAAAGAAAAAAAATAAATAAAATCAATCAGTAGGTTCTCCCAAGGCATTTCACCTCTAATTGAAGAGTGGATTGTGTTTACTTACCTGCTCGTGTTCCTGACTGTCTCTCAGCAAATGAATCGTGATTACACTACATAAAACCTGGTGTTTGGCTTTCTTATAATCCCATAGGACTAGATTCCCCACTTACAGACACATATGTAAAAAAAAAAAAAAAGACTGAACTCTAAAAGATACCTGTTCAGTGTACAGAAAATAAAAATGTACTCCTTCCAGTTCCTGCCTCCAAGGCTGAAGCATGGAAAGGAAAGGCCACCCATCTTAAAGGTAAAATAAAAGCTGTTGCACATTCAGCTTTCAACAATGGTCAAGGGCATTGTAGGCTGCTGTCACCTCAGATGTACCCAGAATTGTACCATGACACATACAGATTTTACGCAGAGAAGGATCCCAGGCTTTTTGATGATGTGTATGCATAACAACAGAGTGCTCAACTCCTACCTATTTTAAAGGTGTTCCAAATGGATAAAAAATGCAGCTTAAGTGAAAACTGACATAGGCTTTTGTCTGGTAAACATATTTGTGACTCAGATGTGTTCACTGAAGCAGAATGAGGAACTCCATGCAGCATTTATGAATGAAGAATAATTTATCACAACAGGCTGGGAATTTGAGTGAGCATGGCCATAACAATGAGAAACACCACAGGAATTTTTTAAAAAAAACGAAACTTCTAGAAATTCTGGCACACCATTTTGCTGCATGTTTTAAGAGCCAAACACCCAAATATATTGTTCATTCCCACTACTTGAACATGATGGATCAGATTTTGGGGTTGTCATCTTTTTGTTGCAAAATGGCTTTATAGCTGGAGTACCAATAATTGGGTAAAGTATCTCTGTGCAGCAGAAGAATTATTGGGTACTGTGGTTGCTACAGCAGTGATCTTCCAGCCAGTGGATGGGACATCTATGTTGACTTACAACAGTTGTATAGCCTCCTGAAGAAGTATGACTTGGTAGAGGCTTGTAGCAGTAGTGAACTGCATTTGTGACATTAATGGTCCTAGGGATGGTAAAAGCACAAACATAGTTTAAGATGAATTGGTACATCATTCACTGAACATTTTTTGGGGGTCTATGCTACAATCTCTACAAGGCCTTAGCTGTTATGGTGCTGCATGCTAAGACACAGGTATGTTGCCTTCTCATCAAACTCCCATAAACCCATTAAGCATCATTCCCCCATTAGCTTCCCCTGAAACAAGACAATGCAGAACCAAAGGGAAGTTCACTCACTCAGAAACAGAGAGGAGACCAAGCAGGTGGTAGAAACATGACCTTTCTCCATGAGGTCAAATATCTTTATTGTGATTAAGCACTACAATACAGTATATATCCATAAAAAAACTCTATAGTGTATATAAATTATTCCTTCCATTCAGTATTTTTTTTTTGTTTTCATTTTTTTTCATTTCCATTACAGCTTTGGTACAATGTGATTTTATTATATTTTTAAATACTTTTAGCTTCACAAACTCAACACAAAGTACAAAACTAATCCGAATTGGGGATATTACAATCTACACAGTGGTGTCCAGTGGTAGGAAAAAATCTTACCTCAATGAATTCATGTCACTAGCTAAGCTATAAAGGCATACCTAGCAGACATGACAAAAATATGCACCATTAACCAGCAAACATTTTTTTTTTCAAAATTTATTTTATTTGATTTTTTTACAGATTTTTCCAGCAGCAAATCACTTGAGCATAGTCAGTACTTATGTCCTCAACTGATTATCCTGTTGTATTCCTCTTCCTTTGAAGGCCATAAGTTATTTGCCAAATAATGCACCGCTATCCTCGTATATCCACACTAAGCCACAGTGTCAGTACTTGACCTGCCACCCTGCATTGTTAATGCTTGCACAGTTTGTCCTACAGCTGGCAGAAATAACTGGAACGTTATTGGAGGGGCAGTGTGGGGCAATCAACCGTAGGTTGTTCTGTGGGGCAGGAGGTATGACATTACAGTAGACAGGCATTCCAGTGGCTGTAAGTGTTCCTTGACCTGATTGATTAGGTAGCATGATTGGTTGTTGATACGATTGTTGCGGCAATCCTTGAGAACCCTGGGTCATTGGCACCTAGGCATGAATATGGAAGGACACAGCAAAACAATACAAAACAAAGAAGTGATTAGTAAACAAATCAAAGATCCCAAGTATCGCTATTTTCCTTCTAGCTGAATTTGAGTATACAACATATGTTGCCAAAACATGCCACCTTCTGATGCTCAGAACTGGTCACATCACTGAGGATTTTATTTATTAGCGAGGGTTTAAAGAGAAATCCCTCTGTTCCCAGGTCTAGTAAGTGGTTCTATCACGATCTAGCTGAACATGAATTTCTGGGATCAGTGCAAACAGAAGACTCAACCCTGGCATATCTCAGCCATCTAAAAGTTCTAAAATCTTTCACTTGATCATTAACCTTTAAAACACATTTTCAATACAGTAATTCTGAAGATGTAAGGGGAAAAACTAACCACAAGCAATTCCTCCATTTCCATCTGGGTTGCTGCAGTGTTTTCAGAGAAGCTGAGAGAAAAGGTGAATGGCTGCTCCATCAGTGCCATCTATTAAAATGAATTAATTTCCTAACTTTCCAGAGGAAATGGAAGCACGGGCCACCTTTCACAGGCTCTTGGCATGTCTCACAGAAACCAGGTAGAAAGTTGGGGAAATAAGTCTGGGTAACTCACGAACATCATAAAAATCAGTCCACTGCCTTCCCTCTCCCCAAAACCCAATAAATAAAAATCTATCTGATACAGCTTGTTATAGAGGACGCGGTGAGATCCTTGGCAGGAGTCTCCACAGGTGAGTAATTTTCAACAGGATCAGGCAAAGGCCTCAACTTATTACAGGCAACAACACTGAACTGGCAAGAAAAAAAAAACAACAAAAAAGAAAACAGAAAAAGAACGGTCTTCTGTGTTTTGGTTTTTATAAAATTCATTTTCTTCACAGGAAGAAGTGTAATTCCTTCATAATTCCTTCATTCTCTGTGACATTTTACTCGCACTGCAGGCTGTAATAAATAGTTCATTTGAAGTATTCCCAATACAGAATGAAAATCAGGAGGACTAAGAATACGTAAACAGGAAGCAAAAAAAGATGATTTGACTTAGAAGTGTATTTATCAGGAGGCCTCCTGCCACACGCTGTCCTAATGAAGTAATAAAGACCGTTCTGGGATACAAAACTTAATTTAATTAAGCAGTCTCTGAGAAAAGCAGTGTTTATTGCTCCCAGGTACCTGATAAGATGACATGGCTGGATACTGCACCATCATGCCTTGCACCTGGTTTCCCTGTTGATTATTCATCAGGTTCTGGCTTTGGGGTGGCTGCTGCATTCCCATGAGACCCTGGAACCCCTGCTGCTGGTTCGGCAGGACAGGCTGGTAACCTGCGAGAGGAAAGACGTCTTCAAATACCCTGTCACTTGGAGGGCCAAAGTTAAAACTGTTCTAAGCAACAGCAAATGATCTCATCGTTTCTCCCCACATTCGTCAAAAAGTTGCTGTGTTTCTAGAGAGGTGTTAGTGGAAGAGAAAACTGAAGCGGAATAAACAAATGCTGTGAGCTGGCAGCCCAGGCAGGCTAACGTGAGCAGGCAGTGCACCTTCCTGGTGTTCTTCAACCCTGTGGCAGAGACCACCTTGAGGGAGTGACTGCAGCACGGGATTGTAAAGCCCTGAAAGGACACAGGGTGCCCTGGCTGCTTCCTCAGAGGCAGAACTCCCGCTGTCCTCAAGGACACCAGTACTCAGCCCTCGCAGTCTAAGCGGGTAGTTCTCTTTCAGGTCACGTTTCCCATCTTACCCTCTTACCTTTCCTGTAACTCAGCTCCCTAGCACGGTGTTAAACACAGAAGGCTTTATTTAATTGCAAAGAATGTCCGTATACACACTGTCTCCTATTTGCAAGGATTTTTATGTGATCAGAGCATATTAAGGGTCATATTCCACCCTGCTGGTTTCATGTTTAGCAAGAGAGGAAAATCATAAATTAGGGAGCGCCTGGTCCCTCGGTCGGAATGCTGCTGAGACACAAACCAGTGCGCAGGGCTGAGAAGTTGATGCTTCTGTTTCAGTCTGCAACTGGCTCCATGTTCAGTCACCACAACATTCCAGGTTGCTTCTGGGACAACTCCACTAGGACTAGCTGAGAAATGGGTAAAATCTGGATGATCTGGAGGGTAAAGCTGCTAATGAGGCAGAAGCGTGGATAGGAAGCTAAGTGCGAGTGGTGCCCTGCTTGGCAGCAACACGATCCAGCCTGAGAATGATCCTTGCTGGATGGAAGTGGGCTGGCTGGGTGATGCTACTGCTTGGAGATGAAGGATTTTGCAGAAAAATGGGAAAGATTCAGAAAGATCTTGTCCTTGAAAAGTACAGCCAGCCACAAGCATTACAAATTTATGAATAATTTCTCCTTAAGACATTCTGTGTCCTTTAGCACTCATATTTTTTAAGGTGTAGTTATATTCAGGGTGCTATTAACTTTGTAGTGATGTTCTCAGAATAAGCATATTTCAGGCAAAGAATTATTATCAGATGGAGCAACGCTGTGTTATTTTTATATGAAAAGTGTGTGTCATGTCTGCTTGATTTATATGCATGAATACAGTACATGGCTCAATATACTTCACAAATCGGAAATCATCACCTGGGTATTTCTTCATTATGTAAAGAAAATAAAGTAATGAATGTCTCTGTTTCTGCTGATCTATTGTCAGCTGATAGCCTTTCCTCAAAATCTTTTTTGATGCCACAGAAAGGCTGGGTAGCTCTGATCAATTTTTTGGCATTACAGAAGCCTTTCCACAGATATGAGATTAAAGTCTCCAGTCAACTGAGCAAAATAAAATAAAATAATAAAAAAAAATCCACGAGTGATTAACTTGCTGGGATATAGCATCAAACATCTCCTAAATGCACTGAATTATTATACATTCAAATTTGCTCTTTTCCTATGCACAAACACAGTGTCAGCATATTTTTAGTCACAAAAATTACCAACATCAGAAGTGCTGTAACTGAGTTTACAGAAGGCTTATACAGCAATAATAAAATTGCAAGTCCTCTTCTGCTCCCGTATACCAATTATGCGGGGGGAGGGGGAGAAAGGACAGAAATAAAAAGTTTAGCACTACTATTCTGGTATTTGCAAGTTTAAGCAGAGTTGAGTCAACTGACAACGGAAGCAGCAACAGATAATTCATCTCATGTCACTTGTAGTTGTCAAAGTAAATTCCAGATGTTGCAATGAACAGATTGATGGTGGACCAGGGATCAAGTGACACTAAGTTGGGGAATGCAATCAAACGTCGGATCTGGGCTCACAGGGTTGGACCGTGATGCACTGTCACAGGGGGGTGGACTGGTGCTCTCCAGAGACAGACAGGCAGACACCACTGGGGTCGAGTAGAGAGAAGCCCTTCTGTTATCTCTAGTAAATATAATTGCATTACCACTACTTTAGTCAGACTTCTGCTGATACTCGGTATGTTTGAACATGCAGCTGTCTCTTCATCTCAGCTTTGTGTTCCACATTCTCCAACACAACAAATTCATTGCCCAATACAGGCATAACTATCAAACCGAAACCAAAAATTATGGAAATGACTAAGTATCTACCCTTATGCTGAACATGTAGGCATGATCTCATAGGGGTATTACAATAAAATATACCTCTGCCCTGAAGATCTCCCCTGTAGTAGCAAACACTGCTTAGTACAATGACACAACCACTCCACATTGTAGGTGCAGGAATACAAAAAGGGTATGGGTTAAGAGCTGAGGTCCACTAGGCTATGGATTACTGCTTTAACAACCTTATTACTCTTCAAGGACTTCAGCAATTTCTCCTGCCCATCAGGCATGTGCACCCTCACCCCTGTCCCAGCTTGCTGTCTCCTGCTTATACCCCTGAGTGTCAGGAGACCTCTTTCCTTCTCCCTCTGCACACCCTTTACAATGCTCTGCCCACAGAAAGGGCCCTCAATACAAGCACAAAAATACTTGCCATGCACTCCAACACAACTCCAACGTGACTAGATGGGAGCAAAGAGGTATTAATGTACAAATCTGATCGCCTTGTCTCCTGAACCTTCTTTGCAGTTAAGGGAAATAAGGTCACTTCTTTGGCCTCTCAGGAGGTACAGTGGTCTCTTGACCATTTGCTCCCTTGACTTAGGCACAGAAACAGGGATATTTAAGAAGGTTACTGGCCTGCCTGCATTCTTGCAAAGATGCTGGCTGTCATATATTCCTCACTTAATATTTGTGTACTTCTTTTTTATGTTCAGTCCCCTTTGGAATACAAAGAAGATGTCAGACCTTGATGCAACACCCCAGTACAGCATTTGGGCAAAATCCAGAATCCTCTTCAATGCTCTGCAATTCTACTGAAACCACTTCACCTGATAGCAAAGTCTGACCTTTTACGATGTTATATGTATGAAGAAAGATGCAAGTTCTTCCATTCCATCGAATATAAAAACCTCACAAGGTATAAAAATATACTCAAACAGTACAGAGGGGGTAGAGAGTATCAGAGAATGAACTGATTTCTTTACAACAAGCTCTATAAGCAAGAGGAAAATGCTGTGATAAAACAAAGAAGCCCGAATCCATTCTGCTACATGGCTTCTGTTTCAGCACAAATGCAAGGGGAAGGAGTTGGCACTCTACATGTCAATTCATTTGAACAAACAGTTCTAAGCATCAGAAACCAACTGCTCCGAATTTCCTACCTCTGCAGCCCAAATTCTGCAACTCTGACTCTGTGTACCATGTAACATTTGAAATGGATCATTCAGCATTTATTGTGTATTGATGTCTTCGTATGGTTTTGTGCCCTGGCCAGAGAAGAATGGAGATGGGAGAATTAAGACTCTGCATAGCTGACAGTCTTAATATATCAATGTTTTAGGAATGTTCATGAAACTCTATCTTTCTAGCAATTTTTTTTTTTTCTTCTTTGAGGACAGAGACTATCGGAGACTGGTATTGCCCCAGAATTATTTATTTTGGACACACACACCAGTTTCAATCCTCAATTTGGCTCTGCCATGCATTTAATGTGTTATTTATTTTTCAATGAAATGAAAATAATAGTGTTCTCAATGTCTTGGGAACTGACTGCAGTGCACGAAGGCCAGGCATTGCTGGGCAGAGATGGATGTTTTGGAGCTTCACAGGTGTCAGGAAACAAGTGACAACAGGGAGTGGCACCATGCTTTCTGCAGGAATAGTTTTCTTCATACTTGCTCTGTTGCTCATTAGCTTTCATACTACATAAAGTGTAATCCTTAAAAGCCTCTTTACTGTCCCCAGAGAACATACATACGTGGGTTATTTTCTAATGGCAGTACACATCAGATGAACCATCCTATTACTGCAAGCTCCAGGGCCTCTTTACTGCAATTATATCATCCTGCTCTATGTTATCTCTGCTACAAAGGAGGATATTTTAAATCAGGGCAAACATGATAGACATTGTTAAACAACCAGAGGAACAAATCGTGCACAGAATTTCAATCAACACCTCAGAGGAAAAATAAGCCTTGGATTGCAGTCAAAATGGAAGAGGCCGTCATACCATGAAGGTAATTCTCTGAACCTTTGCAGCCTGCATCACCATGCTGACAGTTACCTAACAAACATCCCAGGGGGAGAAAGACTGCATGAAAGACCCACCGATGTTTTAATTTCTTAATGGGGCTAGGGAGCTCAAAAGGCAAAGCACAGAGGTTACACCTCTGCCAGTAATGTCACCCAGTGCTGGTGATTAAAGCGTATTTGGTGCTCTGCTGGCCTCAGCATACACCCTTCATGAACAGTACATCCATGTTTGAGGGGCTGTTTTGTTTTTTCATTATTCTAGATTTGAAGCATATATTAGCAAGATAGCTTTGCAATGCATGTATCGGCACTCTCCATAATGAGTAACCAGCACTTGGGCTGAAGAACACAGCAGCCTGGCCCGAGTCCCTGCAAATCTTACTGTACTCTTGTTGTATTCTTATTACTTCAACAGAATCCTTGCATCTAAGTCCACCCTATGCAAATGCATAAATCCACAGTAGTTTTGATGTGAAGTGATTTGAGAGCTCATCTGCTTCCTTCCCACTTCACTCAGTGCAGTGCTAGGAGAAGCCGAGCCATTGCCACCAGTAAATCCAAAATGCCAGTACCTTGGCAACACACTGCAGTGGCTTAGGCAAGTAAAGCCCAAAAGAAATTCAAAAGGGAAACCTCAGCAGGGCTAACTGGGCTGGGTGTGATGCTACACAGATCTAGTTGTGCCCCTGCCCACCCTGCAGCTACTGCCCTGCCTTTGTGGTGCCCTGTGCACCCCATCATACACCAGCTCAGCCTCTGCTGCAACTGCCACCAGGAGCACCAGGAAGAGACTGAATTTGAGTTCCCATGGAAAAGCCAAGGGGCGTGAGCACCACTTCTGGGTGCGGACACAAGGGAATACCCTGCGATGTACTGAAAACAATGTAACGGCAGATTCTGCACCCCGTGCCATGTGCTGTGCTCCTCACAGTGGCTTATGTTTGAAGAAGACTCCCCAAAATTGATAAGACCTGAGAAGAGAGCTACAAAATTGATCTGAGGTCAGAAAGTGCACCTCTTCCTGGGAGACCTAATGATCTCACTCTGCTCGATTTATTCAAAAGATGAAGAGGTATTTGCTGGCAGAGAGTTTTTGAACAGAATAGAAAACGGTGTAATAAAATTACACGGTTGGAAGATAAACCTAGAACTGTTCAGATTAGAAATAAAATTCAAAGTTTCAACAGACCCTATAATTAACAAAGGGGCAATTTACCCAGAGAGGAAGCACATTTGCTATCACCCAAAACCTCTAAAACAAAGATGGACAGCTTGCTAGAAGATATTCATCAGTTTAATAAGAAGTTCTGGGAATAAAGAGATGATTATAGTGCGCTCTGTGTCCAGTATTATTCAGAGCATTAAATTACATGTTCCAAACTTGAAATACTTATGAAAATGTTTGCCACTTAACTCGTAACTCTTTTCCTGTCTTCCAAGGAAAATGACTAATCTATTGCATGTGAGACAGGATCTCCTGCCCAGCCTCTCCTCCCCGTGATCACACACTGGCAATGCCACCCAATTCCCTCCACAGGGAGAGAGTTCACCTGTGCATGGTGGATATTCTAAGGGCTATTTCTGGCCTATTTTAGTGTACTTTGCCCTGGCTGGAGTAGTCCCAGTAGGTTCTGTAGGCTGAAGAACATGATTGGTACCTATTCCCACAATTTTGCTAAGGCTGCATTTTCCTTTACATTTCAAAATAAGCTATGGGTAAAGCATTGAAGCGCTAGATGTAGCTTTTGCTCTATAATCATAGAAACTTACAATGTCCATGATAAGTTACTACTCAGAAAAGAAAAAATGTCACTGTAAAACTACAATTCAGTCATGTACACATCAGTAAGTTTGGTAAAGTTTTTGGCAACTCACTTACTTGCCAAAAGCTCTGAGCTGGTCCATCCCAAAGTATTTGCAAAACTGTCAGGATGAAAAAAAAAAAAAAAAAAAAGAAGCAAGCAGTTTGGCAAGATCAAACACTGTGCCTTAGAATCACAGAATAGAATCACAGAATGGTTTGGTTTGGAAAAGACCTTTAAGATCATCAAGTCCAACTGTTAACCCTGCCAAGTCCACCACTAAACCACGTCCCTAAGCACCACAAAGAACGTTTTGATTCTCAGACACAAGATGTTATCTGTAAGACACAAGGAAAGGAAGCCAGGTTGGGGAACCTTGTGTTTAGGACAGTCGGCCAAGCTGTGGGAGATACATACTGAAATCCCTTCCCAGCACCACTCAGAACAGGAATTTGAGGCAAGGGATTTCTAGCTGGCAGAACAAAGCCCTTCCTGCTACAGGCGTCCATCAGTCCCTCCTGCTGATGCTCCTTACCTCACATGAGACATTCAAGTACTGGATTGCAACCAGATGTTTCACCTCCTACAATGAGCATTGTCATTACCAGCTACAAAACCTCTCTATATACTGCTTGCTCTAGCAAAGTGCTGCTCCAAGGCATTGTGCTCAGGCTGGTTTCTCACGTTCAGCTGTTACGCATTAGATTTGGGTGGCTGCTGGGGAAATTGTTTGGCTTTTTTTTTTTTTTTGATTATGCAGTTGGTCATTACCTGGACAGTTTCACCGCAAATGATGGACTAAAAGTGTGATGGAAAACATAAAATTAAGCTCTAAATTTAAGCTGATTTTGATTTTAGCCTTATCCCAAAGTGTCTCTGCAGTTTGGAATATTCTCACAGAAGACACACTAATTAACGTCTCCCTGCTGGTATATCATTTTCTGTGTGAGTCTGAAGATTTAAACTACATCTTGTGCAGCTGGAATCCAAAGCAATTTGTAAACAATTCTGTAGTTTAAGCTTGGATCTAAAATCCAAGGCATGCTGCAAACCAGATCTGCCACAGTTGATGAATCCACTCCTACTGTGCCTGCTTTCCCTCTTGAATACACATTAAAATGTCTTGACCTAGTAAGATATTTGGGCTTTGTGTTCCACTTGAAGGCATCGCAGATAATTTATGGGCGTGAACTGGATACCATGTGAACTAGAAGGACAAATATGTAATAACTTAATGCTAAAAGTTCATCCCTTTCCCCTGAAAATGTAAGACCATGCCATTATTTTAATTAGTTTTCACACACGTACAAAAGAAAAAAAACCAAGAACACCTACGCCTGAAATAAAGGAGTCTTCAGAAGCAACAGATAACTTGGAGGTGTGAGGTAGCTTATAATACACATAAAACAGCACATGTGGCACAGACCACACCAGCACACAGACCCCTTCCCCACGGCACTCCGCAGGCTCAGACCCTCAAAAATAAGAGAAGCCTTTTCACATAAGTGGCTTACAGTTTGGCTTCTTTCAACTCGGGTAAAAGCACATCCCACTCCAGCAGCACAGCTCGCAGGGGAAAGCGTGGGGTATTACACTAGTTTTGTTTTCAAAATTTAGAACTAATGACATCGATTCTTTCAAGTTGTGCAAGATCAAAACAATTTTTAGCTAATGGCACTCCAGCTATGTTCACTGAAAACACATAACACAGTAAATACGCTCCTAAGTGACTCGAATAATTCTCTGCAGAGTTGGGGTTATAAAACTGCAGGATTTTGAACTTAGAGTCTTGACACATAATTGCTGCCAGAATCGTCGCTCCCTGATCCCTAAATTTGCCACAGCTTTGCTAAGAGTGCATTCATGCTTCCTGAACCTGGTAACAGACATTTGTTGGCAGACCCACAGAGAAAGAGCCGTATTGCACCGAGGAACTCAGCAAGATGTATGTGCATCAGAGATATGAGCCAGTAAGATTTATTATCACAAGAGAAAGAAGAAAAATACTGGTTGGAGGACAGCTTGTCTGTCTTCCCCACCTCTCTTTTTCTCTCTGGTTTATAAAGCTACAAATCCCACAAAATCAATAGGGCAAACATATCTTCATCCAGCTTCTTCTTTTGAAATTTGGAAATCTGCTGCAATTCTGCATTATTTCAGAGCAACCTAGTCATCGGATTTGGTAAAAAGTGCCAATGAAAATACTCTGATATACAAGACTTTTTTTTCTGGCTAACAGCTCTGAAATCCCCCATCTGGCTAGTTCTGTCCAACTGCTGGAGCAGGAGCAGTCTTCTCTAGCTGAACTGCCCCTCTCTGTCCTCTTCATTCCTTCCTCCTCAAAAAAATATATAAAATCCTGGGTTTACTTGTTTTGGAACCCTGGGGCTGGAAGAAACCCAAAGCACAGAGCATCTCAAGAATGGATGGTTTCATGTGCTACTTGAGACGACACTACCAACCGGGGGCACTTCTCAGCTGCTAACAAAATGGGAAAAAAATCAGGGGAATAACACAACCCCCCTAGCAACGCAAACCCTCCCTGTTCAAAAGCTGTGCAGGATCAGGGCCTCACAAATCTATTTTTTAACTCTGCTTGTCCTATATAAACCAGAATAGGCACATCTTTGCAAAAGCTAAAAGAGAGCGCTTTGTTCACAGACTTTCCCAGGAATAGTCACTGCTTAAAACAAATGTCCTCTTCGGCGTGGCAGAAAGCTCCAGTTATGGTGGATTAGATTATGCCAATGAGAAATAATGAAAGTTATAGTGTATAGCACACATGAGACTTAAAGCTTCTTACATGTGAATGAAATACCCATCACATTTTCTTTTACCCTTTTTCTATGATGCCAAGTTCCAACTGCTGGAGACAAGGAATAGCATTACCTTTTAAAAACCATTTATATGCATGCTTGCTGTCCCAGGAGGGCAAAATGTTTTTGCAGAGAGCACTGAACTGTTATTTAGAGCCTTCTACTTCAACATCCAAGCAACTACCTTTAGGGCAAACATGCAAAATCATGGATACAATGAATTTATGGATCACTTAAAAATGCATACCCAACCTTCAGTTACTTTTCCACACCTTGAAAGAGTTGTTTTAAAACTCAGTGACCTCACTACCAAGCAAAAAGGCCTAGACAAATAAGAGGTATGATTAAATACTTTCATTATGTACCTAATGAAATCACATACTGTAACATCTTCTGAGAATAAAATTTTAATTAAGGCAGGCTGGCATTTTGGCTTTTTCCCCCCGCCCCCATGTTCCAGGGAAACAGCAGGTAAGGTCAAACAAAAAGCTTATGTGATAAAATTGCATGAGAGCACTCCTTGGAGACCTGGCATTATTAACAAGAGCATGAAGAAGGGCACAGTCGAACAGCTCAAAGATAAACGATTGCATTCAGTTTACTTTTCGCTATCAACTGGAGAACCCGAGCACTGTTATTTGAGAAGAAATGTATATAAATAAGCATCAAAAAGAGCTTGGATAGATACGAATATAAGAGATTGAAGGTTGGGGAAATGTTCTTCTTCAGTTTAAAATCTGGATCTATTATTTTACTTCTCTGCTCAAAGGATTTCCAAATTATAGGGACAGCTTTAAGAACAACTTGCTACCAGTAAGTGGCTTGTGGCTGAAAATAAACCTGTTCTTGCTGAGAACCTAAAACCATGTCATTATATGACACTTTAATCACTTACTTTATTCCCTTTTCTATACACTTTTATGTTTTGAGACCATTTAGCACTGCTCCTGTTCTTCAAAAACTATGACAAAAATTATTTGCTCTTCTCCTTGAAGATAAACCTGAAGATAAACGGAGGGGCATCTCTCACAGACATGGTACATAACTCAAAGCTGCTGTAAAATTCAGAAAAGAAAATTCTATTTTTAAGACAAAATCCTTCTATCTCACTTCAGTAAAAATATAGAGGGAACAGCCAGCTGCAAGCCAAAATAATTGCAACACAATAATGCAAGGCTCCATTACAGCAGCATAATTCTGGTAAAGCAGCTGATCCACGATCTTGGCACTTACCCAGACCCTGAAGCCTGACTTAAATGCATTAACCCAAAGTATGTGCAGCTGTTTTGGTAATCTGAGGCTTCTGCATTTTATTGGAGACCAAAAAGAAAAAAAAAAATCACTCAGCCAGCAAATAACACAGGTGATATATAGAGAGAGGAGGAAAGTATTTATTGCTTTCAAACTAAGCTAATCCATGGAGTCACGTGAACAGGGTTGGCAGCTTTGGGGAGATGGGCTTTGGAAAGCATTTCCCTTTGGCCAGCACAATGAGCGAGGGTCTACACTGGAGTGGTGTAGATGCCCAAAGCCAGCTGAGGTGCCTGCAGGGAGGATACTACAGGACCAGAAAAACTTTATTCTGAGTGGGGTGAAGCCTTCTTGTCCCCATAGAGCTAAGCCACTGAAGGCAGATATCGCAAGCTGGTGTGTGGTTCTCATGAGATCAGGGAGGTCCCGAATAGTAATAGGGGAAAACTAAGTTTAGTCCTTCTGCTCTCAGCCTCTGCCTGCCAATCCCACTGATGTTAACAAGGCTTAATTCAGACCCATGGGCAGGCCAATAGATCATTCTGGAGAATTTGTGGGTTGCTCTTAAGAGACCTTACAGCTTAAAGACCAAAACAGATGTAAATCTAGTCATAGCCCTTACTATGGCTATAGACTGTTACACTTGCTGTAATCTGCTGCAATTCCTCTTTATGGGATTTTTGATCAGCTAATATAAGATAAAACACCCATGTAAAAACTCGTTAGTGTTGATAGTATGAGTCCTTTGACATATGATATGCTGTAGGTCTTGCCTCACATTGAAAAGTGGCATCTAGAGAGATGCCCCTCCCAGCAAAATATTAGTTTTCATTTAGAATGACTACATGACATTATGTTCAGGATTCTACTGAATTCCGAGACAAAGCGTCCATACATTCTTGCAGAAAAACTGTGTTTCCTTGAAAGCTAGGATTCACAGTGAACTGTGAAGAAAGGAAGCATATGATTATTTTTTTACTATTATTTTTAGAAAAAAAACCCAAAGCAATAGCTTTGGCTGAAGACTGCAAGAACAAACTGTTCTTTTCTCATCTCACTACCCAGAAAACTATATTTTGCAGAATTGCAAATTGTAACCTTTGTTACAAACGTATTCATTTTTACACAGGAATATTTTTTGTAAATTTCTGTAGTTCAGGGCAGGAATATCAATGCTGTAGCTGGTACAAACTTACACTTGGTATAAATTTGAACCTTTATAAAAAAAACCAAAAATGGCACTAGCAACTCTTAGTATACATACACGTACACACACATGTCTCTATCAGTGGAAGCAAATATCAGATAACAAGGAGAGCTCGAAAAGTTAAATAGTAGCCTGTTCATTGCAATCACAGGGCTCTAATTTAACTGCCTGCTTTAATGATGGGATGCAGGGCACGTCACAGTTCCAGATTGCGTGATGCAGCAGTCCAACACAGGGCTGCCCGGAAGAGTTTATATAAATAATGAAAACAGTCAAGTAACATCAACTCAGGATAGTCCACTAGAGAGACTTTGTGATTGCATTGGAATGATTTCTTCACCTGAGTCAGGTAGCAATATGATCGTTTTCCCCACTGAGTATAACAAGCCTGGCCTTTCCAAGGACAGCACACTTACAGCTGTTATTTCCAGCCAAAAGTACCTGCAGACATGAGTGATGTAGCTTAAGATATAGGATGATCACAATAAATGTCCAAGTTACTGATAATCAGCTAGGCTACATCAACTGACTGTGCACAACTGCTCTGTGCTGAATGCAAAGCAAAGCAGGAGGTGGGTTAAGCCTTCATGCATACAGCAGTCTGAAAGCACATGTGGTCCTAGCTCCTTAAGTGAACGGTACCCAGCATAATACTCCCTGTATGTACCCATGTCTGTGTTTTCATTCTGTTATATAAAACAGTTCCTGGCCATAGTGTAACAACTACTTGCAATATCCATTGGTTTTGTTAGCAAATCGGTAAGAACTGTGTGTAATGTGACAGCTAGCCACACCAGCAAAATTTTGATTCAAAAAAAGAAGGAATACAAAATCAGCAGGATCAGATTTTCCATGCAAGCTGTGAACCCACAGATTCACTGAATTTCAGCGGGTTCATCTCTGTGTTACACTAGTTTGATTTTTCTGGATTGCCCTCAGATAAATAACAGCAGGTGTGAACAAACAAACTGTTGATCCCCGTGTCTTGCTCTGTAACCTAGCTCTTGATATTCTTGAAATATCTACCAGCACAAGCCTGGGCTGAATCTCCACCATGCCAGCTACCATGCAAACTCCAAGGAATAGCTCCAGTCCCTGCACTGAAGATAGTGCATTCCTGAATAGGCAAGACAGCTGGAGATGGGAAAATAAGCACCCAGGAAAAATAACTCGCCCAGAGAAAAACAGCAGAACTGCACAAAAATTTTCTAGAAAATACACCAAAATGTCTGTCCACTGCCTTAGAGAGCACTAGTGCTTAGAGCCCCAGCCCGAGCAGGGAGTGCTCAGGCAGGCTGCTGCTCACCCGCACAGTCGTGGAGGGATGGTCCATGTGTTCTCACTGCTTCTACCACACTGTTTGCTTCCATACAGCTTCAGGTACAGGCTCCTGCCAACATCCTGCGTACGGGAGGAAGGCTGCAGTGTGCTGGTCATGCACAGGTCACAATACTGTGCTGCATTTTACTGAGGGCAGAATGGGGTAAATTACTGCCAGCACCATAAATTCTCACTAACAGTCTCTGCTTTTCACCCTCCTAAGCTGGGCTTTGTTTGTGGCTCAGCCTCAAGAAGAGTTTTAACAAACACGCCACCAACCTTAAATACCACCTACAACAAAGGCACGGCCACTACCCGATGGCACACTGCTTCTGCATACATCTATAGCTTAATGTATCAAACCCCTGAGCAAAAGAACTTCTGTTTATTTACTTATAACATACGGGCACAGCAAGTTATAGGCTACATCCCCCAGCTAGATACAAACAGATGTAAGGATGATACTGAAGCCAACAGAACTTTGATGGAGCATATGTCTGCCCATATGGGTCCAAGTGCAAAAATCTCATCTTTTCCAAGGGCACCCATGCAGAATGTAATCCAAAGACTATTGGGGTAAGCAATCAACTTTATCCAGCTCTGCAGCATATTAGGAGCACTCGTCTGCAACATAGTCATTACTCTGGCCACCATACAGCAGAGCCTTTAAGCATTTGCTTAACCTTAAAGCATATGAGACTACTTCTTGATTTCAGAGCACTGATTTACAAGCTTGGATACACTTCTGGACTGAGGCCAAGGAACTCAGCCCCTTGAAGGAAGGGCTGGGGAGTCCTGCAAGGAGCAGGGAGTTGGATGTGGTGATCCTTATGGGTCCCTTCCAACCCAAGATCTATGATTCTATGATCTCCTTCAGGGGAGATACTGGCACATTTATTCACAGTGTATTCTTACTATTCTTTAAAAGGCTCCTGGGAAACTTGACCAGGCAGGTGGCAATCAACCTAGGAAAAAGAGGTCCCATTCCAATAAAATTCCATTCTGCAATATACAAAACCAAATCATTTCTCAACTCTCCTTTTGCACAGTTATTGCTTAATCTACAAACTAGAAAGTAGGGCAAGATGGGACTGTGTCTGCATTCACATATGGTCCATGCACATATCTGTACATATATGAAAGCATCATTAGACTAAGCACTGGCTATGTACCAACAGATGCCAACAAATAATAAACCAAATGGCAACCAGGGATGAGTCTAACCTACTTCACTTCTATGGCACAGGAACAGAACATTCCCAGCCATGTTTACCTTGCAATTAACCCCCCTTTCTATTTACTAGCAGACCCTAGTTTACTTCTCTTGCCTTTCTTAATTAAAAAGAGCTGTTAAAGAAATTGGGTCAGACCTTTTCTGCTACTAAAGCGATCATTATCATTAAGACCCTCGACTCCCATCACTCCCCAAAGCAGAAGACAAAAGATGTGTAAAGTACCTGCACGTATTTTGTATCAGTCTCTGTTCTAGGCACCCGCTCCACTCTGTATCGCTGCAGAAATGTAAACAGCAATAGCAGTTCTGCCACGCTTACAAAAGCAATACATCAGATTACTGCACTAAAAGTGGGCTGTGTTATTTAGCTAGTGCTTTTTCTTGGAAGGAAGTGAACAGCAAAATTTACAGATGTAGTCATCCTAGTACCTGGTTAGCTTCACCTGTGGCCAAATTACTCATCTTACAAAGGAGGGAATAAGTGAGTAAAAGCCAAACTTGTCTGAAAAAGTAAATACATTCCTTTCTGACATTCCAAATAGAACAGTACCAATTTCTAAAACTTCAAAAATTTTGTTTGATTTACATTTAAAAAAAGTATTTTAAATTAGATTCAACAGTTTAATTGTCCTTAGGCAATTTAAAGCTTTGTTTCATCTTTTGGTTTGCCTTGGGGAGGAGGAAGAGGCGAATCTCATTTCACAGGAATTTGAGGGTTTGTTTTAATTGGCCAAAGAATCTGCAAAATAACTTGTTCATACAGTTTTATAAACTCTTGATAAATCAGACAGCCACATCTGCAAAGCATGCCCATCTCTACATCACAGGCAAAAACATTTTCAACTCTTCCATTTGGTAGGCAGAATAACGTGAACATTAAAAAAAACCAGCAAAACCAAACCCAAAAAAACCAACAACAACAACAAAAAAACCCACAAAAAACACAGAAAAAGAAGAAGAAAAAGAAAAAAAGGGAATGAACTGTGGATGGAAACCTTCACCTTTAGCTTTCCTAGAAAGGGTTTAGTGGCACTTTTGAAAATGTGAGTTAACACTTGGAGCCACAAACTCCTTGTGTATTCACAAAATAAATGAATAGATATGATACTGTCAGCAGCAAGCAGCAAGCTCTTCAGAACAGCTGTGCCAAGAAATCTTGGCCCAAAGAGAGCAGGAGAAAGAGAAAAGGGACAGGATGGAGGTGGCTCCAGAAAAGACTGCTTAATTTCTACATTGATTCCCAAGTCTCTGCCAAGTTGGCCAACAGGTTGACAGTGGTGCTTGAGACAAGGGCAGATGTCACTCCGCCAGCCCCTGCCTCACTCACATTAGCAGCAGTTTGCAGCTCAAGCAAGCCTGGAATCAGGCCTGTGGTCAACAGATGTCACAACGTTCAGCCAGAGCAAGGTTTAATTCAGCTACAGTGAAAAAAACAACCAAACCTTTTTGCCCTCGTTTATCCCCGGCTTTCACTGTGGGGCACATTAGGTGGAAAACTGCTACAGCTGGTCCAGTGTTACTGCTGCAAAAGTAACCCAACCAGTGCAATAGCCTGAGAGGCTGATCTGCCAAGCAAAAGCTTTTCATGCAGACTTGTTCTGCGAAACTCATAGGATCAGTACTATCTCCTTATCTCCCCTCAAAGTACTTGCAACTGGGCAACTGTACATGATGCAAAATTTACTTTCATTAGCAAAAAAATTAAGTATTGCACAAATTTAAATGTAGGAAAGTTTCCTGAATATTCATGCTTTGTCCGCTGTGGGTCTCTCCAGGGTGATATCTGCTCTCAGCAATCACTAGGGCAGAGCTATCACAGAGCATTTGCTGTCACACAGCACACTTTTAATGGTTTGCAACCCCAGCAAAGCTGTGTTTACAATTGTCACGGCCAAAAGTATTGCAAAGTCTGACCTCATGATCAATGTCAGCTAAGTGTTCATAGCTATGGAAAATGCACAATAAAGACCATAAACATAGGAAGTCTTCACCTCAGCGTAAACACTGAAGATCAGCCTGGGTGTGTGGTCAAGGTAGATTTGAGAGGCAGCTGCAGAACTTCTTCCTTACATACTCCATAAATTCTGACAGCTCTTTTTCGCTTGTCTGGGACATAGTACACCGTGAGTGCGTTACTCCTCCTTTCTGTGTATTAGTTTTCTCATCTGTAAAGTAAGGTTTTGCAGGGTGACTTCATGAGATGTTTTGAAATCCAGCAGCATTGAGAAGTGTTGTACACTCAACTGATAAAGTCAATGGAGAAACAACTATCTCCAATATAACATGTCATATGAAGAGACCTTTGAGTGCTGAAGTTGCTAAGAGTTACATACAGGGTTTTGCAAAATTTGCAGTTGGATGAAGAACACTACTTTGATCCAAAAAAGACGTGTTTTTTTCTGTCAGCACCTGCAAGGGTAGGGCCAAATTTCCAGAGCCTGAAGTCTGCCAATAGTAGCAGGAAGGTGAGGAAGAGGGCATAGTAAGGGTCATTTGCCAGAGCACAAGTCTTAACTACAGGTCTCTGCAAATCAGAGAATTGCCAGCAAACCAGTAGAAAGGGGTATTTTAAAATTAACCCTAAAGGGTTTGCAAAGGCTTTGTAGTGCTTGCTAAAAGGCAACCACCAGCTCCCCAGGCTCAGCTCAGATGCGAAAGATGTCCTCTGTGGGAAAAGCAGGTTTTACACAGAATCACAAGTATCCTCCATCCTTAGCTCCTCTGATCCTCTGAAAAGAGATATGCATGTAGGCAGAAGTATATATGCATTCCTATACATGCAATCATTGAATTTAATGCAGCACCATCTTCCAATTCGACCTTATGCTGAAATACTTATTTCTTGCTTACGCTGCCTGGGTGGGGTAACTGAATTTCACATACTTCTTCTGGGGCTGCTCAAAGTCAAACTGCAAAGCAGCTGCCAAAAATTTCTCTCCATGTAAAATTTACAATGTGCATTTCTGAAGTGGTGGTTGATGTGCCTAGCCAATCAGCTGAAAATGTATGTGTAGCTAAAATTTTTGAAAAGAGAAAATCACAGGATCTGCAAACACATCTGCAAAATGTTCTTTAGCAACTACTGCCCATTCTGAGTGCAAACCTTGAGAATAAACACTAACTTCTGTAACGGCAAAAGGACAAATGTAAGTCATACCTTCAGGCTGCTCCTCATGACAAG
Organism: Microhierax caerulescens; assembly: GCA_035590215.1. Classification (NCBI taxonomy): domain Eukaryota; kingdom Metazoa; phylum Chordata; class Aves; order Falconiformes; family Falconidae; genus Microhierax; species Microhierax caerulescens. Next base: position 95,264,630 of record JAVJGJ010000047.1, read on the forward strand.
GAACTCAATCTACACCTATAAATATTCCCTACAGTAGAACCATTGTTCAGTTTTAAAAACTCAGGATAACTTCTTCAAACTAAACCCCAGATGAATACAATCTTCACATCTTAGCAAATATATCTGCTGCAAATAAATAAATAAATTCCTAATTATAAAAACTGTCTAGTTTATAGTCCTTGTTCTCATATTCCGGAATGAGGTATTGCATCAATTAAAAGAAAAGCACTTTTTCCCCCATCATAGGAGAAGCCATGGATAATTGGTTCATAAATATTCACTGGTATTTTAAGCATAGCCATAAAAAGGAGCCATTTTACTGGCTGTCCTGGAAACAGCACATTTAATGTCAAAGCACCCCTGAGAAAGGCAAGCCAAGGAGAGGCTCTCTTTGCAAGGAGTTAACAGCAAGATCCTGAAGGGGCCACAGGTTCACAGACAGATCTACCAGCTCACAAACAGATCTACCACCGTAGCAGAAGAAAAATATAATGGGTGAGCTTGTGTCTGTCCAGAGCTTACAGTGATGTCAGCAGGACCCTGCCTGGCCGGGAGGCTGAGCTGGCGGGTGGGAGCAGTCCCACACCTGGGACAGGGACACGGCAGGCAGTGGGACCATGGTTGGTCCTTGCCCAGGAGAGTGGATCTGACTGCTGAGACACAACTTTCCCCCTCACCAGCCCATGCCTGAGCCAGGGCACCACATCACAGCTCTGACTGAGTCCTTGTGCCGCTCACACTCCCAGCTGCTTTCTGTGATCCCGGGGAAGGACCGGCAGAAGAAGGAATTACGCCCCTTAGGCCCAGTTAACTACTCATAACTTCCCTGTCATGACAGCCTGCAGGTCTCAGGTACGAAGGCTTGTCTGCAGCTGCTTTCCAGATTTGAGGAGGGTTTTTATTTTAAATCCACACAATTGATTAGCTTGGTGGATATTCTGCACAGACAGCAAACAAACTCTATGAGGCAGGGAGGCTCCTGCATCTCCTCACCGTCCTGCCTGCTGCAGAGCCTCTCCGGCCACAATCCCTGTGTAGCTGCTCCTCCCACTACACGGCAGAGTGGGAGATGAAACAAAGCTACCCCAGCTGCATGAACTGCGTAAAAGAATGAAAATGAACAAATTGAAAACAAACTGCGAGTGTTCTTAGAGTTAATTAATAATAAAAAATAATAATTAGAACTATAAAACACATCCCATAAAAATGCTGTCTTCTTTACAGAGCAAGGGAAAGTTTCCATTTAAAAAAACATAAAACAAAAGAATGAGGGCTGCTCATTTTTTTTTTTTAAATAAGTTATGATGCATTACAATTTACACAAATAAAGGTCCAGAATAATATCAAGACTATAAAGCATGAAGATAACATATTGTTCTGGCAAGTGATAAAACTGCTCACAGTGACAGCTGTGATTTATTGAAGCAATTCAAATACACTTTGAAAGTATATTAGCTTCGCCTCTGCCCACAAAGGGCGCATTTTAGCAGGGCAGGCCACGTCGGTGATAAATTACATACCAGCAAGAAGTGAAGGCAACTGGCAACATCAGATGCCCGAAGGCCCTGAACTACTGTGATAATGTGGTTTTCATGATAATACCGCACATGCAATGGCATCTGAGCACCTAAAGAAACACATCACAGCTGTATTTTCATTGGCTTTTCAGAAGGTAACGTTACAATGGCGAGAGCGGCTGGGACTTCCCAGCTAAAGTTGACGTACAAAGCGTTTACAAATTGGCCCTGGAAAAAAACTTTGGCAAAGAAGGTCACAGTTTAGATGCTACCTTTTAGGGGGAAGGTGGAAAATAGCTGCCTCTTGCTTCCAGGTTGTAGGCAGTGAAGCAAACCACAGGCTGTGGACCTACAGGCTGCCAACACACCACAGACCTTGCCTGCACCTGCCTGCTGCACAGCTTCGACAGGACTGGTAAAGCGACCCAAGTGCTGCTGTGGTTTAGCTGTGCTAATACCCAGAACGGGATGGGGACTCAGCCACTGGTCACCATGGCCATGCCAGCACCTGCATTGCCACTTAAGTGAAGGAAGCAAGTTACTGGGCACACCAGTTCAAAACCACAGTAAGAGCCAGGCTCTTCCCATGGCTCAGGGCAGCACCGAGAAAGGAGCATAGAAAAAGCATCATGCTAGTCTCCTCCCACAGCAACGTTTTACTACTGCAAAAGCAGTGAAAAAATATTTTATTTTAAGACACTTTGGGATAAACTCTACCCTCTGACATTCTAGCGTGGACAGTCAACCTGGCCTTCAGAGGGTGGTTTGAAGAGGACATCTCCCTGGACAGTGCCATGGACAGCCACACAGCAGGCTCTTCTCACATTACCAGGGAAAGTTTAATAAATTGTGCCTGCCTCCAATTATTACAGTCCTCCCATTCTGACACACCAGGAAGCTCATCTTTGTGTCTTTACAGCTCCTAAATTAAGAGCAACAAGAGGAATTAATGACTTGGCCAAAGCAGTTACATCTTGCTGTGGATTAAAAAAAATTTATCAGCAATAATACTGTAATTGGCTCATCTCCAAAAGATAAAACACATTTATCAAAGAGTTTGTTTCTGGTGTTTGAACTTCTATTTAATCCAAAACATTCCCTTGGGAAGTGATAATGAGTATCTATCTATTTCTATGGTACCCATTACTGTATAACCTGAGGACCTTGGACATATTGCATACTTACAAAATGAGTTCATGTAACTTTTTAGAGGAAGTTGACCATTTCTTGAGTTTATGCCAGTAAATGCCTGACAGAATCATGTTTCTGTATTTACAGTCTCTGTATGAAAATCTCCCCTGTGACACTGTAACTGAAATAGTATAAAACAACTATATACAGATTGATACTTTAAAACTAAGCTACCTAAACGCTTTACAGATCGAGACTTGGAGAAGATGCAAACCTGGCAAAACTTAGTAGTTATTTCCCTAAAGCATATGGGAAGGAAGAGCTCAGAACCATTTTGAACCTGCCCCTTTATCTATTTTTTGTAGCTCTAATCTAATGATTATAAGAAATAACTTATTTTTCCTTGAATTGAAATTCTGGGTAGCACAGATATTACAGCACAGTGCAGGCTATCACTTCATTTATTTATGGCTCTGCAACACCATTCTTCTTTAGAAACACTTGCAGGAATTGAATTGATTGTATGTTAAGTGTTATTCTTAATAGTTTTTTCATTGCTAGCTAATGGAAATACGGATTCAACATTATTTTAAGCTTAATGCAGTGTAAAAGAATTAGTTTAGTACACTGTAATTATGATTTTTTTTTACAGCACTTTATATAAATACAAGGCAGAAATAGATTTCTTCAAGCAAGAGAGAAAAACGGCAGCATTTTGTTTTTTCAGCAACAGCTTGAATATCAAAGCTGTAATGTGAAACTCCTTTCTTTTTCTTGTCTACAACCTTCAGATTTATATTTGTCACTTAAATAAAGTAACGTGTTTGCAGCATCCCTCAAATTCTACTTTACCAAAAGACCAGAAACATTCTGTTAAACTTTATCTCTGAGCAGGAGAGGGATTGTCCCCTCTCTTCTGCAAATTAGGTAGGAGGTAGTAATTACCACAGCCCCTGACTTGATTTCAATGACAGAAGACATGAGAATACCCTTCCCTGCCCCATCACAGCCTGCACTTGTCATTCTGAGGTGATGAAATAACCCTCACAGCATGCCAGTAATCGGGGCAGTAAAAGTGACCAGAAAATTCTCATTTCTATTCCTCCCATAAGCTCTAACCCAGAAAACATTTATTTTATCCCCTGTCCCCTGGAAAATTTCACCCTTAAATAGGTTCCAAATCTCCCACCTTCCCAAACACCCATATCTATGTTGATTGTCTTCAAAATGTCTTTTGGGACATTTTCACTGGAAGGCTAACTTCCACCTGTGGGCACAAATGTTACTTTGTCTGAAGAGCCCAACTTACTGGAAAACTGTTGCTCCATCTCCACCTCCTCTGACGGCTTCCCAGGTTCTCCGTGCTGTACAGCCTCTCTGGCCACAGCAGCCAGCCTAGCTGCTGCAGCAGCAGCTCAGGTTTTTTTCCATAGGGAGAAGGATGGTCTCCTGGGCCTTTGAGATCTCATTACAGAACCCAGCATCTTGTAACACAGTGAGTGTGACAGACTTACAATTTCATGCCTCTCTTTGAAAGAAAATGACTAAACAGAGAGCACCATCGAAAGGAGAGAGGGCGGTTTCTGCTCTTGCCATGCTCCTTGCTGTCTCTCCTCCCCATTTCTCTATGCTGCTCAGAAACTTGCTGAGGCACACAGTCCCCCCCCAATTCCCTCTCTTTTTACTAGGTGTTCAATAATAACCAGGCATGGCTCCACTTCAGGGCTCTAGCAACTATAGCAACACAAACAACAAGTTTACATGAAAACTGGAAATGCTCCACACATGTCAGGTTCCTTAGGTCTCTAAGGAAAATAGTAACAGGGTTCCCAGGCCTAAGACAGTGGTTCCGGAAAGCTGCCACAAAAAGCCAATACTGTGTAAAAGCCGAGAGTATTTTACTATCTGCTTTTACAGCCTAGTAACCATAAAGCGTCCTTTTGCCGTATTGCCCTTCAAATGAAAGGAAAAATCCCCCCTATATTACATTCAATTTTTCAGTTTCTGTTATGTCAATATAACAAGCTTTTGTAACAAGGTGACAAAAGCTTCTCCATCTTCTTGGGATCAATATTATTGCTAAAGCAAGGACAACTGTTTTCTCTTTTTTTAAGGTTCTGTTTTAATGTACTGCCAAAATACAAATACAGTTCTAACTCAGTAGATAATAATCTGCTTTTCAGACCAAAGGCTGAAGTACCCAGGATGGAAAAACCTACATACCCTTTAATCATGCAGCACCACTCTCTCCCAAGCTCTGCACACAAATAAGTAATCTCATGATGCAGGATGATCTGTGCAGATGCACCTGTCCCAGATGTCACTTCATGCCAGCAGAAGGTTAAGGTCTGAAGTAAAGAGAAGGCCCATACTCCCCACAGCTCCCTTCATGCCAGCCCCGCTCTTCCACGGGGTGATCACAGCAGCTTCACTACTGAAGTTCAGCAGGGAGCTGCCGTTACAGATGCATGAACTGTAAGAAAAAGCTTGAGAAATAAATCTGGAGCAAACCACACATAGACATCTGTACAGAGACAAGCAGGTCCCTGAAATGAAAATCAAGCACCGAAACCAGAAATTTGGCATTGCTTGGCTACAGCCGCATCGCCTTAAAGGGTCACACTTCTAGCTTTTTAAAACAGGAACCCAGGTCGATGCATTTGTGTCCATATGGTCTCAGAAAGCACCTGGGTGGCATGGTTAAATATTCAGAAATCAGAAAAAGCTAACATAAAAGTAGCCCCTACAAAGCTAATTCCAGTAACTTAGGCTTATATGAATGAGATGCAGTATTTAATTATTACCTAATAATTATATATATTGCAACAGGATTTGCCCTACAAATTGCTGAAGTGCCCCACAGCTGTATTTCTAATTTTCCTATTTCCTAAGGTGCAAATCACAGGAGGACTTCAAAATGGTTTTGAGCATGACAGCTTATAAAGACTACCTCATCCCTTACACAGGTCTAGACATGGAAGCGCACAGATGAATTGGTATACAACGCTAGCAGTTTTGCACAGGTGGATCATTTGTGGCCTGTGGGAAAAACCCTGTGAGAGGTATGCTAAGTAGGCAAAGTGAATTTCAAAAGATCAAGCCTCGATGAAATCTGCATCTGATTTTGCTGGGATACGTCAAAAGGGCAGATGTCTTGTCAAACGTTAACCTCCTGCCCTGGGGAGAGTCGGCACTTGAAGCCACAAGTTTCCTTTCCTACTTGTTTAATCATATGAAGAAGAACTTACCTGCCTACGCACGTTCTCCTCATACTCTGAAGTCACACACATGGGGCTTTTGATAATTAGATAAAGGATGTTCATCTTTGGAAAGAAACAGACTAACACAAAACTTATTGAAAAATAAATGGGCAAAAAAGGTCCACACAAACTCATCTGGTCCTGGGGTCAGCTCAAAGCATGGGTATTGAAGATGTGAAGAAACCAACTGCTTGCTGGTTAACTGAGATCAGAACAGAATTTGCTGTCCCTTAGGAAGCAACATTGCTCAGTGCTGCTCATGCTCTTGCCTCGGACATGGGGAAGCAAATCCTTATACAGGAAAGCATTCTAAACATGTAAGCAAGTCTTATGGAGCAAGATGGCGTTCATCTGTGAAATGATGACCTGAACAGGAATTGATGTGCCCCACAGCAGGGGAAAAAAAACAAAGGACAAGTAGAAGGAGGCAGATGGTTTTCACACAAAAGCAGTCAAATTGGAACTATTTCAATAAGCCTTGCCTCTTTCATCTTTCCTTCTATCATATAGTGATTGCTCTTAACCTCATAATTTTATTTTTTTTTTTAAAAAAAAAAAAAAGATCTTAAGCATTTCTTAAACTATATTGAGCTGCTGGTACTGGAAAGTCCCTCATACATTCATGCAACAAAGGGCAGCTCTTGAGGCCAACACAATTCTTCCCAAGGACACCAGCAGCCCATGGGCTGTGTTTCTACTATGATAGATAGTGAGCTGTAGAAATTGCAGGTGTTTAGACAAACAAGGTTTTAAAAAGGACAGACTCAGTACCTTCTTCTCAGTTCTGTCCTTCTTCAAACACTAGAAAGCAATAGAAAATGCTTGGATAGCCACTTTTTGAGTGGTAAAGGTAAAAATTCAGCTGATAAGCTGAATACTGAAAGAGTGCTTTTGGTACCTTCACTGTGCAGCAAAACTAAGACAGTTTCTTAAGTGACTCCTGAGCATGCTTGGAAAACAAACGTAAAACTATCTCTAGTTTCAAAACCACTGGAAAGACATGACACATGACCTTGAAGACCTAAGAAATTGAACAACCTGGAACATTACAGCTTTTGCTCATTTATAGCACAACCCAACTATGAAATTATACATATGACCCCATCTAACTGTTGGACTTCTGGATTTCACTCCACTAATACAGTTCTTAAGATTTTTGAAGAGAAGCCAACTCTTGCAAATTAAGCAGATGGTTTTCTGAGGGCTGATTCCTGGAATGGACATTCCCCGCTTTTCCACGTCCAGGCAGCCCTGCCTTCCCTGCAAATATTCTTCTCTAACCAGCAAGCTCCATGGACTTTGCACTAAACAAAGGATAGCTGGGAGTCCTTTGACTTTCAGGTATTAAAAAATAAATCTCATTTCCAAAACGCTGAACAAGAAGATAACGAGATATTCTTGAAACTGCTAGAGCAGAGTCTGAAATCAACCACCTGCACAGCAGATCCACCAATATCCAACCCTGTTCCATCACCACCAGTGTGTATGGTGAAGTCATACCTCTCAGCACGACAGACACACACATTGCCAACACAATACATACAAAAATTAAGCTAGATCACATTTCTGATGATCAAAACTTATAAAGATTTTCACTTTACTAGAATATATTATAAGAACTGTGTTATCACTTCTTTCATTTCCAGATTAAACATCTCCAGACCTAAAGATTTTGAAAATACTTGTAACAATGCTACTGTAAAATGCATATTCAACATAAGTTTTTGTCATTCACTTTTGTGCTTAGTGATTGCAGCCTCATTTGAGCTATTACAGAAACTACTGACATACTTGCACATCAAAACATAATGAAAAGACGATGAGGTAAAATATGAGATTCCTTAAGGGGGTATCAGAGAAAGGTTTTGGTTTGCTGGCCCCTTTTTCATGCTGTAGTTCTTCTTGACCTACTTCAGCCATCTTCTTGGCATACAGTAGCTACCACAAGTGTACTAAAACTTTAACAAACCTATGAGAAATGAGAAATTCAGGATTTCTTTCCAACGCCAATGTTGCGATCACCCAGTGAAGCGCCCTGCTGTGATTGCTTCACAGAAATACAACCACTTTGCTCACTGGAGACTCAGGCTTTTTCCCTCTCTCATTTTCTCAGTTTCTACTTGACAGATGTCCTGAGTCTGTTCATTTACAGGAGGAAACTCAGGAAAAGAGTTCTTGTTGATTAATTATGACCTACTCAGAAACAGCATTTTGCTAGTCAATTAGAAATAACTCTCTAAGGCAAATTGTATTTCTACATGTCCACATCTGTTTCTCCAATAAATCATATAATTCCATATTTACACAACGGGCCATATTATAGCACAAATGAGCTGCCTAACGCATTTTCAGCACCACTGTAAACTCATGTAACATATTAATGAGGACCAAGCAGACAAAGCAGAGGGAAGGTGAACTAACTGTTCCCTCCTCCATGCTTCAAACTGGTCAGAAAACTCATTTGTTTGAGGCCTAAAAAGACTCAGTCCTGACACACACTGCTCATCTGACTAACATTCTTAATAAAAATCGATAGCTCTGCACTTCCACGTTCTTCCTTATCATGTAACAATTAAATACATCAAAGGGTGAAAAAAGGGAAAAAAAGGTACAAACTACCCTTCCTCAACTTCTGTCCGATTGAAGCATACCATGTCAGCCTTTGTAGTCTTTTGGTTAGTCTCAAGTTTGCATAGAAGAAATGAAGAGTGTTCATGCAGTTACACACCTTCACCTTTTACATTTTATAAAGCTAAGAAATCTCTTCAGTTTAGTTTGTAAACACTCCATAGCTCACTATGAACATCAGACAAAATGGATAGAAGTAGATGAGTCTTTATCACGGTGAAGTTTCCACCACAGTAGTATAAATATGGTTCACTGCAGACTTACGGTGTCTCCATGAAATCAGCGGGACCAGAGTGCAGACCCAGCATCGCCCTACAAACCCACTGCTGTTAGCAATGGTTCCCAGGAACCAGTTTCTTGCTCCTTATATCGCAAGGTCCCATTTCTGGGAGACAGATGAGAAATCCAAAGAAAAGCAGAATAATATTTGTTTTATTTTACTTATGTTTTCTTCCTTTAACATGATGCTGAAATAGCAAACTCATGGCTTCCCATTTTTGAGGAGCTAGGCGGGGATTTGAACAGCTCCTGCCTATTGCTCCAGTGGGCAAGCATGCTGAGGCACAGGTCTGGAGTAGAAAAATACAGCTCTTTACATTCCTGTATTTATTTATTTATTTATTGACATCCTTTGCCTTTCCTTATCAGAAAAAGCATCCTGTACACTGCCCCATGATATGAACTGATGATCCATACCATACATGCATCATTGATCCTTTCACTTCCAGCTTCCACTGAGTTGGCTGAGAAGCCCCAAGGTGAAGTGAGGTTAACAACACAGCTTTGGGATCTGCAAGGAACAGCAGTGTGGCACTGAGGGGAAAAGTGTCCCCTAAAGCTGGATGGGCAGGAGAGAGAGGGTCAGGGTAAAGCAGCTCTGACTTGTATCTTCAGCCCCCTCAGCAGCTCACTACAACGGAGCAGAAACTTTATGATGCAGTATCACTGAAAAATTCTTAGAAGGCAGCACTGATGATATGGTGCCCTCACTGAAGAGCAGGAAATTATTCAAAAGATGTTAATACACCCATGCACCTTGGACATCACCTTCTCCCTCCATAAAACAAGTCCTATCATCAGAAGCCTTATATGAGTTATAGCTGAGAGAGTGCAAGAGCATTTGCCCATGCCAGCAGTGCAATACAAATCATCTGGTGATAGCTTGGGTATGAAAGATGCTTTGTAAAACCCGGCTCCACTCTTTTACACACAAATCACAGGCAAATTCATGCTTTTCTGAACAAAGAACATCATGAAACCAAATTCAGATTTCTAATTCCTGCATTAGATGATAATTCTATTTCACCAAATTACTTTTGCCTTGCAATGTAACTGCATTTATAATTATTTATTGCCCAGCTCAAGGTTAAGTGAAGGAACAGCCTCACTGAGATCCTGTTTAAGCCCTTATTTTTCACGATGTGCTACAAAAGATTAATTGCTTTCTATTTCTCCAATAGAGACAGAATTAAAATTGCCATTTGATACAAACTATTAACACAGCAATCATTTTGAAGCAGCACATTGCTTCTTATAATTTAAAACATTTCTGCTCTTTTGCTTATTCTATAAGGTGGTACTTGGTAACCTTAAATTTTTTAATTTGTGAAGGTTCTTTTGTAAGACCTGTAAAAATCCAGTCTTCTGCACTTCTGCAGACTTGGTACCTGATGAAAGGTAGCTCTCAACAAAGAGCAAACTGGAAATGCAGCATTATTAAGGAGATACTATTGAAGATGTTCTGTTTTACCAGCATGCTACTTGGAAGCCCTGAGGAGAGTGCTGAAGCATATAATAGTTTTGATGACACAGGTTGACAAAGAGCAAGGATATATATATCTATCTCCTAAATATTTGCTTGCTCAGAAATGGCTACCTTATTATTCTCTTTTTCTTAAGTAATGCCACAGGGGCTAAGGTCTTTCAGAAAGAAATGATATGTAACATGCAAAAGACTGCTGTTGTTTACAAGCAAAGTTCACTACTTGCTTGTCATAATGGTTGTGGGTTTTCATTGCATAAGCAAATATAAGGAATACTTACACTAAAGATGAGGAGACGTTCAAATACTCGCAAAAATATGAATTATTCCAAACAGTAATATTTAGGAAAGCACACTTAGGGATCCTACACATATGATCCCAAAAGCTATTTACTGTTTTCAGCACTCAGCGGGAACTTTGGGTGCCCAGCGTTTTACAGGTAGTGAATGAATGAACAGGTGCCACAGTAAAAGCTTCTTTCTTTTTCTGATTTACCTAAGCTGTCTAAGGAACTTTCTAGAGGTGGACAATAGTCCTGAATTGGATGGCCACCACGGTGCGTGCCTTAATATTCTTTTAGCCCTGGATGCAAGCTTTATGCTGGGTATCAAGAGTGAAAAAGAAAATCCCTTCACATTTATACATACGGTTCTTAGCACAGGGGACTCTCAATGCTAGCTGTAGCTCCTTAGTATGACTATGGTACAAAAATCATTATGGCACAGATTGGCTTCTTCTCCTTTCCTTGCTCTTAAGAGTTTGTATGATGGTAGTCAAAGGACTGTATTTGTTACTAAGACATTAGGATCCTGGGAACTGCACTGAAAATACAAAATAGATTAAATATGTAAAAACAGAGAAGGAAAACCTGTGTTAAAGTACTACTAATCTCAGCTCCTTTCAGATAAACTGGGGTAAAAACTTATCTAAATTTATGCTTTTCAGGTATGGTTGGGTTAGGGATTCGGACTTTTTGGATAAAAAGGAATTTCCTTTCAACATACTGAGCAACGTGCTTATTTGTCTCTCTATCCTGAAAATAATATTCCTGATAAGGATGTAGTCATATCTTGCCATCAGTACATAAGCAGAAGCAGAAACAGAAGCTCTGATTATTATTAACCAATCTCTATTTGTCATTTTTGGAGTGAATTAATGTAAATTGACTCGCATTTACAGCTACGTCTTTAGACTGGCGGCAGAGGCTGAGTAAAGAATCACCTCTTCCCCTTCTCAATCTACATCCTGTTGGCCACAAAGGAACCCTCGCCAGTCTGCAGCAAGAAATCCTGTGTTTATCCTTATTACTCATAATGATAAATGCCAGAGATACCCATTGGAAGTGAAACCTCAGCAGGGACTACGCATCACAAGTAATAACAGAAATGATCAAGCTGTTGTTAGATCCAGACACTCGAACAGCAAATTCAAATTCTTTTATTTTCTGTCCAATACCAATGACAGCTACCAGCCATCACGCATTACAATTAGCTCACGCAGCAAGAATGCTATCTGTTCTGGTGCATAATGAGCAAGCTGCAACAGACAGCAGGACCTGGGGAAAAGGTTAAGAACTATCTGGAGAGGTATCGGGCATCCTCGCCTATTGTGGAGGAAACCAGCTCCGTTCTTTGGGAAGAATCAAAGGCTGCTTCCTTCACACAACCACACTATCAGCTTTAATTTACTTGCAAAAAAACCAAAAGAGAAATTAAGTCAATTGCTCACTTGCTATATAAATGCATAGATTCTATATATCTAGTGATGGTAAGTCAAAATGACAATGTCCTTGCAATTGCAGAGGGATGATGTTCTTACGGATGGTTTAGGCAAAAAATAACTGACTGTAACAAAAGTCAAACAAAACTCAGGTAAAAGCACTGGGACCTTTTTATGGTTACTGCTGGTCAGCAGAACACCACTTCACTTACTGGGACATTGCTCTTGAGTTCCTCTGCCCTAACACTGAACACACACTGTGGCCTTTCTTCCAGGCAGCTCATGCTCATATACACATTCCTTCTGTCACGTCCAAATCTAAGTAAGTGTCCTGTTCTATTAAGTCTTACAACCACAGTGTGTTTCGATTCTTAAATCCTCAGTCAATAGCAACTGTAAGGCAAAAGTCTCACCCCCGACACCATTGCAGATCTCTGGTGTGCATTTGGAGTATTCAATTATTAGCTTAGACCCAAAAACCCTCCTGAACTTCTCCATCCTGGTGCATGTGTTCATCTGCAGGAATGTTAGAGAAAACTGAGCCCCCAAGCTTATAGACCTACTGTGAGCGGCATGCCTGAAGCAGAGCTGGTGACAGCCTCTGCCCCTCCAGGGACGCCTTCTAGCATGTCTCTCAGTAGTAGGGCTCCACTAATTCTAGCAATAGCAGAATGGTACCAGAAAAGAAAAAAAAAAAATTATATAAAAAAATAAAAAAAGGCAAAAAAAGAAATCTGTCTTTGTTTTCAAGGACTACAATATAAACCTCCGAATAATTCAATGCTGGAAAATTCCATCAGAAGAAGTGGAAACACTGCATTGATCCAACATAGAATTAGGAATAGAGATGATGTATAACTCTTTTTGGCAAAGCATAGACAGAAATACAAAGATTCTTTGTATACATTGTTGAATACCTTAAAGCATTCCGTACACCTTAGTGGTGTGGCCTCTGCAACTTTTACAGAGGTTATTTTGAATTCCTAACCACTGCACAATGCTATTAGAAATCTTTTCTCTCTCTGCTTGCTCCTGTACATGAACTGACATGAGATTAAAACATGCTAATCCTCTGGGGGGGGGGAGAAGGGGGGAAATATAAAAAAAATCTGTATATTAGTGTGAAACCCCAGGAACACTGTCAGAAATAGCTTAGAATTTAATTAGTGCTAGACAAGTTGAACAAAACTTGAAAAGCCTTGAAAGAAAACCACAAGTAAATGCCTGTCTCAAGACACTTATGGCTGTTGAGCCTACTGGTATTCTCTTCCCTCAGTATTTGCTCTCTCTTGGTGTGAATGCTGAATAATTAAGCAAGTCATTTGAGGAAGAACAAAGCTTTTTGACAAAAGTGATTTTGCCTTTTAATTTTCAGAATCAAGTATGCTGCAGGGAGTGTGACCATATTAATTCTGCTATTAATTTAAATTACAGATGTTCTGTAAAGCTGAACACTGCTGGTTCAGTACTGGTGCAGCACTATTGCTTAATGTCAGAAGGACAACAGGATTTAGTCTTTCTAAGACTTGGTATTTTAAAACTTTTAAGTCCCAGGCCTCAATTTCCCAGCAAGATTCTGAAAAGTCTTGAACGCAATACTCAGTCACACAATCCTCCTCCAGCAGTAGGGGAATGAAATCCAGGGTGCAAAACTCTAGGTCAGAAACTCCCTATGGATAGTGCATAGGAAACACTTGAGGAGGTGGGAGCTAATCTTCATCACACACCATATAAAATAGCAAAATACCATAAAAGTAAGACCTCAAAATTGCAAAAAAAAACCCCCATAAAAATATATAATCAGGACTAAGCAAGTTTCTTGCTTTATACCCTTCTCTTTCATGTGCTTAATTCTCCGTTCCTTCACACCTTTAAAGAAAGCACTGTAAGAAAGGAGAACATCCCTGAAGAGCAGAGATCTTGGTGAGCATTTCCCCTGCAATGCACAACATGGGTAAAAACCCTCTCAGGCCCAGGCACCTGGGTTTCTCATACCATGGGAATGTCTGAAGTTGGAACCAAATCGTAAAATTAATTGAAAAAAAACCAAGGGCTCCTCCTTCTCCAAATGTGATTAAGGGGAAAAAACTCCAAACAAACAAGCCTGAAGAGCAGTCTCCTAGGTTTGCTACAGGCACTTCCATGGCACAGAATTCTCCACCACAGCTGGCAGGAGGAGCACTGAGCTCTGCCTTGCAGACACTCTTGGTCTGAGACACTCAGTACCATCCAAATGGAAGTGCTTGTAGGTAAAGCTTTATGTTTCTGGGCAACTTAATAAACATAAAATAATTGGAGAGAACCTAACTGTGGATCACTTCAAGATCACAATTTTGAATTTAGCCCTCCTACTACAATTGCTGCAAACTCCTTGATCTGGCCCTACTATTTCATAAAATGCTTTTAAATTTCAAAGCCTTATATCAACATTAATGACCACAGTCCTACACTTCAGTATCTAAACCAATAGGGCTCTCTCCCTCCCGTTCCTGCCAAGCCCCTGTAAAAGAGACACACATGCCTTGCAATGCTTTTCAGGAGCAGCAGTATCCACTGAAAAAAATACAGCATTAAACACAGATGGACACCTTCAGTACAGACCTGTTTCAATAGTGCAGTAGGCAATTACTGTTGGAGAAATAGTTTCTTCAGATAATTAGATACTTAAAAATTGAAGTTGTTATGTTTATACAAGCACAGAAATTATAGACGGAATTATGCAAACAAATCTATCATGGACCATGAGCTCCTGTCAGGTCGCTAATGAAGGTAGAAAGCAGCAATCTTTCTTTATAAGGTTCTCTAATGACCATGATAACACACCATATTTTTTTTAGTGCTGCACATTTCCCTTGCACATTTTTTCCCCTCTCAATATCAGTTTATAGTGACAAATGCTTTCAGAAGACAAAGGGGATGAAAAAGACCTGAAGATAACGCTCTTCAATTATGCTGACACCTAAATGATTAAATTAAGCAAAAATTCAGTATTTCATTGTCAATTTGACTCTGATTTCTACCTAAACAAATTTATGGACTCTCTTAAGGTACATTTTGTCTTCACTTAAAATTTGTTTCAGAGACACATTAAAGAGACAATTACCTCTTTTTCCTTACTAGAAGCTATAAAGGCTAATAATACAGTACTCCATCAGAAATATTACCTTTCCTTCAAGACAAACATTTGCTGTTTACAGAAGATCCATGTATACTTATATAAGAAAGGATCCTACATCCAGGCAGTGTTCAGATAATGGCTTCCTCTCCCTACTGTACACAACCAACTAGACCATTTATAGGAAAAAGCAGACATCTGCTATGCAGTCTGAGCCTTCTCGTGCTATCTGGGCACTAGAACAGGTTATAAAGGCAACATTAGTTGATTCTCAAATTTATGAGAAATCCTAAACCATTACATTAATTCCAGGAATTACAGACTATCCAATTATGCCAAATACCATCTTATTTTCTCTGGAAATACTATAGTATAAACTTTTGGTTGGAAGATACTGTTTTTTACCAAATACTACAGGTCTTCACTTTAATCCCCTCAAAAGATGATCTTCATTACTGATGCAAAACACATGCCATGGATCTTTTACCTTACAACTGTGTGATAAACCAAGCTAACTGACTATTGGAACTAGGCCCAAACAAACACCTAAATATTATTTTATTCATAAAATTTCTCTGCAGTCTGAAATTATCTAGAACACATGAAGCAAACATACAACAATGAATCAAAGCAGGAAAAAAAATCATGTAATTTGTTGCAGCTTGTTCATTTGTGAATGGCAGTTAGTTGCATATCCCAAAGTAATACTCATGTACTTATCTAGCTCATGTTTATGAAGCACTTTAAACATGAAAAATCCTCAAAGCACACAGCACTTGCTATACTGAAAGAAAATACAGATGCAGATAACACATTGCTGATTTCTTCTGTCATGACAAAATAAAAATCATTCCTGATTTATCATCCATATAACTCTATTTGACTATTCAAATGCAACAACTAGGATTGAAAGCTTTCAAATCTATCAGTATAAAGATAATTACTGAAGAATGAAATACTGATGATGCTAGACGTGCAATTTATAGAGTACTCCTAGTTGAGAATACAGAAATAATATTTTCTTCTGTGTGGTTACAGAAATAGGCATTTCACAGTATCTTAAGTATCATCTGCTATAGAGCACAGAAATGAGTAATAGCAACGTACCCAAATAGTCTGAAAAATGAGCATAAGGTTTTTGAGAACAGCTGCCTAACACACACTAAAAATCTACCCAAGATGTCCTCCCCATGCCAAGGTGTGACAGACACTGGCTTCACCCTGGCCCCACTCAATGGCAACACTTTGAAAAACTTTGCATTGAGCAGGACTGGACACAAGAATGGTGCAGAAGCAGCATAATGAAGAAAAACAACAATGGTATGTATCTGAATGAAAAAAAAGAAGTATTTCTGTTTACAGACCATGCTATGGTGCTGCCAGATATCACATTTTGGCTAGAACAGAAAGAAGCATAATTTAAATGGCAGAGGTTTTTATAAAATCTTTTTGCACCAGTCTCTGTACCATGCTTCTGCCAGAAATGGGTCACTTATGTTCTCATACAAGACAGCACTTAAAGGGAAAAAAAAAAAAAAAAGTAAATAAACACACACACAAGTTCTCATCCTTTTCTCCAAATGATTTATTGCTGCCAGAGCTCTAATCTAATTTTAGGTGAGCTCATCTTTTTTTCTGCCCCGGAGCCATTTTAACTTAATATTGCTCTTCTTCCAGAGCCACGAGAGAGTACAGGCTCCCTTAGCCACCACAGATGCTGTGCTGACATTTTACTTTAGCCGTTTGCTGTAAAAGTCATCAATATCACTCTGCTCCTGAAGAGACCTTTTCTAAGAAAAATGAAAACAAATTGCTGGCATTAGATCAAACTTTGACCTCTGCAGCCCAAAGTGGGGGATGTAAGATCCGAACACCTTCCTGCTGCTTTGAAAGCTTCCAAAAGCTCCTCCAAGCAGGCAAACTTTTTTTGTTTTAATAAAATATTTTCTGAGGTGCCAGGCTGATGCTGCTTCTCTGTTGCTGCTGCCATGTGCAGCAGCCGGCAGGTACAGGCAGCCAGCCTGGGCTCCCACGGGCTGCCTGCGCTGCAGCCAACCTCCCTCTGAAGCAGCACATGTGTTGAGGGGTCTTTAGGGAAACCATTTCAGAAATCATTCTTTCATCTGCTTCCTTCCCGTCTGTTCCCCCTTCCCATCCTCAGTATTCCTGACCTGCACTCTGTTACACCAGCACTATTCTCTTTCATGTTTTTATTTTCCTGCCCCTAGTCCTGCCTCATTCCCGGCTCCGGCACAACCTGCTCACGTGCTAATGTGAAGCTGAGCCTGCATGGGAAGGGAAACCGCAGTCTGAAACACTCGCTTGTTGATTACCATTTTCCAGTCATGTACAAGTCTCTAGGAAGATTTAAAAGTTGTTTTTGGTGTTCCTGTGTTTTGCTTTTTTAAAACTGGTTTCTGAAGGAAAAATGAGTGATTACTCTGCCAGTTTTCCACAACCTTTAGAGTAACGTTCTGAGTTCGTTGTCTAATTTCTGTCACATTTCACAGAGAGATGAAAGCTGCAAAGATAGGACATTTCTAAAGTTTCATAAAAATCAATGGCTTAAAAGAGGAGAGGCATGCCCCAGCTCACTTGCCTTACAATCGAAAGGCTTCACTACAAGCTAGCAGTTATTTTCTCTGGGTTTAGGTGCCAGTCAATCTGCTGCGGTGGCAAAACACCATCTCCTGCCTAGTGAACAGCTGCTGGGCATCGATGGTGAGCTAAAAGAGATGAGGATTTTACAGGTGGGCTGAGGTCACAGGGCACACGAGTAGCAAAATGTACGTGTGTGGGGAGGCTGATGGTAAGAAAAGCAGATGGAGCAACACTGGGCATGAAATCACCTTAAACCATCATTGGATCATTTGGTTGTTTGGCATCTCAGTGCTTATACTGAGCTTCCTGCAATAAGTCTGTAACAAGTAATATGCTTTCCTATACTTCAATTTCTCTTTTGTTTTAGTATAAATTATGTGGCAATCTTGAAAGGTATTTATTTTCCAAACACAAAGCAATGCAGTGGAACATCAATTTGAATGATTCTTACACAATCTCCAAGAAAAGACCTTGCAGTATGAAACCACAAGCTGCTTCCTGGCATGCCTATCACACGCTCGGACAATGACTACAGGAAAGGATGCATCTGAGCCCAAAGGGATGAACCAGCTTGAGGAATCTGTTCTCAGCTGAGTCTCAAGATCTGAGAACAGCTAAATGCTTAAAATCATTGCCACAGCAGGGAGTCTAAACTGTAGTCACAATGTTTTCATTTTTAAACAAGAGATAAAAATAATGTTTCCAACTGAGCAAGCAGCTGAAAGAGCGAATTGCAGGAAAAGACAGACATGCTAGAGATTTTACACAAACTCCTTGACTCATGTTTTCCAAACATGTAAGGAAAACGATGCAGCAAACACAGAAACAAAATTAGCATTTGCATCTCTGCATTGTCTGTACTCAAACATAACAGCTCATATGCTACAATGCATCTTCAAAACTAGGATTTCCTCAAGATCAAATAGCTGGATCTTCTCCAGAACATCAGTCAAGTGCTTCAGACAATCTCTTGTGCTCTTCATTTACCATAATCTCCACTATGCTATGGATGTAGCATTAAACTGATAAGTATGATTTTGTAACAATCCACTAGACCCAGATAATGTCACCTAAGTTGATTTGCACTTAGGTTCAAAGATCCGCTATATACAAATAGTAAGTATGGCACCAGACTGTCGGGCAGAAGAAGCCAGAAGAGACAGATGACCTTTGTGCAATACTTCACCTTCTTTCTCAGGAATGTATAAATACAAAGGTATGAAAGCAGACACAGTCAGCCACCGCTGACACTGACCAAAACAACATCAATTTTATCAGAACATAGAACAGATTAAAAAAAAAAAAAAAGTAATCAATTGCTTATAGTTATAGGTGTGTTTGCTGTGGGTTTTTTTTCCCTGAGCACCTGATAGAATGTGAACAAAATTTCCAGCAGTCACATTACAGAAACAGGTTGACAGGCTGGATGCCACCCTAAATCTTGTTCACGTCTGATGTCTGGGGTCTTGATTTGCACCTTAAAAGACTTTCATATCAAGAACCTCCTTTGCCACTCAGAAGGGTTTCTGCCAAACGCAGTCAGAACAATGCATGCTTTGCTCTAGCTGGCACATCTGTAACTGCAAGCCCTATCTGGAAACGACACCCCCCCATACACCTTGGCGTTTGAGACACCCTACGAGGGGAGGTGTGAACTAAAGAAATGGACAATCAATAGCTTGAAATATACATACATACATATATATATATATATATATATATATATCTCCAAAACCAGAAGAACTGTTTATTCCCTTGAAAAGCAAGGATGCCTTCACAAGCATAACCCCTGCCCTCCCCAGCACACACCAGTCCAACTCTGCCTGCGTCCCTCTTATTCTGGTGTCAACAGGAGTGGCATGACACAGCAGGAAAAGAGACCGGTTCACTGTGAGACCTGCTACTCACTCTCTTACAGTGTAACGGCCCCCCTTCCAGCCGCACATCGCTGTGGGGAGCTGGTCCTGCTGGGCACCCACCACACAGACCACCTTGCCACTCCTCAGGCTCATGAAGAGCAGAAGGTGGTGGAGCATGACCAGCCCTTTCTGCATCACTGCAAATCTGTCCACCAAGTAGACTCTTACAAATGTTTGGAGAGTTTGCACGATGAAGGATAAACCACAACGACTGGCTTGAACATGCAGTGTGACTGCTCACGTCAGTTCCCTCCTGGCTTTCTCTGTGCCCTGTCACATGGAGCATGGACACTGAGGACACAGCACTGTGTGCAGGACAGCAGTGGTGGAGAACACAGCCTCCTCCACTCTTCCACTGCTTGGTATCTCCAAGCAAAGTAGTTTTCAATTTGTAATTTTCACTGTAGTTTCGAACAGAACAGTGACCAGCTTTCTCCTCCGCTGTTCAAATTCATAATAAAAACAACCAACAGGTTTCATGAGCAAAGGCACTGCGAGCAGCTGAAGAAATGAGTAACAGATCATGTACAGTGTAAATACCTGCTTGCTGTGCAGTCTGTGGGATCTGTTGACTCCGCTGTGCATTGTACTGAACTGAGGCAATGGGTCTGTACTGCTGAGTTGTTGAGGTAGGGTACTGACCAGATGGGTAATAATACACTGGCATCTGCAAAGAAAGAAAACAGCAGCTAACTATGGAGTCTACAGCTCAAAGATTCACAAAATAAAATAACACTGAAAGGGGACCAAGAGTTCAAGTCAACCATATTAGTGGTAACAGTAATCAAGAGGAGGGATGTGCATTATGTCTCTTCAAAAATTGTTGCTTGCTTTCAGCTTTTCTACGAAAAGAGATATCAGTGCCCGAATTAATTCTCTGATACTTTAAGAAACAGAAGAAAAAAATTTAATTCCAAGAAACAAAAACGTACAGGATGCATAAAATACTACATGCATAGAACCAAAGAAATCACAGTAAAATACAAATGCTGCAGAAAAATGGGTGAAAATACCTTCAATATCAACGGGACACATATAGACAGCATATTGAACCATTAAGTGAACTCTAGAGAAAACAGTGAATTTGAAGCAAAGAAGGTCCTGGAGTGAAAATATATAGGAGTGAGAGAGAGGGAAAGATAGAATGCATGTACCCTTAACACTTGTAAGAAACAATTACTAAATTCATGCTTTTATTTAACAGCTACATCCTTCCTTACATGAACATTTCCCTGTAAAGCCTCTCTTGCACTTGGTGTGAACACAATTACCATTCAAAAAGCAATCATAGCTGTTTTCTTGCAGGAGCTGAGGGTAGGCATTGAGTCAGCAAGTTCTGCTAGGCGGCCTTTTTTTTTTTTTCTATTATTTTTATCATTACAGAGCAATGTGTACTACATCACCTTATTACATAGGTGAACATGGAAGTTTTAGGGTGACTGGAGCTAAAGACTTTTCTTATACATGCCATACCACCACAACCAAGACATTTGAGCTAAACTGCTTTCAGCTGACCCCTGGCAAGTTCAAAGCTCTCACAATTTTTTGTTTTCAGCTGCAGTGGATGCTGTAGGTACCTAACACCGTTCGGCAGCATATGGTATCAGCGAACTGCTGAGGGACACAGGCTTGGGAGAACATTGCTTCTCTTGTGACTGCTGCCACATCTGTCAGCATTTCTTTATTAACCATACAAATATTTTTTTTTCCCTTTGTGTGTAGCATTTATCCTACTCAGACACAGGCACAGAGTCATACTAAATACTTTTGGATTTTTTCATACAAAAACAAGAATTATTTTTGCCACTTTTATTTGCATGGAGAAAATGTTCCTGGAACAGCTCATTCAACTTGATCACCCTTAAAGCATTAGCAGAGTAAAAGTAACTGCATCATTTTGTAAACTACTAGGACATCACAAGAGAGATCAAAAATTTTCCCAGAGACAATGTCAGAGGAGAAAAACCAGGCAAGACTAGGCAAGAAGAGGGCATGGTTGGCTAACTGGGCAAGCAGAAGACTACTGAATGGGTAACTATGGTGGAAAAAATATCAGGATCAACAAAGCTGGACTTCATGGTGAAGTGAAACCCCCAGACCAACTGACAATCAATATCACCCATCAATCAAGAGGCTGAATATCCATTCATTCTTCAAGATCTTTTCATTTTCTCTTCAATCAATGGAAATCTTTTTTCTTTTCTTTCCTGCCCCTGGGTGCTTGCCACCCACCTACCACCCCACCACCACCCCCCCAATGTCAGGCAGGTTCAAACAAATACCAGAAAAACAAAAACAGTTTGATTGGAAAATGATGTAAGCTATCCTCCCTCCAGGCTACAGCCTGCCCTTCAGTCATTTGTTTTGTTAGACTAAATTAAAAAAAGCAAAATGCCTTTGTAAAATGGACAAAATGATGATGAATTTGTTTCTCTGCAAAGAAAAGCCACAAGGTATAGGAAAGTTGACCCAGACATTTAAGGACCAAAATCATTCTTTAAACCTCATAGAGGCATAAATCATGGATCAGGCAAGTTTAGTGTGATAAATTAATCTTGTGGAAACCTGATTGCTCTCAGCAAGACTCTACAATAGGAGACTTAAAAGAAGCCAGAAGACTCAGTCTAAGTCAATGGAAATAGTTGATCCTTCCTTGGAGCAGAGGAAGGAACAGACATCCTCTCAAAAATTCTTTATTTTCTATCACTGTATTCTACAAATTAAATATTAAACCCCTGTGGAAATACTCTCACTTCTCCTGGCAGCAGCTTAATCTCACTTAAAGAATTTAAATTTATTTGATTTACCCTTAACTTCCTCATTTTCCTTGTGCAGACAAGCCCCTAGATATTTGAAAATACACGAGCATATGAGAACAATGTAAATTATCTCCTATGGAAAGATTTTGCAGGTATTAACTTTAAAACATAGCCTAAAGAATATAGGTTTTGAAGTGAGGTTTATAGTTGAAGATGGTTAGCACAAAAACATGTATGTGCACTGAAGCACTCAGAGTCATTTCGAAACACGTATTTATATTTGCCACACAGATAACACCTCATAGTCAGAGGGGTTTCTCCCTTTCTCTCATCTTCTCAATTCATTGGAATACACTTGTTACATACTCCACTTAGGAGCTTATCAGAGTGCCATCTACCAGCCTGAAAAATGCTAGTAGTTGGAATATTGGGTAAAAAAGAAATAATTTCACTTAGAAAGATTAATAGATGAATTTGCAAGTAATCATGCATGCACATATGACTTGCAAAGAAGTAGTCTGGGATTTGGCGTTTTGTTGTTGTTCCTTTTGGTTTGGTATTTTTTAAGATATCAGACATTAAGAAAGGCCTGGTCTAAAATATAGACAGGGATAAAATAGGTCTTTCATGGCTGAGGTGTTTGAAGGATCCATTTTCATTTATCTTGAGTACATCTCTGCATCAATAGTTGAAACATATTATTTGTCCTTTCTGATATTACTTCAGTGAACAGTGGAATTAGAGGGCTCAGAGATAACAAGTATCACTTACATCGCCTGCTCTGAACCTCTTGAATTTTTTAGTTTCTCATTACATCAGTGTTACTAACACCTTTGCTTATGTGTTCTTCAACAAAAAAACATCACAATTCTGGAGCAGCCTAGTGACATGCTAAATTATACTTGAATTGCTTTCCCATGTGAATGCACAATAAAACCTTGGACCTTTTGCTTGTACGACATATTTCATTTACAGAAGCACTAAGTTTCCACTGCACTAACAAGCATGCCAACGCAGCTATATGGTTATCCTAAACCAAAAAAAAAACCCCAAACAAACAAAACCCACAACCCCCCCCCCCAAAAAAAAAAAACAACAACAAAAGACTTCTTTTAAGAACTAATCTAAATAAATGTTGCCTTCTTTAGTCTAAAAGCATTGTTCTTGATCTTAATCCTCGACACTGTGACACCCCCACCCCTTTTTAATAATTGCTGTTGAAATAGTTGCCAGATGATCCTCACTTCCTGGATTTTCTTATTTTGAAGGTGAATACCTTCCTTGATTGTAGGTTGACCATTCCAATGCATTCTGTTTTTTCTCTCATATACACCGTTTTCTTTACTTAAACTCTAACAGGACTAGGACGTCACTTCAGAAACACTCATGAAATGTCACAACTAGGCATTACTTTTTCCTCCTTCTAATGTACTTTTTCTCTAGATGATGGGCAAAGACTCAATATGATATTGGCTTTCTGCTTTGTTCTGTTCACATGCACTTTGAAACCCATTACCAGGCTGAGTCTCCCTTGGACTGCTCTCTAGCAGCATCTCTTACATTTACATGTATGTTGTTTATCTCCTCATGGTAGGAACAGGACTCCACACATTTTAAGGCTGATCTTACTTTGCTAAACTATATCCCTACTGATTTACAGCTTGATTCTGCCAGGTATCTTCTCTTAACATTGTTGATAACCGGTTAGGTTTGGATTAACACCTTCATTCAGATGATGAGCGATGCTGACGCTACTGCTAACAGCAGCTACAGGGCATAAATGGGAGTGAAGAAAACAGAAACCACAGGGATGTATGGACACATGGAGGTACCATTTCTTCCCAGTTTCTAACTAACTGGGATCAGTTATTCTTCAAGGATTTCTCTGTTCTCTGCCCACCCCTTCCATCATGATTACAGTAACAATTAAAGAAAAAAAGAAAAAAAACAATAAAAAAAAAGGCTTGTGTAGAACAATGATAGGATGTCCTCCAATATAATTTTTGAGATCCATCCACTTGCAGTGACACCCCAACCAAGCTTCCTAGAGAAGACATGTTATGAATAAGGATTTGTCTTAGAGTAGCTATGGGCTGTCTAGGAGGGGGCTTCTGCAAAGACACAGCTAAAATTAATGATGATACAAAATGAATTCAGGTAAAAAATCCCTCAGCAAGCGTATTACTTCTACAAACCTCTCAAAAAATTCATGCCATCTCATTTTTTGACATCATTTTGCCAGTATACCTTCCAGAAAGGAGGAGTCAGGTGAAAATTAATTTTAGGGAAGCATATCCTTTCCCACTGGCATAGTACTCGCAGTTTTCCCATTTCATCATTTGCAGAGGCAGAGCAATAACAAGCACCACTGACAGCATGTTGTAAAAAACGAATGTAGACCCTTGTTGAAGTGCCTGGGACCATCAGTGCTATAGAACCACCATTGGACAGATAAGAAAATTGAAAATAGCATAAAACAGAAAAAGTAAAGATGTACTTTTGCTATTTGTGATACAGAAAGCAAACAGGCATTTGTTGCTAAAAGTCCCTTTCAGCAAACCCAGACTAATGGTTGAGTTTTTTTGTGTGTTTTTTTTTTTTTTTTTTTTTCCCAATTGGCTGAACAAAGACAGATCATTATTTTTAGGTTATTAAATCATGACTCTGTTGGCAAGCTGGGTAATAGGTGTGATGAAAGAAGCAGCAAAAGAAATGTAAGGGGTCCTCTCAGCACTTCTTAGGCATGTCATTTCAAACTCAGTCTGCTTCTACTTTGATACAGACTGGGAGAGAGAGTCCTGCAGAGCAGCTGTACAGCCACACTTAATTAAACTTTAATGCAAAAGCTAAAAATTTAAATGCAGTACCATTGGGTTTGTAGGCTTGGAGGGCATTTCTTTCTCCTCCTTTCAGCTCCCAAATGAAAAGATCATACTCACAGGGCCTCCACCCAAGTTTTCACTGCTATCTTCCAACAGCATACAGGACATCACAGCCAGCCTACTAGACCCTTACCAGCAATGCCATTAGAGTCTTTTTGACAGGTATAAATTCAATAGCAACATTTAAGATATAAAAGTGCTTTTACATTGATTGCATTGCATTGATTAATGCATCGTATCATGTTTTGTGTGCATTATCATCTTTATCACACCCTTTTTTTTTCTTTTTTTTTTTTTTTTTTAAAGCCTGCCTTAGACCACCTGCTTTAGCATCAAAGAGCAACCTTACTAATGCATCTAAGCCCAAAATTGTAACAGGTGACTGAGGTTGCCAATAGCCACTGCCACAGTGAAGTTTTGCTCATGGGCAGAACAGGGAGTAGAGTCCAGCTGTCCTGCACAGAAAGCTGAGCTGTTAGGCCAAAAACCCTATTATTTTCCCAAGGCTTTGCTCATCTTTTTATAAGACAGATCCCCTATTTGCTGGACATGTACTACAAGCAGCATCCAAAGCACTGTATGAAATTCTAGGGCTGAAGAGAACGAATAAAGACTTGAAATGCCAATCAGCACTTCCCACCTGTGCACGCGGATGCAGACAGCAGCTGCCCCCTCGCCCTCCCAGCATACCACGGCCACTGCACTCTCACAGTACAGGGACACAGGCAGCAGGGACTGACCCCCCTGCACCCTCTTCCACACAGGTGTCTGACAAGGATTTTTTGGAATAGCAACAAGCTAGAGATGAATAATGCACGCAGTGCAATGAATGCAGAGGAAGCTGACAGCGCTGAATCTTTCACCTTGCTTCACCCCCCTGAGGACAAAACATTCCCCAGTGAAATAACTGAAGTTACTGCAAATCCAAAAGATATTTTTCTGCCTTTGAAAACTTTCCACTTTTTTACACTGTAGTAAGAAAGTGCCCTCATTTACCGTATTTGGGGTGTGGACAGAGACAGAGAGGCTGTTAAACACACCAGTACGTACTGGTCCTCCTATATATGAAAAGGCACCTCTTCATCACTTGTCCTCTGAAGTTCACCTGCCTCTCCAGTAGCACCGGAGCAAGTACTAATGAGGGAAAACAGCTTCACAAAGTAACACTACACCAGACTAAGCGAAAACCCTGCATCCTGCTGCACACCCGAGGGTGAAATCCAATGCTCCTGCTCCAGGTGACGAAGGCTCAGCCACCGGCAGGCAGAAGCTGCAGGCAAATCCACAGAAGCAGCCTCCGCAAAGTCAGCTGAGGTATGATCCAGCAGAGGAGCCAGGGTGAGCTGCAAACCTGGTCTCACCTAAGGAGGAGAGGAGTCGATGCAGGTTTCCCTGCCGCAGCAGGCACCATGATGCTGCAGCCCCCTCAGCTCCCACAGCAAACCCCGGCTAGCAGGGCTGGGGAACGCATCGCTTTGCCTGCTGCAGTGACAGCTTATAAAATGGAGGTGCTCACATTTATCTGGTTCACTAGAAGTGGCGTGAGGTTTGACTAAACGATGCTTGAAAACGGAGACGGCACCAGGGGGTTGTACATGAGGAGAAAAGCCTGGACAGCCTCTACCTACATAGGAGACACAGTCTAGATGAGGAGATGGATTCATCAGGGGATTCTGCTCTTCAGGTCGTTTTTTCCTCCCAAAATTTTAGAAAAACGCTACCTTTGACAAGCAGCGAGATCTTTTTCTAGCATTATTTTCAATTCTTAAAAAAAATCACATTATGTTGAACTTCGGCTCTTTAGAATTATTTTTTGCAAGCGTTCTCTCAGAAAAAATGGCTGCGTAGTTTCTAACTACAGAAACTATGGATGTCACAGTCCTCTATGGGATGTCAGCATCCAGTAGTCTTCACATTTATTTTATTGTTAATTAGTGATCTAATTAACTAGATCTCTAGCCCACTTAAAACATTGTAACAGTATAAATTCTTAATTACTGTGGCAATACAGAATCCCATTAACAAACACAATTGGAGATTTGCAGTAAGAACTGCAAACAAAATAAACAGTAGGGTTTACAGTTCTACGAGTTGTGATTTTTTTCAACTTTATTTTTTCTATATTTTCTTCCAACGGATAAAATGATAACAGGAAAAATACTATTAATAACATTTTAAAGTAGAATTTAAATGAAGTTATCTATAACTGGATAAAGAAATTTGTTTTTTTTAAGTTTATGCCTTGCAAATAGGCCAGAATGTCATCTGTGCATTTTACTTCTTGACAGTAATCACTTTCAATATTCTGTAAAGGTACCCAGGAGACAAGTAGAGATCTTTGGTAGTGAACAGTAAAACATAATCAGTCTTCAGGAAGACAGTTAAAATTACTGATCTGTGACATCTCACACGTTCAAGTCAATTAAATATGATTAATGACTACCTGGGCTGATGTGCATGTTGCTCTTTTGGTATATATACAGGAAAAGAGGACTATGGATATTTACTCACCCTCCTCCTTCATATTCATGTGCAGATGTGTCCTGGAGTATGAACATATGTTCGGAAAATGGTTTGAAGATAAGGAAGGAATTACTGTAACCCAGGAAACAATAGAAGCTTTGCAGGTTTCCTGCTGCCTAAAAATCTGCTAAGCTTTTTACCAGGGGGAAAAAAAAAATAAAAATCCAGAGTATGGCTAATTTTTTTCTGTTCTTTTTCTGAGGTTCTAATGAGCGCCATGCCAAACCGTTAGTGAAGGTTTTGCCTACCTGAGCAGGTGGTGGTGGTTGTTGCACAAAGCCCTGGGGTGGTGGTGGTGGCTGCAGCACTTGCTGGGATACTGGTGGACCTGAACCTGTAAAGCCTCCTGGGGGAAGCTGCTGACTTGGGGAAGCCATAATGTAACCTGTCTGCTGGGCAGGCTGCTGCAAGATAGGCGACGGGTAGACAGGACCAGAAGGCGATTCGGGGTTGTCTCCTGATGATTGACGACTTAAGCTCATCTGGTTAAACTGTGTAGTCATGTCATCTCGCTGCAGGGCAAAAGGCAGTAGAAAATGATGTAGACATGATGTCTGCAGTAGACACACAAATTAGCAAAACAAAATAGGTTCAAACAGAGCACCAGGGGGAAAGGAATCACTCAGCTCAAATACATGCCATACTTTGCATGGATAGCTACAAAAATGGAGGCAATTAAAATGAAAATCACTATAAATGCTTTGACAAAGATGTCCAGCCTGCAAGGTGAATGCCATTGCTTGGCACAAAAGTCAGTTATTCTGGCTTTTACCCTGCCCTCCCCCTTTTATTCCAAAATGACAAGTGAACTTTATAGTGTTCAAAAGAAGACATTTTAAATATAAAGGGCATGAAAATAACATTATAAATACCTCTTCCCCCATACACAGGATTCCTCAGCCAAACACATGCTGGTAATTTCACCTGTGTTTCAAAACGATCCCAAGAGGAATTCAGTAGGATTCAGGTGCGGACCTATTCCTTTTTGGACTGTTTTGAAAATCCAAGATTGTAAACATAAAGATGGTAAAGATCCCTAAGCCTACAGTGGCTATTTCAAGGGTTTTTTTTTATTATTCAGTGTTGGAAAGAAGTATTTTATATGACTGAAAGGGGGAGGAAATAAAATCTGTGATAGAATGCACGTACCAAATAAAGTCAATGGACCTAAGTCTCATTACATGCTGGTAATGATACAAGGATTCTAGACAGTATCTGTTCAGTCTTGCAAAAAGATCCATGCTAATCAACACTCTCAAGTTTATTCTGTGAAGGTCAAAGATTTACAAATGTGGTTCTCCGCATATTCATTTGTGCCCACACTGTAAGACTTCTAAATACTCAACATTAAAATATACTTTATACAGCAATAAATCCAGCATAAAACTCCATTGTGTGCTAACATGCAGATTACAGTCCCTCCCTTTTGCCCCCTCACGGACAGGGAATAAGCACTATAAAAATGCTTTTCACTTAGAATATCCATGCTATTTTTTACAAGGAGCCTCTTCGATTTTGTTCTCGTCCCTGTGGTGTTCATTCTCCAAAACCATCCCACAATGTATTTATTGGCTGGAAACTTCAAAAGAGAAAAAAAGAAAGAAAAAAAAGTTTATTTGTGGAAAGCACTGCCAAAGATGGCAGGCTCACCTCCAGACCCTGAGAGTGGATAGATACCATGGGCCAACATTTTAAATACTCTTGGAAGATCTTCAGGTTGCATAAGAAAGTAATGCTATTAACTTTACCATCATCCTACATGCATATCCAGGCACATAAGTTGTCTGTCTGAAGTTGTTTCTGTAAAAAGCTAGGATATTCATTACCTGGACGGCGAATGACTGCAAACAGATCCTATGAGAAACTTCACTGAGTCTGGAATGTCTCTGGATTCGCACAGCAGAGACCTAGAGCTTCAAGCCCCTATAATTTATATATTGTGTGCATAATTAATGGACATTGAAGACATTAATTCAGGTGAAGTTTCACTATTAAATTAGCCACTAAAAATATCAGCCTTCCTATGACTATCACTAGAACAACCCAAGATGTCTGCAAGACACTTTTCAAGAGAATTAGCACTGAGATATGCAACTTCATATGTTCAGCATGGAACATTTTTTATTGTCCTTTAAATGGTACCGCTCATCTACCAGGCACTAATAACATCATTTTAGCTGCAAGGATCCGTTCAGCTTTGTTTCCATCTCTTACTATAACTACGTGACAACTCTACCTTGGGAAAAAAATCAGTCATAAATAAAATTACCAGAGCAAGAGAGAAAAATAACAGAAAAAACAATCTTGTAGTGCCTCTTAAAATGTCAGCTTCATTTTACAACAGCATAATTTTAGCCCTGTAAGCACCAAGCTAGATTAAGACTCCAGAAGAGCACTCTACTTATTTTTATTAAATGTGTCCATTGGTGCTTTGTCATGATGCATAGTGCACCACACCTTCTGCAGCTAGTTCACCACTACTCTATTTTCCAAGTGCTCTGGTATCATCAGGGAATAAATCCAGGCAGTGGGCTTAGTATACTGACAAAAGAATATAAAATAAACCATAATGATTTCTAGAGGTCTCTTCTCCAGTCTTTATGGACATAAAAGAGGGATAACCCAAACCTCAAATGCTCAAGTTAGAAATTTAAGCTCCCTCGATATAAAGTGGGGAGGCACGAGCTCCTGTCAGGCACAAGCACAACAGAACATTTTTCTGGAGGCTCTGCTAACCAGGTGGAGAGCTCTGCTCCTAACATCATCCTCCAGGTTAGATAACCAGAATCAGCAGCAATGCTCTTACAGAATGCTTGTCAGTACCAAAAGCATTAAGGCAAACAGGGATTTAGATGAGGCTCTCCTGTGGGACACCCCTTGCAGTGCTTTACAGAGGCTCTCAGGCATCCTCATGCTCACACATCCAGCTTCAACTTCAAGGAAAGAAAGAAAGAAAGAAAGAAAGAAAAACATCTTTAGTACCACAGAAAACTGCTGCGTTGGAGAGACTGGCAGGAGGTGCTGGGGAGGATAAGAAACTGCTGGATATTGGACTGACTGAGAAGATGGCTGCATTGCCTGAACAGGCTGCAAAATAAACACAATAAAAAACATTAAATACAACCTACTTTGAGAGAGATAACAATAGCTACCACTAATTCTGTCACTGAGAACAAAGGTCTCAACCACAGCTCTGAAAATGCACGTGACTCATTGCCAGCCCAAGAACAAGAGGTCAGGTACTGCAGTTTTAGTCTTTATTTTAGCCTTATATCAAGAAATTCTGTATTACAGATTTTTCTGCCTGTTTTAAGATATTTGATGGTTGTTAGATTAAAGGAAGCCACAGCTATACCTTCTTATTACTGACGTGAGGCAAACCCAAATTATGATTTTACATTTAATTTATGGAGATAAAATGGAAGAGCAGCACAGTATAAGTGTAGATTTGAATTTTTCTGATAATGACTGATTTAACTCTGAGTGTGTCATAGGGAAAGGAATAATGATCATAAAGCTGCTTTGGCAGAACACAGTAGCTAAAAAAAAATTGACAAAGAACAGGCTGCGAATTATCAACAGACAGGCCCATCAGCTTGGAGCAGACATCTATCTAAGTGAAAGAACAATTTTCTACAGCACTATTACCATGGAACAGCTTTACTATTCCTTTCATTTTAATCTCTCATTTAACTGGAGTTTTACAGAGGTTTGGTACTACCTCCATATTCTAAAACTGCTAGGACCAAATCAAGAAATAAGAGCCACATTAAGCCCAGACCCAGTAAAATCAAAGCAACTTCACTGAATTTAAACATTGTTTTTCTGGGTAACTTGGGATGAAATTGTGCCAAATTATAAAGCCACACAAGAACCACAGTAGATCTTGGCTGCTCTGTGAGTAAGCAGGATGTAGGATTCTTGCTTGAGTAGTTCCCTCCGCCTGCTCTGCTTTTGGGACAGCAGGCACACGATCCACAAAATTAAGTCTGAACCAGATCCAAACCCTGCTGCCCATGCTCAGTCACATCTGGCCACATGCCATGGCCGGCCAGGGGCCAGAGAGCCAACATACTGTGGCAGTGTGCCCAAACAATGCTGCTCTTCCCCTCTCCTGCTGTAGCTCCAGAGCTTCTACTTCAGAGAAGGGTCATGTCCAGAATACAGGGTGCAGGCAGAAGACCCACAATCTGGGGCAGGGGTGCTCAGGGAACTGCCTCCCCGTAGATCAGGCCTGACATAACCAGACACAGCAGATTTTTTAAAGCCCTGTGTACTACTTGACTCTGACTCAACCCCACTGCTGTCAAAAGGGATGGGGAAAGGTCCTTGGCTCTTTGGAGAGAATTATAGACTGCACTGGTTCGAGAATGAATGCTTCAGCTTTCACTTATGGGCAATTTTTGCAAAATAAATTTATGTATACACCAACTTGCTTAACAGTCCTTCTCAAAATAAAAGCCATCCTTTAGATGGAACTGAAAAAGTAATCTTGCCTCTCCATCTGTTCCCCCCACATTAAAAACACAGATCATAAGTCCCACTTGTTTCAAAAGAAAGTAAAATCCTAATATTTTGTCTAGCTGCATCCTTCCCTCCTACCCTTTAGGTCATCCTTTGTATCCCCGAGAGTTTCCCCTCTTTTTCCAATGATTACCACACCTACCTGTGTGACAAGGTGACTTGTCATTTGCTGCTGTGGCTGCTGAACCTGCTGAGGCTGCTGGGATGAAGGCTGCTGCTGAGACTGTCCCACCATCTGGCTCCTCATTGTCTGCTGGCCACTGGGAGGATTGTATATTGCCGGTGTCCCATCAGGATTTACAAACGGTTGACCTGAAACAAAACATCCTGCCTTTGCTGAACACTTTTACAAACATGTTTCCTGTATGAAATCACAAACCTTGCTTTACCTGACTGGTCTTTAGCTGACCTGCCACAGCAGTAAAGCTCTCATTACTTTCAATGCCTCATTACAGTATCACCTTTTTATTTTTTTTCCTTTTTTTTTTTTTCGTAGGCAAGGCAGACAGCAAGTATTTGTTTCTGCTGCATCATCTGCAATGGCTGGAAGGATACTACAGCTATAAGATGATTCAGATGCTATGGTTACTTGAAGACGTTCAATGATCAATCAGTTAATACTAAAATTGAACTCTGGAGCAAATACTGGATTTAGAGAATATTCACATACATTTTATTGCCACACAATAGCAGTCAAATGTACACAACTATGCATGACATACTGTAGTTCATATGAAAAAAAAAAAAAAAGAAAAAACCATCCTCATTACTAATTTATTAACACATTTTAATATCATATTGCTGTACTTTTGAGTGCTGTGTAATCAGATGAGACAGCACTGGAATTTATTAAGGAAACAACATTTAGGATGTCTTTGAAAATCTGTTATATACAGGACAAATTCTGTCCAAACTTCTGCCAAGTTGCTGGACTCTTTTTACTTCAGATATTTTATCTGGGGAAAGAAACATTGTAGAAATAACGTTGTGGGTTTTTTTAAAAAATAAAATTACCCAAGTCATTGACTCATAAACAAAAAAGAAATGTTATTTATCTGTAGGGAAAATGTTTTCCATGACCTCAGTTCTCTTTTCACTTCCATCATAAATCCATAAATTAAAGGAATGACAGATTTTTCTATGAGAAAAAAAGGAATTTTAGTAATGAAGTATAAAGTAGATAACTAAAGTATGAATATCTGAGACAAAAAGGGAGATGCAGTGACTGGGAGCAACAGTGAAATAATGAACTTCTCACTTGTTTACAAGCACCTCTACCATTTCTATTTACTCAGACTTTCAGTTCACTCTTATTAACCATGGTCAGAAATGTATGAGATGCACTGGCTACGGAGACCTTGCCTTCTCTCTCTAAAGCATCAAGACTTTCTGGATGAAGTCTCCGTACTCTACTGGGCACGTCACACCCACAGTGAGAAAGGTCACAGTTAGAGTGAATGGAAAAGAAGCACGGGGTGGTACTGTCCACTAGCCAAGTTCCTGCTTCTTGCTGTGAACACATGGGGTGACAATGGCACGGACTCCCTAGATTTCGGAGTCCCAGGCTCCAGAAGTACTTTAGGAGACCGGGGAGGTCAGACTGGGTGAGCAGGATAACAGGCTCCTGAATCCTGCACCAAACACTCAAGGGAAGCTGTGAAGAGTATTTCCTGTGGCTCTGCAAAGTATGACAGAACTGAAAGAGAAAAGGTGTAGTAATGCTTTTAAAGATGAAAAAAAGACCTTTCATGAAGAAATCTTGAAATAAGAAATGAAAAGGAGAGATCAGACTGCAACAGGGAAGACATTTGTAAGTTACGAACTCTGGCCCTGATTGAAGGGCAAAGATTGCGATGTTACTTAAAGGAGTAAGAATAAAACGTAAATGCTCTTATAATTGTCAAAGGGGTTAAGTCAGAGAATGTGTCAAGAGGAATTCTTTAAAGGGTAAAACAGACTGGTGAAGCAGCTGAAATGGAGAGTAAACCAGCATCGCCACATCAACGGTTCTTTCCCAAAGCAAGCAAGAAGCTTCTCTGTCTGGGGAAGTACAAGGGTAAAGCAGAGAAGAGGAAACAAAGGAAACTGAAGATATGGAAAAGTGTGGATTGCCAACACCTGAGAAGGAGCCAAAAGGTATAATCAGAGCAGGGAGATACTGACGGCATCTACGGATGCTATTAGAGGCTTGCACTGTTAGCGACTATGTAGTGTAAAAGGAAGCAAAGATCTTTAAAGGACACGGTGTTATGATCAAAAGAGAGAAAAAGATTGGAAGTAGCCACTCTGAAAGAGAAGAAGGAGCTAAAGAATGGTGTTACACATGGAAAGAAAATCTATTCATTACAGGAAACAAAGCTCCTTTTTTCCTTTTCTTTAATCTGACTTCTCTTCATCTATGTTTCTGACAGCATCCATCACTTTGATAGTCGATCACAGCATCCAGCAATCTAAGTCTCCTCCCTATGGAGCTTCTTTTGTAATATTACCCTAATAAGATGCAAAGATTCTGACCCCAAGAAGTGGCAAATTTGCAGCACGTATTTTGCTGCGTGTTAAAAACACAGTAGACACTGCAGTATAGCCTGACTTCCAGCACCGGTAGCAGCGTGAAGCTATACATCTGAGACAAGAATCTCAGTCTTCAAAAGAATCTGCTTCCTACATTTTCTTTATTAGGTGTATATTTACACAGGAGCTACAGAAAAAAAACCCACAGTGTTGAAAGAAACAAAATTATATATACAGAAAAATACTTGCTCCCTGAATGTCTGACGTAATAAAACACATGGAGCTCTCAGTGATGCCTCTGCAGACAATGAGGCATGCTAGGAGGGGAGACAAGGTGCTCTGGTCTAGTGACAGTATTGAAAGACATTATACCTATAGCAGAAAAAGACTAGGTACCAGGGAAAAATACGAGCTAGCTGCTGCAAATTGCTAAATTGACAAAACAAAAGGGGATGTTGCTCTTATACAGCTCTTCTGGCTTGCAAGTGTAATAAGTTCCAGCCTCCTTGTCATGGCCAGTAACAAGCACAACCTCTCAGCTGTTTTTGGGCTCAAAGCAGCGCAATTCCTTTTGTTTGTTTCTCTCAGTCCTATATCACCTGAATTATGGATGACTTCTGCCTAGGCCTGCTGAGTTTTGTATGGAAGTGGACCACATAGCACACAAAATGCTTTCTTCTGTATTAACGAAGAAATGCCAGTGCTACAGACAGAGCTATCAACTACCAGAACAATAGAAATGAGTAAATTAATAATGATGGGTTTTCTCTTATGCCCACCTATCATTCTATCCTCTCCCCTAAGTGAGTTTTTAAGAAATGTCAAAAATCCCCATTCATGATGGCAGTATTAGGGTCTCATGTCAATAATGTAATAGCTTGAAGAAAGTGTACATAAATAGTAAAAGCTTGAGAAAAGTACAAGTTACTAAGTCATCTTTCCGGAAAGAACTTATCACACTGAATCTAAACAAACAAGAACTCCTTCCTGATTTTATATATGCTGATTTATATTGATTAGCTCCAGCTACTACTATCTCTAAATACCCGTGGAATGCTTGGTTTAATAGGTTGTCAATGCTGTGTTTTTCTTAAATACTGCAACCTTCAGTTTTTCTTGACTGAATTCTGACCAAAATAAAGTAGTGTTTTTAGCAGCAGACTCACAAATAAGCTTTGCATGTTTTCACCAAAATATTGGAACACAGGGGTGTAATATACACAGGATGCTGGCTATAAAAAACAAAACAATCCCCAAATAAAAAGCTCCTGAATGCTCTATTAAGAACTTTGGGAAAATATTTTAGAGTTCAACTCTCAGTTTCCAGCATAATGGTGAATACATTTCACTGAAGGCTTTGTTGTTTTAAACCCAGCATAACTTGGCTAAGGTTGACAGCACAGCTAGTCATGGTCACCGAATCACTGAAGAAGCATTGAAGCCTCAACCTCCCTAAACCTTTTTAATACTGTCAGTACAACACTGTGGGGAGTAATAGCATAACATGATCTGGACCAAGGAGGTAACAAATTGCCTTAACCTTTCAGCAAGCGCTCAAGCTCAGGCTGAGTGGTCTAAAGTCCCCAGAGTGCCTGGGTTACAGCAAGTGCCTCATTTGCACGCTGCAGTACTGCTAACTACCAGGAACTGAAGAAATTACAACTTTCTCTTATCACAAAGCTTCTGATTTAAATACAATTGCTAATCATAGAGCTCACATAACAAAATCAGCTCTGAAGTGCTAATTCAAATGCAGCCCTCAAGCCTTTTGAAATTCTGCTGTTAAGCACAATCCCTAAGACTTTGATATTGTATTTTGGTTGCACTGTATCTCAGCTTGCTCAATATGGAAGAGTATCTGTCCTTACTGAAGCTAATGGGATCTTGGAGGGATTCACAGCCAAGGAGCGCCAGGGGTTTTATGAGATGAATATCCTGACCACACAAGTGTGTTTTGAATCACTTCCCACCGGCTATACCACAACAGCCTCAGAGAGCCAATCCAGATTTGCCTGCAGATTTGAAAAAACAACCTGCCATATGTCATGTCTATGTATATTTGCTACTTAGTTCCTCATAAAGTGCCTCAAGGAAAATACCTCTAGAAACAACAAATTTGCCAGTTCTCCATATGACATCAGAAACACCCAAGGGCAGTACTAGGCAGGAGAGCATCGTACTGACCTGTGTGCGGGTTGAGAAGGATACTGCCAGGCGGTATCCCTGCAGCTTCAAGTGGAAGAATGATATAGCTGGTGTTGCTGGGAGCCACCTGGCCACTCATCCCGTTCTCAGGGTAGGACACGTTGCCTGAAGAGCTGGCCGTCACCCCGGGCACAAAAGATGCACTTTGGAGAGGCTGATGTAGTCGTGACAGTGATCCTGAGGAGCCAGCACTGCTGGAAGACTCTGAGCCTAACAGAGAGACACAACCGCAGCAGGGGGGATTACAAGGGATCCCAGTCCTCATCAGACATGGTGCATATGCAAGGACAGCCTTCAGAGACTGCAAAGGCAAGTGCTAGTCCATGCACAGCTATTAGGAGTGGGGTTTTCACTCCCCACTGAGCTCAGTATCCTGTTGTATTTCTACAATCCAAAAGACCACTTTCCTCCTGCGACATATGCTTCCCTCAAATAGAACACAAAACACTCAGCATGTATTTATAATGCCAAAGTATTGGTTCGTAAGATATAAAAACTAAACACAGGGTTTGTAAATTGAAAATAAAAAAACCCACAACAACAAAAAAAACCAACCCAGCACAAAACCCCACCAAATATTTTCTGTAAGGAGAAAATATAAACCAGCAACTGAATTGTCAGTCAAGTAACAAGGTAGCTGTGCCATGCACATATTAACCTAAAGCTATCTAAGATGCTACTTAAAACTTTTGCCACTTCGGTCTTTCAGCATCGAGCCTATTAAAATTGATTATTCACGATAAATCAAACATGTGAAAACCTGTAAAAATGGGGTGATGCATTATTCTGAAAATCAAATATAATTTCCAGATTTCAGAAATTTTACTTGATTAGGCTTCAATTTCTTCATGTAAAAATGACAAGAATCTCTGACAGCAAAGGTTCGGATGAACGGCTGCCTTCAAACAGGATGTTAAGGCAAATACAAGGGAGGTGTGAAAGCAAATGTCCGTATGGATGCTTACTCCCAAACATAAAGCATATTTTAATTGCAACCTCTTTTATTTTAGTTCTTTGCACTGTCTGTGCATGTTACGCTAATTACTAGCCTCCTTAGTGCCCTCCAGCACATACAGACAAAAAAAAAAACAAAAAAAAAAACCAACAAAACTCAAACTTAGATTTTAACTTCTTTCTTAGAGAGCAAATTGCATCCTGTCATATCTGGGATATTACAGGAGGACCCTGCAGTAGACTGCTTAAAGACTTGGATTCATTTTCAGTCAAATCCATACTGGTATCTAAATTTGAGGTTTCCTCTGAAGAAATCACACCATCATCCTATTACTAAACAGACGGTCTTTCTACAGATTATTGCGGATTCCTGTGTAAAACACATTTTTATTCATCTTCAAACTTCATATTCATACGGCAGCTACTACTGAGACAGTCCTTTTTACGAGCTGTGCACTATTTGAGATCAGCAGGACCCTAAATCTGCTTCTTCAG
Organism: Microhierax caerulescens; assembly: GCA_035590215.1. Classification (NCBI taxonomy): domain Eukaryota; kingdom Metazoa; phylum Chordata; class Aves; order Falconiformes; family Falconidae; genus Microhierax; species Microhierax caerulescens. The sequence continues at coordinate 95,303,136 of JAVJGJ010000047.1, forward strand.
TATCTAATCAAGAAAGCAATACAGCTTTTAAAGGAAACTTTTAATTTCTATAAATACACTTCAAAGTTGTATTAGTTGCTATATTTTTCCCCTCCTTGTAGCTGATGTTGAACATTTAGAAAGATTATTCCTGCAGGGATAGTTTTATCTATTGGATCATTTCCGATTTCAGTGTTTCTACAAATTGCAGAGATACTCCTGAAGGTCATCCTCATCAAGCTGCAAGCAGTATTTGGCATCTTCCTCACTAATGTACATGCAACTGTCAGAGATAATTTTTTATTCTACAGCAGTTACCACGTTCTTTTCTGCATTTTCCTGGCCTTTCTACATGTGTTTCATGTTGCTTCTTTGAGTTCTTGCTTTACTTTCTCCTTTATTTCTATCACCTACTGAATTCAATGGGTTAGAAAGCCATCTGCAGATGCAGGAGTGGCGATGAGACTTCATAAACCTGTTATTTCTAAGCAGGTAAGTAGTATCAGACTTGAGTTCAGACTTCTCCCTCCCCATTTTGGCCTATTCTGAAGAAACACCATCAGCATGAAAGAAGGTTGCAGCTCTAACATTCAGCTATTTTTTTCTTATCCCCCATTCAGCTGCTTTTAGGGCAGAATCACAGACTGATCCTTACCAGCATCCGTACGTTAAAAGCCAAAGGACTGCACTGAATTCAGATGTACTCTGGTAGGCAGAAGTGGGAAAACCTCTGGAGCTATCACCCCATACTGGCCAAGATGATAGCAGCCTTAAAAGACCTGACATCTGCTCTCCTATGTTAACAGATCAAGTTGGTGATTTTGAAGGAACACAAATAAGACACAAAACCATTTCAGCACTTCTCTGAATATTAAATATATATATATGACAGAAATCACTAGTTTACCAATTTTTCTCCCATTTATCCTGTATCAGAATGATCTGGTTTTTTTTGTTTTTTTTCCATCACTACACTTATTTCCTATCATTTGAAGTCTAGACATACTAAGGCAAGTAAATTCCAACACTAATGTTTGGAAATTAACACCAATTAATCTTGTCTTTGTAGCTCTGATTAGCTGTTTTCACGGTGTCTAAATCTGGAATAAGAAACCACCACATAATGAATTCAGTACTGCAGCAAATGGGAAAAAAAAATGAACTATCTGACTTTATTCAGATTCACATTAAGAGATGTCTTGTTAAAGACTTCTGAAAGGAACTTTGACTAAATGAGATTTTTGCCCCCATGACATAAGCCAACCATTTTTTTTTCAGTATATAATGATGGCTATTTCTTCTAGATTCTTCTATAATTTTCTTGCTGCTTCACAGCTGACATAATAATAACCTTCATATTCTCATCAATTTCCATTAATATATTTTTAAAGTATTCTGAGAGATACAGCAGTTCAAAAAGCGATGAAAGAAAAAGAGACAGAAAAATCACCACAAATGCTTAATAGCTTAGAGGGTTTGCAGAGGGAGAGCATGGTGGTACCATTAATTTTCCAATATTCTGAGCACTAGTGAGCAATGCAACATATCTTGCTCTATTTTCTTTGGGTCAGTATTCAACATCTGATGACTCTGAGAACCTCTGCTCACCTCACCTTCCAAGCCAGAGGTAAATTTTTCACTTCTTATCAACTAGACTCTCAAGACCTACCCACTACTTGCTCCAGACAGTCAGTTATTCAGGAACAGCAGACCACCGATCACCTCTGGAAGTGTTTTTGTCTTGGATATAGTTTCTTGGCTTAGGAATATTTATTTGCACTTTTGTAAGTCACTGGTATTTCTGTGTATTACAATGTATTTAGACTTTTTTAATTATAATGGTAGATGATAACGTGAAGACAATTATTTCTCTGCAAGCTGCACTTTTTTTTTTTTTTTTTTTAAAAAAAAAAAAAGATTGATGCCTCAGCACAGTCAGTTGGTGGGAAGAGTATGACTGGAAGCAGTTGCCTCCTGATTTATTGCCTGTGCATCAACATTCCTACAGTTTCTTTTGGACTCACGAGATCCATCAGACTAACACCCAATTAAAGCAAATCTTAAAGAAGCAGAAATCCATTTCTAAAAATCAGAGACAAATTTATAATTTACAGGAAACTTTATTAAAAAGAAAAAAAAAAGAAAAAAAAAAAAGAGCTTAATGTATTGAAATGCCTGCAGTATAATCATCTTTCCCCAGCAGGAGTAGCAAAGAACACCTAACAGGAGAGATTAGACTGTGGCTCCAATTACTTGGAGCCCTGCCAAGGAAGTTAACAATCCCTCCAGATCTGTATCAACACAGCTGATACCCCAGTGTAACCAGCTTTTCATAAAGGGGTGGGGTGGGGGAAGAAGAAATACTTCAACAGATGTGCATTCCACAGAAAGGAAAAAACACTAAGAGAAGCTAATGATGCAGTAGTTGAAACATTTAAGTCTTCCAACAATAATTTAAATAGATACGTAGACACACAGAGGACACTTCTTTGAAACACATCTTGTCTGCCCTCCTAATAATGTATGTTAAAAGCTGTTGTAATGGGCCAGTGACAATAACATGGTAGTTGAGGCACTGGAATTTCTCTTCATGGATGTGTTAGAGACTGCACAGGTACATCTTTGATGGCTATAGGAACATCTATTTCACTTACCACTCTGCATGCTTAGTCAACCCTGCAAAGTCCACTATATTGCTGGAAATCTAAACTAACCAATGTTTTGTATGATGTCCTATGTTGCAGGAACACAATCTGATTACAATTTGTTAAATTATTAACTTCCCACTCAGTAGTGAATTATAGCCTAATACATCTCTATATATAAGCTTCGAAGAACACAGAAGAAAATTTTATTTGCAATACACAATCTGTGCTTTTCAGTGGAACAGGACTTTCTAAATTATCAATAGGTGCATGAAAATAACCATCAGAACCAGTAAGATAAACATGTAATGGGTTTCAAACAGCCCTTTTTGTGAAGTTTGGAAGAATGAAGTAACATAAATCCTTTGCTAAGCTCTAATCCCCATGCAGCTGAATGCAATTAAAGTCTAAGACTAATTCACATTACTGAACTCTAGTGCAAAGAACAGCGTGTTCTATGATCTCTCTTCACCTAACGGGTGGCTAACATCTTTCTGTGCTTCAGTTTCTGTTTGTCTGCTATGTACCACTAATTAATGATTTATCAAAAGTTAAAGTTAAGGGCAAAACATTTAATTTTGTTGAAAACATTAAAAATGATCCAGAAAGGCTAAAATGCTAGTATTGCATCACTGTTATATACTCGCAAAGGCAGCTGTGAGCCATTTGCGGAAATTCTGAAAGTGTTAATGTTCCAATGCTCTAGAAGGGTGTTTGAAAATGTTTCTGAATAATCATCATATATGTAGAATAACTTAAAATGGTCACAAACACTTTCCACCATTTAACCAATGAAGAACATTTTGACCAACTCATGACTTCAGACTGATTTCATATGTACTATATACAAGAGAAAAATGGTTTAGATTTATTACTGTGAAGCATAAAGCACTGCAGAGAACAGACTACTACTTTCTGCAGAGAACAACTGGGGTAGAATTGGTGCCCACCAGGTGCCCTGCCACACTACCAGGGCAGTGTGCCTAATGTGAGTAGCTGCACCTCTGCAATCTCATTTCAATCACTGCAGTAAAGACAACAAAATCCTCCAAAATAAAAACATGATCAAGCCTTACTGAGCTACAGAACACCCAGCATTGCCTATAACCAGGGCACAAAGTAATGATGATCTAATGCAAAACAGGCATGACAAAGTGTCACCAGGTACCTAAGGAACCTTAGAAAACATATGCAAACAGCACGTGGGGGCTCAGACAGCTGTATGAATGCACTCAGCATTTTTAGTGAAGGAAGAACACTTTATCAAGATACATTCCCCATTACTTTTTTTGAACAGTCATTCTTTTCTGCTTTAATGCCACTCAATATGATTTTTGAGAGAAGAATAGAAATAGCAATGCAGATATTTCCTATGACTTTCTGCAGGCTGACTGACAGTTTGAATTTGTGTCCTGGCTTTGAGGGTGTAATTTTGTTTTGACATCCAGCCTTGCTCTTTTTCCCCACCTCTTCCTTTTAGTTCGTTTCTTTTCTACTCTTCTTATGCCTCAACTAGTTTTCAAAATTACTTAAAAAACATCAACTCACTCATAATATGTAATTGCTTTGCAAAGAACATAGAATTTTAGTATCAGTGAGGTTTTAAAAATGTATTATAAGAGCTTTAATTTGAAAGCAATTTTGGGTTTGGTGCAAGGGAGTGCAGATGCATTTACAAATATTGGCATGCTTCTGAGATCTCTCCTTTAGTACATTTTCTAAGTGCACCCTTTAATACACTTGATTTTAAGACTAAAACAGCTACTTAAAAACATTACTCTTTTGCAGTTGGGTGTCTCAAGCCTCCATACTGGATTTCCCTGACACCATTTTAAATGCTCCGCATCTCTGCAATACAATGCTGCATAGAAATGTATTTACCTGCACTCTACTAAAGATGAATAATATAAAAATAGTATAGCAGGAACCTGTGCCTCCTCTCTAACTCACATATATTAAATTGAATTCTGATGCCATGGAAAGATTCACGGAAAGCAAAGAAAACTGGAAGTAAAAACATAGTTTACTTCATGCCCCACTATATAGCCTATTCAGTCTTTATACAAATAAAAAATACAGGAGGGTGTAGTTTCAAAACACTTTTTTTGCTATGTTGTATATATATATATGAAACATGCCAGAGGTAAACAACTATACTGTACTGTATACTGTAAAAGTCAAATTAATGTCTTAATTCCATAGGATTTACTTATGGTTCCCTTCCAACTTGAGCTATTCTATGAATCTGAAGATAATAAAGCCAGTATTTATCTAGAGTCTCAAAAGAAACACAAAATGGAAGCATTAAGAAGAGGCAAGATATTCCAAAAGCACCCGGCAGATTTATGACCAGCAGCTTTCCAGTCAGCCGGGTTCCTTTACAGCTGTGACATGTAACAAACACACACAGGGGGGTCCTGAACCTCAGGGGGAGCAGCGAACCCCGACGGGGGCTGGCGGCTCACCGGGCAGGGCCAAAGCAACGGCGGCCAGGCCCCCGTAAAGTGAAACAGGCAGGGTCACAGGAGACCC
>JAVJGJ010000047.1:95308649-95328681 GCA_035590215.1 Microhierax caerulescens
CCTGTTTAGGAGCCTGGTTGACAGAGTCCCTTGGGGGGCAGTCCTGAAGGGCCAAGGGGTCCAGGAAGGCTGGACATTCTTCCAGAAGGAAACCTTAAAGGCTCAGGAGCGGGCTGTCCCCGTGTGCTGAAAGATGAGCTGGTGGGGAAGATGACCACCCTGGCTGAACAGGGAGGTTTGGGTGGAACTCAGGAGAAAAAAAAAAAAAAGTTTATCACCTTTGAGAAAAGGGGGCAGGCCACTCAGGAGGACTACAAGGGTACTGTGAAGTTATGCAGGACAAAAATTAGAAGGGCCAAAGCCCAACTTGAGCTTAATCTGACTACTGCCATAAAAGACAATTAAAAATGTTTCTATAAGTACATTAGCAACAAAAGGAGGGCTCAGGAGAATCTCTATTCTGTATTGGATGTTGGGGGAAACATGGTGACAAAGGCTGAAGAAAAAGCTGAGATACTGAGAGACTGAGATGCTCACTTTGCCTCAGTCTTTAATGGCAAGACCAGTTATTCTCTGGGTACTCAGCCTCCTGAGCTGGAAGACAGGGACAGAGAGAAGAATAAAGCCCCTCCTAATCCAAGGGGAAATGGTCAGAGACCTGCTAACACCACTTAGACACACACAAGTCTATGGGGCCAGATAGGAGCCACCCAAGGGCACTGAGGGAGCTGGCAGGAGTGCTCACCGAGCCACTTTAATCATCTGTCAGCAGTCATGGCTAATCAGGGAGGTGCTGTTGACTGGAAGTTAGCCAATGTGATGCCCATCTACAAGATCTGGACAGGCCAGACCAATGGGCCAAGGCCAGTGGTGGGAGGTTCAACAAGGCTCAGTGCTGGGTCCTGCACGTGGGGCACAACAGCCCCAGGCAGAGCTACAGGCTGGGGGAAAAGCAGCTGGAAAGCTGCCTGGTGGGAAAGGACCTGGGGGGGCCGGTTAATGCCACCTGAACATGAGCCAGCACTGTGCCCAGGTGGCCAAGAAGGCCAACAGCATCCTGGCTTGTACCTGAAACAGTGTGGCCAGCAGGACTTGTGAAGGGATTGCCCCCCTGTACTGGGCACTGGTGAGGCCACACCTGGAATCTTGTGTTCAGTGTTGGGCCCCTCACTGCAAGAAACACATCGAGGTGCTGGAGCATGTCCAGAGATGGGCAATGAAGCTGGTGAAGGGTCTGGAGCTCAAGTCTGATGGAGGTGTGGCTGAGGGAACGGGGTTTGTTTAGCCTGGAGAAAAGGAGGCTCAGGGGAGACCTTATTGTTCTCTACAACCACCTCAACGGAGGCTGTAGCGATGTGGATGCCAGTCTCATCTCCCATGTAACAAGCAATAGGACAAGAGGGAATGGCCTCAGGCTGTGCCAGGAGGAGGTTTAGATTGGATATTAGGAAACATTTCTTCACTGAAAGGGTTGTCAAGCGTTGGAACAGGCTGCCCAGGGAAGCGGTAAGCTACCATCCCTGGAGGTATTCAAAAGACCTATAGATGTGGTGCTTAGGGACATGGTTTAGTGGTAGACTTGGTAGTACTAAGTTAATGGTTGGACTTTATGATCTCAAAGGTCTTTTCTAACCTAAATGAGTCTGATGATATAAGATTTTAAAATACATTCAGGATCCAGAGGCCCAGAATGTAGTTACCAAGTCAAAGGTTCTCAATTTATTCTGAAAACTCTATTCCCCAGCATCCCAAATCATGGCAAAGGCTACCCCACTATTTTGGGAATAGAAGTAAAATCTGACCAACCTAGGTTTGATAAACTGGTTTTAAATTAAGTACCATCCAGAAAACACTCTCAAGCTGAAAAAGCACTAAGTGCTACGTATTGATTACCACTTGTCCTGTACTATATGTATCAAATGAACCAAAGTGATGGAATCATCTGATGGGCTCATTATTTATTATGCACTTTTACACAAAAATGTAATAGAGTAGCTTAATGGCATGGCTTCAAATTACTTAGATCCAGACCTGTGACTCAATCATATGTTAATGTACCCATGAAGTTAATGCAAGTAAATGCAGAATTCCCACCAGATTCATAGTCTCCTTAAAGGGTGCTTTCATTTAATAGGAACTAAACAAGAAAATGGAGAAATAGTGGGACCTGTGTGAATCCAGTGCTTCCGCCTGCTTCCACCACAGCACACTGCCTCATCGGCCAGCAGCAAGGGAGAGGCTGTATTCCAAGATACAGATGGTATGCTTTTGAGCAACAACAACAAAATGTTCTTGGATTTCTCATCAGATACATGACAATTCTTTGTGATTCAAAAGGATTAATATTAATAAAATGATAAAATCTGTGTTTTGTCTGAGAGGAGCACCACCTTTTCAGGGTACAAGTGCAATCAGTGTTCAAACAGGTGGTGCACATGCTCTGCTCAAGGAAAAGCTTACCTGACCTATGATTTGCACACCTCAGGCACCAGGTTTTCTTCTTGATTCTAAAACTCAATACCAGGTACCCAGACACTAAAGTACATAGATGGACATACACATCTGCTACACTGAAGGAATACCACTGTTCATGTAAGTTACCACCTAGTCCAACCCTGGGAGTTGGACTAGATGATCTCTAAAGGTCCCTTCCAACCCAAACGGTTCTGTGATATACCACACTCAAGTAATTTATTGCCACACAACAAAAAGTACTGTGAACCCAATACAGTACTAGCTACCTGTTTTAGACAGTTTGCCGGTACTTCTGTTACTTGATGAGCTATCTCCTCTTGTCAGGACAGTTATCCCACCAAAACTGGCTGTTTTTGTTATGGCTGGCTTCAAATTTCGATTTGAGCTGTCAGAATCTGTGCTGCTCCATGGCCTTTGGTGGTCTGTCCACTTCAGTTCATTCTCCGTACTGCTCTGTCGACTGCCAGATGCCTTCCCCATGCTGTCTCTGTTACCCCTATAGATATCAGGAAACAAGGATTTATACACAAACAAAACTGTGTCAGGACAGAGTCTATCTTTAGGTATCCTGCAGCACATCTAATGAGAAAAAGGAAATGCGCTGCATTTATGAAAGCACACATGAAACAGGGGATTTGACCCCCATACTCACCTGCATTCAGCAAGTAAAAACTGCTATACATATTTAGATGCACAGCACTTGCCACCACTCCTCTTCTGCATATATCCTGAGAGCACTTCACCAAAGGGGGCTGACGTAGCATTGCTGTTACCTGTCGACCAGTCTCTTCCCTAAGCAACCCCCTTGCTACTTGGCTGTCCCATCACCTGTAATGGTTTTCTCGCTAATTTCACCTGCCCTCTACCTTTGTCTTCATATCCCCCCTCCTTATTTCTATTGCACCTTGTCCCCACTCATCATCTGCTCTATGAAGTCATCTAAATCCCTCCCTAAACATGTGTCCTCCCAATGTGACCCCAAACTCCTCAGTGCCAATGCTCCACTTAGAGACCCACCAGCTGGGGTTTGGGTTCCCCCCCTGCATACAGGAAATGCAAAAATCTCTAGGTAGAGACTATCTATCCTTGAAAAGCTGCAGAGCACCCAGTGTACTGTGAGTAAAACCATAGTAAACTGTGAGCAGAATCTGGAGGAGAATTTGGCTTATTTATGGTGAGCCACTTACAATGTGCTGCTAAAATGACAAAATCACCATGCTTACCACAGCTTAGTGCACCACAACCATTATCCCAAGTGATGCTAGCAACACTGGCTTTTGGAAAGCTTTTAGAAGACATTTTCCATCCCTCTGTCTTATTTTACAGTATAATACCTCACAAGCTCAAAGCTCTAAAGCTCTTTATACAAATAAAAAAGATAGAACTATCCTTTTTTTTTTTTTTTTTTTTCCCCTCTTTCTCCTTGCAAACATGGCTTCTGCTTTTTATTTGGAGAACCTGCTGAGCTGTGTCACCTGGGACATGAAAGAGTGGTGTATCAAAGACACATTTCTTGGCTGTGATCAGAACCTCTGACAGATGTGATCAGCAGTGTTAACCTGTTGACCTTTGCTAGACCCAAACAGTAGAAAAGCATGAAAAGGAACAGCATATAAGCAATAACATAAAAGGAGGAAAAACATTTTACCAAGAAACTGTCCTTAAGATTTAATTGGAATGAAAAAAACCCCAAGTATATTATTTACAGACTCTTTTGCACTCTTGCACTTTGAAATTGACAGTTCTGTTATATTTACATTCTAGTGGGAAAGAAACAGGATGTTTTTGTATCCCAGTCATCTGTGTGTTTGGGTTACACAATTTCTTTTTGTTCCCCAAACCCAAACAGCTATTTGTTATTAAAAGTGTCTGTAAAATGCCTCCTTACTCTTGCATGTCTAATGACTCTCAGATCATCAAGGCTAGGCCAAAGCATGGAGAAAAGTTTTTCTGCTTGCTGCCTGTGGCAAGGGGATGCACCTCTGGGTGCTTCAGCACTGCTTCTTGTCTGGTGCAGTCTCACTCCTCTGTGACTGCTGGGATGACATGTACAGTTGGCAGCCACACATCAGATAATCCTGCATCCTTTCCTCCTCATAATGAATAATTATGTAATATAGAAGATGCAGGTTTGAAGTGACATAAACCATCACTGCTAACATATGCAAATCTTAATGCCTACAGTTGTCTAGCGATCACCCTACTTCTGCCTAGCTCTCCTAGGCCTTACTGGCTGAAGGGCATGCTTCTGAAAGCATCCATTACTTCTGCCCACACTGCTTAGCACTTGTGGTAGCTGATCACTTTAAAAGCAGCTTGGCATGTTCAGCTCTTGTTGATTTGAACCGAACTTGTGGGAGCTCAAGGTGTGGGAAGAGAGCCTTTCTATGCCTCTCAGAGGAATACTGTCACCACTAGGCTGGGTCTTCCACTGATCCAATGTGTCAAGTGAGAAAAAAAAAAAAAAAAAAGTTCTCCATGAAAACATGGATTGACTCATACTGATTGCATGTGGCTTGGGACAAGATTTGGGACGCAGGATACATCTGAATGTTTTCTGGACAAAAGGAATTGGAGTTTGGAAGACAAAGTTCACAGAGAAAAGGTTTCAAAATATTACTGCTTTAGATAAGGGAACTTCTATCAGTTTCATCTCATCATAATTCTACTTCAGCTTTTAATAAGCCAATGAAAGAAAAAAAGGTCAGTCTGGGCACTGGTCTGTGAAACATGCCTGTTGGATATACTAGAGCAAAATGAACTTCCAGCAGTCACAGTAACCCCCAGATTGTGGCAGTCTGACCAGCTGGGCAGCTGAAAAACTCATATGGTTCCCGAGTTAATGATCTGTAAAACCAAAGGAAAGGGTCCCATTGCCACCTCCCCATTCAGGGAGTGTGCCATCAGCAGGGTAAGAACTCCATTCTCCATGCATCTTTCCAACCAGAAAAATGACATACCCACACCCGTCAAGATCTCCCTTGGTGAAGACACAGACAGAATCACAAGTGAGAGTTACTGTGCAATGAATATTAAATAAAGTCATACGAACCTAAACAGCTGTCTTTTCTTATGGGTATCATTACATATACTACTGTCTTCCAACAACCTACTGAAAAATGGAAAGAAAGATTATGGTAACAGACATGGTAATTCCAATTTATCTGATCTGTGAAGCTATATTTAATATCTAGCACCATCTTCCAACTTACACTAGATTCATAGTTTAAAAGAACAAGGCTAAAATTGATAGCCATGTTGTGTGTGTGTGTCCCCCACCACCCCCACCCCCCATAACTGTGCACAGTCAAATGAACATAAGAAATGTCAGCCAGGGAGGCTGAAGGCCATTTAACATTTCCTGTTACTGAGCAAGGTAATTCTCAGAAGGCAAGGAACCATACATCTACATCCAAAAGAAAATTCATAATAATGTCACCTAATAAGAACATAAAAATGCAAGCCAGCAAAATACTGCATGTATAATTTTAAGCATTTGCTAAGTCGCTTGGAAATCTCTGCAGCTCAGAGAAATGCTCAGGTTCTCTGATGAAAAAGAAAGGCAAAGCACTTAAACACATACCTAATCTTCAACACAGCAAATCAACGAGATCACTCATGTGCACAGAGCTAAGTACGAGCTTCAGCGCTTTACCTCATTGAACGTTGTAAGGCATGCAGCAAGAAAAAGCAGTGTTCTGAGGAACGCAGCTGAAGTCTCTCTCCTGACAACAACAGCGTAGGCAGTAACAGAAGCCCAGTTTCCGGCCTGGCCCGTTACTGGTCTCCACTTGGGTATGCAGCTTCACACCAGGAAAGCTAGTCAGCCAGCTCAGGGGTTCAAGCAAAGCAAACCATGTGCAAACACCAGAACTGGCCACATTTTCCTGCACACAGGTGTGGGATTGAATGCATAAAACCAGTGGAGGCCTGGCTATGAAGCTGGTGGTTTACCCCATAAAGGTCCCCACCCTACCCTCAGCAGCACAGTGTCTGAGCACTTTCCATACTGACTTGGGAACATGAACAATACATGATATTTATCATCCCAATCTATCCAGAGAGGGAAGAGTCAGTTTAAGGGAGCATCTGCTTTTTGCTTTTTGGGTTCCTTTGTTGCAATTTTGATTCATTTTGATAAAACATATCTCCATAGTCACAATACAGAAAAAGCAGCAGAGGCAATATCCCTGGGTCTCAGAATACAAGGTGGTTTGATGACAGTGGCTGTTACCTCCTGAGGGCCTTCCCTCATGTCACTTTTAGGACTGTCCATTAGAGAAGCTGCTTTGTACCCTTACTGTGGAGTCATTTTCCATGGGAACAGCCTCACCCATAAATACATCTGATAGATGTAAGGATGGACAGAGATAGAAATACTGTGAAAGATAGCCTCCCCTTCTTCAAGGGGATGAAAACAGTTTTAAAACCTGCACAGGACAGACCTGGGCTACCACTGCTCAAACACTCAGCAGTGAAATTCCCAGCATTTCAGTTAAAATCCTTTTCTGCCATAAAGATGCACAATTCCTAGGATCTTCAACACAGTTAAGCTAACTTATGGCTGCTATGGAGCTAACACTTCATATTTGGTAGTTCTTAAACACAGTTTCTTCTTCCTTTGCTTTAAGTGGATTTATTATAACAAAAAGAATATCCACAAGAAGTATCACACAGTGATGCACGGTAACAGTTGGCTCAGATATCACCATTCCATTACTGCAATGCAGCAGCAAAGCAGGTCTGGCCTGGGGGACTTCACAAGCACCAAGTGAAGTCAGTGCTGCCGCTCAGCCCCACAGGAAAGCATGTTAAACAACAGAAACAGAAGCGTGGTGTTTCATAAACATCATCACCCAGCCACTGCTAGAGTGCTTTTTAAAGTTCGATAAGTTAAATTCTAAAGGCACTCCAAAGACAGATTGGCCATTTGAAATGAAACCTTAGGTGGGCACCCCCTCCCTCCCACAATCTGCTTTTTAGACTGTAATGCAAAGAAGTCTCAGGAAAGAAGCAGTAACACCTTATCTGCTCAGACACAATACTGCAAGGCAGTCTCTCTTCCTCCCTCTTCAAGCACAAAGCACTGCAGATAATACAAATCACAAATTTGCTCAACAGTCTTCACATTAGGATAAACAACTATAGAACTACAGATAGACAAAATAATAAAAGAAACCTCTATGTTTAACACAAAAATAAAAAGCTATTTTTTACCTGTTTTCCACAAAAAGGTTTTCCTGGGAGCAAACTGACTGAAAAATAAAAAAGGCATTGTATCAGACGTTCTAGATATGCTCTGCTGTTCCAATTCCTTCCTTGATTTTAGAATTACCTCCCCTGTTCAGGCTTAAGGGGATTTCCATTCATGCACCATTTGCATTTGCAGAAGACAAGAGGGAAAAAAGGTCAAGAATAAGGTCAGGCCAGTAAAATAAATTCCATGCATTAAAACACATTGCCAACGAGGGGTCTCAGTTTGGAAAAAAACTGAAATTTCACAGTCCTGAGGTCAGAAGGTGGTATGTGCAAAATACTGGCAATTTGAAGGGGAAAAACATTTTTCCTAAATAACGTAAGGTTCCACTGGTCTGCCCTACCACCTCAAATAAGATAGCACAATAGCACAGAGCTGCAGGTAAGAAGGAAAAACAGAAAGAAAGCATGCAGGATTGACAAAGTTCTTCAAAGGGAGAGAAGATACTGCAGTACTTAGAAATACTGTGTGATTTCACATTTTACAACTTGAGAGGAAACAGTCATACCCACATTGAGATATAAAATTATGATAGTCATCTTAATAATAATATTAACAACAATAATAGTCTATTGCAAAAAGGTTCTCTGCTGGAGGACTTAGATCCCCAGAAAGGTGAAGGGCTGAGAAGAAATAAATCCTATGGGCAAGTATATAATTCTTTTACCATTACTTAATTTTTTATGCAGAGAAATGAAGCTGTGCTCAATTTCCCATGAATAATTCTCCTTCTTTGATTTTTTTCCTTTCCCTCCTATTTCATGTTCACTACAGAAAGCGCCTCGTAGCTGTCACTGGATTATATCTCCATGAGGTAGAGAAGAAAGGATAGTCAGTACTTGCACTGAATTTAAACAAAAGGCTGGCAAAGGGAGGAGAGCACCAGAGATCATACCCATTACTTCTGTGACAACGGGACTCAGCTCAAAGAATAGTGCAATGCCATCATTAGCTGTGTCAGATTTTAACGGCATGGGTTATGCACAGATTTGGGATCTTTCTGTTTGGAAAAAGGTGGGCGTATAACCTACTCAGAGCACTGGCCAACACCAGAAGCAACACCCTGCTCATTCCCCATATTCCAGCAGATGCATGGGCAAAGTTTTCCCTTGGCACCGAAGCCAGTGCCATCCCATCAATTTACACAAGAAAGGAATTTAGCCCTGAGAATGCAATGTGTTTTCTCTTTAAAGCTGTAATTTGCCCACCCAGCATCGGCATCAGGGAATATTTGACAGCTCCCTGGTCTTCCCAGGCAAGCTCCCACCCTGCACTCCTACTAAATGCACAAGGCTCTGGGCTGCGTTGGTGGCAAATGTGTCTCTCCTTAGCACAACCCCCTGGATATCAGAAGCAAGATCTCCATTGCTAGGGACCAGATCTCCATCAGCTACAGCAGACCTAGGCTTTCACCCCGGGCGAGAGAAGACACAAACTGTTCCATGTACAAAGGATCCTAGTGGTTTTACAACTGCCTCTTTTCTCATTTTATGTACCTTACAAGGTTTCATTAACAAACAAGGCTGCACAGACTTCAGCATAGTCTAACTACCTACGAGCACAGTGAAATCACCCTGTGGGCTTGTACACCCTCAGCTGTGGGGTTGTGTCTTTGCTTTGAGGTTCATGATAGGCATTTGTGCACTGACTTCACTGCACATTTCCAAAGCAGCGTTATAGTGACTCTTCCAGAACAGGCAAGTAAAAACCTTTGCTGGTCTGTGTCCCCACAAAGTTACAAAAGCAAAGGGGCATGTACCTGTCTGGTTTTGGGTTTTATTTTAATTATTATTTTATTTTTTAAAGGTTTTAAAGAGACTGAGGCATAAGGCAGAATAAATATCTGGGGTTTCTATTTTACCAAGCAAGTGGAGAAGAGAGGTCTGCTCCCTTTTTAGTGTCTTCATGGGAACCTCTATCGACTGCGTTATAGTCTTGCAAGATGAAATCCATAACTCCATTTGTCTTCCTGGCTGATGACGCTGGCACAGGGCCACACAAACCCTGGAAACTATGTTTCAGTACAGGTGTGAGGCTGAGAGGCAGAGAAGACAAGCACTTTTTTTTATTACTCTATTCCTACTGTTAAAAATCAGATAGCTAAGCAGCTCTGGATAGCAATTTAGCTACTACAAGGTCAGGACTCACTTTACTGATCTATAGCATCGATAATGCTCAATTTAAAGCACCAGGAAAGCTTAAGTACACAACACAGCTGCTGTCATAAACATTCTTAAAACACTTGGCTCTTGTATACTCAAAGACACTGACAATAAACCTACAAAAGGAAAAAAGTTATATAAGATTATCTACAAATCTGCCTCCTTGGAGACCTCTGTGTGCAAGATTTCCATGAAGATGCTCTGTATGACTAATTGGAATTTATGAAAAGAGTATTTCACTCTTCCTATTTTCCAGAACCTTTTAAAGTCCTAACTGGAAAACATGCATCAGCTCTGCCAGTGCACTAGGTACACTGGGGGTTGCTGCTTTTGTTTTTAATTACATTAGCCAACCCAGATAACTACTAACATGCAGCAATATCCTGCAGTAGATACCATCAGGTGATCATTTTCATGTCAGTTAACAAGACATGATAGATCTCAGGCTTCCAGCTAATGCTTATTGCTCAATTTGCAGCCACTAACAGAAGCTCTGTACAGCAGCACAGGAATTTTAGTTCCTATGGGTTTATGGTAGCCAACATGAGGCATGCCTTTGTTTTGGTTTTACTAACTTTAAACACCCTTCTTCCTAATCTGTTCCTACTAGAAGGATAGGACAGGCCGAAGCCACCTTTTCAAATCTTTCTTTCAATACTTTCTTTACTCAAAGGGTGATAGAGGTCTCCAGTGTTTTCTTAAGTAAGGGAATTGTCATTTATTTTATCTAAATGATCCAGCTCTTCAGAATACATTCTTTATTCAAAAATAATTGTAACAATTAATAACAAAACCCAAAAAGCATGGTGTATTTCCTTTAATAAGTTCCATGTGCACCGTGGGCAACATTTGTGTAAGTAATAAAACATCTACATTTTTCAGTGAATACACAATGATTACTAGAGAATACATTTATGAACGATGGTCCTTATGTGATTCTGGCTCATGAGGTTATACATTGCATTAACCTTGAAGAATGAAATTTCCCCCATGTAATTTGATTGCTAGTCTTTAGAATCAATTTTCTGCATGCTTAAAAGCCAAATGTAGTGTACCATTTATGCATGCATTTGGGAATCCTCAGTTAAACCTACAGTCTGAATTAACGCATAGGGAAAGAACAAGTACTTTTTTATTCTTTTAGATAGTTTGTCTTTCTTGGACAATTACTTTTCAACTTGCTAAAAGTAATCAAAGCAGTTCAGACAAGAAACTACTACTTTGCAAGACCCAGATACCCCAGGTCCTCTGCTCCAGTGCACTTGCTTGTAAATTTCACAAATGGTACAACTCAGTTTCAAAAAAACCCGTCATATTTTAAAGGTTTACAAGGAAGATTGTAGGCTTTGCAATTAAAAAATAACCTTGAAAATAGCTTTGAGCATAACAGAGTTTGTGCAGCACTATTTTACTGTTAGCAGCCTGAAAAGTTTGAGGTGCACTTTGTAGTTCTTATTTCAGTGAGCTGAACGATCACATTTGTTAACTAGTTATTTCTTCACTGATCCTTTTATTAAGATATCACATTAACATGCTTCTCAATCCCTGTCACTTGCTATGACTCTACACATGACTGGAGTCATTAAAACCTCCAGCTCCCCTTGTCAAGATTTATGATGGCCAACACAGCAGATGGAAAACTTGCCAGAAAGTATAATTTAAACTGACTAATATCAGTCTAATCATCATAAGGACTATCATAATGATGGCATTATTCATGAACATATTTATTTTTGCTAAAGCCTTCCCACTTGGAAATGAAGGTATCTGGCATACTACAGTGCTGCAAAAGCAAAGGAAGGACAAGGGAGCTTTCCTTGGCTGGTACGTGGGGGCCCAGGTTAAGACATTTTTCACAGCAATTGAAACATGGACAGAATTCTTTGTCCCTGTAACCAGACTGCCCTTTCTTCCTAACTCTTGTTTGGAGTTCTGACTCTTGGGCTGATGCGTTACCCAAGGAGTTTTGGGTACCTCAGACATGTTTAGAGAGGGGTGCCAGGTGCAACAAGGTACAGCAATACTCTTGACCTTCACGACCTTTTGAGACCTCTCATGCAAGCTCTCTTCATGCATACTCTAATTAGAAGTGAAGTATCTATAATCCATTTGCTAAGGTTCATAAGCAAGGCACTGATAAAGGCTTGGCTACAGCAGTGTAAACAGTATAGAGATAATAAAAATACCACATGATTAATCCCTCCCTGTCAATCTTTCTACAGCTATAATTTGCAGGATGACAAGGCTTAGGTACCTACCTCAGAGAAACCTGGGGAGAACTGGATTAATTACGATTGCAGAGGGCTGTAAAATTATAAAGTCTTACATGCAGTAAGTAACTACCTATAATAGGAAGCCATTGCTCTCTTTCCTAAAACTGACCAAAAAAAACCCCCAAAAAACAAACAAAAAACCCCCCCAAAACATTGTCCACCACCACAGCCACTGACGTCCTAAAAACACCTCATATCTGTGAGGAGTGCTCCACTCAAAAAGCTCAGCTAAGACACATATTCCTGTTGACATTATTAGTACAGCTCACTGAAATTCACTGCGCTATGATCTCACTAACACCTGCAACAGCAGAGAGAGAGCGCAAATGAGTGGGTATGAGAGAGAGAGGGAGAGATATCTAACATTGCTCATCTTTACAAATGCTCACTCCCAATCCATTTATACTGCCTGCCACAAACCACGCTGTTACTTAGGACTTGCCACTTAGAGCTGCTAACCCAATGGACCACAACAACCTCCTGCTGTGGGCAATTAAAATGCTCACTGATTGCCTGTCTTTAAAACTCAAGCATCTCAAGACAAAACCAGCAGCACACTGTGGAGCCAATTTCAGCACACTTTTCCAGACACCTCCATTTCCAAGCCTGGCATTTCTAGCTGCTGCTTGTGATAGAAACTGCATTATTTTGGCAACAACTTTCCATATGGCATTTTTAAACAACGTTTTGCCTCATCTGAAGTCCGCTTCAAAACCCAAAGATTTCTTGCTTTTGCACAAGCTCCTTTGTAATAACCCAGAAACAGCAACTTTCATACAGGGAACAGGTTGCAGAGAGACTTTTGCACCCCTTGAATGACTCAGCTCCATATTGTGACAGTATTTACATCAGACTCACATGCTGAAAGCAAAAAGTAAACCAAAAGGCCTCTGCTTTTACTGGAAGTGTCTCAGTCGAGGAAAAAAAAAAAAAAAAGGGAGGCTAAAATAAACTAGATGTGGCAAGCTACTTATTAAAAAGAAAAATCCCTTATCACAAGTGAGAAGCAACACACACCTTAAAACTATACAACGTATTCTGCTAAAGAAAACTTGGATGTGTGCAACTCCAAAACTGGAGCAAAATAAAAGGCTATCTAAAATAGTACTATTAGCCCTGCAACATATGAGCAGTTTTAATTTAAAAGGACACTGTCAAATATGATTTTCTGTAATAGCTTTAATTGCGTTGGGTTCATTTCCATGTTCCTCTAACTGGCAGATCTTGCACTGAGATCCAAGACAAAACAAAAAGAGGTCTTTTTTTTTTTTTTTTTTTTTTTGCCTTTTCGGACCCCATCATTACAGTAGTATAGCAAATTATGATTTTCTTCCTCTTTCAGGAACATAAGGTATTGCTCACTCATGTTTCAAATTTAGATGTTTTCCTCTAGCAACATAGCTTGTTTTACAAGTTCTGATTTTTTGGTCAAGGCAGGACTTATAATGCCTATTTAATTTTATTCCTTTCAGAATAAAATCATCAACAATGTGACCAACTCTTTCTGATGGCAGAAATACAGTTCCTAAATCGGTCATTTCCAAAATCTCCATGCAACTCCACGTTTAACCTCTGGCTCTTCTTTGTTCTTAGTGTCCTAATGCTGCAGCACTGGTCCAAAGAACCAAAACCATGAGGAGGCTCTGCAGAAGGACACTTACAAAATTTGATCCCGCTCAAAACAAATATGAAATAACACAGTTACATGAAATTATTGAGAGTGTCCATTTAAATCACTGCTCTTTGTCTGGAAAAAGAGAAGGAAAAAAGAAGGAAACCTAGGCCACACAAATATGAACATTCAAAGAAACAGGATAAGCACTCCCCAGACAACATGCTGGGCCCTGATGTCTCCTCTACCCTTCTCCCTGCAACTCTCATCACCTCCTTCTCCAGAAGCCATCCTCCACACCTCTCAAGCTCCTCTTAGACCATCTGCACCAATCGCCCTTCCCTGTCACCTCCAGCTCCACAGGGTCAGTCCAGCTGCAGTGTTTGTGTTGGAGGGGGCAAAACTGTCTGACTACCGGCGAAGGTATGGCACTAAAGAGGCAATTAAAACAACTACTCACATCTTGTGCAAATATTCTCTCCCTCACTCTCTGATACTCCTCTTCTCTCTCTTCAATTGATTTACTTCGTCTGTCATCTCTAAATGGAAGAATTCTGTTTTGCTGAGCAGAAAGAAAACCAGGAGGGTTATATAAGTTGAGCTGTTAAAAACTGCCGTTAAGTAACTGTCAGCTGAGAATAATAAATGTTCACTTAAACAAACGAAGCATGAAAACGATAGCTGTCGTTCCTGCATGAAGCACCCTGCAAGGCTGGCGCCTAAGGATTTCCAGTTAGATACTGCCCGTGGGCTTGTAGAGCAGGTGGCCAGACTGAGGCTTTCTGCAGGGCTTTTGTGGACCCCTTGTCCTAAAACTGGGTGTTCTCACCCCAAGCCTAAGTGCCGTTGCTCTCAGCTGCTAAGATTTCTTGACTCTCCTGCTGGCTGCGAGAAGCAGGAAGGCAAGCAGCGCTGCACTACCTACAAAATCAAGGAAACAAAAAGGGAAACAAAGCTGCAAGAGCTAAACTGCAAACCCTACAAGAAACCCACCAAGTCCTATGTGCACAAGGAGGAGAAGTCCCAGATGTTCTGCATGACAGTTTTAAGCATTTCTACACCATAAGTAGCCCGCCACTTCAGTTTCACTGGGAAAAGAAGGGCCATTTGTGCCTCTTGATAAATCACAGTGCAGGAAAATGGCTGTGCCATGGGAGGGAGGAGAGGAGAGGAGGACCCCCAGCAAGAATGCTGCACTGGCAATTGGGTTTCAAGTACCGCTCCTTCCCCTCCCTGCACCCCAGCACCTAGAGAGGTAGCTCACACTGCTTTCCTTTGGCTGATCCCCTGTTCACCACACCCTGAGAATGCTTGGGGGTTTTTTTTGGAACCAAATCAGATGCAGCATAACTGGCAAGGCTGCTATGTGCAACTGGAAGTCAAGGAAATAAAAGGCAAGGGGTGGGGGGAGAAAAAAGAAAGGAAAAATCAGTCCTTTACTGAAAACATGAAGGAGAGTGGAAATGAGAGACTCACTGGGAGGTCCCTCCACAAATATAACCTAAGTAAAAAAAGCATACACTGTCGTCTTACCTGTGAGAATTTTCACATAAAAGCAACACACATCAGAAAACTTTTTGGTTGTTTTTGTTTTGTTGTTGGTTTGGGGTTTTTTTTTTTCGTTAATATGTTCCACATACACAGCTTGCAACTGGATTAAAACAGCACAACACCCGCTCTTAGAGGTAGCACAAACACACACATTTCCCTGGCGCTCCCCTACTCATTGGGCTCACCTAAGGTAAGGTAGTGTTAAGGCACAGGCAACACAGAGGGGGAACGTCTGCCACAGTACATGCACAACAAGCAAGTAAGTTTACACAGACAGTAAAAGGTGGTGAGGGCACAGGAGGAGGGAGGGAACTAAAAGATGAAACGGATTTATTTTTGGTCAAAACTTAATTTAGAGTGTTTTCAAAAGAAAAAAAAAATCAACCCCACCCTCACCATCACATGTTTGCTTAGGGCATTTTTTTTTTTTTTTCCTCTCTCCTTTTTGGGCTACATCACTTTATCACCAGTCCATACTGAAATCCAACTCTGAATAGGTACAATGGAAGGAGGAAGCTGTAGGGAGCGGAACAAGTGCCATCGTTAGGCGAGACATTGAGAGATGCGACTGACACAGCCTTCCACACAGCCCAGAGCTGCTGGCATTCCCCCTCCCGTGGGCATGCAGCAAGTCCTGCGCCAAGCAAACCACCCATGCAAACCCACACACTGCCACGGCTGAAGCGGCCACGCCAGGGCTCGATGCTACCCGTGGTGGTACATACGCCGAAGGAGGCGGGGAGGGGGACAGGGGAGGAGGAGAGCAACAACAAAAGAACAACAATAACATCAGTCAGCCCACCTTCAAAAACAGAACAAATTTCAGCAACTCTCGAACCGAGAACCAACCTGATTGTCTTCTTTATCAATACTAGAGTTATCTCGCTTCAAGATAAATCGCTTCTGGGATTCTTCACCTTTTTCATCTTTTAAATGTTCAGAAAACCTTTGCTCTGGTCTGCCAGCAAAGTAAAACATAGCAATAAAAAAATCTTTCTTTTGGTTTTGCTTTGATCTTTATTTCTCAGTGCTCTTTGTTTTCACAGAGGCATTCAGTGCAAAAGCAGTTAACATTTGTGGTCGTGGTGAGACGCTGCCTATAGCTGTCTGAGGCTGCTGCATCGCTGCTAACTGTTATTGCTATAAATAGCTTTTGTTGTTGTTGTGTGGCAAGAAGCAGGAATCCAAAGTCTCAGTCACTGAAATATTTAGACCCTCCTCACTGTAACTGAAGGACAGGGAAACCAAATTAACATACTGTATGTTAATTTGCTTCCTTGGGTAGCTGTGGCCTCTGGCAACACTGCCACTTAGTGAAGCCTGTCCACCTTTAAAAGTAAGGAAAAACTGACAGAAGTCTTAACAACAAAACCAGGAGTTTCCTCACTCCAAAAAGCGAAACTGTTAATTGGAGGGACTGATGGTGTTTTGTTTAAACAAAATATCTCACGACCATTAAGTGGGGACAATACTCCAGAACAACCATACAGTGTCAATTAGTTCGCTGATTTAAACCCATCCAGACGTTTTTTTTTAATTTATTTTTTTTTTTTAAAACCAAACACCACTAGCTAAAAGCTCAGCATTTTCAGGTTTGCAAGCTGGTAGGACGCTGTTTGATGTTGTCACCTTGCACAAAAAGCAGCATCTCATGTCACCTCACCTTGTGCAAAAAAGAAAATTTTAAGCAGCATCTCATGTCACCAGGCTGGTCAGTGACCACACCTCGTAGCCATCGTTAAATCACACTCCAGCCTGCACGACTCCCAGCCCAAGCGTTTTAAGTCCCAGCAGTGTTGATAGAGCAACCGATGGCCTCAAGAACTGAGCTGGATTCATACACTGCTGTCATCCAGCTGAGGGTGGCTGCTAATGCACAAGCTTTTTTTTTTTTTACAAAGCAGTAATATGCTGTGTCACACCATGGTTTCTCTCAGGGAATGCAAACCTTATACTCTGTGCTGAAGGAGCTGCTAACAGCAGTACTGGTAGGAGATGCTCCTGTCTAGAGACCTACATAAACAAGACACAAATCTTCCACTGACATTAACGGACCAGTTATGAAGAAACCAAAAGGCAAAATTCACAAAAGTCAGTGACAAAGTCACTGAAAGTCCTCTGCAGACTTTAAAATGAAAACCTCAGCTTCACCTTATTTCAGAATGAAAAATTAAACTAGATGCGCAGATCAGCCACCATTTTGTTGCTATAGCATTCAGATTTCATTAGCAATGGATTTCAAGTCGAAATCAGCACATATTTGTGCCACATTTGTGTTACAGCCCATTACAATTCACTCTCAGATGTGCAGGGAACATTTGTAATGAACTGTTAGCAGTACAGTATTAAGAGACAGCAGCTCTCCTGCCTATCCTTCTGTAGGAATTTGAAGGAGTCACACTTCTGTCCACAATTTGCATTTTTGTGACAAAGCAACAAAACGTACCAGCCCAATTTCCACAGATCCTGAGGATTCAAGAAACCTTTGTCACCACCCATAGGTGCTAGTACTAACAAGTATAGGACCCAACACACAAAAGTCAGCAGATTCCTCGCATGCCCTACTAGTTGCCTTTTGGGAAAGTCCAGAGGAGCATGGCTCTGCATAGTTCTCTAGCCTAATGGGTCATTCGTGATGCTTCCTCATAAACAGAAAGGCTACAAAGCTCCATTAATGGATTGCTAGGTGGCTTGTTCTGCCTTTGCTCCCATTAACGAGCGCTGTGCCTACACAGCCAGAAACGAAGATTCATTCCCTCAAATACTCTGATTTGGCAGGATCGGCTGAGGAGTGTTATTTTTCTGGTTTTACATCCCAAAGCACAAACAAAATTTCTGCAATGTACTATCAGTGTAAAATCTAATGTTGTAAACTACCCGCTGAGCATCTAATAAACTATATACCAAGCATAACAACTAACTGGGATTTTACAATGTTGAGGAAAAAAGGTAATAAAAAATTTGACAGAAAAAAAGCTTGAAAAAGCGATTTGGAAAAATGTGTCCTCGAAACTACTCACTTATTTAAATAACAACGTGGTTTTCATACCTCACAGCATTCTTTTCATTTTTAAATCCCATTTCCACTTTATTTACTATTTATAAATATGCTTCTACTTGTCAGAAGAGAACAGGAAAAGCACAAGAACAAGCCAGAAGCCTGAACTAATGATCCAGTATGTACCTGTTAATAAAATTAACCTACAAGCCCAGTAGGTGATTAATCTCTAGTTGTGAAAAGAGGTTTGCTTGGGCAGGGAGGCTCTGCGAATGTGCAGAGCATCACAGAGCTACCAGCATCACAAGAAGGCCCTTCCCTCCCAGTCATCGCTGCAACTCTGGGTCACCGTTACCAGTGAGGCTGCAAACAGCATGACCAGCTCAGTAAATAAGGACGAAACGCTTGAGGGAAGGCTGCCAAGTGAAAAATAAGATACCACAAATACCTTCAGGCATGCCAACCTGAAGGCCTCCCTCAAACATTAAAAATCAGAAAAGGACATTTAGTTGAAAGAAACGTAAACCAACTGTTTTAAAGCAGATCTCAAGACTCCAGCGATATTTACACGTTTTTGGGTTTTTTTCTTCAATACTGCTTACAGCACTTTCTTTTTTAACACCTATTGCAAAAAGGTATTATCAGTAGGATACAGGTGGCAAACAATGTTTAAAACCAAGAAGTGGAACCAAATGCTCTAATCATTTGAGTAGAGAAGAGGTTGACTCTGCAAAGATTTGGGTCTCGCCCTCTGATAGAGGTCAATACAAGTTCTGTATTCACAGCTTTAAAGTTCCCTGTAACTGTACAATACATTTGCTAAAAGGAAGCAGAGACATTGTGGCTATTCTGTTAGAGAAATCTGTTGCATCAGTTTATGAATCTGCAGGTGAGTCGTCCACTTGGAAACGGAAGAGGTTAACATGTAATTCTGAGTAAGATGCAGTGTATTGTCAATACTAATACAGTATATAATTACAGTAACACAGCAGATGCAGTGATTTCATTTCATGCGAGTCCTAAATTAATAACAATCACATTTACTTCTCTTCTGATGTTTTTTAGTCCTAACACTGTCAGTAGTAGAGTCTGCACAATATACCAGATTGTGTCCACGAGTGAAGTTATCGAGCTTATTTTCAGTACTGACATAAATTAAGATCTTACTCAAGTCAAAGCATGATTTACAATTACTATTACAAACCCATGTAAAATCAGGAAATTACTCACTATTATCACACTGGTTACCTAATTTACATCTTCAAATCCTAACCTAACCACACCTCAGTTTAATTTTAAGTGGTAACAATGGGATTTGCATACCCTTTTTGAAAAGACACAGTACTTCTGAAGAACTTATCACTAACTTGAGTACTTCAGTAGGTAGACTTAGGGGTCTACTACAAAAAGCCCCCCAAAAAACAACCTAAAATGCCTATCCATATTGACAGGTTGACCCTGGCCACACAGGCCACCCATTTACGTGCCAACAACTGCTTGCAAGAAGAGAGCCAGGTAAACGTATGCTTTCAAAGAGTGCTGCCCACCTGTATGACCTTCAGTATTTCATTTATCCCCCATGTTTGGAATCAGCAGACCACTTGAGAAGCCCATTACTCAAAAAAAAGCTTATGGAGGAAATACCAGTTGCCTTTCAGGTCAATAGGATTTTTGCAATTTGGGGACTGTACTGAGAAAACCAGAAAGTATGACCCAATTATACCTTAAACGCTCAGAAACCAGCACACAGGGAGGGGGAAATCA
>JAVJGJ010000047.1:95333559-95378616 GCA_035590215.1 Microhierax caerulescens
GCCGGAAGAAGAGGGCCTGTTTCTAATACACTGTCAGAGACAGCCTCACAAGGCTACCTTGGAAACAGCCAGCACAAACAACTGACTCTGCTTATAAAGACAAAGCTTTCTCAAAACTCCAAACAATACTCATTTTTCATTTCTAGTGATCACATCATATTTTCCTACATTAAACATGACACAGGCAACAGAAGCATAAAAGACAACTACTAAAAGCAATTTGGACCACCTCTAAAATTCACTTGCTCATATATCAACACCTCATTCCTGAAATGCCCAGATTTAAAGACATTATTTTACCTACTACTGACAAACAATTAACTCTGAGGAAAGCATAGGGGCCATTTCAGGTTTCCTGATCTCCCTCCTTCCAGTGATTTGAAAGCATAAATGACCAAACAGCACCTTGATTAACGGGACTTTCCTGCTACAGCTTGGACAAGCACATAAAGATGAGGGTTAATTACTCATCAAGGACAAGCTTTCCTAAACCAAACTACCTACTTGCTATTCCACAGTACTGTCTCCTTGAGTAACCTCCCATCTCCTTACAGACAGCAGGTGACAATAACCTTCTAGGTGTATTAAAACGTACACTATTAAGTGGTATGATTGTAAAGCTTTTTTTTTTTAAAAAAAAAAAAAAGAAAGAAAAAAGAAAAAAAGAAATGCCATAGATGTCTTCTGATTAATGCTTAACTAATATTTCATTACAGTATAGGACAGCTGTAAAGTACATGTCCACCTTAATTATAAACAATTTAGTTTTGATAAATTACATTAGATGAAAATTTAATATTGGAGCTATTAGAACTAGTTCATTAACCCTAACATCTCATTTACAGAGTAAGTAATTTCCATGGGTCCAATACATGGCTTACACTCATTGAAGTAAGAATGAAGTCAGTATCTAAGGGTCAAGTTCAGCTCAACGTGAAATGCAGTCAGTATTTAAGGGTCAAATTCAGCTCAGCTTCAAGTGTGCCGAGTATTATTTTTTCTTTTTTATCTTTCATTTAAACAGGCACATGACTAAAATGAGAGAGTGCTTGCTCAGAAAAAACGGCTGTCCTAATTCAAGTATCATTAAAATAAAGAACATGAACATTAAAAAAAAAAAAAAAACAAACCCCAACAAAAAGACAACTGGGAGAAAAAGCAGCTCAATTTCTTCCAGATGAGAATCAAGGAGTGAAATGATGAATGCACACAACCTCAAATAATGCATTTAGCAGAACAGTGGCAACTTTATGTCCAAAACAAATGCCTATAGCATAATAGTAAGATATTGGCAAAATCCCTACCCATTTTTAACATATGTACACCCTGAATTACTTCTCCAGTCACCATATGATTAGATAAGAGAAAGGCAATTCCTCCTGCCATAAAAAGCTGAGGCACTGCAAGTGCACGAGGAGGCTCAGGCCCCTGCTGGAGGCAGTCAAGTCCTGAACCTCAGTGCAAAATATCTAATTCTCCTTAATGTTTTTTTGAAGCATTTCATGGGAAGTTGCCCACTTCTTGCATGTGAAAGCCTTCCCCTGCTCGGTGTGCAGGGATGCACTGCCCAGCTCCACAGTGGGAAAGGCCAGAAAGGAGCTGAAGGCTAAAACCTAAGCATCGCAGCAATGACTACTTGGACACTGGGCTCTTGCATCCTAAACATTACTACTATTTCACTGAAAAAAGTTTCCTTCTAATCATGTTCTTAATTTAATCCCAGACTCAAATAAATTATTTTTGTGTGACAGAAGAAAAAAATCCATGAAAACCAACATAATTCGTTACTTAAATGCTACATATGTTACTACGCAGCTACATAAGTTCATAGTTATTATTATACGTTATTGTTTTATTGATGTTCTTACCAAATTCTTAGTTGCATAATGAATTAGTTCATCTTAAACTGGAACAAAATGTCTCAGCCAATTACAGTGTTATGTCTCAGCCTATTACAGTGTTATTTCTCAGTTACACAGTTTTTCCATTTTATTTGCATACATCTACTATGTACCTTTATATTTCTCTACACATCTGTAACATATGATGCCAGTACACTGATTAGGCAACCATAATTGTAAACCAGAGGGAAAGGATAGATATTCCCAGTTTCTGCTTATTTCTAAGTAGTCAAGGAACAACTATTCTGTAGTGAAGATGGGGAAAAAAGTAATTATAAGAAATAGTGGAATGGAGCTCACTTCACAGTACCTTGAAGTAATGCAAGACTCCAACAGAAAAAACAACACCAGAAATAATGGTGTTCACATATGTTTTCCTGCATCATGTGGCTCATAAAAGTGATTCTGCTCTCATGAGATCATTATTCTGTGTACATACATGATACTCAAGGACAGCATAAGGCACTTATGTGCAGATGCAACACCATGCAGCAAACCTTTGCCAGATAACTATTCTGTATTACGGGGCAGGTGGGGACAGGATGGGGACAGACACCCAAAACCATGCTTCATATGTTCTGGCAAACACCAAATTGCTTTGACTGAGATTTTACAAAAAAAGAGACATACATGTTCAGGCACAGAGTTGTAACTACTACCATACACCTAACTAAAATAAGAGCCAATATGAACTGCATGTGAAAAATCTTTCCCATCAGCAGACAACTCTTTAAAGAAATTGAAGTCATGTTCACTGAACACCTTATTGAGTCAAGGAAAAAGGCGTACTTCCCTGCATTCGGCATCTCAACGAAGTCTCGTCGCTTTAGCCTCCAGTTTAAAAAATGTCTAAACTATTCCTTATTGAAATTGCCTATGTCCAGTGAATGCCATTTTACTGACATGCCTGCAGGACCCCGTACCAAAGTTCAGATTCTTATCTTAAGACTGTGAAATGAGCACAGCGCAGCTTTACTAGCATAGGTGTTATCTACAGCAACATCACTTGGTGTATACACAATAGAAACCTGAAGAGAACTTCTCCTTTTTGCTTGCGATTCAAACCACCCCCTCACAGAGGAGACAGAACAACAGATTGTATGGCACAACTACAAAAGTCTTGTAAGTTATTCAAAGTACATACTGTACATCATGTCTCCTTTTGCTGATACAGTTCAACCCTAGATTATAAGGAACCCCTGTAATATACATAACATCTTAGTACTGGCCAAAGTTTTTGATGCATCTCAAAGGCACCAAAAAAACTTCCAGCTGGGCTAACATTACATTAACATTTACTTATTAACAGAGTAGAAAGAAAACCAAATATTAAAAGAACCATAACTCACGATGCTCTTGAAAAAAAATTAGTCATAACTGAAGACATGAGTATAAAGTTCGTAATAGGTATGTTACACCCTCAGAATGTATGAAAATGTCTAAATACAACCATTATACATCATAAGCACTCCACCTTCTCAATTCTGATGAGCTCTGCCACTCACGCTTATATAAGGGACATGAATGCACGTGTGGGCTGTGGTACAGACATACTTGTCACATGGTTGATGATCTCAACCAAATGAAAACCCTTTTCATTTACCAAGCCCACCAAACACTTTACCTACCATTTCTCCACCTATCTACAGATAATCAAATGAATGAACCTGATTTAACTGGTATGCATAATAATACGAACAGCTCTTCAAAAAGCTCTAAAGTACTTCCAGCTGTTTAATAGGAATTACGAGGAATATACAGAATAGAAGGTGGCACATACACACATTTTTGGCTCCAGTTTGGGATGCCCTAGCATACTGCCTCAATTCCCAACTGTTTTTATATCATATTTCACTGCCTTAAGTCCCCCATCCATTTCTGTATACCTTTAGCTAGGTGGCAAGCAGACACAGGTGACGGGCAGATATACATTACAATGGTGACACAAGAGCAGTTTCATGCTGAACAAAGCAGGTTTCACATTTCAAGTAGTATTTGAACTCTTTGACTATAAAAACAAAACCACACAAAAAAATATGTCCTCATTTTCTGATCAACTTCTCATGTATATTGCTGAGAATAAGATTTCAAAAGTTGGGACAATGTAGTTAGGCAGGCCTTCGTAAGATATGAGACCAATAAAAATGGTATTGATTTTTCAAAGTTGTACTTTTTCAACCTAGTCTTAATTTCAAAAATCATATGAAAAGATTATATTTTTTTAAAAAATCTACTATTCTGTAATGAGAGCCAGAGTACAGAGACTTAACATTATGAAGGTTAACAAACATCTGGGTAGTTGAAATTATCTCTGTGTTTTAAAATTTCATTTCATAAAAAAGCTTCAGGAACAGTAAGACTTCTTCATATTCCAACAAAATTTTTTAAAGACACCTTAGATTAAGCTTCTCATCATAAATACTCTTCAGATTGCAAAACTGTCATATGATCTGGCTGCATTTTTAAGAGAAATTTCACTGAGAGTTCACAAAAGCTGCAGGATTTAAATCCCAGAGAGATTGAAGTCCTAATGCATTTTTACCATCACATTCCCCTCTCTGTAAAGCAGCCCCAGACAAGCTGCAGTCCTCCTTCCAGCTGCAACCTCCTCAATAAGCACCTTCTCAAATTCCAAACCCCTGAGAAGCAGGTACTTTAAAAAGGCACAGGTGCATGGAAATGGATATATGTTGCCTTAAGATGGCCAATTAATGAAAGAAGTGAATTGCCCCCATCCACTCCATTCAAACCCTTGTCCACTGTTTGACAGACCCCACTCGGTATCACAGGCACTTCTAAAGGTAGAGTTGTCACCAGACTGTCCCAACTACCCCCTTCATCTCAAAGCCATTAACTCTTTGACACTGCTGACTCCAAGCACCTGCGGGCAGCGAGCACAGGAGGTCTCTGCTGAACAAAATAAATGCACCTCACCGCCTGGAGCCAGGGAACAACTCATCACCTGCAAGTGCAAGCACAGATGTCACACAAACCCTCACTTGGCCAAAGAAATATGCCACAAGGTGCTTATCCAATGCTTATCCAAGCACACATGGTGATTCCGCAGAGTCACCCATCCCAAACATGCACACACACAGAAGTCACGGCCAGTGCAGAATTTATGAATTCTTGACTATGCAAGGATATTCTCTCCTCTCCACAGTATGCAGCTAAAGTACTTTGGAAACCATCTGCCATAAAGAGATAATTTATTGTCAAAATGCAAATCTTCAGAAAATCTGCCTGTGGGGCCTCTCCATAAATTCACATAAAACTATCAAGGCTCAGGCTCACAGCAAAGCTTAACCACGCTGAACAGTGTTTCAGCCGCTCTCCAGATTCTCTAGTATTCTGGATACTGTCCAAGCAGTAATTAATAGAGTCAACACATTCCCCGTATTTGGTGTTGATTCTGAACTGCACAAAATAGTCTCCTCTGAGAGTACTGAAATGCAGAACAGTGAAATCACATCAGACGCTTTCAGATGTAGAACTTACAGTATTTGCTGCAGATAATAAAATCTCATCAGCACTTATTCAAGCTGGATAATAACAATCTATTTTCTGTCAGAGCCAGGGACATTTTAAAAAAAACATGCCATCTCCTCCAATTATGAAAAGAAAGAGCTACTTCTACAAAGCTTTATTTTACAGCAGTATCAAAATAATGTAAATAACACACTGGAAGCACCGTGATGCCATACAAGCTTCATAATCCAGTTACCTACCACCAAATCACTGCAGAAGAGAAAAAAAATCTGCAGTTTGTGTGGTGCTTACAAAACAGCTGTATACAAAAGTCAGAGGAGCAAAGCCCTGGGTTTACTTCTGGAAGATCTACACAGGAACAGTGTCAGAACCAATCTGTTCAGTTCTGCACCTCACCTCCAGCTTGCAAGACCACAGCTGAAAGGCTCATCCAGTCTGTTATACCCCTGCGACACCCTGCCCGCTGAGCCGGCCCACAAGGATGCCAGTTTATGTCTAGCGAACAGCCTTGCCAGCTCATCCCAACCATGCCAGAAGCCACAGCTTCACTAGAGCACTCTGATAAAGTTTTGACTCCTGAAGACTACTTCAGTGTCCTCTCCAGAAGAGCTGTGCAAGCATTTCCAGCAGCGCTTCCAGCGCTACCCATCTCTGCGATGTGCAGCCACACAACCGAGCAAGGCATTACCAGATACTGGTGTATCTGGTACACATTATCAAGTCAGCCGGGAGAAGACAATGCTGGGAGGGAAGATCTGTAGCAGTTTGTGCACTACAGAGGTGACACAGATGTGAAGGGAAAAGCGAGAGCTGTAAAGATGGAAGAATGCCTATAAAGCATTCAAAGATGATTGACTGTGTTTTGTTTAAGAGGAGACTATTCCATTTTTTTTTCTCACTTACAGCTCAAAACTGAACATGGGTTTGCTGCACACCCAGTTTTTTCTTATTCATACCCAAACATCGCCCTTGCACAGGGGTAGGTATGACTAGACCCGGAGGCTAAGCCTTAGCGGCCCAAGTGTTAGTTTTACCAAGCTACTAAGTTCCCTTGATTCCCGGAAAATCAGGCTGTTCGTGCACGCTTTATTCAAACCTTTAAAAAATTAATGTCTAAATGTTGTTTTACAGCTGTCCAAGTATCTCAGGCATAGCCCACGAAAAAGATCCAAAATAAATTGTCCATGATCTTAAACTTACTTCACACACATGGAAGATTTTAAGGGCTCTGTGAAATAACAAATACCTGTGTGTTTGGCTCAGGTTTTGATCTTGCAAAATTAAATAGTCCCTCTAGCCTTCTACAGGAGAAGCTAATGATATTAAAAAACAACAAACCAAAACTCTCTGCAACTGCACCTAAGTAAATCACCTAACTATTGGATATGTAAATAGAAATAAATGTTTTTATTTCTCCTACTAATTGAATACAGGAAGTACATAATTTTCAAATGGGGCTTTCCTGTTCCAGTACCAGACACCAAAACTTCATTACCCATTTGTAATTACTCCCTCTTCATTATCTCATTTATAGGTAAAGAGGGAGAGGAAAGCTATGGGTCCATGATACGCACGTGGCACTTGGCAGAACAAGGGATGCTGATTAGGCAAGGACACAACTGCATCTCTGCTGAATTAGCCAGGGAACCTCCTATCGAGCTTTTGCTAGCTTCATACAGGTTCGTGGAGGAGAGCATAAAGCATGCCAGCACAAATTTAACCTGCCAGGAATTTTGCAATGCATTTGAACCATCAAAAGGGATTTATATCCCACAAAATCTCTGTGGTCAAACGATGGGATTTGAAGAGAAAATAAAGTGGAACCAGGAGGGGAGAAGAGGAGGAAAAGGGAATGAATGGTGGCAGGTGGTGGAGGGGAACCAAATCCCGGATAATCAGGCTGGGCAGAAAATTACTCTTGAAGCAGGGTGAGCCAGAACAAGGGAAGAGGTAATCTTCCAAGTATGTTTGGGTTATTTAGGAATATAGCCATATGGTATCAGGTGACATGTAAAGCAATGAGCTCATTTCTGTAGCAAAGTGGTGGCACTAAGGAGTCAGGGAAAGTAACATTCCAAGATATTGTGGTTAAGTTCCTTGCAAGAGACAAATCGGGTTGATTTCTCCATATACATCTTTAGATCTTTAATTAGCCTTTCAATGCGAGCCCTGTCCTCCCCTCCCCACCCTGGAAAGCGATACACAGCACTCACTCTTGCTACAATAAGAAAAGAGATTAAAAAACAAAAAAGATGTTAAAAAAACCCACCAAACATGCCACGCAGTTGTGGTACAAACCAGCTTGTGAAAGGGAACAAGTAAAAAACACAACAGAGTTGCTACTTACATTCTTGTATTGCTGGTCTTGTTGATAATTACAGATTTTCCAGTCTGATCCACATTGTGATCCATTCCAAAGTAAGCTGCCACTCTGTGCACTAGCATCCTCTGATACGATGACATCTGAGGGAACTTTTTATAGTGATTACTGGGAAAAACAGAAAACAAATCACATTGATAATTATGTTTCCCTCTGAGCTATAATTAAATGAAAATAGCAATACATTCAAGAATTGAGTGGACAGAAATTTAACTGAAAACTTCTTGCAGCAAACATTTATATGTAAATGCACAAATGAGAAGGCAGAAAAAAGGAATTATTGTTGAAGTTTCTAATAAGCACATTTCCATGCGCTACATTGTGACAAATAAAGCTCATGCTCCATGGTATCTACTGAGTAGTCTGTATCTTGAGAAGAACTCATCCCCCAACCCCTCATACACACACTCATGCTCCCTGCACGAGTAATCCTGCAGATTTGCTGAGACACTGGCAATGCTTTCTGCCTTTCTCCTGAAGATCAGGTGCAGGGCAATGATGGAAAGATCTAGCAAATACTCCTTTTTTCTCTCTTACTGACAAAACACTTATTTTCCATCAGTGTGATTTTTCTTCCTCTGCTGCTATCCCTGCTGTCTATTTTTTCAAGTTGCAGAAACATTTTGTTATAAAGAGCACACGGTAGCAAGAATCCCTCCACCCAAGTTCAGTTTTATTTTCCAGTGCATCGAGTAACAGCAAACAGGGAAACACATGAAGTAACGCATTCGATCATCTGTACTGACAGCTTTAATTATATTTTTGGACCTAAATGAGTGGAGCCATTGCAACGATGATGCTATGAACACCAAAAGGCTTTCATTTACATCTATTGTACTTTAAGCAGTGCCACCCATGCCAGGAAATAAAAGCATGATCTTGAAGCACACCAGTTACAGCGCTCAGGAGCACTGTAGCCCACGAGCGCATCCCTCGCACAGCTCGCCTTGCTACACACACACGTGACTTAATAACCAAGCGTGGAACTCTACTTACTTGTTGTCGCTAATAAAATCAATAATTTCCTGTTCCATTTTCAAGAGTATCATTCTGTCCCTGTCAAAAAAAAAAAATGCAAAGATTTGTAGCATCGACTACCAATAGACATATTAGATGAAAATTCGACGGTATCAATGTTCGGAAGGCAATTTTGCAAGCGTTGTCAGCCATCTTGATTAAAAATGAAATATGCTTTGCCCTGGAGCAGCTGGAGGAGCTTGCAGCATGCTTTGCTGAACCTTCGCTGACATACGTGACAGGTTTAGCTCTTCGTTGAGCTCAAACATGGTCTGAAGAGTGCTTCCAGCCACATCAGGCTGTGATCAATGCTTTGCACAGAAAGACTCTGACTGCTATGGCTAGCTTTGGTCCTTTTTCACCCCTTTTTTTTTATGGAAAATAAGATTTCCAGCTAACCTCGCTCTTTCATGAGAGAGGCTGCTACCCACAGAAATTTTCAACATTTTGTCTGAGACAGATCTTCCACAAGGCATTGATCTGCCCGCAGGAAGACCGGGCACATCTAATCTAGTTAGAGAGCACAATGCAGAACAACGCCTTTGAACCATCGCTCCCAGGAGGCAATGCTACAGCATTTCTCAGTCAAAATGCTCTGTTTTCAACTGGAACGTCTCAGATGTTCCTTTCTCCCCTCCTCTCTTGCCAAAAACATTCAAAAAATTCCCCAGCGTATTTCCACACATACATTTTTTTTCTAAGCTTGACAGAGTCCATCACTCCTTTTGAACTTTCTCGTTTTGTGCAGATAAAACAATTCAAGGACCTTCCGTCACCTATACAAGAGGTTATGCGAGCTGTTAGGTACCCAGTCATTCCCAGTTCTCCTATAATTGCAGAATTATGTGGTACCTATTTAATGGATTCAGTTGAAATGAATGTTGAAAATCACAGCATATAAAAATATTACAGAACCTTCTTTAGACATTTAGAGGCAATTCAATGAGGAGATGAGCTTGTTGCTCCAAATGAAAACTGTGGGAATGCTGACAGCAGAATTTGGCACTGCGCACAGGATTTTAATTGTGTACAGCATTGCCAAAAGAAAGCTACTTTATATTCGTATTCAAGTCTCCAACTGCAATGGTTATAATCTATTACTGCTAACATCACACAGAGCTATATGCAAGAAGGTAAAGGACAAAGACCAGGTGTTGCTGAAATTGAAATTAAGCAATAGGTGACTGCATGGGGGGAGAAGTTGATGACTTTTTATTGCTTTTTTGCCCAGTTAACAGTCTACCTCCTTTACATTTCCCCTCATAACCATCTCCAGCACTAACAGAACACAGTGCACTGTTATGGGAACTAAGGGCACCAACTATTGTTTCAGGAGTGCCAGTTCTAACACAGAAAATACCTACCTGGGGTTATTCTTTAATGTGTTAATGAGAAACTCGTGCAGATCTATGCCTGTTGAGTCTGTGTACTCTTGACTGCAATCTGAAAAATAAAAACAAACATGCACATTTATTTCATGTCAACAATTACGATTAAGCTAAACTATAAATCAAATTCCATTTTCTATCAACAATCTGAAAGCATATGCTCTGAAAGAAAATAGTCGTTTGGATCTCAGCCAATAAAGACCTACACTTAGAAGCACTGGGTGGATGTTCATGACTCCTCTGTACCATTTTACTGAGAAGGCAGCACCAAAACTAGACACCAACAGAAGCTGCTGGTCATTTGAAAAATCACAGGAAACCTTCAATGCCACTCAAGAGCCTGCCAAATTCTTCCTTCAAACTACTAAATACATTTTTTTAAAAAAAGAGAAAACAAGAGTTTTATTCATCGGTGTTTCATTGCATCATTTAATAAATGCTGTACACGCAGCAAATGAGGCGTCGTGCCAGTGGGAAATCTATTTGCATGAACAGACTGAAATCTAGTGACGCCCGAGAGTGGGCAGGTAACAGGGATGCATGACAGCAGTCAGAATTAATTTTTCAGCATTGTTATATTGCCTGACTCAAAAGTACACACAGATCCTCAAGCTGGCGTGAACTGTGAGAGCTCCATTGAAGCCAAATGACAATTCACACCAGCTGCGGATCCACACCCAGGTAGGCAATGATTATTTTGGGAGATTACACTGCAACTTTACACCATGGATTAATAAACAGATTTTTTTAAAAAATACCAAATTTAGACACAAGATCTTTTCTGAAGAAGTCTTAGTAGCTGATAATAGGAGATTGCAATGCAGGTTAAACGTCATGGATGGATTTCCTTATATTATTTCAGAGAAATTCTCCATGAGAGAGCAAGTCAAGAGGATTGCTCTCTACTGCTTACATTGCACAAGTGACATGCCAATATATTATCATTAATGGGGAAAAAAAGTACAGTAGTCTTAAAATTATCTTATTATATAATCACTCTATATCTGTTTATAACAACGTGGTTAAAGTATTCAGAACAATGACTTTCCATTAAACAAAATTTATAATCTGTAATACCAAATGTCAGTTTGGAGGGTTTCTTTATTTTCAAAGTCCAATGTTTATATAGAAAACACTTTCATGCGTACATATTTCAGATTCTGAATTTTCTCAATGTATGAAAACACTTCTACTGTGTATTTATAACAAATAAAAAAAAATGCATGCTTATAAAAACATATAATATTTTTTATAACAGTAATCATAGCAATTTGAATTCTAAGTTCACCTTTTGATAACATTCTGATCTTGGTTTTTTCACTGTTTTTATCTTTTTCTTTATTTTTATCCTTCTCTTTTTCTTTCTCGGAGTCATCTTTGCTAGATTTATCTTCTTCTTGCAAGCTAGGAAAACTAGAAAGCTGTAGTTGGATTGATTCCTGTTGGGAAAGAAGAAAGATAAACTTAGGGCCAGACTCAGTAAGCTTCCCGTGGCTTCTGACCTGCAGACATTTGCATTAAACTATGTGTAGCTAGAAAAGCTGAAGCCAGATACATTTCTTTCCTATTTAAAAAATGTTTTCTTTCCAGGAGAATTAATGACATCTCAGAGGCCAAATTCTACTGGTAAGTATATTTCTTCCCTAATACTCGAATACTATAAACTTGTAGCCTACTTATATTAAAGGCACTGTAGTATTCAGAACTAGTAATTATCCCTTATCGAAACAGTGACAAGTATTTTATATGGGCTTTCCTAAGGAATTCTATAATTTAATTAATATTATACATGTTAAATGATGATTGATGGATAGATGTCTGAAAAATTTAACTTCTTCCTCTCAGTAAAAAACCTGCAGGTTCATAGGAGCTCTTCTTTTGCACATGTAAGCGCAGCATCAGCTAGACTGAGCTTTCAGGTTCTGATAGTGGAAGAGAGCCAGCAAATTATAAACTCAGTTGTATGTAAAAGGGCTTACTAACTTAGCCGGTATTTTAAATATAAAGACATAGGCAGACGTGCCTTTAGCAAAAGGGGTGAATTGTGCCCTGCGATTTTCAAACAAGTTGTGGTAAGTGAATTGCTTTGAGGCATCACAAGTTTTATCCTCAAAAATTCAGTATTTCAGAGACTATGAGTCCTTTCAAAAGCATGCTTCAGCTTTAAAAGTTAATTAATCTGAGAATTCAAAAAGCTGGTTTGCATTTTCTGATTTGCTTCAAAGAACTTGTTTTCCCCCTACTTACAACATTATTTTAAAATGACTTTGTTTTAACAAAACACAAGTTGTTTTCTTTCGAAGTTACCATGGCATAATTTACGTGTTTTAAGAAACAGAAATCTGGTTGGATGAAACTGAAGCAAGCATACTTCTGTGTTCATATTCTTTGGAAGAAAAAATGGCCAAAATAATACTATATGCTTAAGTAGTGTAAAAATGCACATTCAAATTCAGCTGTCACAAAACTCCATGGTAATACAGTTTTCTTTAATACAAGAGAGTCCTGCATGCCGATAATTTTTTGGCATCATGTTAATGAAAACCAAATTCACCAATACTGGAGACAATCAGCTTCTTGAATGCTAGCAAATTGCCTTCCTTCACAACTTTTCAAGGAATACTAGCATACAAAAAGTTTTAAAGTAAGAGGTGGGTTTTTTTAAGCAACCAGAGCATTATGAATTTAAAAGATGTTTTCAATAATTATTACAAATTTTAGGTTTCTGAATTTTATAAAGAACTACCAATCAGCCACCACAACACAGGTAAGACAAGATCCTAACAGAACAAGATATCAGCATAAACATGCCACAGTAAGACAGAAATTGGTAATTTCTTAGCTTAATCATTATTGATTTTGTTAAGTTTGAATGTGGCACAAAAGACTTGAGATGGAAAGCACTGTAAAAGAGAAACAAAGCCCTAGAACCAAAATTTAACCTGACCTACCATCCTTAATCCCTACTTTGTCACTTTTGGCTGACAGTATTAGTCAAAAACTGAGGGCACACATGGAAGGACTGGGAACTCCTGGTCATTTGAGGTAATGATACATAGCAAAATGTTTGATACCCTGCTCAGTAGCACTCAGAGAACTGATGTTATGCCTGCTTTCTTTCACTTCAAATGACAGTTCAATTTCTCATTCAAACAACAAACTTTGGATCAACCACTGCTCAAAACCCCTGAAGGATAACTTCGATTCCCAGCGCTGCCCAGAGCAGAGCAACTGCACCACTGGATTTTCAGAACAGGAGAAAAATGTAACTGGCCATGCTGTTCCCAGGATATTAATCCTAAATTTCACAGTGGTTGTTAAAATGCACTTATGAAAAGAAAAACAACAGACTTAACACATAAGCACACATATGAACATATAGTAGATACTGTCTTACACATAACATAATACTTAAATATTTGCACTAGAAGAAATACACAAAAGGGCTGTAGAGTCGTGAAAGCAAGCTACTGTATATTTTCTTAGATTTTTATTGATTTTTCTCAATAATAAAATACAATATTAATAAATACATTGATACAAGGTAAGTATAGTGAACAACAAAATAAATGTTCAAATTGCAGTAATACACTTCTTGGTCAATAGTATAACATTAAAGGCAACATTCCTTTTAAGTAAGGACATAGTGAGCCATCAGGTAAGCGTTCAAGATCAAGTAATACAGGTAAACAAGTTTTTTCCCTGTACAGGAAAATGAAGGCAAATAGTCAAATATAAATACAAACATCAAGTCTGCAGTACAATCCATACTCAGTAGTTCTGGCAATGTACCGTACATTCTCTGGTAATTAATTCCCTGTGCTTTGTAAACCATTAAGATAAAACAATAATTAAAAAAAAAAAATCCATACCAAAAATAAACTTTTTTTTTCTTCCTCTAAAGTGAAAACAAAGCAATTAAGTTGGCATAAAACTTCCTGTATCCTTCAGCCAGTCCAAGGAGGAGCCTGCAGGTCCAGCTTTCCATGGCTAAGCTAAGCCACATTCAATAGTAAAATTCAGCAAGAGCAAATGTGCAGTTCCTACTTAATTAATTACATCAAGCCAATTGTGTCTTTAGGAAATGGATGCAGGAGCCCAGGGAGTTTTTTATCTCCCATAAATGTTTCAATATGGTCAAGGAAATGTTAGCTGCAGCTGGCCAGAGTCACATAAGACCAGAGGCTGTGTGTAACGGGGGGAACCCTCCTCCGCCTGGCATCAGGGTGCGATCTGGACAGGGATTTTTGCCTCAAAACCTGACAGTTTCTCTGACATTTAATACAGGTCCTGTGCAGTACATTATAAACTACCATGCGATGCTTAATACAATCTCTTTATATTCTCCTTTTCATTCTCTATTAAACAACAGAAAATACAAATGAAAGCAGAACAAAAGCTACACATCTTGACTAACCCAAGTTAAGCAGAAAGTGTATACCTACAACAGAACAACTGATAAAATAACCTGCCCAATCTACTGCACAAGCATCATTGTAGAGCAGTAGAACATGTAGACATCCCCCAGCTAAACAACCTGGGGTTTGGTCTTAGGAAAAAGAAAAAAAAAAAAAAAAAAAAAAAAAGAAAAAAAGGAAAAAAATAAAAGCCTCTCCATACTTAGGAGCAAATAGGAGAGCTGGATTTGTTTCAAGTCAATAGAGGAAACAGTGAGAAAGTACACTTAAATGTGATTTTTTGTTTTTGTGCTAAGCTCACAAGAAGTCACTTGCTCAAGCTCTCTCAATAGCTGATGCCATTTGCACATGAACATCCCATAAATTATAGGCAGTGCTGATGACATTTGGTTTGGTTTTGGGTTGGGTTTTTTTTTGTTTGTTTGGTTTTTTGTAAGCCTTGCCTTTACCAGGCAAGCAAAGAAGAGTATTTAAGGTTTTAGCTTTTGCTTTTTTGAAGTTAGTTTACAAAGACTGCCACCAGTGTTACTGTCCGAGGTGAAGGGTGCAGGGGACAGGGCTCCACCAGCTGCTGGGAATACAACACTATCAGGACAGATAAAATCAAATACACACTTTTCGATACTGGAAAGTCTACACCAAGAGTTTAGAAAGTGAATGCCACTCAGTGGGAGGCCTCCCTGTCTCTGCCAAGGTATTTTAGAGAGTGAAGAACCTGTGAATTTTATGTGAAGGGGGGACACTGATATGAACTGGAGTCTCAGAGGAATCAGAAACCAGAGCATATTCATAACTGTATCTGGTACAGCCTTGAAAGAGATAGCCTTAGAGAAAAGAACATATTAATATTCTTTTTGATTATTTTTTTAATTTTAAAAATCTGAATTCTTTTGAATTCTTTTCCATTTGCTGAAATTTTCAGGGGGTCTGGAAAAAAAAGCAAACAACACCCTGTGATATAGTACAAAACCAATATTTCAAAATAAAAGTTCACGCTAAACCAGATAACGTCATACAAATATGTTCATTGTCGGATGTAATTTTTCCCCCAAGAAAGACATTGTTAAGTGCCCAATTAAGTAACATAATCATGCAACTGGAGATGGAGGTCAACCATGCAGATAACAGCAATGATTGCAAGTGTACCTGATTATCATGAAGATTTTCCGCTCCTGGGCGAGGGGATGACTCTTCGCACACAGCAAGACTCCGGACGAGTTTTCCTTTAGCTCCTGACTGAATAAGAGAAAGAGAAAAAACAAAACAGAGAACACTACTACTGACCCCAAGTCACAGAAGCTGCACACATCAGCCGTCCCTAAACATCCAAAATAACTACTACCCACGCAGCCAGCAAAACCGTATCTGCCTTCAACGCAGATCGAAAAGGATTCTAAGCAACCAGCCGTTTGCCACACAGAGTAGGTGGTAGGGTTCTTTTTGCTTTTCATGATTTCTGCTGCAGTTCACTCCCGTCCACCAAAAATCCCAACACCAAAGAATGGATAATCCAATGTTGAAGGTAATTTGACAAAGATAAACTCAAAGGTTCCTTCTCTCATTTGCTTTTTGGTCGGGGTTTTTTGTTTGTTTTGGGCATCCTCCCCCCTGCTTCTAGTAGTATCATAACCAAAGAACAGAGACAATAAAAAGCTCCAAGTTTTACGGATCTGCACTTGGAAAATTAAAAGGTTTTCAGAGTATTTTTGTTCCTAAAAGCTCCTTTCCTCCCCCTTAGGGAGCTAGTCAGTCCCTGCTTCTTTATGCCAAGATTAGTCCATTAAAATAAAATTCAAACAAAAACGTTAATTACTAAAGCAAAAGGAATGAGCTTTTTCCTTCCCCAGTGGTGCACAGAAGCATGCACACTATAAAACACAAGCGCACAGAGAGCCCAGAAGCATAAAAGTATGTTGGATAAATAAGGGGGAGCCTGACACATTTTATTCAGAGGAAGTCCTCTGCCTTTGAGCAACAAGGTTATGGGGTGGGGTGGGGTGAACCAAAACCAACAAAAAAACCCCAACCACCACACCAAGTGATGAAAGGCCATCATTTCAATTGCAGACACAGATTTGCTTGAAATTCTTTATCCTACACCATGGCATGCAATTCCAAATAAACAGAGATGGACCTTACCTTGGATCTCTTT
This sequence comes from Microhierax caerulescens, assembly GCA_035590215.1. Taxonomy (NCBI): domain Eukaryota; kingdom Metazoa; phylum Chordata; class Aves; order Falconiformes; family Falconidae; genus Microhierax; species Microhierax caerulescens. The sequence goes on from JAVJGJ010000047.1 coordinate 95,350,305, forward strand.
TTCTGCTGGTTCTGATTTGCACCTCGTTTCTGGGTGTAGCAAAAAAAGAGAAGCAGTTATCCCTTCAGTGGAAAGTGTGCATGACAAGAGCATTACCAATAAACAAAAAGACTAAATCACTCCTAAATGATATCACTGCAAAAACAACTTCCCCAAACCCAGTCTGGAAAGCAAGGAAAACCAAGAACCACCTCTGCTCAATTTAGTCATTACAGGAACAGGTATAAACAATAAAAACACGCTGCACAGTGGTCTGTATTTTTGCATATAATAAAAATGTAAGAAAAAGCACACTAAAGGAAATGCTCCCCCCCTCCAAATTCCTCTTTAATTGTAGTCTCCCCCTTTATTTTTATATTTGATTGAGCAAAAAAGGATTAAAAACCCCTCAGCTAATAAAGTCTTCTTATCAAATTACCTTCTTAGGCTTTGCATAACAACTTTTTGTTGGCAGTAACACCTACAAACCAAACCACATATCAAGTAATTATTCATTAGTACACCTGCAAATTCATGACATCAAGGTAGTTTTCTAAATCCCCAAGGAGGGAAAACAGTCAAGTATTTCACCAAGCTTTAACACAGATGTCTAGAAATTAACTTCTCAGAAAAATTAAATAACACAGCAGCCTAAAGAGCTCAAAATGTATAACAAATAACATGATTTATTTTATAGGGAGATAAAAGGACTCAAAATAAAAATAGATAAACAAAAATTCAAGAAAAGATAAGCAGTCTCAAAATAATGAGAGGAAAACAGGGGAAGAATAGGCAATGAAAGAGATCACAGAAATGCAAAGGCAATGATAACACACTGATATTTAATGCACTCATTCACCATTCCTGTCTTACCTGCAGCTCTGTCTTGGCATCACTCAGCTTCTCCTCCTTCTCCTCTACCTCCGAGCTTTCAGATTTATTAAGGATACAGTTGTCTGGGTTTGTTTCGGAAATGGCATTCTCCTGCTCTTTCACAGCTTCCTCTGCTGTCTCCTGGTTCAATTTACCTTGCTCAGACATTCTTCCAGACAGAAATTAAAATAACAAGATTTGGTGACCTGAAAGGTCAAGATATCACGACACAAACACACACAAAAAAACACTGGGGGTGAATTTTTTAATTTTTTTTTTTTTTTTAATGTCCAAGTAAGTAATTTCATTCCCTTTGATAAACAAATGAAAATATGCAGCTCAGGAGTGGAAAGCTATGTATGCCCCAGCTGAAGATACGTACTGAATTGACAATATTGGATAACGGTAGGACTGCATCATGTTAAAGCAGCAGAGCTCCAATCTGAACACTCCTGGTGGAGATTAGATTTAAAGCAAGGTGCTCTGACCCTCCCAGCCCAGCCCCAGGACTGCCCAGGGACAGACAGGGACAGTGAGGGATTCTCCGCTACAGAGCTGAGCGGCACCAGCCAGGAAAGACCCATTCAGACCTCCAGGTCTCTGGCATCTCAGTGCTCCCCTCCCTCCATTTTTTTTTTTTTTTTAAATAAAATAGAATAGCCAAGCAACAAAATGAAATAAAAATGAAACATGAGGAAGAGCACTTTTTTTAGTGCTGAACCATGCATTCTGTACATTGCAGAAAACCATGGTGCTCACTACCAGTTTTTTTTTTAAAAAAAATAAATATTTTTTTTTAAGAGGTAATAATTCAACATAAATATGAAATCTAAATTTGGCAATAAAGCTTTCAGGGTCAACATTTTCAGGCATCAAACTGACAGCTCCATTATTAAAATTGTAAGCCTTTTCCCAAACCCCATGTCACTCTCCAGCACTATGAAAATCCTACAGGAAGCCCTTGGCAGGTATTTCTAATGAAGATATCTTAACTGAACTGCATTTATTCTCAGCTCACAATGGGTTGTTGTACAGAAGCTTTAAAGGCTTTTCAAAGTTAAAGCCTATTATTATTTTATCTCTCCTTCTCTCTCTCTACCCTCAACTCCCTCTTGAAACCTCCCCCACTGATCAATTGTCAAATGAGACTCATGAATAATTTAACTTTTCTTTCCCCATCCATTTGGTTTAAGAAGTATCTTCAGGAAAAACAACTGCAGTTGAGAAAGGGAGTTATTTCAGAAGCGGTCTTTTGCAATACCCTGCCACCTCTCAACAATGAAACACCGGCTATTAAACAAAACCACACTTTGCAGTGTTTCTTTTTACAGCTTGTAATTAACATTCGACAGATCTGGTATCACTTACCTTCAGTTTTTTAAGCTATAAGTGAAAAAATAAGACATACCGAGTTTTAAGAACTTATTTCTTCCAATAGTTGCTTTTGTTTTGACACTGTAAGCAAATAAAACAACAAAACCTTTCCTACATAATCTTCTTGTTTGGGGAAGATTATGGCTTTCACAAGAACGAAGCTATGCGGTTCACAAACAAACTGACTGGAAAAGGAACTTCACCAGTGACCTCCCAATCAGCCAACCCAAGCTTTGAGTTGTTCTCCACCCTCCCACTGCCCTCCCCAGGAAGTCCAGCAGTACTGGCTATTCTGAGCTTAGCCCTGAAACTGGAACCGCTTTGCTAAAAGTTCAAAACATGACGAATGGCAAGACCTGAAACTGGTCTGTTAAATAACCCTTAATTTGTTAAGGTTTTTCATCGAGAGATGGACACGCATGCACAAGTTCTTCATGGGATATTGCCTCGCAGCTCACCTCTGTGCTTACACAGTGTTCACAAAAACATTTACACTCATAGGTTATCAGCTGCACCAAAGAAGCCATTTACCTGAAAAACTGCTATAATTCCCACTGTCTTTCTAACGTCTTCTGTTGCTCTTCGCTGGTTAAGTCCACACAAATGATCAATGACAACGTGAGTCCCATGTCCCCATTAACAGTTCGGGGTGCCAATCTCCATGCTGGTCCTTCAGAGAGTTTGATGAATCATAGTCAACCTGGAAAAAGACGAAAAGTAAATAATAACGATAATGATCATGGTACAAGGTAAGGATGCAATACACAGGACCACATTTCTAACACTAATGACCAGCTTCAAGCAAATCACTTTCACAGCTTGATCCAGCTCCACCTGTCTCAAAACCGACTGCTTCTTCTCTAATGAAGGCTTGAGCCGGCTGTTCAAGTCATAACAGCTCCTACGCAAGGAGCTAAAATTAACAATTGCATTATGCACTGAAGATTACTCACTTCAATTTTAACCTTTCTTAGTGAATTTCAGCACTTTTCATTTAAAAAAGCATATATACATATTTATATGTAAGCTCATCTGTTTGCTTCAACAGAAATCAATGAGGCCACGAGGAAAAAAGACTTGCCTGCTTTTGAACTACGGCTTCTGCTCCAATTAAAATTTCAATAGTCAAACACTATTGAAAAAGAAGCTAGGTGGGTGCTTTTAGAAAGTGACCTGCTTTTCCAGGGTAGTGAATCAAGATGTTAATTTAATAACCTGAACAAAAGTTGAAATGATCGAGAATGGGAGGAGAAGGAGGATGAAATCCTGTTCCCTGAAAAACGGCCACCAGAAAAAAACACCCCACGCTTTCTTTTGAGGCACTATGTGAGTGATCTCCAGGTTACAGTTTGGAAAATAAACCTGAAGAGAGTCGCCTCAGCCATGCTATTTATGCTGTTCATCAGGATTGTCTTTGCCAGCTGAATAGCTGATCTGAAGGAAAAGGAGCATTTTTGGATGAACTGGACTGATTTACAAGCCATGGCCATGTGCCAAACTGTCTTAATACAGCAGGCACCTCTTCTCAAGGCTTGCGTGTGAATCACGGTTGAAGAAATCAGTGCAAATACACAAAAACAGCGAATAGGAGGAAATATGTATCATTCCACTTGGGCGGGTGGGGGAGGACCAGCCTGAAAATCATCTCACTCTAATATTAGACTCTTTGTTTCTGAGGCACAATTTAAATTGTGCATGTTTGCATTTGCTGTACAGTACATGACAGCGCACTGGAAACTACTGCGTTAAGAAAGCTGAACTTCACGTGCCAGAAATGGAAGTTAGCCTTTCACAAAAATCAAGCCCTGCCCTCTGCAGGGGCTCAGGCACACAGGGGAGACCAGCAGGCAGCTCTATGAACTACCTTTGCCACCCTGCAAATTTATATACATAAAATATTTCTTTTCCTCAAACCACTTAAAAATTTGTACTGAGTAACACAAAGTATGTCCTCTAACTGCCTTTTTGGTATTTTTTGCAGGACATTTTCAGAAATGTTATCTCATTGAAAAACAGAGGATCGTGATGGGAGCGGAGGAACGATACAGAAAATTATGCCTAAGCACTCAAGCACATGCAAATGTATTTTACGGAGCAAATAGAGAGAAATGACTGAATAAGCCACTGACTGAAAAAAACTTTCCTCATAACCATCTTCCATTAACCTTTTCCCTCACACTTCCGAAAGAGAGGAGGAAGAAAAAAAATAATAATCAAACAAAACCAACCACAAACTAAAAATCCCAAGGAAATACAGTGCAATACAGTTTCAACTGGAAAACAGCCAGCCAGGGGATAGACCACTGCAATCAAAACCCTCCACAACTGACTGGGAAATAGATAACCGTGCCAAAATCAGGAGGCAAATTATTTCAGGACTCTTCAATGTTACCATGTGTTGTGAATTAACTATTCATAAGGCAAACAATCAGAGCAAAACAAAAACCAGACAACAAACGAACCAACCAACCAACCAAAGGGTATCGTATCCAGCAAGTGAAGACACCTGCCAAGACTCCAATAAACAGCATTTCTGGTCTTGTGCCACAGGTGCTCAACGTAATCTTATCATGTTTTACCAAAGACATATTTCTTCATAAACTGAGTTCCCCATATTGTTACACTTAAGATCTCTGATGCCAACATCATTTTTCATTGGCAATGCATGAGAAGACCATACAATCTTAAATTAAAACAACAAAAACATCCCATAAATCTCCCCAAGAAAACATAAGCAAGTAAAAAATAAGCTTACAGTGTGCAGCTACAATTTTTTAAACCTGCAATGACAATGTTTCTTAGGGTAGGTTTTTGAAAAAATCCTTCATAATTATCTTCTGTGGGGGGAAAAAAGGCAAGAAGAACTGAGACACATACAGGAGTCTCAATCAAACTTCCCTCAATATAAATTTCCTCCTCCTCCTCCATTAGCCAATTTACAAGCAATGACTAATCATTTACATACTACAACACGTAAGGTACACTTTTGGTTGTTTGGGTGGGCTTTCGAAAGGAATCAGGTTTTCGTAAAAATACTTCAGGGAGAGTATAAATACCAAAAAAAGAACCAGTCAGAAAATAGCCACTAAGCATGAGGCGTTTTGATTGAAAATACACCTCAGTTTCTCACGCATTTCCAGGATATCTGGTTATTCAGTGCCGAACGCACTTTTTACTATTGTCAGTCCTACAGTGACAGTACTGCTGTCAAAAAACACACTGGATTATCCTCTTTGTTGCACATCAACAGAAATGTCAGCAATGATTTGACTGTCAAAACCTTCAGTACCGAGGTGACGCAAAAGACTGAACAAATGCACTTGTGGTTTTGATCCTCAGGTGGAAACCGCAAAGCTTGTTGCTAGGCAAAAGCCACCTTCTGCATTTGCAAGCAGCAAAATTTCAGAGGGGTGTTGGGATCTTAGAAGTGGTCTACAGGAGCTTGCGGCAAAATTTCAGCCTCTAACTCCTTAAACAACACTGAGTGTTGCACACCACAAGGCAACAGAAAATACAGGTGCCCACCAAGCCATTTGTAGACCCATTTTAATGGAAACATAATCTCTTTATACAGAATTTATAAGCACCAGCTGATCAGCATACACTGTGGGATGGAAATGCTATTTTCTTCTGAAATTGCTTTCTTTAGTAACAGGGTTTTCACTTTAGAAACTGAGGGTACTACCGAGCTTGAGCAGCTACTGCCAGAGCGCCGAGAAAGGGATGGAAGAAGGCACATAGGGCCACATACGTTCACACAACACACACCATATAAATTCCAAGAAAAGTGTGTGGGAAGGAATACACTTAATTCAAGATTTTTTTTTAAAAAAAACATACCCAGAAGAAGAGCTGTCAAAAAAGAACAGAACAGAAAAATGAGCAAAAACATTAAGACAACCCCCTCAATGAACATCTGATAGCTGACCATCAACCAAAATTAAAGAGGGACATCTGAAGAAATCCCTAAGAGCCCACTGTGAGTCAGCCCTTTCTGTATTATGTACCTGGAAATGTTTGGATGGTCTCAAAGGTATCACATACTGAAGCAGGAATTTTGTGATCCTTATGCTTCCAATAGTTATCAACATGTCCTCTCTCAGGAGAAGAGATGAGCAGGCTTTAAGATCAAACAGCATACTCTTAATCAAGAGCAAGCAGCAGCAGCAGGCAGGACTGAACACTTCCAGAGTGAAACCCAAATTATTTTTTTTCTCCAAATAAAGCTGCGAAGCATAGAAATAAAATCACTTGACCCTGAACAGCTCCTGTAACTGAAAACTGGCTGATCCTAGCAGTACCTACAGGTCAGGATCCTTCTCATCGCATCGTGATTCTCCACTTGCATGAATGGCTTGCAGGTACAAGCCCATGAACTGGAAGCAGAGATGCCAGTCATGGTTTCCACTATGCAATATATACCTCATCCATACATATAAAGATAGCTTTGACTCATTATTGCTAACTAATGCGTCAGATTCCAGGAAACCACTGGAAACAGACTATGGCATTATCTTAAAATTATCAGTATACACAGCCCTCAATGTTGCTAAATTCTCATGGCTTAAAGCATAAATTTCCTATTAGCTGACAGTTACTTAAATATTCCAGTTCCTACCATCAAGTAAATATATGACTATCTCAGACTTCACTCTGAAAGCAAAAGCTTCAACTCTCTACAGTGGCTTCAAAGAAAATCTTCAGAATATAAAACACTGTTCTAAAAAAAAACAAAACCAAAAACAAAGCCACAAACAAACAAACAAACCCAACCCCATGAAACCCACAAAAGCTAAGTAAAATAAATCCTAGTTTGAGTTTAAACACACTACTACTCAGTTGTCACACTACTACTCCTAGTCTTCAGGACCATCATTAGACAGCTGGTACTGCATGTTCCTTCTCACTGTTTTCCTACAATTCCCACAGAAATACATGTATGCACTTGAAAGCTAAAGTTTGCTGCCATGTATTAGCACAGCAGGATAATCACCCATGCCAGCTCTCACACTAAAGTGTTTTAGTATGAAAAACCCTTTAAAAATAAAATTAAAATTAAGGTTGAGAAATACATGGAATCCTACAAACTCACTGGTTGTTAAAAGACTGAAGACTAACTTTAGGAAAAAAGAGCAAAAAAAGTATTTTTAAAGGAAATGTTTGAAGCCTTATTTTATTTCCCACCTCTTCCTGTCCTTACTTCGTCCCCTCTCCATCATCACTACAAAAACAGATGTTTGCAAAAAACAGTTATTGCCTACATTTTTCTGCTCCTATGTGCCACAGACCTTTGCGGGTAAAAGGTTATTTAGACTTACTGTAGGCATTTTTAAGAGAGACAGGCTGTCAGCAGATGCATTTTTTTTTCCAGGAGTTACAGAAACATAAGCATCTGTGTACAAGCAGCAGTGCAGAGGCCACTGACCCACCTCAAGCAAGCCAGCAAACAACCGTCAGCAGCAACAGTGGTCAAATTTGATGAAAACAGGGTGGATTGAACCATATTGGACTGGATCTCAGATCCTACACAACAACCAGTTGTCTTTTGAAAGAGGCAACTAGATGATACCAGGAGCAGCACCACAGCTGAAGCCTATCTTGGAATAGCACTGCCTTTCCTCCCAGCCTGCACACAAAACCCAGTATTTACAAATTGAAGCAGGGATGCGAATGGTCTAATAACAACAACAAAAAAACCCCAAACCCAGAAGCAAAGCAATCTTTTTTGGTTTACACCTGATCCCTTTTTTCAAAGGGAAGCTCTAACAGATTGTCACTAATGTTTTCCACTTTAGTTCCCTGTCAGAAGATCTCACATAAATGCCATCACTTTCAGCCAAATAATAATGATGATGATGTTCCCTTGAGCTTGTTACACTTCTGCAAAGCTAGAAGCTTTATCCAGGAAAGTAAATATAGATGGCTTATAGGGAGAGCCTAGTTTGTTTTAATACTTAAGAAAAGGCTAAAAAAAAAATAATTCTATTCTTTTATATGTCACGATGACCATTTGAAGTCATCCAGGATCAGCATGAAAAGATACGAGGCTTTGAGTGATCTGACTAATAAATGTCAATCATACAACTTTACCAGGAATAAGTAACACCCAATCTTTTAACATGCTATCAGATGTACAAATCAGCAGCCTTGGAACGAGTCGCTTGCTTTAGCCCAGCCTTCAGCACTGCCTCCTGCGCTTCAAGCACATGCACCAACGTGTATCTCATTCCAGGCACAGACCTGACAAACTTCCCTAAAATCAAAGTCATTAAACTAACTGGTCTCATCGTTAGGCGGTGGAAAACCACACCTGGCAGAAAGCTCCCATGACTCCAAACACAGACACAGTGGCTCCCAGCCCACCTCTCAGTGCACACCAGTCTCCTTCCAATACATGGACGTCATTTTCCTCATATCCCGTAATGAAAACAATAGCCAACATAGGCAAAAACACAACTCAAAGGGAAAGGGGGACTGAAACTTGTCTTCCCAGATAATCAGAGCTGTTTCTCAGCTATCAAAAATAATTGTATCACAAACTCCCCTATAAAGACAGATAGCTTTAAGGTTAGAGAGGGTCTAGGGAGGATGCTTTAGTAATTTTACTGTGAGGATGGTCAAGAACCTCACTGCCTTGCCAGACACCTTCTCCATTACCCCACTGTATGCATCAAATACTTTGTACTTTTTTCTTCTTGTGCCCATAGCTCTCTATTTTTAAATAGCTTTCCTGATTTCTCAATATTTCTCTCTTTCTGTGAGAAATAACTGCACATTACCTCATTATTTGTTGTTAGGTTTAAAGAAGCCGATTCCTTTTAATTGCCAGTTAAACAGGTATACACTGCTTCCACTGCTATCTACATCTAGTCTAATTTTTATCAATTGATAATCTGCTTCCACATTTCCTTACATCTCTCACGCTCTTCCTCCACCAGGACCGCACTCGGTGGAGTCAGACATTTCTCCACCCATTGATGCACAGTGGTGAATGCACTAGAGGAGCTCTGTTTTCACGAACACTAAAAGCCAGTTTAAAGACAACGAATATCATAAGGATATCCCAGAAGGAGAGTCTTTCCAATATGAAACACTGATCAACAAGGCATCGCAAATGAGCTCAGGTTCCCCACAGAGGGGTCTCGGCAGTGCTGAGGGCAATCAGAGCTACTGTGGAGCCTGGGAGCTGCCACAGATTGAGGTGGTGGGACTACAGATATGCAGTACAGTCTAGGTGAGATAATTAAAGCCATTTGTGGTACACCATAATGAAATCTGGATGAATATATAGCTTACATACATTTTGTTCAAATTAAAATTAATGTATATAGTTTAATGCAGAAGTTCTTGAAACATTTTTTGTTTCTTTAAGTCAAGCTGTCACTACTCTTTCTTCCTTTGATGCCTTCTCTTTAACATTTCTGTTCTCAGGTAACCACGGATTAAGTCCATTTTGCTTTACATGCAGGAACTATAAGACGAAATTAACCTATTTATTTACTCAGTTCCTCCAAAGCTTAAGGACTTGTCTAGAAAATCCAAACATCACACCCCTACATTTTGAGCGTACATGCCTTTGAAGAATTCAGCCTAAGCAGACTGCAGGTAACAAATGAGTGGCCAGCTAAGCTGTCACGCCTCATTCACTAATAAACCAAGTGTGCCAAACTCAAATCAGCTGAGTCCAAGGAGGGGAATAAACCCAAATAACAAAACAAACAAACAAAAAAACAACAAAACAACATACAAACAAACACACAACCCCAAACCCTAAATAAAACAAAGAACACAATTTTGTACAGTACTAATATAAACTGCACAAAACTTTCTGCGCAGGTTCTCCAAAAGCAAAATTTAAAAAAAAAATTATATTCAGGACATGGATGGCCCGTAACTTATGACCAATTGCTTTATACTTCTTCAAACATCACCAGTGAATGGCGGCATAACCAGAATGAAAATGCTGCAGGAACAGTCCAAGTTCCTGAATCTCAAATAGACTTTTCCTGATATTTTTTTCTTTCCCAATTTATATAGTGGCCCCTATATTTCATCCTACCATTTCTTGACAAATTAGGTGCATTTTCACTAGCATATGCTTAATTGCCAAACCCAGATAGAAAATAATTGCTAACAGCAAAGCAGCACTATGTTGATGGAAGTCCTCCACTTAACAACTAGAATTACCTTAGCAAACACTGACTGCAAAACAGCAAAAAATTTTCGCATAAGAACTGAAGGGAAAAAAAAATACATTATTTTCTTCCAAAAGTCTCTTCTGATTACTGGAATTAAACATAGTAGCTATTCCTGTTGGTCCTAGTATCACTTTCCAAAACAAAATTTGCCTGAAACTAAAGAAAAAGTCTTCTTTCAAGAAAACAAACAAACCAAAACCCAAACTATAAATCTAAATAAGGTTAAAACCCATGAAAAATAAACAAAAAACCCAAACCATGCAACCAACAAAAAAAAAACCCCAACATATCACACACTAAAAGACATTTCCTCCCATCATTTAACTGCTGCTCAGAAACCATGCAATTACACTCTCCATAGTCAAAGACCATTGAAATCAAGCTTGTTTTAAAGTAAATTCTCCAAGCTCATATTCCAACTAATTTGTATAGTTATAGTTCAAGTCTCCTCTAACAAAGGCTAGACCCTTTGAGAGTTCCTAGTACAAGATTATTGTATGATTTTTTAATGTATTATTTTACTAATTTATCAACACAGGAATGCTGCCAATGTTTCTTCTCGATTGTGTTTATCAGAAAATATATTGGAACACAAATGCTTAGTTGATGGCTTTTGGAAGACGGCTTACTTGATCCTTAGTAGATTTGGGAGAGCAACATCCAGTGAGAACAGTTCATGCAAATAAAATCCCATCAAGTAAGCTAACTTTGCTAGAGACCACCATTCTGCCTAAAATCTTGCAAGGGGTATAGTCAAGATTTTGGCAATTTTCAATCAAATCTGGAAATGCTCTGTATTTTTAACTTTGACTCTCCTAACTTTTTCTTGCCAGATCCACATCCCCCTTTCTCTCATTGTTTGAAGTCCCTCTGAAGAAAAGGAAAATTAAGGCAGAGATGTTATCTTACTATCCTAATACTACAGGGAAATTATAAACACATATAATATATATGAGTATCTATATAGTTATATAAAACTTAAATATATAGAAATACACAAAATGTACACTTTAATCTATTAATATTTGTATTTTATGTAAATACACTAATCCCATTTAGTTGGTCTCATTCTGGCCAGTCTCAGGCAACGGAGTTAAGTAGTAAACACCACACATTATAAAAAGAAGCTTAAGCATGCCATGGATTCCATTCAATGGTCTATATTGCCACGCTTTCAAAAGAAAATTAAGAAAAATGCCAATTGTAGTGTAAATTAGAAGTTAAATTGTCTAATGATTAAATGCATGTTAGAAAAGCCAACAAAACCATTACACGTTTCTGCACAACGCTCCATTCACTTTAGTGCCAGATATCCTCAGCTCATACTCACTTGTAGAAATAACAGGGAAATCAACATTCCTATCTTTTGTCACCTCTAAAAATATTGTTAGAGATTCTCCACGTTTTAAATTCCACCTTAAGATAGGTACTGATACACATCACATTGCCTCATTAGCAGCATCACTACAACATACCACACATTGCAATCAATTCCTGAAGAAACAAACAAAAAAAATCCTACTATAAAACACCAGTCGGGTATCTTATACTGTCACCCTAATGGTGAGAGGAAGAAACCCTCTTTAAAAGCTTTTGCAATAGTCAAGAGAGAAAAGGCAGAAACACGGGTTTACAGAACTGGCAGCATCGGTTCATGGATCTGCAGCTTTGGCTTCTGAAAATACCTTGCCAGAAACCCTGGGGTTTCTGCATTATGTTTGCCTTTTCCAGTGGGTAATTCCAGGCTCCATGTGATCTTGTGAGCAAAAGAAAAGGCAGAAAAAGTGGTTTGATATATGTTTGTGTTTTTCAGGGAAGAAATTATAAAATGTATGAGAGAGAACTAAGCAATTTTATTAAAAATTTCATTGGTCACTCCACATATGCCAAGCCAGAAAGCTTCATGACACACAAACTAATAAAAGAGAGCAATGAACACACAGCAGAAATCAAATATTCATGCCAATATCTCCAAGGAATATGTGCTATTAAATCTAAACTATAAAAAAAAAATATTTACTCAAAAAGGACATAAAAAAACAATCAGAAAAAGTGAGGGTGGGGTTTTTTTTTGTTTTTGTTTTTTTTGAGTACTTTAAATCTTGTTATACAGATTGAAGTCTCCACAAGTTCAAACATGATTTAAGAAAACTTCTATAATATCCAAAATTGTGTTTACCTGCTGTGAAACAATCTGTCTTACTTGGCACTAGAAACCACTAACTACATCAATGATCCAAAAATACTGAGATTTAAATTACAGGAGAGAAGAGTGGGACTGAATTTCTATAGCCTGTAATAGATTTGATTTCCATCGCAGAATGGCCATATCATCACTTTTTTTTCATCACCGTGCTTGGTAGCAGAGAGTAAACAGAAATATGATTATAAAGCACAACACTGAAATGGTTGAGAAGAATATATTTTATGAAATTTGAAGAAGAAAAATGGAGGTGGTGGAACTTTGCTGGCTATGACAAATTGATATATATCAGAGGCAGCTCTAAGCTACAGATTCTTTAAAGTAAAGATTTATTTCCAGGCCTGTGTCCCAGAATGGACCTTAAATGACTGTTAAATCAGGCCTTCATTTAACAGCCTTTGGAAAACAAAAGGCTTTCATAAAAATTCAAGAAGGTTCCTCTAAGATTTCAGAACACTTTGGAGCTGCAGCTGCCCTAAATTCTTTTTTTAAAAAATTATTATTAGCTGGCTATGAATATTTTAATGGTATTCAACCACGTAACCCAATGACTTTTTTTTTTTTTTTTTGTCCTTCTACACATTTAAAGAAGTCCACCTATGAAGAATGTATTTTTGACCTATTCAATCATTTCGAGTCTAGGCTGACCTTCCCCTTCCAAGAACTGAAACCATCACCTCGTGTAAAACACAAAGTCAGTTTGGTCAATACCTCTTAATATGTAATGCTGCCTATTGGGGCCTCAGGATTTATTGTGATACCTTCAAGATTTCCAAAGGCTGATGAAACATGACACAACTACGAGAAAGGGCAAGTCAATAACCATGGCAGTTCTGAGGAATTGTGGTCCTTCTTGCAAATCACCCTTCCTAATAAAATAGACCTTATCCTTTGCATGTTTTATTGTAACATGTCAAAGTGCAATGGCAAGAATTTATGACCTTTTCTTCTGACATTAAAAATTACCTACCTGAGAACTTACAGCAAAAGACAATAAAAGTAGTAAAACTAGCTTAGTGTACATTTTGCTTAATTTATGACATGACACAGCAAAAAAAATCTTCTGATGAAATATTGATTTAAAAACTGTATCTACTGTACGATTTGAAACACTGAGAACAGAGAAAGAGGGGAAAAATCAGTTTCATACAAAAAAACAAAGAAAATTAACTATTCCACAGATGATACAAGTACTACAATATCCCAAAATCACACAAAACAATTATGAAATTTGCTTTATAAGAATTAATTTAAACAAAACAAACCCAAGAAATAAAAACCTCCACAAAGCCCCTAGTAAATATGCTCTGTTTCAAAATGTGGTTAACAAGCTCATGGACTTTTGCAAGCTTACAGATACTCCATGTTTTAGCAGGTACCAGCAGGAGCAAATCCAAACATAATCACACACTAGCAACTCCACTGGAGAATCACTGGACTTTCAGTAACGCATGACCTTCAAAGAAATCCATAAGATTGAGTGAAATCTTTCATCACATTATAGAAATGAAAAAATCTCACTATAAAATATCAAAACTTTTTCTTAAGAAATTCCTCAAATCACCTGACTATAAAAGTTATCATAATATCTTAAAACAAACTTAAGGGAGCACTTGAAAAACTAATTTCATAACAAAATATATTTGAAACTACCTTCAGCTGCTTTAAAGAGTTTACTTATTTTCCAAAAAATTTCAGTTAAAATACTTGTATTTCTTATCTTCTCCTTAAAATTAAAACTTCCAGAAGCCAGCTGGATTTCTTTTTGCTGAACAGAATTAATGGGGCCACAGTTTTTCCCTTTTGCTATTGCCTAGGCTTCTGTGCTGCCTTAGTGATGTGTCACAGCTCATACTCATGAGCATGGGCTTTTATGTGCATGTACAATGTATACAGAATAACCCGACAAGTTTAATTTTCTTCCCCTGAAAGCACAACAGGAAGTTAATCAAACTGTTGCATACCTCAAAATAAAATGAAGTACCAAGTGGTAAGTTCAGTGCTGTAATTGACTTTTAAGCAAATCCATAGTCATCATGAATCTGAAAACTTGTGGGCACAGTATAGGTTATCCTCTGAGTATCTAAGTAACTCCTCTTTAGGAAACTTCCATGATTTAGGAATAACTAAGAACAGGCCCACCAGCAACTCATGTAACTGCACCATGTAGTCTGACATATTTAAGGTTCAACTAAACTCACCAGCAAAGCTAGGTTTGTTTCAAACTGAAAATTGTGCCAGAAAAGCCCTGATAATCAGAAACTCCTGCACGTGTGGGCATCTGAACCCACCTCAAGCCTATGATGTCAATAAGTGTTACATCTAAGGGATACTTTTTGAAAAAAAGAGACAACTAAATAGATAAACCACCAAAGAACAGTAATATTTCTGTCTTCTTTCTATCCCTCTTCTGAATCTTGGTTCTCCTGAAGAGACCTGTTGGGTTAGCCAGCCAGCTCATAGAAAACCAACATACAAGTTCGGATCACCCTGCTAGTATATGACCGTAAGAATATTTGGGTTTATTATCCGTCACCTTCATCTTGACCTATAAGCAAAGAGTCTTGAAGTTGTGGCTGTCAGAGCCACTGTCTCACAGTACGTCTTCCAACACCAATGCAAGATTATCAGCAGCTGCAAAGATAACACCTGTGAAAGCATGAAAAACAGTGGCTGCTTTTCAAATATTTCAGATAACACCGTGCTTTTAAAGTCTATTTTGTCATTTTAACTAGAATTACAAAATTAAATGGATTGGACCCTATTTGATGAGGGAAATACTTTTTAATCTGTGCGTTTATCCAGCATCCTCCACATTTTGACAGGACCTGCTCAGAGCTACAATAGAGGAAAAAATTCCGCCAACCAAAACGAGACAAGAATATGGAATGTATGTTTAGGGACAAAAGAAAATTGCTATTAAAACTGTAAATGTCCTATCAGCATTCTGTTAATCAATGTTAAACTGCAGTTGCTCAAACTGTAAGACAACAGAGACTCAAACATTCATTAACTTCCAAGAGAAGTCGGACACCAAAAGATCACAGACCCTTATGGAAATTCCAGCTTCTTATCATAATAAGATACAACAGGATTTCTGCACTTCAACTCCAATTATACTGAATTAAACAAGATCATTGTACATGCAATACCCTGCTGGTGATTACAAACTATCCTGCTGCTCCGTACGAACTCCTCTATTTCAATGGGAGTCGTAAGAAGAGGATGACGGTAGAAAGCCTGAAGCACGATAGTAATGCTGACTCTGAAAACGAAGCTATCTTCAAACAAGCAGAAATAATCAGACCCTTGCATGACTAGTTTCAGGTCAATCTTCCTGGCCCTGTGAGTGACATAAGGAAAGTCTTCATTTGGCTGACAGCTAAAACACCCAAACATCAGAACCAAATCTAACAGGATAAAGCAAGGATGAGATTGGAAACAGGCTAAAAGGAGACAAAACCAGCCCAGGAATCCCACCACTGGACTAGCGAAGAGAGCAAGGCTTGCTATGCTGCCATAGCAGCCTGGTAATTTTAGTTAGCTTCAGCAATCACTGCAAGTTTACTTCTGCCCAGTTCAGGGTTTTAGTAACCCCCCAACACCTACATGGTGCAGCCTTGGCAAGGGAACTGTTAGTTGTACTGCAGAGCACAGGAACCAAAGGCTGGCTAGATTGCAAAATGGTACAACTCTTACCAGTCAGCAAAACAGAAGTGAGATTTAAGTATCCCCTTATTTGTATTTGTAAGCCAAGAAAGTAATATTTCAATCTGTTTTTCTAAAAACATTTATCAGAGATCATTTGGAACTTACAGAGATGTAATGCAGCCATTAATGGGAGCTCACTGTTTTATACTTCTCATTTCACTGCACGCTGTTATTTATTTCTCCTTGTATCAGTTTTCATTGCTAAAACATTAAATGAAGGAGAAGGACTGATTGCTAGGCAGAGATCACAGGGGTACCAAGATGGCATTCATGACCTGATTTTCATCACCAGTGGGCACAGGAAAAAAAAAAATACATGCAAAAGGAAAAAAATACATTAATGTTGCATGTCAAAGGAGATTTTAAAAACACAGAAGTCAAGATTTTCAAAGTGATGGCTCCCACAGCATGCTTAATGTGTTATAAAGAATATTCCATATTGCTATATTCTATGTTTTATATCTTAATACATATGTGCAATTTAGTCTAGTTACGATTGTTGTGGGAACCATAAGCAGCCATCCTGACAATTTCATTCTCAACTGCAACGTTGTACTAATAGAGTTTGGTACTTAATCTCCTTCTTCATTTCAAAAATGAGGGAGGAAAAGATAGGGGGAAACAGGGCACAAAAAAGGAATAGGAATGTTATTCTTTCTATGTATTCTAATTAAAGTCCATGGTGAATTTGGTATTTAAATAGAGCTGATAGTGCCAAGTATTAGGAAAACCAGTACTTACAGTACTACGTTTTTACACCACTGTGCAGGCAAATCCACTATCCCTTGTATATATTACTTTGCTATGGCAAGTCCAGTGCACATTGACACCATCACAGTCAGATCCCCTTTATCATGTTCCCAGTTACAATGCACCCAGCCAAGAAAAGACCTATGTCTCAGTCAACTTCAAGACCTTACATTGTCCGTTAACAAGTCATACTAAGATCTTTTCTCGTCAAAGGGAAATTCTTCAGTCTACAATTATACGATACCAAAAAGAATACTAGGTGACAATGAGTTCTGAAGATGGACAAATTCAGTCTGAAGGGAAGCAACGTTCCTTTTTTCCTTATCCCCAGGAGGGATATATGAGGTCTATGGCCTAACCTATCTTCATAACCCACATGAGAAAACATTGTCTTGTAACTCTTGTGACATTTGCTGGTATATGTTGTTTATGCAGTTTGCGTGTTTATTACTCTCCCATCCCCTTTTCATCTTCTCAGTACAGACAAAGCCTGGGAGACTGCACAACGTTACATCAGTGCGAACTGACCAACACTAAGTACTACTACAACACTTCTAAATACTAATCATTAGCATGTCTAGCTTGGCAATCATTCTAAAACAAACAAACAAAGAAAAAGTAAACCCCCATCATCTCTTGCTCAGAGAGCTTTGTGTCATATATAAGTTTTGCAGTTCCCCTCCCAACAACCCTGTGTTTCCCACACATTTAGACACAGAACACTTGAAAATTCTAGCCACTGGAGAGTCTTCCCTTGTCTCTTTTGTCCTACAAATATATCCAAACACACTACTGCCTTCTGGAATCTCAAATTTCAAAGCTACAAAAGGCTAAGAAAGACCTAATTTTCATTCAGAAGTGTCTTTGAAGAACAAGGAATAGAGAGGGAATTTACTGCTTTTCCTTTTTTTTTTTTTTTCCCTTCATCTGATTTTTCCCAATCCTTATCCACATCATTACCACCTTAAATCCAGAAAATTTTAGCCTACCTCTAGCCTAAGTGGAGATCTAAGAATAAAAGATCTAAGGCTCTTTACATTTGTATATGACTGTGGCCAAAGATGGGTGCAAAGGCTGCCAAATGTAATTGCTGGCATGTTACTTTATGCCTAGTGTTGCATTTTTTTGTTATACAACCAAAGGTTAAAATTTGAAAGATTAATGGTCTCCTAAAAGATATTACCTAATTGAACCGCCCAAACTTCAATTGTCAAGATCAACAAAGGCTCTTTCTCCTTTCTTGGAAACCTTCGTTCTGGGAAACATTTAGACCTCACAAAAATCAAAATACCAAGGCGCTGATAGAGTAGAAAAACACTGAGACAGACTAACCAGCCTCCAGCAAACATACTGGTTGCTTGAAAACTCAGAATGAAAGGGGGCAGGACTTCAAGTGCCAACTGAATGAAACCTGCCCTAGTCATACTAGTCCACCAAAACCCACAACTCTCTCAAACGTACTTGTGTTGACCAATAAAAATTCTACTTTTAAAAACCAAACGTATCCCAAAGTATTTACCTCCCTAGACACACATACTTACAGAGTCAAGCTTTTCTTTTTCTGCAAGTGGCTTGTCAGCAGTTTTATAAAAATCAAAGAAAGGATAGCTACGTCAGAAGAAAGGCAACGATGGGTTTTTCAATTATGGTTCTAAAACCAACGTGAAAGAAAAGCCCAACACTTGTAAATATTCTGCCTACCACGTGCAGTTCTGCTCTACATTGCCCAAAGCGCACTTGACCAGGGTGCCACGATGAGAATTTTTATTATATATCAGGACTGGCCCAATTCTTGGCTATCTTGCTTTCTACCCAAAAATCCTGCACCTCTTGTGTTCTAACTACAACCAGAGCATGACAAGACTATTGTTCTGGAGGCTCTGGCATAGAATCATTTTCATACTTAGGACAGCCTAAGAAATTAAGTATCTAACATTTCAGTACATTGCACATGCATAAATGTGACATGTCAGTTTGCAATTTACATGGCTGCCTAAAAATACTCTTCTCATCTTATGATATACAGAACAAAGATTATCAACAAGATTATTGAGCAGGGAAGAAAACCAGGAAAGAAAACACAAAGTAAAACAAGAGTTTCAAAGGTATTCTCACTCCTGTAACTTTCTACAAATCAATTAACTAAGTTTAGATCAATCAGTACCACAATAAAGGTACAAATTTGAAGACATAGCATTTACCAATGAATGCTTCTCACTCACTGTCAGGAACAATGTGACTTACATTCCTGAAAAAAACCCAACCACCACCACTGGTGCTGCAAACGCATCTGCCTCCCATGCTCTGTTTGGCTGCATGAACATGGATCTCTGCCTTTATTTCTCCATCTGCCTCCCACCTATGCCTGTTCAGTGTAACGGACCCTTTTTTCCGTGTGTGGTACTGAAAAGAGAAGAGTTTAATAACCCTTTGATCTTGGCCATAAACTCTAGACACAAACGTAAAACATAACTCTTACAGTTATTCAATCAGGGAGGCTAGAATCAGTATTTTAAAATAATTTGTAAGAGTTCTCTCCTCCTCAGAGGGCTTTTCAATACAAAAAACTTCTGAAGCATGAAGTCTCAGACCAAACAGAAATAATTGAGAGAGGCAGTTCCCATATTTTTGGTGGGTACCACCACCGGCATTGTAGCAACTAATAGGCTACCCCCTGGAGAAGTGCAGGACACGTAGCTGCCCAAGCACCATTCATAGAACACTGTAAGATGGCTTGCATGCCGCTGGTAGGGCACACACTACTAGCAGACCTCCTCTAGAGGACATTCTTTCCCTTCCCTTCCTTATCAGATGTCTTACTATTATCCTCTGTACTGTAAGAAAGATCTCTCAGGTGGTTTAACTTCTGCACAGCCACTTTTCTGGGGGGCTGCCAAAGGTTCAAATGCAATAGGAGAAACCTGTCTCGATTTCAGTGGCAGTAATTTTCTCAATATGCAAACATTTAATTTCTTGTAACATTTGATTCTGATATCAGACTGCACTGACTCCTGGCCACAGCAGAATTAGCAATATTTCAGCTGAAGTTGTGATTGGCAAAGCTACTGTTCAACCTCCCCACACCGCAGCCTTGTGTGGTTGCTGGCTGTAATTCCACCCATGTATGATACGCCCTACCAGGGGCCTCAGGATCAGCCTGCCTTCTTCCATACTGGAAATACTCTGCTGCTTTCCACTGATATCAAAGCTCTCCTCATTTAAGTCCAAACATTACATGGTTTGCATGAGCAACCTGACAAAACTAACCAAAATATGAAAAAGCATTTAAACATTTTTTTCAAATTCTCTGAAAGTGGAAACATCCAAATAATTTTCTTTCACATCCACTTCTTCAGTTTTTATAATCTCTTATGGAGTAAGGCTTGTTGACTTACTATGCTAAATATTTGTATCAATCCAAGCATGTGAACCAGTACTGTACAAGAATGAATTTCATATACCTAGTTGGAATCTCTGACAATTCAGATGGGGGGTGGGGAGGAAGGGAAAAAAAAAAAATTAAAAAAAATTACATAGTAATGTAAAGCCCGAGGTCTGAAGGGATAATTTAAGTACATTAAATTTATTTCTGTTTTAAGAGACACAACATAAAACTTCTTTCAATGGTCTTTAGTTCCTCTGCCAAGCACTTCTCTGACTATGTTCCAGATTCAAAATTACCTCCCAGGAGAGTATCTCAGGTTGGAGCTTGCTTTCATTGTTTCTGGGTTTGCTCCTATTATAGATTATTGGTTCCAGATGTAAACTGGCCATGGTAAAAAAACCTTAAAACTACCACAATTTTGTCTTCTTGGTCCTTTACGAGATTCTATAGGAAATGAAGAGAGTCAATTTGCTTTTCATATATGGACTGTCTCTTGGGGAAGTCTGATCTCAAGGATGCACCACAAAATTCACAGACCCCTTTCTCTCCCGAAATGCACGTCTGTGGACTGCTCCACTTCAGTGAAATCACTGAATATTTATTTGATACTTCAGAACCTTTGACTGTATTTAGAAAATAAAGGAATAAAAGAAGCTGACCAGGGCCCCTCTTTTTCAAATGAAAAGTGCTATTACTATATTGATTTTTTGTTTTCTTTTTTTGGCAAACACCACATTACACATGTATGTAACTGATGTGTAAATGTGATTTTTTTTTTTTCCAGAACAAGAAATACCATTAGTTTACCTGGTTAAACTTAACCTAGTAATTTTTATTCCTTCCTTCTAACTTCACTCCATTTTACTACTCACAATCACAGTGAATGCAAAAATTTAGCTGCAGTGAAGCATAGCTGAGCATCATATATATATCATCTATATATACGAGAAATCTGGGCATGAGAAAAACAAGGCAAAACAAGTCACTGAACAATGACTGGAGTCGTATTTATTTTCACATGGTTCTGTGGAAGCTAATGTCAGCTGAGTATCATCCTAGTGGGGACAAATGGGTAGTGACGCCCTGTAAGCACTGACACGCACATAATTTAACAATAAAACATTCACAAGTGTTTTAGCAGATCAGATCTAAGCTTTTTTGAGAATTAAGTCCTAAAGAAATACACATCCAGGCTAAATAGCGACACACACTGAAGACAATTTATGCTTCTGACACACTATAGACAAATTTACTGAATGCAAGTGTACCTTTATCTGTTTAGATGATGAATATACGTTCTCATCAGACAATCAGAAAACCAGCACAACATCCTGTCTATACTTCACCATAGCAGGAAAGCATTGTCTTTCGGCTATACTGGCCAATAAAAAAGGTTTTATCAGGCAACCTTACTTTCAAAGAGCAAATTAATGCTAAATACATTAATGTTTTACTGCTGCCACAGGCTTATTTTATTACCATAACTGGCTTTGGAATTTATGCCTCTAGCCATCTGGTTTTTGTAAAATTTAAAACGCATTACAGATTTTTGACAGCATAAGAAACTATTAGAGAAGTGAACAAAGAACTCTCTATAACAGGGAAGCTGCTCTGGAACAGACAAGGAAGACAGAAGAGGCATAGGGGTGTTCCCTGGTTCACAGAGGTGTAGGAAATGGAGAATCTCATGGTATCAGAAATATCAGAAAACTCAAAGGAACTTAAAGGCAGAGAAAGAGGGTGTCATTAAAAACAAAAAGAAAAAGGCTGGCTGCAGCTAGCTCCAGCAAGCAGAAAACTAAAATTTCCAGTAGTTAGAAAAAACTCGGAGACCAGGAGAGGCACAATGCTCCATGGCAGCTGGGAAGAAGTATAACTCCTGTTTTAAATCAAACCCTTCTTTTATGCAGAAAACAAAATTGGAAAAAAAAATTAACACACTTGCCCAAGCCACTCATCCAAGGCTGGTAACTCCTTGGACAAGCAGGGAAATGGGGGATGCAACCTCTGGGTACCTGCTGCACAGCAGTCAAAACTGCTCCTCACAGTGAACCTACGGCGGCAAGGAGAAAGGTTGCAAAAAAGCCTAAAGCTAATGGCACGGAGCAGTTATAAGAGAATGATTATGTGCTTTAAGAAGAAAAAAAGAAAAAATTACGTTTTCACCCAAAAGCCACTGATTTAAGCAGTGTATAAGCCAGTGACATGAAGAATTGGTCGTCTTGGTACACAAACTTCAGTCATGTCCAGGCCACATCCAAGTGTGAAACTGTGATGCCACAGAAGTCAGTGGAAGTTTTAAAGGTAAAAGCCAGGCCCTCTCACACACACAGAGCACAGCAAACCAGACAGGTCTGGCTTTAAGACACCTCTGTATGCCAGCCTCCTCCAGAAAAACCCTGTCAAATGAAAAATAACGGATTCTAATGCAAAGTAAGAGTCTCAAGATAAAGTCCAAACAGAAATGTAAAAGGCCATTAAATGCTATTGTATACCTACACAATCGTTACAACATCATACATTATCATAACACACTTAAAAAGCTGTTTAGAAAAACATTTAAATTCTAGCAATAAACCATATAAAGGATTAATTTAAAACTGTAATTATTTTAGGATCACAGCTCTATCAGGAAAACTGGTATTTTTGAAACACTGAATGAAACTTAGCACAGGGAAATATAAATAATTATTGTTTATTAAAGGGGGAAGACCTTTTATAAACACTCTACACAAAGGGAAGATAAAAGCACAAGAGGGAAATTCACATGCCTGTAACAAAACAAGTCATTTCTACTTTGTAACTTTTTCAAAACTTCCCCCTCAAAATGTTTATCTATTGACCTGCAAAATAATAAACTACCTACTTAAGCGAAAGCTACATGCAACACTTAAATCTGACATTTGTGGACACATTCTTTTACTTGTACATATCGTCAGGTTTCAAAAAACGCCAAAAAACAACACATTGTTTGAAAAACTATCCTGGCAAGGGCTAACCCTGAATACCTGCTATACATAAGCACATATTTCTAGGCTTAGAATATAAAATAAACCAGCTGAAAGAAACCTATCTACTCATTCGAGCTTTGCCTCAGGTACTAAAAATCTTAAACTTTAACATGGTTATGACTTTAAAAAAAAAAAACAAACAAAAAAAAACCCACAAAAAAAACCACCAAAAAACCAAACCACATGGTGATTTTTCTTTCAAATTCTGTTTATCTTGTAACTGTGCAAATTCTTCAGCATTGTCACCTGCTAAAACTGCCAGAAACCTGTTACTGCATGATTTGTCTGGAAAAGAATTACTAAATAAAGACAGTAATACCCAACAGTGGCAGTGGAGGGTAACAGCAGCAACAGGGAAGCGAGCATCTTCACATTCACTGTAGATTGAAGGCGTACCCAGAAGTAGTAACTGTGACTGAGCTAACTTCTGAAGGTACCATAATTTGATTGTATCTGCCAACAGAGGCAAAAGATATAATCCTATAGCGCCTCTTTATTATAAAAGATCCTAAAATGCCACAATCACTAATTAAGGGGAAACAACACATTCCAGGAATAAGCACAGAAAGTGAGTATAAGTGAGTATTTCCTTCCAGGTGAGGAGACACTGAGGAATACAGAGGTTAAATGAAGTTGGTCAAAACAAGATCTAGAAGGGTAACCAGCATCCTTTTCCCCAGGTACATAGAATTGTTTAGGTTAGAAGAGACCTTTAAGATCCTCAAGTCCAACCATTAACCCAGCACTGCCAAGCCCACCACTAAACCATGTCCCCAAGTGCTACATCTACAGGTCTATCAAATACCTCCAGGGATGGTGACTCAACCACCTCCCTGGGCAGCCTGTTCCAATGCTCAACAACCCTTTTGGTGAAGAAACGTTTCCTAATATCCAATCTAAACCTCCCCTGGCATAACTTGAGGCCATTCCCTCTTGTCCTATTGCTGGCTGCTTGGACAAGAGACCAACATGCACCTCGCTACAGTTCTCCAGTGCCCCCTTTAAGCCCAGACACTTGTGGCAGGTAGTGAACATGCATATATGAAAAGGAGCCACTAATGAACAGTAAGCATATTTAAAAATACTTTTTGTCTATACATGAAGATACAGGGCACGTGACAAGAAACCTAGAAACTCAGCACTTTTAACAGCAGCATTAATAATCAGAAAAAAACCTTCCATGCTTCTTTTGTACGACCTCCTGAAGCACATTACAATTAACTGTAGCCTCTAGATCAAACCATTTTAGGAACTACTACTGTAACACAGTAGGAGAAAAGTGGAAGTGCAAGAGAAATGCTTTTGTTTATGCAAAATTCTGTCTACATGATCCATTTTGCTATAAATCTAATTAAACTGAAACAGCACTTACAAGTAATTTATAATAATGGCTCACATTCATCTCCTAAGAGAAATGAACAGAAGTAAGCAGCGTGCAAGGCTGCACCGTAACACTGACAAACACAGGGAAAAAGAGGCAGTCATATCAGCATCTATATACAGAGGCGAAGGCGTTTTTATTATTTACAAACACAGCATTGGAAGTGGACTGCTGTTCTTCATTTTTCTTCGACTAGCCTGATCAGCAGTGCCTACACTGCTCACATCATCTTTTCTTATTTCACGTACACAGGAGGAGTATTTCTCTGGGGTATCTTGAGACTTGAGTACCTCAGCTGTACACCCATTAAAGCACACCATAGAGTATCTGTGCAAACTGAACACGGCAATCTGTAAGGACAATCAGCTCAATTTCACTTCTAGTCTGCTTATGTTACCCAAGTTACAATTCACTGCCAGTGTTTTCCAAAGCCTTGCTGGGCTTCATTTAGAGCACAGGTTTTATCCTCACTGTCTACCACATAGTACAACCACCACCATGATGTACAGACGTACTTCAGCTCGCTGCAGTTAGTGGTTGGACAGCTTACTTTTCATCAGGGAGTGCAAATGATGCTGAAAATGTTTTTTTTTAAAAAAAAAAAAAAACCAAAAACCAACACACACCACAATTCCTTCTGTTTTGTTTTCTTCCTCTGTTCAATCCCCAAATTAATTTTTGTTTAAAAGTTTCGCGCTTATGAGAGAGATGGCTAGCTGCCTGTTCTCCTTCCCAAGGGATATCCACTTTTCTTAAAGCTGAGCATGAGGAAGGGAAATTCAGTGCTGGAAAATGTGAGGAATAATAAAAATAAACAACAGGGATTTCTATTGCTCTAATATCTTTCTCTGAGTTACTGCATCATAGTAGGCCATTCCCCTCGTGAGCAAGTAACATGAAATACTTTCAAAACACACCCATTTGCTTTTTGGAAAGTGCATTTTTTTGGGTTTGTGAGAGTATTGGTATGGCACACAGCTCACCGACTGATACTATCTGTAGCATTTGAATTTGTAGCTATTCTCACTGTCAGAAAAGCCCCTTTATAAGACAAATATTTTTAAAGGTGTTTACTGGAAAAGAGTAACTCAAAATTATCCCAATAACCTCAGGCAGGCATTTGGAAGTACTGAAAAACTGTGCCCTTCCTGAAAAAAAACCCAAACAAAACTAAAAAAAAAACCAGGACAAAAAACTGTCATGGTATTTCACTGTCTAGATCACAAATGCTTCAAAAGGCAGCACCCCGGCTTTCTGCTAGTGACCCAGCAAACACATCCTCTCTCGTGGCAGACTGCTTAGCCAATTTATAAAAGGGTCAGTCTCCTTTTGTTTCTTGATGCAAAACGGTATTTTAGGACTATCACATCCACCACCTATAGCCTGTGTGGGGCAGAGAGGAACAAGTCTCCAGTGGCCCACTACCACTGCTGAACTTTTTCCCCGTACACACACTTCACAGCCAGGCATCAGTGGAGGAAGGTCTCCTACAGAGCCAGGCAGTCTTACAGTGTCTTCCTCCTTGTCTTAAGCTTGGGGGGTTTCTTGTTTGTTTGCTTTTCCCCACATCTTGTCTTTACTGGAATGCCAGAAAAAAAAAAAAAATCATTTAATCAATAAAGTTTCTTTTCATTTAGCTGACACTAGTGAGCACAAGTGTAGGGATTGTCAAGACTGCATTCTGCATCTACGGTCATTTTGGTGGGCTTAAAAACACAAAGGAACATTACAGCAGCTTCCTGTGCCACATAACAGGAGTTCACCTGTTCCAATGTCTGAATTAGCAGAAAGCAAAAAAAAATAAATGTTTTGCCTGTCTATCTTGCAAATGCAGCCTAGCTCTTCTCCTGTCCACTGCACTGGAAAGGCAGTTTAGCAGCAGACCAGCAATCCAGTCATTTGGGAAACGTCCCAACTTAATTTTACTCAGTGATATAAATGTCATCTCTCAAACTTAAGTGACCACAAAATATGTGAATACACATTTTGGAAGGATCTTTTAGCAACATCAGCTTCCTGCTACAGAAACAGAATCAATCCAGTTGCAGATTTCTCCAAGTTGCAGCAATAAGGTTATATGAACTAACATTTTCATGCCTTTAATTGCAAGGATTAAGACTAGATAATTAAGTCAATAAAAGCAAGAGCTTTCCTTCAGTCAACTTAAACCTAGGCTACAGGAAAACACAAGCCCATTTCACTGCATTCCAGACAGATATATATGTGTATATGTACAGACATATACACATATGCTGTTAAAAAAATCACAAATCACCTCCTTAGCAAACAAATGAACTAAAGGATTCAGTTATCACTGAGTACATTGAGGAGTATTGGCATCATTATTCATGGAATAAATGACTTGTTAGTATGACATCCCTCTGAAATGTGGAATGACTCCACATAGCACAGAATTTTGTCTTTCACTGGTGAGAGAATTCTTCACTTCAATGCTGCTCAAGAGATAACAGCACTGACTGTCCACCAGTCTGGAGATCAACCCATGAAAAAAAAGAATCAGTTCATAACTGATGTACGTCATCTGTTCTGACTGCGCCCATCATTCCATTAGGTTTCAGAATACTCAGAATGGTACTTTCATAATAAACTGACAGTACAGCGGACTGTTAGTGAACTAGACACTAATGGCAATCAGATTACCGAACAACAAATAAGTGAATTAAATCTGTAATTGGCACCTGAATACAGCTACCTCTCAACAAAATGTAGGGGGGAAAAAAAAACCAGATTGGATTCCCAGTTAGAAGAAAATAAAAGCTTCAACTTTCAGACAACAGCAGTAAGCCATGCTCCTTCAAATACATCCATCTTCCATTTCAGTGAGAAATTTCAGCGAGCAGTTCCTTTACTTCCCTGTCTTTACAAGGGGCTTCTATATATGCATTTCACAAAAATTATTTAGTATAGATCCTCAAATGCAGACAACTAGATGTCTTCATAACTATCTTTACAATTAGTCTCCTCCACTTTTGACCAGGATCTGTGGCTGTGCAATCATTATAATTAAAGTGATGAGAAGAATATGTAACCTCCAGCTTTTGGTACAGTTTCCAAGCTTATTCAACAAGTGTCCAGACACAAAATATGTAATAACTCTCCATATAAGAACTCCATTCATTTTTTCCTCTTTTCATCGTACAACCCAGTACCACAATGAACTGCATTAGGTGCTAATGCCAGCTCTTGGGACCTGCTGCTCGCACCAGGGACAGCAGCCCACCTGAAAGGGCAGAGGGCCAACGTGTAAAAAAGTCTTCAGCAACACAGACACTGTCAAAGGCACTTAATTTTGTGTCGTTTCCATTATGCTTTATTTCCTAAAGCTGACAAATATGAAATTTATTTTAAATATTACTAATTTGAAGGGGAAAAAATATACATAAATAGACTGGGATTTTATGATGCAATATTTTACAGGAGCATCAA
>JAVJGJ010000047.1:95397338-95416405 GCA_035590215.1 Microhierax caerulescens
TATGGTTTAGTGGTGGACTTGGAACTTCTAGGTTAATGGCTGGATTTGATGATCTCAAAGGTCCTTTCCAACCTAAACAATTCTATGATTCTAATAGAGACATTGTCTGGATCTAAAGAGTGTAAAAACAGTAGAATACCTTTATGATGTGGCCACTAGTATTGTGGATAGTTACATCTTAAACACTGTTGCACTAGGAATAATTAAGAGAAAAGTCTGCAAAAAATATATGTCTTACCTAAACAGGGATGAACCTGGCAGATTACAGATCAATTCTCAAAATCTGTAATCTATATAGAAATAGATATAAAGGCCAGAATTGCACTAAAAGTAAAGAAAAACAAAGCTAGTTATTATTCCGTAAAACTGTGACCAGCTGTGTTTAACCCCCTTCTTCCCCCAGCTTTATTAACCTGTTCAGTTAGAGAAGCAGCAAACGACAAACATTGGTCATGAATGCTGCTCAAGAGACAAGGTGACTCTCCACCAGAGTTAAGAGCGTAACGTAATTTGCTGTCAGATCAGTTCCCCTCGCAATCCACGTGAGATAAAGTAGTTGCCCCCTTTAAGGCCATGTTGTGCTTTACGTGCAAAACAGTGTGCAGATGTGCTAAAGAACAGGAGCAACCTGAAAAAACCCAAATCAAACCAAAACAAAAATTCCAACCTGTGCTAAATCACACTGGTTCCAAAACCAGGCCTTTACAAACTACCGGAGGCAATATCTGACAGCATCTTCATACAGCTCATATATCATCACATTAGTTTTCTGTATGCTCAGTAAAAATGACCACAAAATGTACAGATGTAACTATAATTTAGCATAGTCAGAGTGATTCTGCTTTGGACTTAGGACAGTAAGATCCCAAAGATCCCAACAGTAGCAGCAGCCCTACAGTAAGCAGAAATAATTCCTGCTATGTGTCCTTTGAAAACCCTGTCAAGTTCTGTCAGTGGTGATAAAACCAACAAAAATGTGGCCTTTGTCATGCGACCGGAGAGCCTTAAAGGTTTTTCAAGGAGCTGTGGGTTGAAATCCTACTGGTGTAATCATTTGCTAAGGGGTGGAATTTGCTGTGTTGCACTGGCTGAATGTGCTCTTTTACCCCTCTGCCTGCCCTAACACCTTAGCACATGCCCTTTACCTGTGAGCAGAGCATCCTGCTTTCCAGCACACCCTTACCCTCCACTGTCACGCATTTGGGGCCATTGCTCATTTCCTAAGACTCTAGCAGAACATGAGTTTGATTAGCACAAATTTAGCAATTTGCAGTGTTTCTCTTGAACGCTTTGGAATCAACTTTTATCTTGGCTAGTTGGCTTCAGAAAAGAGACAGTCAAAAATGAATGACTGCTTATGTGAAAATTAGGTCCATTCAACACGAAGTGATGGGGGAAGTTTGAAATCCCTCAACTGTACTTCATGGACAGAATGCAGAGTCTAGCGCTTTAGCTTCCAGTGCTCTGAGGCCTTGGACCTCTCAGGTCTTGGAGTCTTAAGCATAGTTATTTCTCAGTGACTGCCCTTAAAATAATACAGTTCCCCAAAATTTTCTCCAGCTGCCTTCTTTTTGTTTCGCCTTGCCTTATCCACTAAACGTATTTAAATTTTCCTTTGTTTGGAATCTACATTTTTTCACATCCTAAAATTATAGCCTTTGCACTGTGCAATACTGTAGAGAGTCCCTTCATCGAAAGAGCAGAACATGGTACAATTTTAGCATCATATAATTTCCTTGCATAATTCTTAAATAATTTTCTTCCTTTTCTCCCTCCCCCTCTCTTATATATATATATATATATATATTTTATTTTTAAGGAAAGAAAGATTCAAAGTACATATTCAGAGAGAGAGACACAGACAGAAAACTTCCCAGCCTTGTAACACCATGCTACACTGCACCTCGCTTTGTTGCAACCATCTTGCGTCAATGACAAGACTTTCCTTATCCATTGCTTCAGCCACTCAGCATCGGACTCTGTACTCTGCAAGGCACTATTGGTTCTAAAATGCAAACCTCCTTGTGTGTTTGTGACATTGTATTCCCAAATATCACATCATAAAAATATTAAAATAAAACTGTTCATAACATTTTCCTGTGCACCATCTGGGCCTTGCAAGAAAGCTGACATTATCTGTCAAACTAAAGATAACCACATTTTCTCTCTTTTGTATCGTTAATGTTTGTCATCACAAATTTCACTTTAATGCTCCAATTACATTATGACATTCTTACAAACTGAATGGCACTAATGACTTTCATTATTATTTACACACTTCCTTAATTATAAGGCTCTCCCTCTCATTCACAACATGTTCTCCCTCATAACACTCACTCTGATATAAAGCTAATGAATTTTAAACTTTCTATTACATAAAAGCTCATGATTAATTACCCAGCTTCCCAATCTCTTCATGATGCACAATGCAGGGCTCTCCTGCAGTAATGCAGCAAAGGGGGAGATGTATGGAACTTTTATTCCCTCCTCAGTGAAAGCAAATAGAGAGATAAATAGAGTATCTTTCCCTTTACAGCAGCATATGCAAATTTAATTGAAAACAAATATACATCAAACCATTCCTCAGGAGAAATCTAAATCTCTCTATATTAGCAGCATGTAGTAAACAGGATTATAATGCCTATTATTATAATCTTTAATTTTTCATGACAACAATTTTGTAATCTAGTTCAAGCAAATGAGACAGTAGCAGTAAAAATACATGTCTTTGACATAAGACACCTTGGTGTTGTATGCTGTATCACCAACAGCGACCATTTTTTATGTGGTTTTAATTATTTAAAATACTGGACGACTCGCTGATAAAAAAGGCAAGACAAAAAAGCCCAAGGTTGGGCCACACCCGATGAAGGGGAGTTGTGACAAATATAAATTACTGCACTTCAGACTGACAAAGGTAATACAATAAACCAGAGCCTAGAAGACTTTGAAAGACATGGAGGGGGCACTGAACAAGTGTAGCAATGAAATGCAGAGCTCAGTACTTAAGCAGTGATCCAGGCTGCAATCTGCACAAGCTCTACGTGTCTCAGTGCCTGTGCTGCCAACCAAAATTGGATTCCTGCAGCCAAATGTAAACTTACTGACAGCCACAGGGGGGAACAAAGGGTTAATTAAAAAGCATGGCTACTCTTAACCCATTTGCTGGCTAGTCAACTTGACCTTAAGATTACCGGGAACCTGTGCATATAAAAAAATTATTTCCTTCCATTCCAAGGGAAGTTCCCTTTTATGCCTTTCCCCTGTTAGTAAAGCAGGAGCCAATATCTATGCAAATATATGCATAATCCAAATAGAGAAATAGTCCCAAATGGGACAAAAGCATGTCCTGTCATGCCTGAATCAATGG
Organism: Microhierax caerulescens; assembly: GCA_035590215.1. NCBI lineage: Eukaryota > Metazoa > Chordata > Aves > Falconiformes > Falconidae > Microhierax > Microhierax caerulescens. The sequence continues at coordinate 95,400,709 of JAVJGJ010000047.1, forward strand.
ATAGACAGCTATAAATGACACATTTGTTTAAACCAGGCATGGGATACCTAGAAAGACGAAGATTCATTTGCCAGAGCCATTTACCTATGTGTTGCCTTTATATTAACTCCTACTGCTGATCTGCTGCTGGGACAGATAAGGAAATTGGCTTTGGTGTGAGAAAAGCCTCTTCTCTTTCCATTTTTCTTTTTCTATTTTAATACTATATGCTTTACATTTCTAATCAGTTTCCAGTGTCACAGAAAGCCCTGGAAGCATATTACACTAAATAATTCCCTGAAGATTTGGTACAACACAACAATGCAGTGTAGCTTCAGCCTTGTGAAGATTCCGAGAGATAACAACCATGCTTTGCTCTGCTTTGAACACCTCTCGCGAGTGTGGGAGCTACGTGGTGCTACAGAGCAAACAACAAAAATTTCTCAGGGCCTGATTCAAGGCCCACAGAGTAAACTATAAGTTCACCCTTCTGTCTTCAGTTAAGATCTCATTCCACGGCTGCTACTCATCAGCATTTCATTATCTGAATTATGAAACTCCCTAACATCAGAGAACATTCTATAGTTTAAAAAAACCCCAAACTCGAAGGAATCAAAAATCGGTCCTTCTATTCTCTTTAGTGTTGTCTTGTATGCTGTGTATCTTACAAGAAGTTACTAGGAATACATTATGAATCAAAAAATATAACCCACTTCTATTATTTCTTTAAATCCATAGCTAGAAGCCAGGCTTTAGAGGGTAGGCAGGCTCTTAGTAGAAATTTAACAAATAACAGAGGTGGCAGAAAAAGAGACAGATGCAGACAGTAGGTCTCAGAATGACATTACTTTCTGATTCTAATAAAGTTCCTTTGCTCAGCATTCAAAAAAAAACTGGCAACTTTTGTGCTATTCCAGCTTTACTCAACACATGATTCAGGGACTCATCATTTGCCCTTAGATATTGTATAACTGCTCTGTGTAAATGGATAGAGTGCTCCTGAAATTCATTTTTATCAAGATTCATCTGCTATCTGTGGCTATTGCTGTTGTTCATCTTTTATCAGTGACTTTAGGGTCAAGAGCACTGGACTAAGATATCTATAGGATACGTAATTTTACATTCAAAGCCTCCTGACATTTTGGGCAGAGTGTCAGGCTTTCATAAGGTGCCAGATAATGCTCCTCAGTCAAATTTACATGCCCATCAAGAAATTTCAGAACAATCCTGTTGAGAGTCAATTGAGTGCATGCACACAAAAAAGTTCTTTGAACAGCATAAGAGGAGTCCTATATGCTCTTGAAAGATTGGACCATGACCCTAACCTCTGTTTTATTTGTTGATGGTTTATGTTGCAGATAGTTTTCCTTAAAGTACAGTGAATAATGAACCACAGTAGCTGTTAATCTTGATGATTGGTTCCCTGTAAAATAATTTCTGTTTAGACACATTCATCATTTCCCAATGTTATCCAGGAATAATTGTACTCTGAAGAAAACGATGTAGTCCTTGGACTTCTTCATGTACTTGACTATTAGCAACAGCATTTACACAAAAGAAATGAGACATCACAGAGTAAGACACAAACATAACCAAACACTTGTGCTAATCTTTGTACGAAGATATTAAAACAACTGCAGAAGGTTGATAATGTCAGAATAGGTAAAATTAGTCACAGTTTAGTAAGTAGCATGAGGGTTTGCAGTTACAGTTTCATGGCCCATTTCTAATGCAGACCAAACTTGTGATAAGTTTACAGCCCACAGGATCAACTGATTAATATGACAATTAAAAGATAAATGTTTTTTAATGGCATATGGCATTATCCTTATGCTATGAAGCTTTCAACAAGATTTCTGTTTTCAGTAATATTTGTGTCATAAAATTCTAGCTATTTAAGATAATTAAATGTGTTTATATCACCACATTCCCCCAAAGAGGAGTTAGCCACAGGTCCTTCAAGATTCCTTATGAAGGAAGGATTTGTTAAACAATTTGAAAGTGAGATAGGCATGGCAAACAGGAGCCTTGTTTCAAAGCTGTAACTCTATTAAATGGCCCTGTGATCTACTGTTTATATGAGCATGTGAGGCATGAAGCCTTCTCCCTAGCTTGCCTCTTCTGTCAATGTCAGGAGAGCTTCGTGGCTCGCAAAAGTAAATGACGGAGAGGGGAAGTGCTTCATAAGCCTGACGATAGGGCAGAGAGAAAGGCAAGATGCCACTATGAAAAGTAATTAGTGGCAGTGGGGAGTAATCTGCTGAAGCTTGTTCTTACAATTGATTTTGTTGTTACACGCTATATGAGATCTCCACAGCCCAAAATGAGCCATGCATCACCTGAAAATCAGCATGTGAAGCAACATCTTTAAGCAGGAGCCAGGTCTTGACTTCAAATATCAAGGCTCCACTCCCGATTCCACCTTTTAGTTAACAGATAATTTTGAGCAGTTCACCCGCCTCCCAGTGCCTTTCTTTATTCTTCACACCTGTTTCTTCTGCTCTTTCTTATGACTATTGAAATTCTGGGGAAAGGACTATCCATCATTATGAGTTTACATAATGACAGTCTGCAAAAATGTAACTTCCTACATCCCAGTCTGAAAATAGTCTCATTGAAGACGATGGGAATTTTACATTGATCTCAGCAGCAATCTTGTTTGCCAATAATATCATCTGTATGTATTCTTTTGAAATGTTTGGTATTGATTAACACAGTTTTTAAAAGCACAAACAATAAATTATTCATTTTGATTTATAAAGTATTTGTAGTAGGCGTTTATCACAGGCAGAGTATTTTCATACAAATCAGAACACTTAGAAAATAAGTCAAAAAACCACCCAACAGATCAGCTTTTCCCTATATTGTAGCTGTAATCACTTTCCTATGAAGGTAAACAAAACTGAGAACCTCTTTCCTGAAATGCCTCAGAGAAGAGATGAATCTTGTAAACCAAGAAATCCAGTGAACCCCATGAAAGACAGCACCCTCGTGGAGAACATCTTACCAGTAGCTCCCCTGTACTAAAGGCACAAGCACCTCTGACCATTTAGAATACAAGTATATCGGACAAATGGTACTAAATCTGCAGGAGTAAAATGACAAAGCTCACCAGTATCAGACAGAACTGTATATTACTTGAGAACCTAGATGAATTTGATTCAGGACAAATTAAGACAGACCCAGACATTTGAAAATACTGCAAATAACATCCTTAAGTCATCATACCCTGCTATGGAGAAAAGCACGCATTAGGGAGAAGAATTTTGATAAAGATAGGTGCTGCAGTAAAATCATAGCTGTACAAGTGACTTCTTCTTGTGTCTGCCATTCTTACTATTTCTACAATTTTCAACACAAAAAATTCCTACTTGTCTTTTCAGTGTCCTGCCTTTCTCCTGCCAGGAGCTGGCAGCTTTTAAGATTGATGGCAGGGATGGGGCAGGCACCCAGCCTTGCATGCCTGGGCATCACAGCCAAAAGTGGTGTGCTTATTTCCAAAACAGCAGCAGGGGAGTCATAGCATGGCCACCACTAAAAGCATCACAAACCCCTAAATAGCAGAGCGCTCTCCTTTTAATTGCAGTGCCCAGCATTTTTTTCCAAGGGTGAGCATTTCTGCAGTATCCCCTGTAGGCCTTTTGTCAGCTTCTGTGCACTCTCGGTTGTTTTGCTGATGCTCCTCAGCAAACATCATAGCTGGTAAAGCCATACATATCCACACAGCCGTTTGAGAAACTAGGGAGAATTAAAAACAGACAGTGTTTCGATGCCAGTCTTCTCCACAACTTTCATTGAACACCTGTAAGGGAGGTGGCTGACAGCTGCCTCAAGTCTAGAGCAAGATGCCATGCTATGAGTGCAAGAAAAATTAGATTTTCTGGTGATATTGAACTTCACTCACAAAGCATGAAAGTAGCACATCCTGTGAGTCCTCAAGATTCATGATTTATGCTGTCTTTCTCTTCTCCATTACCCTTTACCTCTAAATAATTAGCTTTTTCAGACTTTCTTTGCGTTCTGTTCCTCCATGTTCCTGTCCTGTGTCCCAGGCATTCTGCTTTCTCTTTTTCCTTTCCCTCTCTCCCTATTCATGCCGGAGGGTATATCGTGATGAGGTTCTCTAATCAATCGTCTGACTCATTGCCTTATGGCAGAATATTGCCATGGCTAATGACTAATATGACTGCAGGATTTCCAAATGTCATCTTATAAGATATTACAGACTGCCTATTAACTATTTTTTAGCCTTGCCAGGATTAGCTGGGTAGCAAAATAGAACAGCATGATTTAGCACAGTGAACTCTTTTCTCAGCAGCTGATTTCTATTTATAGGTATAGCCTAAATAAAACAGTATAGGACAAAGTATTTCCAAACTGAGAAATGCTCCATTTGTGAACAGCTTTTCCTATGATACTCAAAGTGTTCATTTGCACAGCGAATGACAAAAAATAATGGTTGAAACTTTCTAATTCTTGAAAGATGGCAGTTGATATTTACATTCATATTATGATTCACTATAAAAGAAGAAATGTGTGAAACTGCCAAGACAAAACGTTAGATGCATTGGTTTTTATTTATGCATACCAAACACTTTTTCCTCCACATTATAATTTTGTGATGAGCAAAGGAATAGCACAGCACATTTTCCCTCTACAACTCCTGTGCCTCTGCAACTGAAGCTAATATTTGCCTTTTCAGTGGAATGCACTTATTCTATGATAAGCAACTTAGTTTTATTTTGGATTGACTTGAAAGCAACAGACTGACTTACAATAATAAGAACTTTTCACACTGATAAGGAATTATCACAAAAAGCAGTAAGAATAATCACAAGAATAACTGTAGATGATTTTAAAATGTGACAATATACAGAGGATGCTTTGCTTCAATCATAATGATGCCTAAACATGTCCAGTATTATTTACAAGCACGTGCATTAGTCCTGATAGTCTTTTCTTGCTACGCTTACGTATGGTACTGCAGAAATTCTCACCCTTTTGCCTTTTTCAAATTCCTGCGCTGGCATGGACAAAGAACTTGCCAATCACAGGATTTTGATACTTCCTCTGGGCAATCAACTGTTACACTCCTGCAGTTCAACCATTCCTGAAAATACAATTACATTTGACCAGTTCTCTTGCACAAAACTAATTTCAGCATTGACACATTTCCCAGATATCCATTTATAAATAGTTGCTGATGCCTTCTTGATCAACTCACCTGGTCACCTTGCCACTGACAGTAAAATGACATGGATGTGAAACGAGCATCCTAGGAGATATTGTGAGAAGGCTGAAGTGGAAGGGAGTGGGGTTTTTTTTGCTGCTGATTTTCAGTGAATTAACAAGAAGCATTATCTTGGGTGTAAAAGAACAGAGCCTATAGCTAGAGGAGGAGATACAACATCAAATTGGGAAGTGTACTGTAAAGATTAGTGTTAGAAAACTAATGAATAATGTCGCAAGACCTTAAACTAGCTAATCTCATTGAGACAGCTTGTTAGATCATCAGATTGCCTAGCTGAGAAACCTGCTTCCATTACTGCTGTGTTTGTGGTGTCAAACCCAATTAGCGTTTCTCCAGATGAATTTTCATTCATTAGGGCTGGAAAGCCAAGTAGAAAAAAATGCAGTGGAATTGAGTTTGTTTCCCTTTCACTAGCAGAGTTTCTCTGTACTTAGGTATGAGAAAGAAGAGAAATACACACTGAGATCAGCTCCAGTAACTGCCACAGCTCTGTTCCTTCCCCACAACCCTGCAAGCTGTAGCTTCTCTGACACTTACCCTCTAGCAGAGAAGTGGTAAGGAGCTCCACCATATTAACCTGAAAAATCCAACACAGCAGGAAAATTTCCACCTCTCTGCTTAATCAGCACGAATTTGCTGTCAGCCCTCATCTCAGCCAAAACTGGGTTTGCCCTCCTTCAGCCTGCCCGTGTTTCTAGTTCATTCTCTGTGTGTGTGTTTCTTTTTCCCCCAAGCTGAGCATGCTAAGGTAACCACTGCAGACTCCATCCTGTGGTTCCACCTCGGCACGCTCACATCAGGTTACCCCATCTTACGATACAATAAGAGTCACCTCACTACCAGTATTTCCCCTAAAGCCAGCATCTGGTAGAAGAAAGCAGCATTTTGACAGCTGGGGTGAAATCCAAGCCCTGCTGAATTCATGCCACTGATGTCACCTGAGCCTAATTTTTACCACTCATCTTTACAGGAGTGTTATACAACATTGGCTAAGTTTTAAAAATTGCTTATTTCCTGTTTTGTAATGAAAAACTTCTATCTTAACCTCATGCAGTGCATCTACTAAACTGCCTGGAAAACTGCTGAAATATTAAGGCTATTAAGTTGTCTCAGTTTTTAAGAGTAAACACTGCAGTCATTTTTATTTTTTTCACTCAAATGCAAAATTCCCAGGTATTGAGTTTGTAGCGACATTTTCAACATTCCTGAAGAATTATGAGGAGAACCTGTAAATTTTAAATAGTGACAATCAATAAGGTTTGAGAAATATTATATTAAAACTTAAATCTCAAGCCCATGATCCTGACAGAGCTGACACTTAGTATGTAATCAGTCATCATAATTTTTATCATTTTTCCTACTCTGAGAAAACATTGCTGATCTCGTTTTGGCTGCTGACTATCCAAGCATACTATTAAACTCCTCATTTAATAAGATAAGCAGTTTCTAATGGGATTTAAAACTCGAGGTGCAATGCAGTCAACATCAAACACTTGCATAAATCACTTGCACTAAAATTCATATTTGTCATCAGAAGGGGAGGAAAGGGGTTGTTTGTTTTTTTAAAGCATCTGTAGCTCATGACAGCAAAGGTTCTATATTCAGGAACACGCTTTAAATTAACTTGCGGTGCTGTTAAAGAAGCCCACTCCCTCCAGCTGAACTGAAATTAGGTTGATTTCTTCCCGTTTTTTAACAGTCAGATAATCTGAATGTTTGGGTTTGCATCTGTTATACAATTGCTTCTTTATTCTGAGTCATTTGGTAACCTCTAAAAATAGTTCACTCTTCTTGAATTAGCAGCATAGTGTTATAGATCATGTAGACAGAAAAGCCTATCTCCTTGCTTCTGCATAGCCAATACGCTACAGGGCTCCAGTATCAGAAAAGTCATTGCAGTGTATCTTAACTCTAACAGATGTTACTGCTGGCCTTTTTGAGAGCTGGAAGGAAAAATAAAAGAAAGAAAAGCAATGGATTACAGGCCAAAACAATTGCACGATTCAAACAGTAAAGCACTGTGTCCATGGAGGTGGGCTGTGAGGTAAAAATGTTTGCTTATAGCAGCTTGCTTTGGAGGTGCGACACCTAATTTTTTCAGGTCAGTACTCAACTGTTTTTATTGTGCCTCGAATAGCAGGTGATATTATTTTTGCAAGAGAAGAACTATCCATTTTTCAAACATCCCCAATTTCTGATGGAATCAGAAAATTCAAGTTCCAGCTCTCCAGTGATGTCCTGCACATAGGAGTCCCAGGAACAGAGGAGTGCATTCATTTGTTGTTCTGGAGGACTACTAAACTATTATTTCATACTCAGTAGCTGGTGTTAGGATTAGTAGTAGTTGGTTCTAGGGTTATCCCTCAGGTAAATTAGATTCTCCTTTGTTTTCCTTTTTAGCTATGTGATATGTCTTGAGAGAATTCTTTTCCAGTGAAAACATTTGAAATAGCCTCAGCAAGCTGGTGAGATGAGAAATGGCAGCTGGAAAAATTACAAAAGTCCAAGTGAAAATATGTTTTAAAATATAATTTAATCGAAGGCAGACAAGATCAGTCATGAAGTTGGAAAGGACTTTGAGATGAATGACAAGTCACTGTTAACAATCCAAGCTTTGCTGAGAAACAAACCAATTTGAGAACAAAAAACGAACAATGTGCTGGAATGTCATGCATACAGTATAAATACAGACCATACAATTAATGCATCAAAGAAAGAAAAATATATTTTCTGTTGTTGCAGATTGTGGGAAATCCTAGCCTTTTCCATGTAGTTTCTCAGAAAAAGAAACATACAGCCACTTGTGTCTCACCTTCCCCTTACGCATATTCTAAGAGGTTCATAATATTAAAGGGATATAATATAGACTAAAATTTTCATTGAGAAGGCAAAGGGGCTCATTTTCCTCATGCATCTAAGGCCTTCCTGAAAGTGTTTATTGTTATTGATATCAGCTGCCATCTGATAAAAAATAGTTTTCCCTTTATCTGTTCATTTTTGCAAAGGGCCTGCTATGAACTTTCATCTCCATTTTTTTCTCTCTATTGTTCTGTCCAAAGGGTCTATAAAATAGAAGGAAGCATACCCCATTTCTACCATTAAAACCAGGACAGCCTTCTCTTCTGGGCTGCAAGAAAGGATGGCTTTATCCTGGAGTGAAGTAACTGCTTTCCTCCAGAAAAAAACACACCTACAGGTTCCCTCTACCAGACCCTCTTCAGAGCCTCTGCCTGCTGCAGACAATGTGACCCTCCCCTGCACTGAACTGCAGTGGTGAAAAGCTCCAAACTATCTCAGCGGTTCCTGTGCCCCACGGCCTCATCGTACTGTCATGCCACACGCCAGAGCAGACTGTGTGCGCACACAGCGTGAAGCCATAAAATCACCTCTCTGGTTAGCTGTGCCTTTGCCTTCTTGTTATTTTGGTCATTTCAGGTGATCCATTTGACCTTAGGGAAAAAAAAAAAAAAAAAAAGGTACATCTCTGCCACAGAGGTGCCATAGAAGGTCTGTGAAGATTCAAACCAAGCTCTGTGTGTTACGTAGATGCAATCAATCACAGCCCCAAGGTCTACCAACCTTCATAAGGTCGACTTCATAAGTTAGACTGGTCTTCTTGCCCAGCCTCTTCTGCAACCAGCAAATAACTTCAGTCCCTATAGCATGCTATATCCTAGTTTCAGGAACAATTTCAACTGAGAAATTTCTTCTCCCTCTAGGTAAACGCCTACAAAAATAAGATGTCTCCTGGGGTCTACTGTGCTAGAGTTGGGGTGTATTGTTTTCTTTTTACTGCATTTATGTTTCCTGTAAAGGAAGGGGCACTTGAGAGATATGCACATATACACCCCCATAGAAATCACCCTAGTGGATCTGATCCTACCAGAATCCTACCTCAGATCCTTAAGTGAACTAAAAGAAATAAATACGTCTTCCAAAGCTCTTTCCTAGCACTAAACTTGAGATTTTTTTCTTTATCCATACAAATGACCAAGATTCAAGTGTATGAATTTGGTAACAATACCCCCTAGAACTTTGATGTCATGGCAAAGAGCATTTATTTTCTAATGTTAAACATCCACATTTATAAATTCCAACAGCGTTGCAATACAGAGGCTCTTCATCTACCTGTTTGTGACCGTTCACTGTTTTATGTGCTTTTATTTCACCTGTGAGTCATCTTATTTCTAAGGTAATCAGGTTTTTCACTTCCTATGAGAGCTTTCCTATGCCTTTATTCATTGTTGTCATTCTTTTCTGAAATACCCTCTAACCCCACAGAATCCTCTGTAGGATAAAGTGAGCTATTCTGTACAGGTTACTCCAGATGAAGATGTATTTATGAGTGACTTAACAACATGTCAACATTTATCTTTACTGTTCCTAATCACACTCCTAATGACTCCTAATTCATCACATTCCTAATTAATATTTTTAGCTACAAATGCACATTGCCAATAAGCCTGCATTTTGATGCCCATTTTCCCATCTTACTACCGTTAATGCAAAAATCGTGTAAGGGCTGGCTGGCAAACAAGAGACATTTTTTGAAAGATTGCCAAGATTTCAACATTCCACTTCAAAAAAAGGCTCCAAGGAAGAAACATGAGAGAAGGTGTGCACAAACCACACAGAAAAGCTTGAATGCCCTCCCTGGGCTCTTCATGGGCTCCCAGTGAATGTGAAGCCACCAGTTGCTCAGCTGTACAGGATCATAGCCTGAATCAAGCAAAGCCATCCATCTTTCTTTTTCTTCTGTTATGAAGACTAACAGATCGTTAAGATGCAATTTTCTTTTTCAAGAACAGTTGTTTAGATCCTTTCACAGACCTCCTACTATTTTATTATGTGACGAATATTGTAATTTTAACCTAAATATTTGGAACAAACGTTTTCTTTGTCTATATACTTATGTATATACATTAATATTTAAATAGGAAAGTTGATAACTTCCAGTTAAAAGAAGTTAAAAGCAGTAAGATTTAAGTTTAACCTTCATACAAGTTAAATAGTCAAAATAGCTTTTTCTTAAAACAGTTTGTTTGGGATAATTAGAAATCAGTGACAATTTTAACAAAAAGACGATACCTTTTCCTATAATATGATTGCATGCTAAGTGTTCTTCACTTTGTAACTTTTTTCACATTACAGTTTTCTATACTTTTCCTTTTTTACTTTCATTCTGTGAGGCAAAAGATGGGAGGAAAATAAATTCACAGCAAAGACTGAGCTCTAGTGAAGCAGTTGATTGTCTCCAGAGAGAGTTATTGAGAAAACTTTGCTAGCTTTCAATTGTTTCATGAAAACTAATTATTGCTAAATTACACTTTAAAACCTTGTGTGTATAATCATGGCGTATGTATTAGGTAACCTTTGTTTAAGGCAGGGGGAACATATGAAACAACTTAGAAAAATAAAACTGGCATGAATCTGTACTCATTTATTTTATTCTTTTTATGATTTACTGAAACATATTCTTCACCAAAGGCAGCTAGTTATGTGAGTAGCAACTCCGTGGAGTGCTTATGGATATGTCTGAAGGCTGCAGCCTCCTAAAGAGATGTTCAGAGCTCCAAAACCTCATGTTTTAGATAAAGGAATGCATCTTTATTTGCTTTCCGATTTTCAAAACTTTTGGCACAGAAGTGCATTTAAATGCTTTTCTATATATATGTGCTTGAATACGTACCCAAAAACACATGCACAAGCACAAGTTAGTAACTCCCCCTGCTTTTCTGCCTTAATCATATAATCCCAGGCATCAAGCAACCATTTGGCACCACAGCACAGCTGCCTCCCCACGTTGTCTTTTCCATCCAGAATGAAGCCCGGTTCTGTGGATCCCTGAGCACAGTAAGCACAGAACCGGGATTACCATTCACGGCTGGTGCTTCCAGCGCGTGACTGTGCAATGTCGTCCCCGAGACAAGACCCACTGTGCTTAGCAGTGCTAACAGGCAGGCAGCAGTCCTCCTCAGCTCCCAGTAAATCTTTGCTAACACTGTCAGCTGGAGGTCTGGCCATACATGTTGCTAAAGTCTGGTGTCCTATCTCCTGCTTTAACAACCTTATTTCCTCTTTCAATAGAAACCAAGCTACAGGCTTATGTCGGGTAGCAAATGTTGACGTATCAGGCACAGGATGAGTTTTAGGAGCGTGAGTCGTGCTGTTGGGATGTATCTCTGGACCTGCTTTCTAATAGCCAACTCTTTTATTATTTGTCTTCTAAAGAAAAATTCACCATTTGCAAAAACTTTACAAGGACTTTCACTAGTCCTAAAAAGTCCAGCACATCAGAAATGTTAAAGATAATTATAACAGGGGTTTATATCTTTAAAACTAACTGCTTTGTCTTTAAAAAATCTTTACTCAAGAACATTGCTTGTACTTTTCAGAATTAAAATGTGTTCAGATTTTGGAACTGAAAACATGCAATCTGACGTGAAGCTTCTATTTTTTCATAATCCATCCAAGACAGAGCTATATAATAGATAGCTGTATGAATACATTTTGAGTTAAATTAGAAGTCTTCATTTCTTTTCTTTTTCTTTTTTTTCAGGATTGCAAGAAGCTGGAAAATCCACTTTATACCCAAATCTGCTGTGAACAATGGCAAAGCCAAGTGTGTGAGATGACTTCCTATCGTTTAACTTCATAACACACTTCACTGGGATATTCCCTGAAAAATGCAGAAAAGCTATCTGGAACTGTGCACCTCAGCTGGGCTTTTCTCCTTTCATTTTGCCTCATGAGAGCACGACAATATAAAGAAGCTATATTCAAGGAGGTTGCTGAGTTACTGAATTGTCAGTTAACTCCTATAACACATAACCTTAGAAAATAAATCATATCAATATTTTTGCCTGCAGTAGTTGGAATGTAAGGGTGAAGTACATCAGTGTTGTATCATAATGACTGATTGATGATTTCTTTTAACTAGACTGTAGGCATCAATACACAGTTGGCCACAGAGATTCACAAAGAATAGGCTTCTACAAAACACTGCTGCCGTGTTCTTCAATTTCTGTTATTGTCTGGTTTAAAAATTTCATCAAATAAAGGCTTAATTATAAACAGATATATAGATTAGGACACCTGTCCTAATCATCATCAATAACATATTAAAAAGTGTAATTGCTGCTGATACTAGGTTTCTCTTCAGGCATTTTATTTAGTATTTATTCTGTCCACCATTTAGTTCTATTATTTATCTAAGCCTCCTTGGAAAGTTAGCTTTTTTTTTTTTTCTTTTTCCAGCAAGACAGATTTCCTTCCTGGTGTTTACAATCCGCTGCTTCCAATTGCTCACTGTAACTGATGCTTTCTTAGTCACAGCTTTTCCTCAGTTCACGCAAAATTCCTTTTATTTGCCTAAGTGGGATCATTATAATGGCCACATGCTTAAATATCAACCCACTCCATTAGGAACACCGACAAAGTATTTTTGATGTTGTAAATCACTATCCTGGCATAATGAAATGCAAGTTTAGGGCTCCAAAGCACACACATACACACACACACACAAAAGATGCATGCAAACAAATGTGGCGAGATAGTAACGGTACATTAAATAGTAATCAGGTATTTGAAAGATTTCATGGTATTTTTCCATTGCAGATATACTTCTTCAGCTATCCACAACCTTTCCATAAAATAGATGTTGCATCTAGAGAAGACCTATGAAGCAAGACACCAAGACAAGGGGAGCAGTTGTGTGAACCCCGCTATCATGTAGGTGACACGTGCCAGGGGAGTCACTAGAAAGAGGAATCTCGGCACAGAGGGGCTGAGGTTGGCATCTACGGCCGTGCAGTTGGGATGCAAGGGAGCAACAGGCAAAAGATAGCAGCAATGAACAAGGCAATAAAGATCTGCATGAGGGAGGCTTCACTGAGAATCCTAAACTTGCTGTGCCGAAGGAGAAGCCCCACTGTGGGCTTCAGGGTTTGTATCTGTTGAGTTAGGGGGAAAGGGCCAGACAACTTTTCTTGGCATCTTCCTCGCTTATGAAATGGAGGAGGGACAGCTTGATTGCCAGAGATGTGGAGAGGCAATTAACAACAGAAGGAGAAGGCAAGATGCCTGTATACCTCATGTCCTTCTTCAACTGTTTCAGTGCTACACTTTCCTAATGCCCTTTGCCAAAATACCCAAATTCTTCATTTGATAGTAAAAACATGATTTTCAGCTTTTTATTGTACCACATCAGTAAAATTTTACTTTAGAGAAAATGACCGCATTTTTATTTATTTCTATCTTTCTGTGGTGAAATGACACCTCCCACACACACGTACACACACTCTCCTGCTATTTAGATATAGCATGCCCTAAAATGTTAATTAATACTGTAAAACTAGTTTGCCTCCCTGAACAACTGAAAAGCATCTTAAGCTGTGATCCATATTTTTTTACTTTCTTGTTTTTACTTTTAAGCATGTGTCTCTACATTTGTGGCTAACTTAAGCTTGTGACTCCTTTGTATGATCCTTTCAGTTCCAATTAAACTCCTAATTGAGGGAGGTAGCCCTCAAAGCATGATACACAGGAAAAATAAAGCAGAGAGAACACCGTGAATGGCAGTAGTAGCATACAACTTCAGTATTTAATTTCCAGCTTACCTACTAAGAATATCCATATATTTTGACTTCCCACCATGGCCTCTTCATTTCTAATTTGGGGTTGGTTTTTTGTTTTGTTTCATTTTTTTAATTTACTGATTACCACTACGCACCATATTGTAGCACAATGACAACAAGAAATTGCACCTGCTACATGAATGATGTATGCTGTTTTCAAACCCCCAAAGAATAAAGATGGAAACAACAAACAATGTGCCTTGAATGTTGATCTAAAAGTTACTTGACGTAGCTCACCAGTCTTGCCAAGAAAAGCAAACCCCAGAGGAGAGGAGAATTGATACCAATGGACAGGAAGCTTCAGAAGTGCTCTGGGACAGAACAGCCTACCTGACTGCTGTTCCAGCAGGAAAAAAAAAAAAGGGGGTGGGGTGGGGGTGCGGGGAGGAAAGCTTGCTACACCTGGATTTCACTGACAAGTCTCTGAAGGTGTCCAAGAAAGTTAAAAATTTACCGAACTACGACAAAATAAAGGGTGAAAGGTGGTTTCATGTAAGTTCTGGATCGAAAATGGCCCCACTCATTGCAGAGCACCATTGACTGCCTAAATACAATATGCAATTTCCAAGGAAGTCCTACAGAACCTCAGTGGCCATAATTGCTTGCTGTCTCACAGTACTAGGGGAGCCAAAGCTGTGTTGCATATGGGTGAGTGGAGTCCCTAAGTACTGCCAGACAGAAGTCTAACCTGGGGCTGACTGAGAAGAGCTCATCAACTCAAAAGGAGCGGGGTTGAGCCGAATTTCGTGATCTGCTGTTGACAGCAACCTCCAGAGCTGTGAAGTCTGAGAAATGTGAGATGCTAGAGTATCCCGAGGTTGTGGTAAAGACTCATTGCTAAAGGCCAGTTTTTAAATATCTTTAACAGAAAATCCAAATACTATTACATCCTTTGCCTTACGTGATTCCTGCTGTTAAACAGCACTGCTTCTGTCACATATGGAGTCTCTGATAGAAGGGGTGAAAGACCATAGTCAAACTAGGCTTGCCTATGAAAGTATACAACCCCCGAAAAGAAATGCTAGATCCTGTTATGATGCTGGACAACTCAGGTTAACTGAAACTAGGTCTTCTTGTCTAAATTGTTCAGAGATTTAACTATAACAGAAAAATAACTGGAGTTTGGTTTTGGTTGTTTTTTGGTGTTGGTTTTTTTTTTTTCTTTTACTTTATTGATCTTAATTCCATTAAGATGCAAAAATTCCCTGGAAAGAAATAATTTCAGCGTAACTTGTAAACTGGCCACTTCTAGTATTTTGAATGCATTCTTCTGAGTCCCAAGGTAAATGTGTACTACAGAATTCAAGGAGCATCTGGATGATGCTTTTAGTCATATGGTTTAGTTTTAGGTAGTCCTGCGAGGAGCAGGGAGTTGGACTCAATGAATGTTACAGGTCACTTCCAGCTTGAGATACTCTATGATCACAATGAGCTCTTAAAACATAATTAAAATGCAACCTCATCAATGAACAATTGCACTATGGGCAATACTAGACCATCAGAGAGCATGTCAGACACCTAAGCTGCCTATGCTATCAGGTCTTATGTAAAGAAATAGTTTCTCAGAAGAGGGGCTAACTGAAAATCAAACATACTTTTTTTTTCTTTTTTTTTATAAATGTTCCTTGTAAGACCCTTTTTTCTTTCCCTTCACTGTTTTCAGTTGTTGACAAAACCTTGGCTCTGCTTTTCTTTGACTTGGCTTCTCAAACATTCTTCATATGACCAGAAATAGTTTCTCTACCATGAGAAAAGACGGGGGTGGGGGGGTGGGGTGGGGGGGGGGGGTGTGGGCGCGGCACTAGAGGAAGCTTTGACTTACTGAGTTAGT
>JAVJGJ010000047.1:95416505-95453502 GCA_035590215.1 Microhierax caerulescens
GGGGCGCAGCACTAGAGGAAGCTTTGACTTACTGACTTACTGATGATGCCTATATAATGTCTGCTGTTTCTTGTTGCCTTGTTTATTTTTGCCTGGTGTCACTAGACCCAGTGGCAGAAAATACTCAGGTGATCGTGACTGGGAATTATAACAAACTTGTACCTCACTGGCAGGACAAAATTACTGAGGCTTTTTCACTGAAAGGGGCAGGCCATTATCATCCTGGCGTATCAGCCCCTGCTTTGCTTGTCTCCCTAGCTTACAAACAAGGCTGTACTGCTCCTAGCCTTTTTATTAAGCTCTGACATCCCCACAAAAGACATTAGAGCTGCATAAAAGGAAGAGAGGATTCAGAACCTCCAGAAAAAATGCAGAATAACTTTTGCTGGTTTATATTGTATTTGGATTGTTGTGTCCTTGAAAAATAAAAAACTTTAGATTACTCAATAAATTGGGTAATCTGGACACATCTGGTTGTAAGAATCAACATTATGAATACCAAAATGCTTTCTGTCGTTTAACAGAAGGTCCTTAGTGTTCAATGGAGCTAAACAAGATTTTGAGCTTAGGCTAGGAGGCAAGTTTAAGCACTTCATAAATTTATTAATATTTTCCGCTGCACTCCAGCCAATAAGAGACCAAGTCTCCTTAACTCTGACTTGACACAGGAGGTAAGTGAGAACCTCCACTTTTACACATCTGCTTCTTTTTATGTTTTTATTTGATGTGCAATTTTCTTTCCCCTCGTGTCCCTCGCATGCCACTGTCACCCCACAAACTGAACTCCAGAATCACATGAACAAACCCACTCGCTGGATAAACTGCTTCACTGTTTCTAATCATTAGCACCAGCTGCCTAGCACATCCAAGTGACTAAATGCAATTATAGGATGTTTGTCAAAAGTGCTGTTCAGGGAAGGAAAAAATCAGGGAAAGAAAGAGACAAGAGGTATCACTCACAGCTCGCAATGCAGCACGATTATGCAATTTTATCATGGACAGCAAGGCTACTTGTAATTAAAACAGTTTATTACAAGACAGCCTACAGCAGAGACGGAGCAGGTTCTAGTATTCGCCCTTAGAATAATGGGTAAATTTGTACTACTTCTTTTCTTTTCTAAATGTAACGGTGAATTTCATTTAGAGAAAATGGTTTTGAGCGATACTGAGAAGAAGCACATATTAAAAACTCTCCATGAAGGGTCACAATTAGAAAAAAAAAAAAAAAAAGACAAATTGTGGTCATTCTTATAAGGAAAGAAGCTTATGGAAGAGTTTTCTGCAATTACAGATAATTCTGTATGTGCAGTGATGACAGCCATGTGATAAACTGCGGAATATTATAAATAGCATGCTCAACTCCACCTTATTGATTACTTCACTCTCAAGGCTACTTCTGCTTTTTTGAGCAGCTTCCAATGGGCTGTACAACTTCAGGTTACTCCCTTTATGAGAATGCATTAGCAAAGAGGTTTTAATCACATGTTCACATACTACTGCTTGGCAGATTCCTTGCACCATACAACACACTGGATGGATGGTACTCACTTTATGAGAAGCTGGTCAGTGTTTAATTTCTCATCAGTGTTAATGGTTCAGCTTTGTACTTTGCTCCTTGCTCTGAATATAACAATTTGCTTACAGAGTTTTCTTTGGCACATACCACGATAGCATTTGAGCAGTTTGGGAAATAAATCTGTGGGATTAAAAGGTGGTACTAACTCTATTTAAAATTACCAGAATTGAGGATCAGATTTTAAAAATAGAGGCTAAAGAGGCATTTGACTTGCTTAGAGGGTTTAAATGTACTTAGCATTCAACGACATCTTTTATGTCCAAAGCACATCTCCCACCAATTTCATCTGATGCTGTGAGTCCTCAAATGCTCATAGATAAGACCCTTAGGTTTCTGTTAAAATGAAGACCTTTCACTCCCAGTTGAAAGACTGGTTTCAGTAAGGTGCTGCTACAGTTGAATTTGAAAGGCTTTCTGATGTTACTGCCTCTCAGCTCCCAGTTGCTGCAGCTTCCGTGGAAGTTACTATGCCTTCAGCTGAGAAGGATTATGTAGGAACATTATGATTCCTATTCCATGTAATGTAGAAAAGACCCATTGGATCCATTACAGAAGCAACCAGTGAAACAGTAGTGTATCTTCCACATTATCAGCAACTGAATCTCAGTTCAGAGGATGTTTTCTGTTTTAAGGCAACAGTTTGTGAAAGTATTCAAATGGGACTTGTAAAAGCTTCCCTGTCTTTGTCTTGTTTTAATAAATATTGCATCAGAACAACATGGCAGAAGCAGGGGAAAAAAAAAAGCCTTCAGGAAAGCATTTCACTATGATAATCTTCTTTCTCCATTTTCAGCTCCTTTATACAATCCTTAATTTCTGCAACAGGTGAGACAGGGGATCTGTAGGTAAACAGCATCCTTTGCTGCACAGTGTGTATTTGTTGCTGTACCAGAGCTATTCTTTGCAATGAAAGAAGCATGAGTCAAGAGGGAAAAATTTGATCATGCAGTAAAGTCTATTTTGCAAAGAGTAAATTATTTATGTGCAGAGCAGGGAGGGGCTAATTAAAGTGACACAGGCAAAACTAATACTGTTATTTCCTAGTGGACATCTAGTAAATTAGTGTTCAGGTGCACAACGCCCAAAGGGAATTAAACACATATTTTGCTGTGATGGGGAGAACTTCACAGAAGTTTCTAAAAGCACAGCATGTATCCAAGGTTCTTCCAGAACCACTTCAGGCTGCAGAAATAGTGCATTTGCATGGATTCAAGTGTGATGCTTTGTTGAAAGCTCCTGATTGTGACTGTGACCTGTTTCTCTTCCAGCTGACCTCATGATCATTCTCCCTGCACAGCTAATCACAGCCTCCCAACCTAAGAGTTATCACAGACCCATTCTTCTTCCTTAGTATCCGAACACTCATCAAATCCCAAGCGTAGCAAGCTTATCCTGATACCCCTCAGAATATACAGAACAATGCCATTTATATAGTTATTCCTGGTCTTTTCCCTTTCTCTCCAGATCCCTTTTTCAGCTTTTCCTTCAGACTGATTTCTAGTCACTCAGACTGTACCCCCACTGGCTCTCCCTTCTGTCACTGCTAGTGATCCAGAGAGTCCTACTTAGCTCCCGTAACATCTTTTTGAGTGGGATGGGGACTGAAGCCCACCTTCCTTACCTTTTAAAATATGCCTGGAGGACAGAGCTCTAGTTCGGATAGAGGCCTGTATACACCAAACTTATTTTTTCTGAGCCAAAACCAGAATCAAAATGTCTTTTTCTTTGTTAGAGGGATCAAAGCAAATTGGACAAACAAAGTACCAACAGAAGTAAACACAGCTGTTCAGTTGTCAGTGACTTGACTGATCAAGCATTTCAAGGAAATGAAGACCAACTGAAAATCTGTGCAGATAATTAAATATGTTATAGGCAGCAACACATACTAAAGAGCTGATAAAACACACATACCCTGTTCTTCAGAAAGCTATGACTCGTTAAAAGACCCTCATTAGAGATGTGGCATATATGATCTGTGCATGTCAAATAGTTTCAGATAGTAAGTGTGAGCCAAAACCTCTGTGCAGCATATTATGACCCAAAAAAGACTGCAAGGGGGCAGAACGTCAATAGCCCATCGGTATTTCCTTAACAGATCCACAGTAGCGCAAAGGCTGGCTGCTTACACTCACTGTATAGCTCTAGCTCCAGACAGCTAAATTATTTAGAGGATTTCATTTACAAAACACTGTGAAAACATGAGGAAAATTAGCTACTAGAATCAAAAGAAATTTCTATTGCACATGTCTGAACAGTAGTTACAAAACTTGTAATTTTAGTGGATGCTCATGGGAAGAGCAAAAATGCACATCTCCAAAACAACTGCTACTTTCAAAGATCTGGTTCAGGTCTTTGGGGAATTGGGGCTTTTCAGGAAAGTCTGTCAGAGTAGTTCTTCTGTTTGCTTGGGTTTAGTAAAGGAAAACCAGCTTTTTTTTTCTTTTTTTTTTTTTTCCCCTAGCTTTGTTCTTAGAAACAGATGCATGGCATTGGATGAAATTTCAATGAAAATTAGCCCAAAGCATGCACTTTGGAGTGTTTCTATTCAGACAGTGGCAGAGGGTGAGGCAGATCTATTAATAACTGAAATAAGAAAGGGGTTTATTTAGGTGTTGTTTTTCAAAGAGTAGTGTCTGGCTGTGCTACCTGCTCCACCTACAGCAGTATCTGCATGGATGACAGTGGTTGGGCATCAGTGTTCAGGGTTGTCTTCCTCACGGTACAAGAAATATAATTTCTGGGAAAATTCTGTGATGGTTTTAGGCTAGTGTTTTGAGGATTGTACTAGAGAAGGCATTGTGAATATTAAGAGTTTTATTTCTGCTTTCTTTTCCTGTTAGTCATCAGACACATATAAGCACATGTACCCTTTATATTCCATGAATATGTGTATAGACAACAATCTAGTGTAGGGATCTAGAGGTCTTTCTATACGCTTTTCTTCCATCCTGCCATACTCATGATCTGCATCTATATACAGATTCATCTCAAGCACTGTCTAAAGATAAAATTCTTGACTTTGCTAAATTAGGAAGTAATTGCTCCTTGATACTTAATATTATTTTTAATAATTCAGCCTTGCTCTTCAGCCTTGAAGGTTGTAAGCCGATGCTTCTAATCATAGCAGAATGAAGAAACATCAGCAGCTTTTGTGCTACATGATCACCTGTTCCTCCTTCCTCCCCAGGCTGGAAGGTAATGCTGCTGGTCACTGCACCAGGTGGCATATGGGCTCCAGTCAAACTAACTGTCTTTCTCCCCAAAACAGTCCCCAGAGCAAGATTTTCCCCTGCAGCTTTGCCATCTGACTAAAATGCAGAACTGGGATCTAGCTCATTTGAGAATTTAGCCTGAATGTCAAATATTTTTGAAAATTTGGCTCATAGTGTATTAGCACTGTAATATGTCAGCACTGGATATTTATAGTGCTCTTAAATCACTGATGTTTGCTCCTGTTTGAGGTACTGATAGTAAAGCATCCAAGATCTGACCATTACATATTAATGAACAACAACAGTAAAATAACTGCAAAGACCTATCAGGACTCCATTTAACTTCAGAAGCCGTAACAATGCCGGGTTAGCACTTTACCTTGAATGGTGCAGTGATAGCATAAAACCTGCCTAACCAGTTATCTAGGGTCAGCCTTAATGGTACCATAAAATTGCTTCAACATGAGGCAATTTCTGCTTCCTGAGAGCCATGTAAGTTTGCTGTAAGTGCATTTATACATCTGAGTATCTAATGAAAATAAATTAGTGAGAAGAACATATTTGCCCAAATGTAATATAAGGTCTTAAATTACTTACTAGTCTGATAAAACCCTCTTATTTCAAAGAAACATTTTAGAATAGAGGAATGAATGCATATAAAGCACCAAAATATACATTTGTATCTATTCTGCAAATACAAATATATATATATATATATATAATATATATATATAATATATATATTTAGATAGATAGATTAGGTGTGTCACCTTGATAAGTTTGAACTAACTTTTGCACTTTAAGCCCAATTTAACTACACTGCCATGTGTGAAGAACACTGCTTAGGCTCCTGATATTGATGCACTTAGACTTTCAGAACAGAATTGATATTTCCATGTACTTACAAGTACATTTGTTAATTAGTTTCTAAATTAAAATATAATTTGAAATGGATTCTTCAGTAAATTTAGCTTCTCACAATTGCCTGTTGTCTTGTCCCAAGCAATTTTGATAGCATAACAATGAATAGACTTTGCATTTTCTATACAATTAACACTCAGATACCTTCTGCTGTATCTACCTGGCTAGAATAAAATAGTCATTTTCTTTCCACTACTCTCCATTTCTAAAGGTTTATTTTTCACTATGGAACTACTAAAAATCAGACTAACACTAATTTCAGTACCTCTAGATTGACACAGAAAGCAATGGTCATTTTGCAATGGGTATCTTCAGAGAAGATAATGATTGCATGTTATCTAAGGACAATCTGATTTAAGACAATGGCAGAAAAATGCTGTTACGAAAACAGGAGCTTCTCTCAAGCTTTCAGAGGGGAAAGGAAAAAAAAAAAGCATCAGCCTCTGCAGAAAGATGCTGAGCTACATGTGAAAAAGATTATTATATATTGTTGTTAATTCTTAATCTTTGTCATACAAATAAAAATATTGATGGTGAGATTTACTGTAGAAATTGTGTACAAAGACACCATGGCACTGTACTTCATTCTAGTGTCCATGAATATAGGAGTCTTTAATTTCTTACCTATCTCCCTTTCAGCATATCTTTAAACGGACACATCTTTTATCAAGTGCACAGATGGTGCGATGAGGCTGTGACTAGAGTTCTGCTTTGATACAATTGCTGGCAGTCACAATTTAAAAACTTAACTAGTGCATCAAGTGATCCTAAAATCTGTAAAAGCTCTTTTTTCTCTCTAGAATATAGCCTTTGCTAGTTACACAAAGAAAAGGACCGCTAGGAAATGTGATAGTCTTTCACTTTTGAAAAAATATACTGCAGACCAGATTAAATGATCCCTCTGACAGTTGTCTCCATATTAAGAAGTTCGTTACACCTTAATGGTTGAACACTGAAGAGATTACCATGTCATATGCTGTAAAAGGCAATGGGCATCTTCCCAACAGAAAGTAGCTTTTATTTCTGCCACCAGGACAGAGGTTTTTCAGCCACTATGTTTCTTAATGAAGATGTTTTCTTACTTTAATTTCCATAAAGCTGGGACACTTGAATGTAGCAAAAACAGGAATTATTGCTACTATTTTAGAAAATTATTGTGGAAGATTTTGCATAGGGAACACCAGAGATGCTAACAAGGCCAAACTCGAAGGGTTTTCCAGATGTTTGACTATTAGCTGTGTTTCTCTTTCTAAAAAGTCAGGAGAAATTAAGTTAAATTCCTCCTTTTCTCCCTCCACTCAAAACAAAATTAATAAAGTAAAGGCTAATTCCCATCACTCATAATTCAGAAAAAGAAGGTTAAGAGGAACAGAAGTAGAGTTACAAGCTTACATGAGCAGTTAGGACCCATGGGCTTTCCAGCTGACACATAATCCACCTAATACGCCCAAATACTAAATAGATCTGTTCAAGCTTCAGACGAGTCAGGCTTGAGCTGAGAGCTCACACCATTTAAGCCACAAAGTCATCTCTGAGACCACAGGTCCACTTGACTCTCTCCAGCATGCTGCAAATTCCATCAAATGAAGTTTCCAACTAGAATTTCTGAGGTTGGATTCAGATAATTCAGAGAGGCCAAGTTCACTATTCTGTGGATACTCTTTGTAGCTCTAATCCCTCCAAACCAATCTGAGCTCATTTTCAATTTCATGGGTCCAACTGGCTCATGCAGCTGAGCTTTAGGAAAGTCTGTGAAGTTGAAAATTGCCATTCTGCTGAATGCCTGCAAGTATAATGATATAAGTATATTTCTACCTTTCTGCAGAGAAATGTTACTCACACATCTTCTTTGCATATCAGCCAACCTGTAAACCATAAACAATGAATTTTTTGTGCCAAGGCATTTATGCTACTGTTTTTAAAAAATATATATATTTATATTTAGATAGAACTCCAGCACTTATGCTCCACAGTAAATAGAAGCCAACATTCAGTAAGCATAAAATCAAATCTGAGGCTGAAAAGAAAACAATACAATTAATTTTGTATTGCCTATTCATACTCCTCTACCCCTCAATTACTACATCGGTAACTTTTCCTTATCCACTGATAAGTCTTCAAAGAAAAGTTGAACATTTTTTTATTCATATAAAAGCCCTCTGTCTAGCAATGATAGTTCCCTCTGCTTAACATTTAGAGTGCTATAAATATTCTGTTATATATGACATTAACAAGTTTTAAAAAATTTCTTTTAAAACCAAAGGCTAAATTTATCTTTCAGTGTACTTGTCAGACCAGTTTGATCATGCGACTGTTGCCTGCACTGCCTAGTGTCATTCCCCTTCGTCCCTCCACTCCCCACAGAACTGACAAATTCCTCCTGGCCTCTGGGACAGTGTTCTCAAACTTTTAGGGTCACACGAGTTTCACAGACAGGGGCGGGCAGGCAAAGCCCAAGCCACTGCTTGTCCTGAGGCACACATGGGTAAAAGCTGTTGTCCGTTCTTTCGGGCAGTGGCCAAGCAGCCGAGCAGTGCGTGCAGTGCTCGCAGCTAGCTAGCCCCAAGCGCATCTCCTCCATACCTGCTGCGAGCGCCAGAGATGACGGGGAGGGCACTGTGGAGGTGAAGCAAGCAGACACAGGGTAAAAGAAGAAATCCAAAGCAAAACCATTCTGCTCTTTAGGGACTAATGAATTTGCTACAATACCAAATGCTTTAGGCTCAATCTTCCTATTTCCAAGTTAGCACAACTGGTATTGGAAAGCATAAAGTACTTCTAAATTAAAGAAAAAAATTAGAAATTAGTCCATATTTTGCAAGGATGGGGTGTGCTGTAGTCTAACCCCGCTCTCCTCTTGGGAAGGAGATCAGAGTATGGCCTCATGCACTTCTGCCTTTCCCCGGTGCTGCGTCACCATGTCTGCAGTCAGCAATCATGGCTGTTAGCCCTGGGACTAGACCTCTTGGACATCTGTCAAGTACAGCCCCCACCCCTCAGGTGCTTTCTCTGTGCGGATCTTCTCGGCTGCAGCAGACATGTCCTAGACCTTTTCTGCACTTCGTCTTGCTCACATCCAGCCTCCAGAACCCCCCAGGTTACAGGACTTAAGGTTTCTCAGGCTAATCTTCCCTTCACGATGACATGACAGAAAAGTTTGGATTCACAGCCTTAACAGAGAGTCCTTCAGTCACATTGCAGTCTCAGAGCAAACAGGTGGTTACAGATATCTGGAAAATAGGCGATCTGTCTTCCAGTACATACTGGTCATACTTCAGTGCCTCCTCCTGCCTTGTGATAGCCCAGGCAAGCCTACACTAGTTCAACCCAGCAATCAGTCTCAGCCTGGTCTCCAAACTACCAGGTCTTGATACAACCCCTTCCACAAGCCTGCTAGGATTACTTCATTATTAATGAATGTGACATTCTTGTTCCTAATTTTCAAATTTATTTGCCTGCAGACGGGCATTAGACACTTCAGCACAAAAAATTTAGATGCCATCTACTAGTTTACCGAGGAGCAACTTATCCTGAGACATAATCTTCCTTACTTTTTGTTTTTCTTGACAGCTCCCAAACCAAACTAAATATTCTGTGAGCCAGGTCAACATACAGTACATGAACTAAGATACAGCAACTCCAATTTGGCCAAATCCCAGGAGCTTAAAATCACAAGTGAATATCTTTAAAAATCAGTCTTATTACAAGCAACACAAAAAGTGCACAATATTTTAAAAAAAGAAATAAAATCCCCAACTGACAAAGAGAACACACAGAAGAAAATTAATTTTCATATTCTTCTTGAGTTCCACAAAGGAGACTCCTTTCCAAATCAGGTTAGAACAGGAGGGAAGGCTAATGCCATATGATGATATTTCTAGTATTTTCAGTGGACCTTTATGACTTATGCTAAAGAACATTTTCACCCTCACAGACAAGTTGTTGAAACTTGAAGGGAAGACAGTAACTTCAGCATCAGCTTCTTATCGTAGGGATATTTCTCATCTCATACTATCAATATGATTATTTCATACAAACTGTCACAGAAGTGGAAGAAGGTATTACGAGAGAGGAATTTGAGTTCAAGTATTAAAGAATAAATTCTAGTATTTGTAAAAAGTTTGAAAAAAAGGAATGCTGAGGGGAATCTTCCATATGCTTCCCAAGCTTCCCAAGAGACAAGTACAGCTTCTTTATAGTCATCATCTACAGAGGCCCTACTCTGGCTCCCGGTGGATCATCATGGCCTTTCCAAGCTTACACCCAGTTTTCAGACATCCTGAGCAGACCAGGTCAACACTCAGACTCCTTGGTTGAGAAATTCTCAATAACTTTGTTTCAATCTTCTTCAGAGAAAGAGTTTTTTGTTAAAAGAAAATTCTTGTGAATAGGTGCTTGGGTTTTTTTTTTATTTTCTCAAAATTTTCATTTTTGAAATTCTGAATTTGCTACAAGTTCTGATAGTTTGTTTTTTTTTCAGAAATGGATTCTAATGATTACTGTGTTAAAAGATTACATTGTGAGACGATAATTGAAATTTTCCTATTTTTATATCTTTAAAGCCAGCCACTTAGTGCTAATCATAATATTTTATATTCTTTTTCTCTTTCAAAGTATTTTCTGTCTGTATAGTAATGAAACATATTAATATAAGACAAGACATCCAACTTGGAACTGCAAAGTAAATGCCTGAAATCATTAAAGAGAACTTCACCATGCCATCAGGCTTGGACATATCATTAATAACAATATCCCAATATAATGAAAAATATAAATGTTACCAATTTACGTTTCAATATGTATTATGATGGCTAGAGTTCACTAAAAATCATACCGGTGTGATATTAATATACAGATTGCCGTAATAGCTGCTGTCCCTATACTTTCAGGAGATGTGAGACAGTGATTCATTTATCCTGAATTTACTGCCAACACCTCAGTCACTTTCTTGCAAGAACCCCAGTTTGCTGCTTACGAGGAGAGTTATCAGGGGCAATACATAGCAGCCATTATGAGCTCTCTGGCCCGCATGGCGCAGCTGGCAGGAGCAGAGCAGGCACTCAGCTCCGTGCCAGTGATGGCCATGGACCTGTTGTACAGCCAGGCAACAGCCAAACACACCAAAAAGTGACAGTCCCACTGAGGCTGCCTGTATTCTGCTGGACTGCTGCTTTGCAATTAGTTTTGGCCTGGTATGACAAATGTTTTTCCTCTGTGACAATTCTCCCATTGCAAAGTAGAGACAGGCTGCTCTCTCCTAATTCACGGCTGATTGTGGGAAGTTGAGGCGCTCCCCTCGTAAACCATCTAGCAACTAATTTGTTAACAGCTGACCAGATTTCTTCCTGTGCTCCACCTCTAAGACATAAACTCACTTGATGGATTTTATTACGAGCTGTAAACTTGCCCAATTTTCATTTCCCCCCTGTGTTCATTGTTCTGCAGCCTTTCACCTTTCCAGGGGAGGGGAGAAAGGGGAGCACAATGTAATGTGGTTTGATTTAAATTATTACCCTGGTGCCTGGTTTCTTTGAGATGCTATTTTCCCTGCCTGTTCTAACTGCTGAGCACAATCGCTACAGCTCAATTATTAAAGAGATTCTAAAAATAGTGCCATGCAAAGCTGTCTATAAAGAAAAATCATTCAAACACAGCAAGAGACATAGCCCGGGCAGCAAGCTTTCACCACTATTAGCTTTTTAATTCTTTCTCTTTTCCTTTTTCTTTTTTTTTTTTTTTTTTCCTTTTTATCTGTTGCTCTCTTCCCTCTACCTTTCCAGTCTTTCCTTCAGAAAACAGTGAGAGGGACCACCAGGACCTTCTCTCTGCTACCCTAGAAATCTGCATTAGCTCATACACACATCGATGTGATGAAGCATTTCCTTTTTAGTAAATACCAACATTCACTAATTCTCATTTTGAGAGGATCATGAGCCTGCGTGCAAAGGAGTATAGCCAAAATAATAAATAAATAAATACACAAATAAATAAATAAATAAATGCAAGCGCTAGTACTTCTAGCTGTGAGTCTTTTCATGCACTTTTCAGCAAAGCTTAAAACAACGGCATGGTTAACCATCTGGAAGCCTCAGAACTAACATTTCCCTGCCAGGGATTTTCACAAGGCTGTGATTCACTTGATAATTCCTATTTGGGAAAGCATTTAAGGCTATAGTTAACTCTCTAATTAAGCACAGGTAAGCATTCCCCTCAAGGAAGGTGTCTCTTGTTTTGAATCACTAGGTAGGAGGGGAGGTAGGAGGGGAGGTAGGAGGGAAGGTGACTAGGATATCTGAGAAGGTTCAGCTTATAGTTGATGTGGACATTCTAAATCCTGGCTACTCTTCCAAAATATATCTGTAAGGATAAATAAGGAAATTAAGGCTAATACAAAATAGTGATATGCTAACCTCTTTTTTGTTGTAAAAGTTTTCCAAATGATTTCAAAACAAACAATAGCAATTACATCCAGATATAGAGTTGTGGGAGGAAGGAAAAGCAGAGGAGGAAGGAAAGACAGGAAAAAAAAGCTAAAGGCTTTTTGGCCCCCACTGCGAAGCCTGGATGGATACACAGTATGTGTACATATGCCTCTTGCTCCCAGGCAGAAGCCACATCGCTATTTCTACCAGCCCCAGCAGGAGCCTTTTAAGCAGGACACTGGTGGGATCACACCAATTTCACCTCTGGTGAGAGTCTGCCTCTGGTTGGAAAGAAATTATCTTCCTCCCCCTTCCCATCTACATCAATCCCACATCCCATTAACATACAGACTAAATCTGCAGCTACAACCTCTCCAGCAGGCTGTACTTTGCAGGAACGGCTCTGCCACCAAAGCTGTGAGGACTGCAAAAGTGTCGAGGGACTTAGCCTGAAAATTAAAATCTGGGGGCTATCAGCTTAGAGGTTGCGTGGTGCATGCAGGACATAGCAGCAAGGAGTGAATATAAATCTTGTAGTACTGACAGCTCTGAACCATTTTACTCTGCTTTTCACAGTGAGCTTAGGTGGCCATACACCACTTTCACATGCCCTGTCATATACAAGAAGGGTGTTAACTGCTAATGTCAACAGTGCGAAGCTGTTCAGGAATTTTTCTGCCAGCTTTTGCAGCAAAGCAACCTATTTAAGGAGCATATGATCCCCAATACTGTGCCTCTTGTTGTCTCTAAAGTACGCAAAACAGATGAATAGTCATACACATCTTGTAGGAAATTAATGCCCATAGTCATTCTGATCTAGACA
Source organism: Microhierax caerulescens (assembly GCA_035590215.1). Classification (NCBI taxonomy): domain Eukaryota; kingdom Metazoa; phylum Chordata; class Aves; order Falconiformes; family Falconidae; genus Microhierax; species Microhierax caerulescens. The sequence goes on from JAVJGJ010000047.1 coordinate 95,429,460, forward strand.
CTGTCAACTAAATACATACGTCTCCAAAGCAAAATACAGAAAAATACAGGCTCTTTGAAAGTTGCTCCTGTATAGTCACTGGGTCTTTACCAGGTTTTAATACCAATTCTGGCTATCCAGACTAAGATAAAAGCACAGGAAGAACAAACATTTGCTAGAACAAAATACATTTCACATTCAAACCGGTCAGTTGGGATGTACAGCTGCCATCACAAAGAATATCCGAGTTTACCACAAAACTAAATTTTAGGTGAATTATTTTTTTTTTATCAGGAAACAATAAAAAGAACAGCTGAAAAATATTTTTTTCTGTGGTCATTTACACATGAGATATTTTGATCAGACTAATTATTGCACAGTGATGTCCAATCAGTTAGTAGAAGTGAACACTTATCCGAGGAGAAGTTGGATAGTAAACTGTTTCTATATAGCCTGTAAGCTCAGCAGGTGCCTTACACCATAGAAGAAGCAAAGCATTGAACCTTAAAGCACAAAACCTGAAATTACTTCCTCTCAAGAGTATCCAAAGTAACTTGCACAACACTGCCACAAGCACCAATACGACATGAACAGAATCTCCCCCTCAGGTTGACTTTGTCTTGAAACATGGTAATTATTCCACCTTGAGTGGAAAAAATGCGCAAAAGAGCATTACAAGTAACTGAAAATATAACATCTGTGAAGTACTGCTGATTAATAAAAATAATAAGAATCAGATAAAATACAGCATCGCTTTGTTAATGACAGATTGCTCTCTTTAATTAAACCACCATAACTAATTATTAGCACTTCCTTTGAAAAGGAAGAATTTGCCAGAGGCATTATAAATACTAGTAATTCACTCTACAAATACTAATAATTCCTTTCTCTTGCGGTTTTCAGCCACCTGACCCATGTGCAAGTGGAAACAAGTGTTGGGAGCACCACTGGGTACCTGCTGCCAGCAGAGAGGGGGAGCTGGTTTGAGCAAGGCTGCCAGGAGAGCTGGTGGCAGAGCAGGGAGGGGACAGAGGCAGGCAGAGCGGGCAGGGATGGATGGCTGCTACTCAGCTGGTAATGCCGAGAGTGAAGAGACATTTTACGCTGGTTGTTGCACTGATACACAAAGAGCAAAACACATTTTCAGCCTGAATGGCTTCAATGAGATCAGGGAGAAGGAAAATGCTCAATATGTCTCCACAAAAGGGAGCACAGCGAGTAGCACAATGTGCCGCAGCCACTGTGAGCCTGCTCCAGCATTTGCTGCCAACCTCCTTGGAGACATGCTGAAGCTCCCTTACATTTCAAAGGTGCAGGGCAGGCAGCAGCAGAATTGGGTTCATGACATCTCCCCTGTATTTACATAGCTAATACATCGCTGAATGCCATCGGCTTCCCTCCTCTTGCCTGCCATTCAAGTCCAGCCATTAAGCACTGAATGAGCTAAGAGTAGCTAATCTGCAATACTTTTCACATGCCATAATTTAGTATGATTTGTTGAAAGTGGCCTTCTTTGACAGCCTCATTTACTGGAGACACGTAATGCCTTTCAGATGTTTATTGTGAGTGATGTACCCCGCACAGTAGCATCAGCTTTTGCTGATTTTATTATTGCACTGCTGGAGGAACACAGATGTATCCTTCAGGTTTTATGAAACCCACAACATTCTTGTCAATTTAAGGATGAAAGACCTAAACCAGCAACACTCCACCTGGGTATTTTATACATGATCTAGCCTATTTCTCATACTTCCTTCAGAGACTAAGTTTGAAAATAAGAAAACAAAGCTGGGAATCACTCTCACCGGGAAAAGCTGTCCTATCAAACCCATGCACACGATATGGAGCCCAATGTTCTGCCCCATTCCCTGCTCACAACCGTGTGGAACTCTACATCAAATTCCCAATAGTGGTTGGGGAGGTGTTTTTTGAGGGCATTTTCTATTTTTTTTTCTTTTTTTTTTTTTTTACAACTGTCATTAATCCTAAAAGAAACCAAGCCACAGAAAAGTGAGAGCTTTATTTTTAAAACTATAATTATTATTTTTTGGCAGTGTCGCCGCAGCTGCTGCAGGCTGCTCGGGGGAAGGCGGAGCATGAGAAGCCAAACACGGAGTTCGCTGCCTGCACCTGGAAACAGTTTAGCCGCAAAGAGCTGGATTCTTGTTCTGCTCAAGTACGATACACCTGCATGGGACCCCCGATGGGGGAGCAGACAAAGTGCTCCAGTAAGAAACTTCAGGCTGCTGGGAGTCGTGCTTTGCCTGCCAAACTTTTGGGAGAATTGTGCCTGCTCTCGAGGCAACGTGGAGGTGGGAGCACCAGCCTTCGGACCTGCCTTTTCTCCTCGACTCCACTGCGGTTCTAAATTTGCAAGCTGCTTTCCATCCACGTTGAGTAATGCTGCATTACTCTCTTAATAAGCTATACAGAGGAAGAGACCCCAGAAAGATTTTTCTATAGCTCAGCTTTCAATTTACAGACATACACCCCATTCTCACAACGGGGTTAGCAGGGGAATTGCACGTTTTAGGATCACAAGTTAAGGGAGTGCAAAAAAACAAACAAACAAAAAACAAACCCAAAACAAATGGAAAAAAGAAAAACAAACCAACCCCAAACTTGTCACCATTAGCTAACGGCTATGATATTTTAAGGCTGAATGAACTATGTTGGCTGCTCATGCATACAAAACCATAGAAAACACTTGACAACAGGGAGGTCGCCGAAGGCACTCTAGGCAGAGCGACCACAGCCTACAATGCTTGGCACACCTCACACAACCTGGCTGTTTGCCGGTCTTTGTCAAGCCACGGAATTAAAGGTTTCTGTACAGATCCTGGAATAAATTCATCCCAGCTGCAACATCAAGGACGAATTACATCTGGATTTTGCACATATTTGGTAAACTGGCACTCCAAAGTCTCCATTGCATTTAACATAATGTGGAAGTTTTCAATCTCCCAGGCTCTAGATTGTAAAAGGAAAAATAAAATTTTAAAAGTATTTCAGCACCTTGCAGTGTGAATTTTCCTCTGTTTTCCCCTCTTTTTTTTTTTTTTTTTTAGATAACATCTATTTTAAAGCATCCAGGCCAGAACTATGATCAACAAACACAATTAAACAGTGCTTCAGACTGAGGCATGTGCCAGATGGCAAACTGCCCCATATAAAGGTACTTTCAGTCTCTTTCTATTTATCTCTCTCTGCCTTGAAGTCTTCAGTATTAAAGAGCAATGAGATTTTGGGACAACTCGGTAGCATGCTGGGAAAAAGGAGCAAAAGGACCATTTTATTTTCTTGGCATATCCTAGCTACAAACAGGTTTCCTACAATAGAAGGAGAACAAATGAGGAACTTCAGTAGAAAATGGACAGCTAAAGTCTTATATAAGGGACTATTTATGTCTGAAAAAAATCAAACTGAAGTAAAAACGGCATCTGAAGTAAAAAATGTGAGGGAAAATTTAAGACAGAAAATGATTTCCCAGTGTTAATACTTATCATGTCAGTCAGAACAACTCGCTTTTTGATGGCATTTTACTGCAATATTCCAAGCTATGGAAAAACCGAAGTTTCATTATAATTATGATTGCCGATTCTTTTCTTTATACCACTACACCTGCCAGCTGAGTGCTGGGTAAGCTCAGGTGAAGACTCCAAGCTTGTAAAACAAAATGAACCTTTTACCAGGAGATCTTTTTTCCATGAGGTAGAGACTGCCTTATACCTACTGACCTTGGGACAGTCTTCCCACCACTTACACCCTTTCCTCCAGACTCCAGAAACTACTTCTGGCTTCAGCAGTTGTTGCTTGGTGTCACCTGCAGGCATGGGCTGACTGTTACCATGGTCAGAGGTTACCAGAGCATCGCTTGCCTTAGTGAAATGGTTTTATCACTGTTGGGTCATCTGATGGTTCTTTTTTACAGTAGCTTGTATGTCTTCAAACAGGACTCCTTGTCACCTGCATGTTCTCACTCGTGCCCTCTCAAGTCAGGTCAACTGGTGGAGACTGATGTAAATCTACAGTTGCTTTTTCTGCCATGTTCTTTGCTGACCCTGAAACCATGGCTCTTTCAAATGACCAGTATCTCGCTGCAACTGGGACTGTTGCCTTTAACCACCAAGCTTTGGCAAGTACAGTGACAGCTCAAGACCACAGCCCTGCCAGCTTCAGTGCCTCCTGCAGGGCTCCAAGTGCCACATTCGTTACAGTCTCATAAACCCCATACGGCTCTTTTTCTAACCATATTTTCATCAATGCTGAGAAATGTCCCTGTATTCTGTTAGGCTGAGCAGGATCCCAGCAACTGGTCTCCTTCTTCCTCTGTCAGAGAGATTTTGGTTTTTATCTGAGTTTAGTCCCATTGCTACCCAGCAGTGAACAGTACTCTTGCCCTTCAGCTGTGATAATCTCCAAATAATCCAAGCTATCCTGTTGATTTATCATCTGTCTGCATATGCCCATTTGCCTCAAAGTGATTCTCTTGGCCATTACAAGTGCCTGGTAGCCCAAGCTCTGCCACATTATCCAGAGCTGCTCCAGGCAGTATTTGGTGTGCCTGTCAGTCACGGTCCCTGCTTTCCTCAGGGTCTCGCCTGCCAGCCCACACTACTAAGCCTCATGTACCCCATGACGAAGTACAGTATGACTAGACTCAGCATCTCTCAAACTTCAGGGAGAAAAGGCTTTCTAGGTTTTCTAAACTACAGGTTACACTACATCCAGACGGTTTCCCAGAGCCTCCTTCAAGCTCTGAGATCCTTTTAGTGGGCTCCGCATATGCAATCCTCACCTCCCCAGCTGTAAATGCATTTTTTTAGAAATCTGTCACACTTTTAACACTTTGCCAGTCTCCAGACTGGCAGATGTTGATACTCACAGATTAGCACAAAAAGAGCAGAGACCTGGAGGCTGGAAGGTAGTCCTTGGGTTTTATCCTAATGCGCTGTGCAACTCTAATTGGGAAAATACGTCACAAGGATACTGGGAAAACACATTCTTCCTTGCACAGCATATGCTACTTAAATAAAATAAATAGATAATAACCCCCATGTTGCATACCGACAAGGCAGGGTATGTGAACGTGTCTGAGGGAGCCAAATGTTTAAAGCGAATATGCCAGTAAAGGGGAACATCAACCTGAGCTGAAGGGAAGCTGCCGGCTGGATGATAAACCCAGGCACGGCCCTTTTCTTCAAACTCAGCGCAGCCCTTGGATGTTACAGTGAACTCTTGCCTTCACATGATGAAATCCTGAGCCTGGGTGGGCAGGGAAGGGGGGAAGGGAGCTGCTGGGGCAGGAAGGGAGGGGGAGGAACTGCAATGCCTCTGAGTACTGCTAAAGTATAAAGACATTAAAGGGCCATGAGCAGCTCACCGGCAGAACCCTGCATTTATTACAGCATAGCAAATTTTCAGAGATGAGCTCCTTTCGTTTAGGTCTGCAGCTGCTTCTGACATCTCCCAGCTGAAAAGGGCTGAGCATTCTCACAATATTAAAAACTCAGCTTCTTTTCCTCTTGAAACTGTAGAGAGGAAGAGCAACAAAAAAAATGAAATAAACAGTCTGCTGTGTCCTGCCTGTTTACTCTCAGGCATAGAGACTGTATCAAATTTAACACAATGGAAAAACTGGAGCCAAAGACTTGTTTCTAGAATCCATGCTCTCTCCGAGTGTATGTAAGCCTTATAAAATTGAATATGTGACTCTGATCTTTACAGTAACGCTGTGAGTCATCCACTAATGGTCAGTCTCCCCCAGTTGGAACTCATTATGGGGCGAGACTCATTATAAAGAAATCCTTTTATTAGAAGAATTTCAATTCCCTCTGCTTGTTCCAGGTGCCTAAATAGCCAGGGTCTAATTAACTAATGATGCTGGCCATACTGCAAACCCCATTTGTTTACAAGATGATGATACCATACATATATGCAACATCCTCTGGCAGCAGGCCAGGCAGTACACATACAAGATCGCGGCTTTAAAAGCTCATTTTCCATAGGAACAGGTCAGAGATGACACAGGCACCACATTTGTCATGTAGGCAGCAAGTAAATGAGACTGCACTGTACAGCAACCTATACATACACACCAAGTATATATTAAGAGATCAAAAGATGACTCTTGTCCCTACATCACTCTGCTTTCACTGATGTAGGCTGGCTATTATGCTCTGCAAGCACCTTGCCTTGTTCATCACCACTTGTTGCATTTACAATCTTAATGCCACAGAAGGATGAAACTAAAGAAAACACAACTTTGTCACTCAGAAGCAATATCTCTTGTCTGGAAACAAATTGCCCAGTGGGGTCTGACTGATGTCTCCAAGCAGAGGAATGTTTTTGAATGAAACCAGGCAAGGCATGTGTCTAAAGAAATGTTTGATGCTGGATTATATGGTCTAATAGAGTAATGCCACGCAAATTGGAGCCTGCTTTTCTTTTTTTTTTTTAAAAAATAAATTCAAATATACTGTATTTAAATAGATACCTATAGAAAAGATTAAACTAAGTGGAAAACGCTTTCAGCTATAATGTAAAAAAGAAACTGTGATCTACAAGCAATGTTAAGATGTGCTAGTCAACACTAAGTAACAGCTGTTCTTAAGGTTTAAAAAAAGAATCAATTAAAACAAGTATTCCAGCTATTGCAAAAAAGACCAAATGAAAGAAGAAAACCAGCACTGTGTGCTATTGACGTACCAGAGGAGAATACAGAAAATAAACTCAGAACTGAAAAGCCAGTAAAATAGGATGTTAAATGAATTTTTAGAATTCTGTCCCTTGATAAAGTCAAGAGCATTTTTGTTCCCAGTAGTCAAGAGCATTTTTGTTCCCAGTTCTGAACGAGAACAACACTTCAGCTTTTTCTCTGAAATAAAACTGGAGCTTTTTCCCCCCCAAAAAACTGGTATCTCTGTTAACAAAGGTGAGAAGACCAGAGTGAAACTGAGGAACCAAATCACTGTCTGTCTTCTCTCCCAGACCTCATGGAGGCAGAGTGGGAAAACCCCAACTGTTGTGGTCCCTGCTTTGCCTGACCTGTGCCTGGGTGGCTCTGGACAGGTACCATGTCCCCAGTCCTGCTGGGGTTGGTGGGGGGATAAGGATAAGGCTGGGAGAAAGTGGTGAGGATGAATAACAGGTTATGGAAACCACTGTAGTTGCACTCCCTTTCACAGATCTGCTGTCCTCTGGTCTGGCAACCCACTCATTATAAGGAGGTTTGGGGATGAAGAGAAAGAGCATCTTAGTCTTTGAGATTATCCTCTCATTCAGTGCAAGAACTGCGTGGACGGTAGGTACCAGGCAGGGAAGATCCTGACGTCTGTGTCTTGAAAGCCACCCTCCTTCTGGAGACTGATTCAAAATGCATTTTACATACGTACACACACAAGGGTTAGGAGGGAGGTATGACAAGAAGTGAAACGTGCCATAATCTTCCTCACCCAGATCTCACCAAGGGAAACAGACTCCCAATTCAAAGAGGCAGATGCACAGATGCAGCTCTCTAGAGCTACATTGCAGATACAAGTGTTTTTGCAAAGAAGCAACAGAAGGCTTGGCTATTCTGGGCCATCTTCCTATACTGCTGTTTAGGAGTAGTTTACATTTCTTCAAGAAATGAAAGCGCTTTTAAAGTATTTTTTTTTAATGATGCTGTCAAACTTTGCAACTGCAACTTCTTTTTCCCTCTCTTCCTTAGTTGATTAAAGGAGAAAATCAGGGGAAAAAAAAAAACCCTAAACTTTTTCCAGAATAAAATGAACTTTTTTTCATGTTTTCTAAAAAACCCTACATTGCTTGCCTTTGGTTTTGGTTAGTTTGTTTTTTGTTTGGGTAGTTTGTTTGGGGATTTTTTATTATTTTCCTATCTTGCAGAAGAGGAAATCTACACTCACCCATCTTTGCTGATATTTTAGGCCCTAGAATGCCAGAAAAATTTTAGTGGTGAATTTTTCTGGCTTTCTTGTTTGTTTAAAACTCTTCATTACTGGTGTATTATTCAATATCTGAAATATTAAAACCAGAATAAAACGTAGTTTTTCTTGTTAAAACAACAAATACATGAATTTTTAGTGCCAAGGTCTTTGGCCACTTACCTACAGCACATTCACAGCTGCCATTTTTCCTACCCTACTACATAGTTATTTTTGATACAATTTATCATGCCAAACAACTATCTTTAAGAATTATCTGACTGAAACAACGGTTTTTCACAATATGTGCTTTCTGTTTTAACATCAGAACTCCTACTGCTATAGATAACGCCTATGTGCTGAGAAGAGCTGACAAAATATTCAATGAAGCTTTTTTTTGAGAGAATCTGGCACTGGTTTTAGGACATTTGCGGTGAACATCCCGCATCATTTAAAACATCTCACTGAAATTCACTTTTTATTACAAAAGATCTTTTTTCAAATCAACATGACTTTTCATTTCAAAAGGGATGCTAATGGATAACAAAAAGAAATGAAAATAAAAGAATCCCTGACTTGACAAAATGCAGGTTCCCCCACCCCCCTGGTTTTGTAGATTCGTGGTCCCCAAAATTTTTCAAGTTATGCAACATTTGTAAAACATTGTAGCAGAAACATTTGAATTATAACTATGAATATGACCTTAATTACTTCACAATTCTCGTAAATGTGAAAACAGCTCCCCTGCCTGCTCCACGGACCAGCACAGCCACCCTCTCCCAAGCAGAAGAGGATCTGCTTGGACATTTGGAAATGTCTTGCCTGTTTGCACTACTAAAGAGAATCAAAGCCTCAGTACTCCTACTTCTTTTTTCATTCGAGGGGCAGATCAAAACCATTCAGATTTCCTAAACAGATGGCATCGTTTTCAATTGTGACTGCACTGTCTTCATGTGTCCCGTGTACCGTACAGATTATTCCACACAAGTGCTTGCTGGTGGCGGACCCAGCAGCACGTTGTGCCTTTGTTCTGCTCCTTGGCACTTCCATAAAGGCCTCCCCTTTGGAGTAGTACAGGCTTTCTGTTGCATCTATGTCAGCAGCACGTGTGAAGCCCTGCCATGTTTTAATGGTATAAATATGAAGGAAAGACAAAGCAAATAGAACAATAAATAGGGACACGCTCTCCCCCTGTTGCTATTGCTAAGGTACTATGCGTCTTAAGCTAGGAGTGCCTGCTAGAAAGGTGATTTGGGTGTTGGGGTGTGTGTGTGTGTGTGTTATAATAGCGAATTATTATTTTGTTAAAGCATCACTTATACCTGGCATCTGCTCTGCCAGGTTTGCCAAGTAGATGTGTTTGCACCGTGGGATCCCTGCCCACCCACCCCCACTATCCGGCTGGAGTTCACATCAAGGCAGCACCGTGAACCAGGTCCTCCTGGTCTGAGGGGGCACAGCCTCCAGCAGCTAAACTGAAGGGGTGTAGTTTGTCCAAAATAACATTCTTGATGTGTATGTTTTGAGCTCTGAAAGTGGTTAGGGCTAATTGCAAATAGCAGCTTTGCTTCAGCTGCAATCTGTTTTCTGTTTTTCCTTTTCTGAACACTCATGCAAGTTAAGCATATTGTAGGGACTGTCCACTTAGTATGTGTCTCTGAATGAGCAAAGGTAGTCACCTGTAGGTAGGAGGCTGTCCTGCTTCCTCAGAGTGGTCCCTCCGCTTGTAGGGTGACAGCCATCAGGCAACAAGGACAACATTGCATCTTAAGGAACCAAATTTACCTACTTGTTTTATAACCCACTGACAAAAAATGAAGAATAAACACTTTGTAAACCAAAACCTTTTTGGATTAGTATCTTGTAAGCAGGAAACACAAGGCAGAAATTGTCAATTATCTGAATAATTCAGCCAGCCCCTTTCCCTGTGTACATAGCTCTCTTTGGAGGAAAATGCTAAGATTAAATTACTGAGGGTAGATTACCATCAATTTTATTGCCTGTGTCTGAATCATACGGTCACCCCCACAGTACTAAAGTAACTCAGGGCACTGAAGTCAATGGAGGTAGGCTGCTTTACGGCAGCAGAGAAGTCTTCCTATGCCTGCACCAATAATAGCTATGAAAAAAACCTCAAGTGGGTTTACTCATGGGTGAGGGAATGTGGGTGGAAACAGTTTCTTGGTAAATCTAAAATCCTGGCCAAGGATCCAGAAGGGGATTATTGTTACAACGTCCTCTTATGAGCTGTGCTGAACTGAGCTTGTTAGAAAGGTGTTAAACTTCCCTTTGCCAAGAGCACTTTGCAATAATCAGTTTATGAAAAATTTGATTTGGCAGCAAACTCTTGGCAGTTTCAAATCAACTGTACCTATTATACCCCAGTCACAAGTGGATGGGCAAAGGTGGCTCAGCACATCAGTCTCTCCTCCCCGGCCCTGAAATTTGCTCAGCAATGCTGGAGGAGGGAAGAAACAGTGTTGTGTAACTAGTCTCCAAAACCCAGACAGCCATTAAGGATTAGAAGGAGAAAAAAAGTCAGAAACAAAAGACAGCCAGCTGCAAAGCTTCTGGCGGGAGCTCCCAGGTAGAAAGTCTGTTTGCGCAGGCTTCCCAGGGCAAAGAAAACATCCTGTGCCCTGTCACGACAAAATATTCACCCCGACTGGGAAAAATGTAAATGATGTTGAAGTGATAATGAGCACTCAAGTGGATTTCTTCTTGAAATGAGTCACAGCTGCTGTCAAAGCTCCATCAACCTGATTGCTGTAGCAGGGTGAGGAGAAAGCTCTCAGGAATGCCACCTGAAAGCCTTTTCCATGGAAGAGTCATCCCACCAAGCCCAGGCAGGGGTCTAGCAGCCCAGAACACAGTGAACATCTTCCCCATCCAGCTGGGAACAGGAATTCCACCTGCGTCCTCTGGGGAGGAGCAAAGGTCCTGCCGCACACGCAAACCATTGTGCTATCGTGCATTGCTGTGCCCTGTTAGTAGATTCACAACTGTTTTTCCACTAGAAGGCATTACTGGGACCAGGGAGAATAGGCTGGAGAGGAGACAGATGGTATTTTCTCTCTAATTTTGGTGTTTGAGAACAGAATTTGCACAGTTTGTTCCTCAGTCAACCCTTACTTTCAGGATAAAAAACTGTTACCTGCCAGAACATGAATGGTTATAAAACATGCAATCAAAAAAAAAAAAAAAAGGAAAAAAGCTTGCAGAGGGCGAGCTTTTATCTTAAAGAGCTACCAAATTTGCATTCCTGAGGTCTGATGCTATGGTTATTAATCAGATGCTTTGGGAATATTAAAGACTCTTTCTCACTAATATCAAATGTGAATGTCCTTTCTTCCTCAAGTTTTCCCAACAGATCTTTGAAGTCCTGGAGTTCCTCTCATTCTTAATGCACACTGTCATTATCGTGTATCTGCACAGGTCTTCTTTACACCTGGAGTTTTCTATCTTCCCTTCTCCAGCAGATCTCCTCTTCTTTTAGCTAGGGCTCTCTTTCAGGTAACTGCTATTCTAAAACCTAATTTGCCCACTTATATTGATACGTGCCTTGAGAATAACAGAATCTGGAAGCTCAGCCTGACATCTGCTGTGCCCATGCTCTGCTAACTTACATGGCATTATCCTGTCATGGGAACCTGCAGCCTAAGTAAAAGCTCCAGCTGCAATTAAGTGAAATCTCCTGCTCCATTTGAGGTAGCCAAATGAATTTATGTTGCTCATTCCCATCTTCCCAGCTGTACTGAGGGAGAAGCAAGGAGCAGGTGAGAGTTCTAAGGTGCACGGGCAACCCTTGTGCAGAACGAAGCTGCTCTTCCTTCCTTTCTGGGTAGAGCAAGCTGGTTCTAAGGTACAGGAGCCTTTTCAGGGATAATGCTGTAAAGGGAGCGTGAAATAGTCTGCTGACAAAGTGACAGAACTAATTCTCGTAAGACCTGAGAAAGCCATGGACAAACCTTTGGAAATACTGGGTGAGAAGGCAAATGTTATTCTATATATGCAAAACACAGGCCCCTGGCAAATCACGTTTGCTCCAGGAGCACCCAATACCACAGCTGTGCTGATGCAGGAATCCCTGGCCTCCTCAGGCCATGGTCCTCTGGCTCTCCCTCACAAGCACACATGCACACTCATTCACATCATCATCTTAATTAAAAGTCTCCAAAATCCAGCTTCAAACCATTCCCCCTTTTCCCACCTCACGTCCAACCAACCACCACTCACTCTGCCGAAGGCGTAAATAGGTCAGGTGTTTCCATAGCCACAGTGAACCACATAAGCAGTTGGGGTTCAGCAAGCAACGTGTTTTTTGGTTTTTTTTTAATCCTTCCAGTGCCAGGTAGCACGAGGTGTGTGGCACCACGCTGACGGTACCTAACTACCTCCTCTTGCTCATCGGCAGTGTGATAGCTGGCACTGTCCTCTTCCCCCCTCAAAAGTGTTATCTCCCGTGAGCTTCAACAGGAAGCTCCCCTCATGGGGTATTGCTGATGAAAAGCACATTTCACGTGGAAAATGTCTCTTTGCATTGCCACTGCAAGTACTAATTGCCAGTTCCAATGCAGCACTGAACCTATTCACACAAGGTGTAATTAAGTTGTGACTCACTGCCGCAGGATGCTGCAGAGGCCAAAAAGTATAAAATAAGCTTAAAGGCAGACTAGACAAATTCATGAGGGACATGGCTAACAAACAGGGTGGTTGGAATGCCCCGCTGTTAGCAAGCGCCTCCTAAAATGCCTGAAGATGAGGAGCTGTAGATGGGAGAGGAGGTTTTGGTACTTATTCCTTTCCCAGAGTCCCTGCTGTTCCCCAGGATCCCAAGAGAGACAAACACATAGTCTCCCACCTCCTCGCTCTGTGTAACAAACAGAAAAATTGGGATGAACTGCGGAGATGACGGCTCTGAATCTGAGCAACGCAAAGGTGTCTCTGACCTTAGTTAATGACCTGGAGGGGAACACCCAGGACACCAACGGGATCAGCCCAGAGTTGCATTTGACCATTTGTCACAAGGAATTTTCTGATATCTGATTTTTTTCTGTGCAGTGATTCATCTGGCTACTATGGCACAGATCAGTTTTCAATCAGGCAAAATCTTTCACACATCACAGACTGAGTTATTTGTCAATAAAATTTCCCATTTAAGACTGATTTATCTCCCTTTCCAGGGACCCGACACAAGGATGCCTACTCTGGCTGGTGTTGCTCATGAAAGATCTGGCTGGAAGATTTTCCCCATAACCTGTCACCTCAAACCACCCCCATCTCACCTGTGATGCTCACTGAAGCCTCCCTGCAATGAAGAAGAAGGTTTTACATGGAGGAGCCAGACCAAGACTTTAAGCAGGCTGCCTTGGTGACCAGCCTGCCTGGGGAAGCAGGAGCCATCCCTGTTTCCCCATCCTGTAGAGCAGACATACCAATCTCTTCTGCAAATAGTGAAGCATATGGACCCCCGATATGAATACTGCTACAAAATTAAAATAGTAATTGAAATATTAATAATTCTAAATATGCTATATGATCCTGGGATTTCAGTTCAGGGTCTAATGGCACATGGTGGAAATATTGCAGTTTCTTGGGTCCCTTGTTTATCCTCTGGGCTAGCAAAGGAGGAGGGTCCACACCAAGACCTCCTCTCTCATGTAACCAAACACAGCCCAAACCTCCACAGAGGAAGCCTGAGCTTTCCTGACAGAATTCTTCTACTATAAGCTTACTCGGATACATCCTTCTCTTAAAAAAAAAAAAGTCTTCTTAGTTATACTTCCCACCTTTTGGCAGCCTGGCTTACCACAGGGACTATGATCGTATTGCCTGGGCCATGCTGAAGCCAATGATGCCCTCGATGTCTGTTCACCCCTCTCAGCAAGATGGGGCCTGAAGCTTTTGGCCTTGCCTCCTGCCAGCACCACTGTCACAAATAACTGATGCCAATCAAAGCAACAGCTCTTGCTCTTGCCCCTCCACGTGTCTTCTACTCACACAACCAACAGGGCTTTAAATACAGGGTGTTGTTGAGGACCTGACAGTTGGGAAGGTAACAACCGGCTCAGCTCCCTGCTCTTCTCCAGTGCATTGGCTTGACACTGCTCTTACACTCATGTGTCTACAAGCGTGAAAAGGGAAAGGATTTTACTTTCAAGGCAAAATTCCTCAAAACTTAATTGTTATGTGAGGTTTTGTATTTAGCCTCCAGTCTTTTGCAGAAACCTGATGAGCATAAGTTCCCAGTTTGAAAATATTGATTTTTTTTTTTAATCTCCTCAGTACATTTTTTTTTTTTCCCTAAGTGAAATAAGAATCAGTAGAGATTTTCTTGTTTAACAGCTTAAGATCTGGCATAATATACAAGTAGCACCTTGTCAGGACAAATAAGCTTTACTTACTCATTGGCATTAGCAATGTCCACGCAGCCCCAGCGTGTTGTTGTTTTAGCTCATTACTGCACTGTCAGCAAAAGGAGAGCTGTAGGGCTGAAATTCAACCCCAGATATGTGTGCGCTGTTTGGAGTCTGCAATGGGGAGCAGTGTTATGGGTGGCTGTAAAAATGTTCTTCGGAAAGTCAAAGAGGACATAGCATGGGTGGCAGCAGACCTGGTGCTCCCCTCTAACTTTTTCTCTCATCTTCAAGAAATAGGATCCCTCACCTGTTAAAGTGGGGATAATCATATTCACAACTACTCTGTAAAGCATACAACATCTACAAATAAAAAGAACAGTAGCAGACCAGATAAAACTACTGCCATTAGTTAGCAGTCTTCCACGGAAACTTTCTTTATGGCTCAAACAGATTCTTATAATTAAGATAAATATGATATTGGAACCAATATGTGTTGTATATAATTACCTACAGCACACCCCCTCCCACCCCATATTTCCTCCACCCCTATTTCTCTCTTATGTAAAACCGAGCAGTCTTGCTTATCAACTAGATCCAGCCCTATTAGGGTTATCTGTAATAGAACAAATATTTGATCATATGGTTTAGGGAACAAAGGATTAATGAGGAGGCATCGTAATGCGATACTGTGGAAACTATATTGCAGGATTTAATATTGTATACTCCAGTGGTCAGAAACTCCTGCATTATAATCCGGTGATGCCAGTGCTGCACTGAACAGCAAGTAATCCTAAAATCCAGTTAGCTTTGGCTTAGTGTACTGCAGCAGCACAGGAAATAATAAGAATCTATCAAGTCACACTGAGCTACCATAGTTATGGGACATGTTAAGGAAAAAATTCTTTTGTTTTGCAGGCCTCACTTTCTAAATGCCAGCACTCAGTAGGCCTATATAACAACTGCTGGGCCATTGCCTAATATTGTAAGTCAAATCAGAGGTCACTACATGCCTATTCCAAAATAGCCCTCCGTCCCTGCCAAGCCCTAAGTCCCAGAAACCTTTATCATAGATGAGAAAATTGGGAGATACGCAATCAGGTGCACAAGAAGGCATTAAAATGACAAAGCTTCTAAAATTACAGACATATGAAAATACACTTAGTATGCCATTTAACGTCAATGCTGATTTTATAAACACTCTCTTGAACAGTTCTAGTAATCCCCCTGTAGACACCAGCACCCCAGCTGGGAGGGGACATTAAATGCTCTTTTGGCCCCTCCCTTATTCGCTAACACCACCCATCCCAATTACCAGTGGCCCACAAAATCTCACTTTTTTAGCAATGTAAACTCCGGAGACTAGAGCTTGACTGTGTAAGAGAGCTCTTTTGGGGTGATGGTGGTGTTTTTTTCTGCAGGACAGTTGTCTTCTAAACATGGACAGCAGGATAGCTGCCATTACATGGAGTGGAATTCTTGAGGGGGAAAAAGCCACCAAAAAAAAACCCACTGGAAGTGTTCTGAACTGCTTTGTACAAGACTCGAGGCTAGGCAGGTAATTTTAGTGCTGTCATTCTCTGGCTGCTCACTAACCCTCAGACACATACTGGGGGAAAAGAAAAAATCAGTATGACATTTCTTATGCATTTCCTTCATTCCTTAGGTGTTTATAAGGAAAATAAAAAGGGGGGGACGGACGGATGACACACTTTCACTGATTTCAGGGGGTTGTGGGTAAGACTTCTGAAGCTATCTCAAAATGTAGAAAATATATAGCCAGTGTATTCTCCACATTCCTATTTTTGTTTTGGTTTAAATAAGAAATAGTAACCTCTTTCTTAAACAATCCCTTCCAGATTGATAAATCAATTAACAGATTTCTTAATCAAAGACTTTACTAATTTTGTTAGGCTGCACCCAGGTAATATTTATATATCCAACAAAAACTAGCATGGAGAGCTTACCTAATTGGCCATTGCAGTAGCAGCAATAGAGGTCTGTTTTCTGGTATTCAACTAGAAATGACCAAGAAAGAAAAATACATACCAAAAGAAGAAAAAAAAAAAAAAAAAAGGAGGAAAAGAAGTAAAATACTATAGAATATGGTAAACAGGAACACTTAGAAACTCCAGGGCAGAAGTTGAGTCTGTGGTCCTCTGTGTATTACCATGTATCACATAAAACGCGACAAAGCCTGGGGCAAACCATCTGACTGTCCCAATCCTCCTGGCAGCCCTGATAAAGTGCAAGAAAGGACAGTGTTTTAACCATGGGTACAGTGGTGGGGCCTCAGCTCCAGACAGTGACATTAGACAAGCTGCAAGGGAAGTTGTTTTGTAACCTTAGTTATGACAACTGAGAACCTACAGCTGCAGCAGCACTTGACTTGGATCTGGATCAGCATTAGATTACACTGACTGTGTGCAGGAAACAGTGTTGTCCATACCCGGGTATTACAACTAAGAGTCCCTGCTTCCCTACCTTTTTCCCTTAGAGAAAGAAAATCAGAAAGTATTTTTGCTTCAGCACGGCCTGGAGGATCTATAATGACACCATCTTATTTATTACCCATCACTGCTATGCAAACATTTCCTACTGTGTCAGAGCAACCATTTATTATATCATTTCTCTCTGAGGTCTCAATGTCATCCATCACCGGTAGTCACCTACCCTGCTCCCACCCTGGGTCTTTGCACTGCATGGGCATCCACCACTGTGGATGCCAGGGGCCTGTGCTGCTCCTGTTTTCCATTTCATCTCTCTTCCATTACCACTTGACCTGCCAACGTGCTGCAAAGGGTTCAGTGGGGCACCTGCTTTATAAGCCTCCTCTACCAACGTCCTCTCAATATCAGAGATGCCAAACTGCCTGTCTGAGGAACACCTCATGCCCTTCTCCCTTTGAAAAGAAATGGATGGAGATTTCATTCCCTGTGAGTAACCATGCTGCCGTATTGCCCTCCCCTCCGTGCAGATGTATGGACACCTTTAGCCTGAAGACTGGGATACAGAGATTTTTACCTAACCTTTCTTAATCACTGCAGGGAAGAGGTGGGAGTGTAAGCAAAGGTGCAGTTGCCATTGTAGCAGCAAGGGAGAGGTGGCTGAACTTGCCATGAAAGTTACAAGGGAAACCTAGCATTAGATCTGAGGCAGACCTAGATTCAAAACAAAGGCACCTAAATGTAATCACTTATTGTAAGAGCATGTTAACATTAGCCCAGTTTGCTAGTTAAGTTTGTCAATAACAAGTCAGGCAAGAACAGGAGGCACCCAGACAACAACAGACTCGGCTCCATGTGGGTACATCCTCCCTCAGACCTGCCCAAAGGATGGGTCATGTAGCCCACTTAATTACCTCTACAACCTTCGGTAAGATTGTTCACGCATTTTTTTTTATTTTTTTTTTCTGTGTTTCCAATAATTTCCCCTCCCTCTTTGTTTTTTAGGAGGTGAGATTTTGTAAACAGTACACAACTGTAGCTGTAAACAAACTTGTCTGGAAATTGCCTTTGCTCCAGGGAGCATCTGGTAGAAAATCTGCCCCAGTCTTCCCTTCTCAGTCTCCCTGGCAAACAGCCTTTCTCCCTTGCTCTTTGTCTCTAGACCTTGGTGAGGAGGGAACAGGCCATCATCAGATTTTCTGTGCCAGAAAGGGAAAGAAGTGTTCCTTTACAATTTCACAGAAGTGCAGGATTGTCAATATCTGACTGAGGGATACCTTGCTTGCATGCTTGGTTATCACCAGCTTCACCAACAGTGGTCAGAATCCTAATGGGGTCAGTTTTATAAGTAGCTAGGCCATACCTTTGTATGTCATAGAAATCATATTCTCAAATGCATACATGTATGTATATACTCCCAGGGCATAGGAAAAGGCAGATGTTTGTAATGGTTCAAGAAGCAAAAGAGGTTGTCTTCCTCACTAGCTAGCTTCCTCGCTCACCAGTGTATGCCATTGGAGTATATTCTTCTATTTCCTCAACACCAAAGTAAAATAACTGACCAGGTTGTGCGTTTACAGCAGCTGTGGGGATACCCATACTGCTTAGAAATATAACTGGATTTTCTTATAATATGTTGCAGTGACATTAAAAGCTATATGCCCGAGAAATTAGTAGAACGATGGGAGGGTAAGTTATGAGTATGCTGTACTACATAACGTAATACAGGAGCCCATAAACCCTTAATGTCAGTTTCCTATGAAACCGATACATAATTCTAATTTTAAAAAGAACTGTGCGGATACAGCAATCACTGTATGACCTGCTTGGTATTGAAAGGTCAATTGTAAAACTTACTTGGATATGCCCTCTAACTTCCATCCAAGATAGAAGTCAGATTCGATTTGCGTACAAAGCGGGAGAAACATTATATTCCTCTCAAGCCTTTGTAACACTGAGAATTTTCTCATAATGGTTAAATAAATAAATAAACATTTTATTAATGTGCTGTCCTGTCCCCAGCACCGCTGGAGATTCACATGCTCATTTTTGCTTTCATTCCTGGGTGCAAGACCCTTTGCAAGGCATCAGAACTGGCTCTCCAGGGACGCAGACTGCTGCACCTCTCCTGAGAGACTCTTAGCTGCTGAGCTTGGCGACAGTGAAATCCACTTTCATCTTGCATTAACAAATGGCATCAAATTTGCAAATGGCTTCTCTGTGAGCTGCTTAGAGAGGCACTTTCAAAGTGGCAAATAAATTAATTTCAGAGGGAGATGGCCATGTATTTTCCCTGTGCCTTGGTGTATCTCCCTTCAGCAAAACACCAGCCCTTGGCACCGGCCCGTCCATCCCTGTTCGGGAGCCCCAACCCAGGCACGGCTGAAGCGCTGGTCTGAGGCGCAGCACGTTCTGCTTCATGTATCGAGAGAAATAGAAACCAGGGTGGGTGGGTGGGGGGAAGCAGAGAGGGAGCCAGAGAAAAGCTTGTCTGAAAGCATGAGTCAGGGCGTTATGAGATGTATGGGATTATCATAGTTTACATAGTGTCCCCACTGCCAACCAGCCACGTCAAGTCCCCAGCACGGTGCTGGTGGTGGAGAGGTCACGGGTAGCGGAACGCTAATAGTGTTAGAGTAGCCCAGCGTCCTCAGTCAGAGGCACCAGC
The DNA here is from genome assembly GCA_035590215.1 of Microhierax caerulescens. Classification (NCBI taxonomy): domain Eukaryota; kingdom Metazoa; phylum Chordata; class Aves; order Falconiformes; family Falconidae; genus Microhierax; species Microhierax caerulescens. The sequence continues at coordinate 95,448,835 of JAVJGJ010000047.1, forward strand.
CCGGGAAGGGTCTCACAACCCCCCAAGACATTACAGTTCCTGCAGCAAAACGCCTCTGGTGCGCTTTGAGGCACAACCCCACAGGCAATTGTCACACGTAGCACTGAGAAAAGGCATTGTATGTCCTTTTTGTCAAGACCACGTTCAAATTTTAATGGCCTCAACCAAAAACCTCTCCTGGAAGAGACTTAGATCTGGACTGTGCCTAGAGACACTTGAGAAGTTGGAGCTTTCTCATCAGTTCCACATTGCATTTATTTGGCCCATATAGCACTTATTTATTTCACAACTCCCCAAAATTGTTTCATTGTTACCCATGGATGGAAATAGTGAGGACGGTGCAGATCCAAAGCCTGCCACCATCAAGGGAGAGATTCCCACTGATTTCAGTGTTGTTTGCACAAATTTAACTCTCCAAGAGCACTGCTGGGGCCAACCTTCTGCCCATGGTAGTGCACCAATTCAGAACAGAAATCACTGGATTTCAGACAAGTCTCTTTTTTATTTTGACTTTTCCCCTTAATTTAGAAGCAGGAGCAGTATTGGGTTTCCAGCACACAGTAGACTGTCACACTGCAGATGGAGCCTGCTCGACTCCCCAAGCAAACCTGCCTTGCTCTGTCCGTGAGCATGCACATAGGCACCACGCGGGTGCACACACACATTGTTCAGCAGAAGTCACACTGAGGCACACAGATCTCTTCTGATCTGCCTGACAGCCCTGCCTCACCTCACACAATCAACGGAGAAGGGTCACATAAAGGGAACAGGACACTAGGAATGATCCTGTGAAGCTTTAAGAGCCTTGCAGCTCCCCCTTCCTCTCCCCAGCCTTTACGCTAAGTAAACACCACCTGGACATTTTGTTGTTCTTCACAAAACTACTGTGGTTTGGAGTCAGGGGGTGAGGGGGTGGAAAGAAAAAAAAAAGATAGGAAACCTTAAGATAGTCCCCCAAGCAGACCCTTTTAGAGCAGAGCAATAACACTTCTCCTCCCCACAAGTGCAGTCAGCACATTTGATTTCTTTTTCTATATCTCTCCCATGTTTATCATTAAAACATGCCATCACCATCTAATCACCACTGGAATTGAAAATAACTGCACAGGAGCATTCTAAAATTAGAGATTGCAGATTAAATTTAACACAAACCTGAAGTGCTGTGCTTTAAAGACACTACAGCCACCAGATGAGCAAACACAACCCACATCTGCTAATTTCACAGTGCTGATACTTGATTTTTAGTTGGGCAAGTTTTTGTGCATTTCCCCCCTCTAAGAGCAGCGCCACAAACCTGCCAGCCTGAGTGGGCTCTGATGAGACCTTCTCCTTACCCCATCCATACAGCAGGAGTAGTCCCATCCAGGAGCACCCCGTCTTTCCACTCCAGAGGAATCACAGTTTGCTTCTCCCCGCAGCCTCCCTGAGCGCCCACTGCCCCGCTCCACGTCCCGCAGACAGCTGGGGCCAGCCCGGGGGGCTGGGGCATCGCAGCAATGGGACACAGCCCATCCTGATATAATGGAAAGGCCAGTGCCAGCGCCAGCATTGGTCTGGGCGGGATTCCAGCGTGGCGGCCGTCCTGCACCTGTCGCAGGGCACCAACCAGGGCAATCAGCTGCGTGGCTAATATTAACCACCCGCACCGCCAGCACCAGGGAAGCGCAGCAGGGACAGGAGTATGATCCAGGCACAGAGCAGCTTGTGTGGAAATGACTGTCCAGCTCAGCCTTTAGTTAAAAGGGAAACAAAAATAAGAGTGAATATCCCACTGGACGCATAACCTGTGCAGAATTCCCAGAGCCCTGCATAGTCCTTCACTGTTCATCACATTAGTCTGCATTTCTCTCCAGCAATGGTTTTGGTCCTTCCAAAGTTGCTGGCCACAGATAGGAAAGGATATATTTGTATTTAGTGCCTCTGCTACCTTGGCACTGACAACCTTAGGTCCTCCAAGAGCCAGAAGAGAAATACCAGGGTGAGCCTCAGCTGTGCCGAGGGTGATGGTCGCACGATCGCACTACTTTGTGGCATGCTTTGATTTCTGGCTACTGGGAAAGCACCATGACAGACAGTGCTGTTACACAGAGCAACAAGGTAAAAGAAGCTAGTGCTGTAAGTGACTCATAAAAACCAGAATGGAGAAAACCTTCCTCATCAGCATAACCTGCAATGATAACAGAACATTAACATCCTGCTTTAAATAAAACACCCACAGAACTGGGCCACTTTTTTTTTTTTTTTAAAGGAACTTTTGCAACACTTTATTTCCTCTGCCCCATGGATATTGCAGGGGTTTCCAGGCACCAGGGGATGCGATGAAGGCACGCACTGCAGCAGCGGTAAGCACCAGAGGGCAGCTTAAATATGAACGTGAGCTCTAACTCCAGATTCTCCGACCAAGCGGTTTACAGCAGATCTTCCATAGTCCTAGCTGTAAGCTTCTTTGATGCATCCATTTTGTTTCCATTAAACAACTATGTCAAAGATGAAAGGGGTGGAAAGCAAGATCCACAAGGCCCTGCTTTCTGCAAGACCTATACGGAGGGCATGGGACCCAATGGTGGCAGCATTTATGGAGAAATATAGGTGGAAAAACTCTTATACTGGGTTGTGAAAGGTGTAAAGTCTCACTGCTGGCTTCATGCTGGCTGGATTGTTATTTTAAACCATGTCAGGGACCAGATGGTGCCTTTTTTAAAAAATGTGATTATAAACTAAAATTTAAAAATGCAGCAGAAGTGTTTGTAAAACTGTAGGAGCATTAAAGGGACAAACACTAACAGTAAAGGTAGAGAGACCTTGGCTTCTGAAGAAGCAAGCTGCTGCAGTCTGAGAAAGACAAAATGAAGCTGGATGTTTCCACTTCTGCAAAAACGTGGGACAGCTAAATTAGAGAGAAAATGTGACACAGCTGAATCCCTACATTCCCTTTGCATTCTGTGAGTAACCTCTTTGATCCCTGGGGAAAAGAAACTTTACTAACTTCCACATCCAAGTGTCTCTTTTGATAGTAATACATAGATCAGGCGAAGATCTGGGCAGGTTCTCTCCTTTACTACTAGCTGTATTGTTTTTTTACCCGACCAAATCAAGATGGGCTCACCAGACTGCAATATGCAAGTATTCTCTACTCATTCAAGTAATTCAGTTTATAAAAAATGTTTCCATTTAGCCATAACGTGTACCTTTAGGTTAAATATTTATAACATAATTAATGTTTAAATCAACTGGCATTATTAGTAGATTTGGAAAATTCTCTTTGTAGTTTGCAGCCTTTCAGAGAACAGATGTTGGGTGATGGAAGCTACGTAATTTCTCTTACGGAATGTGGACTCAGGTCCACTTCTTCCAACCCTTCTAATACATACCAAAATGGAACATGGAAGCCTGCTTTATCCTTATGTGACATAACCTGTTAGGTGACCACATGCGACCACCTATATAAACAAATAACTTTAATTATTCTTTGCTTTGTTCAGTTTCTGTCAAAGGCATGGAGCTTCCTCAGGAAGAAAATTACAACCTTCCTTAAAAGAGAGAAGCACGAGACATCAGTTTAGTGATGGGTATTTGCGGCTAAGGCATGGGTTACATATCCATTTCAGGAAACGTGCCCTTAGCTAGACTCCTTATCCAAATAATTCAAGATCAAGTGAAGACCTAATGTAGATACAAAGCTTGAGCGCAGGTACGAGACTATCTCACCTCTGCGCGTATTGGGATTTAGTTGTCTGCTTTAAAATTTTATGATATATATAGGATAAGGTGCCCACATCTGACATTAGAGGGTAAGCATATCAGAACAAAATTCAACATGCAAAGCCATATTTTCCCAGATAGTTATAATAAACAACAGAGATATTCAGGAAACTACTTATTTCTTTCTCAGTCTCAGCTTCCAGCATTCTGCTTTGCAGTTTAGCAGCAAGCCAACCATTCCTGCAGGCATGGTGTGTTCCCTTTATGGCCACCACCTAGTTGTAATTCAAGAACCTGAGCACAGCTGGTATCATCACTCAATATTGTGCAAGCACTCACAACATGAAACAAGCTGCTCAGACTCTGGCATGAGGCTAGTGTTGGACCTGGATGTGCCTGCATGCAATTCCCACAAGAGATTTTACTTTACTATTGAGTCTTCTCACATATATGTTGATATTCTTTTCTTAGGGTATCACAGATTTTCTAGCAAGTCTGTGGTCTCCTATACTGTTGTCAACATACCTTGCTATGCACTATCACAAGAATCAGTATTACAGTAATGAAAGGATAGTCCAGCTCCTCAGACCCCTGTATTTTGAAACACACACCCAAGGATATGAGAGGACAAAACTAGGTATGAACAGATCCACAAGAGCTGGACACTCAAAAGCCACATTTGGCTTCTGCTTTGTTGTGGAGGTGCCTCTAGTTTTTGCTTAAACTGTTCCAAATATCTGTAACTGGGTGTACCGGGTTGTACTTCATTGCAGCAGTACTAAATGTCTGGGACTGTAGTTTATATTGAAGATTAGGTCAACCAAGGTCACAGCTTACATCTCTCTCCTTCCCTCCCCCCCCAAAAAAGAGAAACAACTAGCACTGACCCTGAAAACAGTCTCTGCAAAGTGAAGTCATTCCCTTTGAAACAAAAGGGGACATTTACACATCAAAACTCCTCTAGAT
>JAVJGJ010000047.1:95453512-95556147 GCA_035590215.1 Microhierax caerulescens
CTCTCTCCTTCCCTCCCCACCCTCCCCCCATCCCCCAGCACCTGGCAATTAGATCTGTGAGCCAGTATATGAAAAAAAAAAAATGTTAGGTTGCTCTTCCCTGTCTAAAGGGAACCAAACCCAACAAAAGGTCCTACCTACCAAGCTACTGCTACAAAGCACTCAGAGGGAGATGTCTGCAGTTTCAAACTGTTGCTATTTTAGTAGAACAGGTAGAAATAATTTTTATAAGACAAAACCAATATGCAAGTTTCCAGCCAGCCTGTAGATAAAAGGGAATATTTGCATATTTCTGCAACAGGACATTTACCTTGGCAGAATGCCTTAATCACTAGACTAGAGACTTATTTTTGAACCATTACCCACCCTTTAATTACCCAGACAAAAATGTGAATGTTTTGATGTATATCCTCATACGTGGTTACTAATAACGATCAAGTTTTTGTTCTGTTACAGTTTAAGTATATCAGTTAATCTGAAAAACAGCAATACACACAGCTCTTCATCCAGTGTGCAGAATGGTGTGTGTGATGTGCGGGGCTGTGTTGTGGGAGATAAGGCTGAGCAGTAGCTCCTCTGAACTGCTCGAGCCCTAGAGTGAGATTTCCAGAATGTCCTAGCTCCATTCCTACCAAGTCTGTAATTATGCCATCTCTACCATTCTGGGGAAGGCGGCATTGATCTTCAGGTTAGCACAAAATTAATTCCAGGCCAAGCCTTATGTGACAGATTGGCTTAATGGTTTCTAAAATAACTCCTCGGGACTTTGCTGCACCTATTGTCAGAGAAGCAGCCCCTCACTGTATCGGAGTGCAGGGGTAGTGGTTGTGAACACACTAAGGCAGGGATCTGTCAGCATCCTCATGCTCCCTTCACTACAATTCAGTATCTTCTACAACAGCAGAGGTCAAGGCAAGAATCTAACCAGACAGTTATGCTGGTCTGCTACTGAGATATCTTAAAGAAATTTATATAGCATGAATTGAAGCAACTGACAGAATCATGGAAGGAAGACAAGCATATTCAAAACTACACTGTATATTTACCTGCAGTTGAAAGCACATCTCCCAAACAGCACAGAGGTAAAAAGCTCCAATGCTTTTTGCTTGCAAGCCCAAATAGAAAAGGCATCTCAGAGTCATGCAAAAATGCAGTGAAAAAAATGTTTTAAGTCAGAAAAGGAGTTCAGGAAAGCATGAGGGATCTCATCAGAGGAAATTCATATCATGCCATGCAGAGTATATTTAGGTCCTAGACCAGGAACTCAATACATTTTTCATTTTCATACACTTTTTGACAGGTCCTTGACACTGCATCAATGGAGCAGCATTACTGGCAAAGGCAGCTCCTGGTTCAGCCCTGTATTGAGTAGTGCTTCACAGCAGCTTGTGCAACTCCCACGGCACGCGTATCACCTTTTGGAACCCCCCTGTACCTGACAAAAACTTCCCCAGACACAGGCTTGTGCTGGCCACAGTAAGGTCTCCAAAATTTCCTAGCAATTAGTTCACAATATCACAATTAACAGAATTGCAAATATGTGAAGGCAGGGAAATGAGGATACACAGGCAGAGAATAGATGTCAAAACTCACATAAAATTTGGGGCATGGAAGACAAGAAAGAGAACGGGTGTTGAAGAGGTAACACCGGATTGTGACCCAATTTGTAAACTGATGTGGCATGGGGGAAGAAATGATCCCGTGGCCTCACATCTTTGCCTTTCCAGACCAACACAGCTTCGCCGATTGCATCTCAGCCACCAGGGACTTGTGCAACTTCTGCTGTTTGACAAGAAGCTAGCTGTGTCGATGAGCTGACAAATCCAAAATGCCTCCCGCCCCCAGCCCCTGCTGTGTGCCAAATTGCTATGTGTGCGCTTGTTCACCACTTAGGATCCATCTTCAGAGGTTGCCAAGAATGCCCCCCTCCCAGTCTCTCCAGCACAAAAAAGCAAGCAGAGAGAGGGAAGCGGGGGGAGATGGAGAGGCAGAAAGAGAGGGAGGGTGCTGTGCGCTTAGAAAGCCAACTTTTATTTTTAGAGACGTGAAGCAGTGCTTGAGCACAGCTTGTTTTCACCCCAAACAGAAAAGATTGCTCCCAAAAATAAAATAAATAAATAAAAAGAAACAAAACAAAAAACCCCGAGGTGGCAGCTTGGCATTAGGCGGGTACCTAAAAATGCCCTTGAATGATGCAAGAGCCTAGATGAAGCAAGAGGGAGAATTAAGAAGTCTTAATGAGCAGAGGTCAGGGCACACATAGAACCCTTGCAGGTGCCTAAGTGGCAACCCCCCTGCCCCCCCTCTAGCCCGAGGGGCACTCGACCCAAAGAGCCCATTCACAAAGCAGCTCACCCAGAAAACAGGCAGGCAGGCTGCTGCAGCAGAGGTTTGGGGAAAGACCACTTGGTTTAACCCACTACAGGTGCCGTGATGCGGTCCCAGATTGCTGTTTAGACCTGGATTTAGTGAGTGCTGCGGTCCTGCCAGGAGGAGGACTTGTGTTGAATTGCACCAGCTGAAGAGAAGAGGCAGCAGAGACGGACGGGGGAGCAGCAAACACAAGTGTGCGACAGGAGCTCCGGCCTCGGTACCTGCCTGATACAAGCTGCCAGCAAAACCAAAGGGTCAAAGGATGAGGCACTAACGATTGTAGATTAACGAGAATAAGTACATCTGAAATACGCCTGGTAGGAAACAGGATTGTATCGGCGTTATACAGGTACATGTATCTGTGTTCTGGTTGCTTTTACATATACGTTGTTCTACTTGACACAAGGCAACACGTGCAAAAAGAAGCTATTCTGACTGAACTGAAAAAATACATCAAGCCAAACACAGTTCAATTCTTGTGAATTCTCAGTCTCTCAGAAAAACATGTTTGAATGGTTTCACGGATCATTTTGGGGGACCTTGAGACTTTTCTGCCTCTTCTTAAAAGAGCAGGGACTTCAAAACAACACTAAAAAGAGGAATACATATCTTTCCAATTGCTCTTCAGACATCCATGTACTGCAACAGTCTCCTTCTTCATTCCTCTTTTGGTAACACAGAACGAGTTTCCACAAGTCATGAGGGGAGAGGTGACACTGAAGACTAGCAGGGCAGCAAGAAGCCAGCTCCTCTGCAGAGGTGGGCCCCTGCACAGCACGGGCGCTTGGCAGAACGCACAGGTGAAATGCCAGCCGCCAGAGGTCCGGCTTTGAAGGGCAACTTTAATTTCCAATGCCTGTGTTGGGTTGCTGTCTGGCACAAAGGGAGCAGAGCATCAGGCCCTTATCAAGAATGCTTGACTGGATGCAGCATTACAGCTAGTACAGCAGTTCCTCTATTTATGAGCAAGATGTATTTTCCTGAAATATAACCACTTCCAATCTCTCTTTTTTTTTCTTCTCATTCCTAACCAGCAGAAAAGGAAGATCTGCAACAAAATGGACAAGTCCATCTTTGGATGACAAGGCAGGCTAAGGTTAGATCTCTTCACTGCCAGGAACCTTAAAAACACTCTGAGTTCATTTTTGGAGGGATCCTGTGGAATTTTTAACCTCTCATTTGTGAAATGATACTACCCGCAAGTTTAACAGTGTCAGAAGCCGTTAGCAAATACAAATATCTTCCAGGTGAAGAGCTTTTACATTTTCTCTTTAAAAACGCCAGTGGTTTTATATTCTTAGTGTTCACATTCATGTGTTGGTTAGCAACAGCATTTCCAGCTGCACTGAAAATGTCTTGACAATACAGGGAGGAGAGCAACTTCAAGGCAGCGTTACCAGCCCAGCAAACCATAATTATATTTCACTCACAGTTCCCCTTCCACCCCCAAATTATGTGTGAGGCTCATTGCATTCTGTTGCCAGATCTACCTTTAGCATCACTTACCAGAGCCAACTTACATTTTACCACTGAGTTCCCCTCTTAGAAAGCTTCCTACTTACAAGCAAGAAACAGAGCAAACAAAGATTGCTACTGACTCCAATCCCTGTTTCTAATCTATCACAATCACATCCTACTCATTAGCGTTACTACCTCCAGTTTTTGGAGAGAATAAGACATCCTTGTCTCGCAAAAGTAAATAAATCGGTTTCCCCAATTCATGGCATTTATTCTGTAACATTTTTATTTATAAACAGATTTGCTATAGCGAGTAACAAATTGTTGCCCTACCCCCATCTATATCTGTCACTAGTCCGCTTTAACTAGCAAGACTAACACTGAATTGAACAGACATGTATTAGTCTCTTGATTAGTCTCCAGCCTGGAATACACCGTTGCTGTCAGTCTGGTATTCTTATCTCATGGCCAGTGATTCCTTACATTGAATAAGAACATCTATTTAAATAGTCCTGTATGCTTCTGGAAGTTGCAGCACAAATATAATAAAGTTTATTGTCATCCTCCTGCTGAAGCTGGTTTTATTGGTAACTATTTCTGTGCAAGTCACTTCTGAAGGCTGTGATTTCACCACTGAAATAAAAAGGAGACACGTGAAGAGTGACTTGCTGCCCAAGTCACTTGATCATGGTCTCTCTTAGATGTTATTAGTTTGTAGAGCAGCAGCACTGTATTACAGCTTTCTTTCTCAACAGCTCTGCATAATTTTTTGAGATTGGCACTGCACAAAAAACACGGCATGAAAGATATCTTGAAAGATTGGCTCAAGTGTGTAGAAGATTTTTTTTTTTTTTGCATTCTCAAGTTTGCCTAACAAAACATTTATGCAAAAATACTCACTGTCAAAAACACAGTTCTAAAGATTTTTAAAAGAGTGAAAAGGGGAAGGAAGTTGATCAGTGCCAGACAACTTTCAATGACAACACTTTTGGTCTCCATCCCCAGAGTTCCAAACATCAGACAGAAATGCTGCATTGTCTGCTCTCAACAGTGGAAACCCATCTAGCAAGTCAGCCTGATTTGTGAAAACAAGATCATGGACCGTACTGTGTCATTGCATTTTATGCAAACCTCCCCCCCTCCATCAAAGTTCCAGTGGCAAAGGGAGGGGTGTTCAGCTCTAAAACTGATAGCAGGATATGATCTGTGGGGTTCTGCATAATACCTGAAGGTTTATCCAAAATGGGAAACATTCAGACAAATCTATGAGGAAACTGGCAGCTAACAATTGTTTGTTTCCTCATGCATGACTAGGCATTTTAGAAGCTGCTAGTGACTAAAGAAAAGCAAACAAACATAAATTCCAAAAAAACCCTCCACCCAGCTGCCCCCCGTAAGTCCCCTTCCCCTACAAGCTGGCTCACCCCTGCATTTGCTGTATCAGGGAAAGGGACTGTTTAGGGCAAACAACGGTCAACAGTCAGTTCCGACTCCTTGTCTTCTAACACATGAATGAAAGACGCCAGTCATAGTCTGGGCAGTAAAAATGTGGAAAGTGTTCTGTCAGGGCAGCTGTTGTTCTGTCTCCTTCTTTCAAGAAGTCTGTGAGTTGAACCGAGACACACGCTCACATTTCTTAGTACATAAAGATGAAATTCAGGATTCACCTGAGGAATTGGGATTGCCCGTTTTATGTGCATGTGGCAGCCTGGAGTGGTGTGGTGAGCAGTGCCTGGAAGGTCACACTCACCTCGCAGCCCCAGCATATGGAACAAGCTCTAGAATGCAAACACATTTCTGAAACTCAGACCTAATCCACGTACATTACATGACAGTTAAGCTGCGTTGAAAAAATGTTAGCAATGCAAAGTAGGTTATGCTTGTTATAGCACTTCTCCAAACACAGCAAAATACTGGCCAAAGGAGAGTGGAACAGAGGGAGGCAGTCTGAAATGTCATGGGGAAAAAAACAACAGAGGGGGAGCACAAACCCAAAATCAAGACAGGGCCGGCCAAGGATGCTGCTCCTGCCAGCTGCCTCGACTGCCTGGCAGGTACTGCATCATGCGCTTCTGGCTGAGCATTTAGGAAAGCAAGAGGGCCATGTCTTATTACAATTCCTGCTTGCAACTGTTTAGTAGGACCACCGTGAAAACCCGGGATGGATGATATACTGACGTTTTGGAAGTAAATAGCGAGCTCTTTATTAAAGGAACACCTACTGTATAAGGGAAACAGAAGGCTAATAGATCATGGGCCTCGTGGCGAGTGAAATCAGCACTCATCTTTTTAAATGAGAGACTATGAGTGATAATCACTCTTCCTCATATTATACGTCACTCCCCTTGGTCTTTAAATGACAGTAATAAAGCACTACAGTTTTGGTTGCTGAGCATTATCAATGTATTGGTATATATTTGTATTCTTTAATACTTTTTAAACACTACGATATCAATTTATTTGACATCCCTTCATGCCAGAACCACAAATTGATGAACTTTTAGTTTAAAATGGATGATAGTAGGGAAAGAGAACAGAATGCAGAACATGAGGCAATTGTGTAGCCTGACAATTTATAACACTACCTGCCTTCTGCTGCCTGGTTATTTATAGCTGGGTGGGGAGATAAAGGAAAGAAGGATAGTTGTAGGGAGGACAGCTTAATTTAAAACATTGTCACTTGCTCCTGCTAAAGTCAGGAGTCAGGTTCTCAATACACATTAACAGGTGCACTGCCTCTGAGCAGATCCGCTAATAACAAAATCAATTCAAAACCAAGTGTTCCTAAAAGAAAGATGAATGAAGAGGGAACCAAAAAAAACCCCAAATAGAATACTCTTTAAGTGTGGACCGTGACATTTCAGCTGGGTACTGCTGGCCACCAAGACAGAAATTAAAAGTGCCCCCAGTTTCCAGTTCCATGGCAGAGCAGGGGTTATATATCTGGTCTCAACATGCTAATTCTTCCTCCAAAACTGTCCAGCAGCACAAGTGGGAACAGCCAGAGGCATCAGGATCCTCCTAGGATCCCCAGCAGACAAGTAACACAGCCAGTTACAGATCATCTCTCCATCGGGTTAACAACACACCAAGCCAAAATGCCTCCAGTGACAGAAAGTAATTACACCTTAAATCTGAGGGTAGGCAAAAATAAAGGCAAATCATTGTTTGGATCCAATTATGTGAAATACAGATCACCCAGGTTTGCTATTTTATCTTTTTCCCCTCTCCACACCCACACACTGATTCTCTAGCTGGCTGGGTAGGTATAGCTATGCCCTCAGCTACAATAGTTTATGAAATGTTTTAATGCTTTCAGTATGAATATTTAAGTACTGTCCACCACCAAGTGCATACAAACAGATTAAAACAGACATTATGAATCTAACAAGGGTAAATATCACCACTTGCATTTCAGAAAAAAAATGCGGTATCTTTCCTGGCTATGTGCTTTTTATGGATGCTAAGAATTCATAAAATCTGCTTGCATTAACATAAAAAAAATGAGAATATGAAAGAAATATGTAAAACACCCCCTGAACGCAGCCAGATTTTTCCCTATTCTTCATTTGCATTAATATCAGTCAAATTCATCTGGACTGAAGTCGGCGGAGTTACGCTAATGTAAAAAGAAAAGCAGTCCCATTGCTTTTAACTTGGGCCCTGCTTGTACAGCCATCCATCTATTAGAAAGAAAAAGGAACAGGCACTCAGTCATGGTCCAGACTGTTGTAATAGAAGTGCTGCAAGCTCAAAACTAGAATTCATAAATCCACCATGCATGTACCTTTGGAGCTTTCAGTTCCACACCAGATCTCAACAAAAAATAAAAAGGAAAGTGCCAGAACATTAGTGATATTTGCCATGAGAACAGAAAGCCTCTAAAAAAAAAAGTGTTCCTAACCAAAACACATTGCCATGGCAATGAGCAGTAACAACGCAGCAAGAATCCACTGTCACCAAAAGTGTTCTCGAAATAAAGCACAGCAACACATTAATTTGCAGGCCAAAGACTATCATGAGATCAGGTAATATTATTGCATGACTCTGTCATGATGACAAGGATTTTAAACAGAACAGAAATAATGGGGATGATACCCACATGAACGACATCAATAGCTGAATAAATAATCGTTTCTGCAACTGGTGAAAGCCAGCAAAGCAGCACTCTGGTGATTTATTAGTGCAGAGCAATAATGGGATTTTATCCTTATCCTGCGCTCCCCTTATTCTAATAGAAACATTTGAATAACACATAGCAACTTTCAACATTCTGTGAATGTTGGTTTATTGCTTGGGTTAGGTTTGTTTCTTTCCCCCCCCCCAAATAATCATCATGCTCAAAACAGAAGAGAAAGCATAAACATAACTGAAAAAAATGTCATTTTTATCCCGTTTTTGGAATTTGCTTCCATTGCTGATTAAAACATTTGCCTCCTGTGTTTTCTTTTTAATTTTATTAGGGTTATTTTCCAAAGATCTCACAGAGGAATACTCACTCTTCTATCTGTGACTGGAGTTACTAACACCCAACCCACTGGCAGTAATTCAGCCAAAAGAGAACAGCCCTTTTTGGAGGGCTGTGGATATCTGCTACAGGATGCTGAAACTCTTCTTCCTATACCAATTACAGCTTCAAAATATGCAGAACTGCCTGTCTTCTCCTTTAAATCCAAGCCTTCTTATCCTTCTGTCATCTTCTCCTCCCTATCTCTCCCCTACTCCTCTCTGGGTTTTTTTTTTGAGTAATTTTATTTCTCACTAAATGCCCCTTCCACCACTCCATTCAACTACTGCATTTGTGGGATCTCACAGTAATTTTACAACAGTGCATTTGACAGGATAGTCCCAAATTACATTGTTACCTAGTACTCCAAACACCTTAGAAATGTGGCCAATCCATTCATCAGCAGAGGAGGGTCTCAGGACCCAAGATGCCCTTGCTAACATTTAAGCATGAAAACCACTATAGAGTGAAACAGCACGTCAGGTGGGTGTCCAGGGGGTTAAAAAAAACCCAAACTCAAATATTTAAATATATCTTGCTATAAACTGCATGAACACCTTTTTTTTTTTTTTTGACACTTGTCTTTTTAAAAATATATTTCTGTTTTGACATCCCAGTTCTGAACATATTTCACTCCTGCCATCCCACTGTTTGTGTTTTGAATAACTCAGAACAGATGAAGCGCTGGTCCAGAGACAAGAAATCCTCCAAACATCTGTCAACCACTTCAGCCCCGAGAGCTGAAAGCAAACTCTGCCAGCAGCTCTGCTCTGCCCACCCTGCTGCACTCGGAGGCTGCGGGAGGCGGTTAATCTGCCTTTGCAGCCAGCCAGGCAGCAGAGGATGAGGGAAACTGCATGACTCCAAGCTGCAAGGGTATAGCAGCGGTCTGAGGCTCCCCAGGATGTGCAGAATGGGGCAGGAAGAAGGTGACGGATAATAAAAAGTCCTGACGGTCCTACAGCGATGCTGAAGAGCAGAGGAGTTTAGCATCCTGTATCACAGGTAGGGGCTGGGAAAGCAAAAAGGAAGGAAAATTCATCCTCGTGCGGAAAGCACACTTGTGACTTAGCTGTGATTTTAATGAGACCACAGGCTTTACGCTGGCAATCTGCACAGTTCTCCTACCACGTTACTTCAAGGGTCTCGTTTCTTCCTAACCAACACCTAAGCTCTCATGGGATGAGAAAAGCCGAGGCAAAAGCAGAGACCAGAGAACTAAGGAGGAAAGGGGAAGTGCCTAGAGTTGAAAAATGGTTGAAAAATGACCAGCATGTCCCACACTGGTCTCCAGGAAGCTGGTGGACCCTGCTCAGTGCTGCTGTGCCTGGGGTGTGGGGCAAGGAACACGGCAAAAGCAGGGCTCACAGTGCTTGGGGTCTCCCTCTGGGGCTGCCTCCTCCTGCAGCCCTAGATGGCCAGGAGGGACTGGAAGAGGAGGTCCTGTGACCTGGAGAGCCCTAGGGCAAGCTTTTCCACAGGGAACGTGCTCCCCAGCTGGGGACCTGCATGCAGGGACTCATGTTTAGGGATCTGAACATGACACCACAACTAACCGCACAAACTCCAATTCTAACAGGTTTTCGTGCCCATCTCTGTAACCTACAATTCTCTACAGTCTTCAAGATTACACTCTGAAGACAAAACCCTGCTCCAGGGCTGACAGGACAGATGTCCGGCCCTGGTGCACTCTCCTTCCCAGATGTGCAAAATCACTAGGGACATCTGGAGCACATCACTTCCAAAAAGCACACTGCTCACAGGAGCCAGGAAACAGCGCTCAGGGTGAACCTTTAGCTAGATACGGGTCTAAAGCTTTGCCGTACTCTTCTTCTTGTGAATCAGCAGTGCCCTGTGCAGTGGCAGACCTGCTTAACATCTAAACCTCATGAATATGAGTTTAAGAACCACAGCTAGGCTCAGTTTTTCTGGCTGACCTAAAGGGTCCCACCACTGTTCACCTCCTTTTCCCTGCCCAATTTCATTTTCTTTTTTCAGTAGCTGGTGCAGTGCTGTGTTTTGGATTTAGTATGAGAATAACATTGATAACACACTGATGATGTGTTTGGTTGTTGCTAAGTAATATTTATACTTAGTCAAGGATTTTTCAGTTTCCCAGGCTCTGCCAGTGAGAAGGTTGGAGAAGCACGAAACATTGGGAGGGGACACAGCCAGGACAGCTGACCCGAACTAGCCAAAGGGATATTCCACACCACAGAACGTCATGCTCAGCATATAAACTGGAGGGGGTTGGAGGGGACAGTTGGCCAGGTCCTGCCGCTCACTGCTCGGGGACTGGCTGGGCATCGGCCAGTGGGTGGTGAGCAATTGTTTTGTGCATCACCTCTTTGACTGTTATTCCTTTTGAACTTTATTCCTCTCTCCCTCTCTCTCCTTTTCATTACAATTGTTATTATTATATTTTATTTCAGTTGCTAAATTGTTCTTATCTCAACCCAGGAATCTTACCTTTTTTCCCTGATTCTCCTCCCCATCCCACTGTGGGGAGCAGAGGGAGCAAGTGGCTGTGTGGTACTTAATTACCAGCTGGGGTTAAACCAAGACACTCACATGCCAGGACTTTTTGGTGGCATGAGCAGGGGGCCATGTCCCTCTCCATCTCCATAGTCTTCCACACACTTGCTCAGTCAGGCTTCAAAAACTGACCCTAAAGTATCAGTATATAACAGTAACATTTTCTCATGTATACTGAATGCCAAGAAACCACGTATAAAGAGCAGGAGGTATATGAACATTCAGTGAAGGCACAGGTTTCTGCAGATGAGGTTGAAGACACTGTCAAATGACTGCCATGCCTGTGTCGGAGGGTTAGGGCGCACAGCAGGCAGGAATCCTGACGTGAACTTATCAAACGGCATTTCTTACTGAAAGAGGGTGGATAGCAGTCCCCTCCCTGCTCTTATAAGAAAACAGGCTTTGCTTTCTTTTCTAAGCATTGTATTTTGACTCTCCATCAGAAGTAAAGCATCCACAAGATTTCCCGGCCTTTCAGGAGATGCTAAGCCCTTTAGTGTTGCCTGTGAATGTGACAGATACAGTCAATATAACCACAAAGTGGTCATAAGAGAAAGAACATTGAAAGGCCATTTAGAGTTACAGCCTTGAAAAAAATAGCGTGAGCAGGTTAGAGAAGGTTTTCCTGAGCAGCAAAGTAATTCCCAAGTCCTTTAGCTGCATTTGTTTGCTTGTTGGTTCACAGAACAGCTAAGGTGTCTCACAGAGCAAAACACATCATGTCCTGGAAGATGGCGGCACTATCGGATTGCTGTTGCCATCTCAAGAAGTGGGACAGCAGAGAGCAGCAGGAGAGATGGATGAAATAATGACACTCAATATTTAAATTCACCGGCAATCTGAAATGAATGAGTAGTGCTGCAACCACATTAGGCTTGGAAAGAGTCAGACATCAGCTTTTTATCATTTGTAACTACCACTGTTTTATCTAGTTGCTTCTGCATCTTAGCTGTGATAGACATTTGAAAAAAATCTGCACAGAAATGAGACAATGAAATGGTATTTCTATGTGCAAAACAGTTCAATTATTTAGGGCAATTAAAATAATATATGAAAATAACTTGAAAAGGGAGCAGCACAGTTTAATAAAGCAAAACCTTTAACTTTGGTAAAAGTGAATAGAATATACTGCAGTGAAGTTAGACTAAGAAAACATACACATCTGCAAACTAAAAAGAGGTCTTAGGATTTAATGTCTATTTTAAAAGGTAATAGTAGTTAGAAGGCCATTTTGCTCCACTTCTAAAATTAAATTAACATGTATTAAACTTCGTGAACAAAAACCCAAAATAACACACAGCTGTTTCTTAATTGAAATAATTCAAAAATTAAATTCAACAAATGGAAGAAACTGGTCCAGGGTGTCAGGGTGACTCTCAACCAGTTGTATTTTAGGAAGAAGTAATAATCTAGATTGTAAAGCATCACAGTAAGGAAGGAGCTGCATTCTACTCTTAGCTCTTTCACAGACACCTTGCATGAGATTGAAGAGGGTATATATGCTCTGTGCCTCAGTTTCCCCAGCTGTACAGAAGGAAAGATAAAACTTTGAATCTGTAAAGTCCTCAGGCTTATGAATGCATATTGTAATGTTAACCTCAGCACCTCCCGAACCCAAATAGCTTCTGCTTTCCAAAGTGGAAGCTGTTGGCACGTGAGAGGAGTAGCACTGGGCTCAGAAAGAGCAGTGTGAGCTCACACGCAGTTTTCAAGCACTCTCTGCTCAGGTAACCACGGTGCAAGCTACCTCTCACTTGTATTTCATAAGCAGACATTACTCAATTTTTTCAAGTAAGTTTCCCCCCCACCTCATCCCAAAAGAACCAGTGACTTTCCCTTATAGATACCAGCTTGTTGGTCCTTTTCTGCTCTGGAGATTTAGCTTGCTGTGTGTGGTGCAAATTAGATGCAGTTTGCTCATCTTAACCGCAGCTTTGAAAATAGCGGTTTGACTGCTGCCGCTTGTTGTGGAATCGAAACGCAGATCAGCCACGTGGCTCATCACAACTTGTAATGCCGTCTCTTCCACGTGCTACCATCTCTAACACCCACTGCTCACATCTGCAAAGCCTTTCATGTCTATATGAATATATGTATGCATACCCAGACATATATGTGTGTATATAGATCTATCTACCACTATTCATATATTGTCTGAACTAGAATTCTTAATAGTGGTATTCAGCAAAGGTTGAATGGGTCACGGAGGTCCTTTAAAATGGGGCTAAGCGGGACCTGTGATGAACCTCTCTGTTCATAACTGTCTTAAAAACCTGGACCCACTCGGCTGCCAGGTCCTCACAGCCCAAGCCATCCATCCTGGGGAAAGATGGGCACATGGCCCTCACAGAGCAGCTGCTCCCTGACACAAGTTACAACAGACACGTTCCAACCTAAATACTGCCAGGCAAATCTCAGCCTGAAAGAGAAACTCAGATATCTCTTCTATTAAATACCTCCAGTATTTAAAGAGAAAACAAGAGTACGGGGAGCCCTTCAAAGTGGCAGCTGAGGATACAACTGAGTAACTTCAGCCATCCTTGCAGATATCATTAGATGTGAAACACTAGGCATACATAGAAATGAGAACAACTTTGTCATCTGTTTTTTAAGACATGAGAGACATCTTAATATGTTTCCAAATTCACTGATTCAGAGGCACAGATCTTATTTTCACTATGGGGCAAATGATGGACAAAAAGCCTATCTGCAAGCTGTCTTCTCTCTTTACCCTGAAAAGGAACTGGTGGTGAGCTCCTTGGATGGAGGCGGTTAGGCTCTCACAACAGAAAGACAGCCTGGGCGTGAAATCTTTAAGTCAGCAAAACCCATTGCCTTGCGCATGGGAAGCCATTCGATTCCCAGACCTCTGTTGCAAAAGAAACTGCCCGACAATCATCAGCACTGCAGACACTTATTCTTTCTCTTTCATCCTTTTGCATCTTGCCGGCCCCCACTAATGTTGCACAAAAACCAATGCAACAAGGAATATTTATTATACAGGTTCTTTTGTCGTCAGTTTTTTATTGCCCAGTTACTGCTTTGCTTTCACCAGCTGAGGTGTTTGAGACCTCACAGAAACTCAGTCCAGCATGCACCTGTCAGCTCTCTAGCCTGTCATTTTTTTTACATATTCTAAGAGAGACTTTACACAGGCATCTGGATGAATACAATTCTTTGCTCACCTCTGGGAAAGTGGGAGTCTTCCTTGGGCTGCCTGTGGGAAACAAAGGATGCATGGGATTTTAAACAGAAGGGACGTCTGTAAAGAACAAACAGCGTTCTGGGAAATGGGAATGCTAGAAAATATTCATCCAGTGGCACTAGAAGCACATACATTTATGTATACAATCAGTTTGCAGGAACATTATATCATTCACTATTTTATTTTTCATGTGAAACTTCTCGGTTGTGCATTATGCCCTATATTCCTGCAAGTAGTTTATGATAGGACAAGAATTCCTTTAGGCAGACATTCAGAAGGAAAATCAGAAAACATAGCATTGTTTCAGATCTTGATTATGCAGATTGGCTTTACTTGTAAGGAAATTAACTCCATGCCACAGCTGCAGGGACTAAAATTACAGAACAATCGATATTTTGAAAAATTTGAAAACACGCCAAAGGAGAAAATTACAAGACTGAACAGCAGCTTTTATAGAATCAAAATCAAATATTTTACTAATGAATTTGTTGAGTGTTTTTTTTAAAAAAAAAATTAATCCGTGAATTTATGTTAATATACCCAACAAATTGTCCAGCCACATAGAGTTTAGAAATTCCTGTTAAATAAACAACTCTAAAGAGCCGTGGCTCATTTTCTAGGCCAAATACGCAACACAACCTTTTGCTGAATGTTTTAAGATGTTCTTTTAACTTTTTTTCTGATCTTTTTGAGTTCTGATCCGGGGCAGGAAGAACCGCCAGAAAACACAAGACCCATCCCATAGAGTGTTTTAGCCCAGACACAAGGAAGAAATGGGGGAAGCCTTAGGATAAAGTAGAATCAAAAGTGTATAGACTACTTTGAATATTTTTGAATTATTCAGGATCCTTACAGATTCTACCTATTATAAAAGTAACTGTCGCTAACAGTCCCAGGACTGTGCCTCAGTGTGGTAAGAGATTTCTATGCTTCAATACCCTGAAAAAGATGGCAGCCAGAGAGGACCACTGGTGGTGAGCAGTTAGGGAAGAGTGGCCAGATGAGATGTGCTCCATAAGCCCATCCACAGATGCCCTGGAGACTCAGCAATCGCCAGCCGAAGCTGCATAGATGCTACTCAATAACAGTTTCGGTAAACTGGCTTGCAGGTATCAAATCTGCTGATATGGGCATGATTCATATTCGTTGTGCTCGAATTATTCCAAGCCCCATTGAACTACCATCTCGACTGTCATGTCCGTCAGCTCAGTCACTCATTTGTAGCATTATTCCTTCACTTCCTCTGAACGGAACGCCACAAAGGAATAGATGGTGCTGCATCCAGTGTGTTCAGGTTACAGAAGGAACTGGCTCCAGCAAGGCCAGTCATACAAATTCACTGTGAGATCGCTTTGGAAGAGACCTGTACGAAAGGATTCAATAGCTAGGTAATCACCTTACGCCAGCAAAAGGAAGAAAAAGAAATAATTTTATTATTTCTTTTTCCATCGCCGCTTTGTCTCTCTTATTTTTGGAAGGAGGATAGGAAGTTCTAGCTGTTCATGGAAACACAGAAATTAAGCAAAAATAGTGTCATATTTTATCAAATGGAGCTGTTATCAAGTCATATCATTCCGTTGTTCATTACTGCAGCTACCACAACCAGAAGCCAGCACTTTACAATCTAGGACAGCCATATGTTTTCTTTGCTTCTTAATACTACAGGCAGTGCCTCATACCATAAACCTACCATTCATTACAGGGGACTGACAGCTTCTTCCCCTAAGGAGGCCAAGATTACTTAAGTCTGAAATGCCATACCCTGTCAGCACAGGTGTACAGGAAAGAAACTAATTTACCGGCAGGCTTAGTAATACATAAAAATAACCACTGTCCAAAGTTGAAAATGAGAGAAAAAAAAACCAAAAACCAAAAAACCCACACCAACAAAAACCAACCAAAAAGGTTTGATGCTCAGCTGATAGAAAGTTGTTAATTCTCCATTTGTTTCATTGGGGCTATACTGTTAAGACCTTTAGAAGACAAATGACCTCATGCACAGCTTGCAGACCATTTAGTATGTGGGATGTGCAGCCACAGAAAAGCATTTGTAGGATGCTCTTGCTGTGTTGTTGCTAGTCTCTGCTCTCATATAGCCATGATTGAAATACAGAGCACAGCACTGTGGTGTAGGGGATGCAAGAGGTCCAACATACAGCACGCTTCTAAAATCCAAACTTCAGTTATACAAAGATTTCATTTAGACTACTGAAACCAGTCTAATTATGTGCATTTATTCTCCATGCTAACAGATCCCTTTGGTATAGCCCCTTTTAAGTGGTGATTTCAAGCACATCATTTATAAGACAGAATTTGCTGAAAGAGAGGCAGATTTATTATATAATGCCACACTATATGAGGGAAAAGTGACACTGGAACTGGAAATTCCTGCAGTACTGTAGGATGCATTTCATCCCAATTCAAGCTCCAATTGCTATTCTTTTTTTCTTTTTTTTTTTTTTTTTAGCCCCTCTTTTTCCCACTCAGGGAAATGTCAGAAGTTTACGGAACACCTGTTTAGTTACCCACAATTTGTCCATTTTAAGTTAGAGCAGGAAAACATTTGATGACTCAGACATATAAAAATTACATCATTACCTAATGAACTGTTGCAGAACATTTGAATGTAGCTGACTTTGTGAGGAGCATGAATCTTCCAGTCATTTAGACAGGAGTAGTTCAGGATAGACAATATTAATTTAGGGATGAGTCAGTACCAGTCTGGGACTTAATGATTTGATTCAAATTAATTTAAATCACTGGAAGAAAAAAATAATACTAAAATTACACATACCATAGAATATCAAAACAATCTTTTCCAAGATCCGAAGCAATTAGGGGCTTGTCATTGCTAGGCTGAAATTTTCTTTTTCACATTGTATTGTATGTGCACAATCTTGTCAAGTGCGATGGTACAGATTGCATTGGTTAGATTCACTGCTGCCCCATAGTCCCTCTGAGACAGAGAGGGCAGGGGTTCAGAAAGTTTTTATGGCAAATGCGGAAAGGTTTCTGCCACTCCTTGACACAGGTGACATTTTGGAGTAGGCAAAAAGAGAGAAAGGACCAGCAGAGTCAAACTCTAGCTGATCCCTGATGCTAGAGAAGGAAGGATTTGGGGGAATTAAATGGGGACCAGAGTTATGTTTTTCTCTTTTTTTTTTTTTTTTTTTTTTGGCTAACATTATGGAAAGCTTCTTTTAAGACTTCCCTGTGGAAACAAGATAGCCTTGGGTTGTCTTCATATACATCAGGCCAAACAGACCTCCACTCCTCCAATACATTTGCTCCATTTATGCTCTTGTGGAGAACTTGTGAAGAAGTCTGCAAGTGAGATAAGCCTTTCCATGCTAACAAGTTGAACCAAAGTCAACAGATTATTTATTTGCAGAGGTGGTCCTCTGTTAGGTAAACAGAAAGAACGTGCTGTTTAACACTTTGCTGTAATGTTTTATTCACTGCATCTCTTTCCATGCCTACTCTTGGAGCAAAGTCATCCATGTACTGGCATCCAGCAAACCAGGGAGAAGAGCAGGATCAAAGCATTGCGTTGGGTTCATACAGCGTTCTGGGCAATGATCAGTTATACCCTTGTGAAACAACTACCGTGAGCCATGTCATGCGATGCTCACCTGTAGTACATGTCAGTGACAGGGCCTTTTGTTGCTGTTTGTTCCATATACCCACCCAGCTGTCAACACGGTACCTCTTACAGCAGGGCTGCTGTAGGAAAGGGGAATAGCAAGGGAAAAAACCCACAAAGTTGTTAAAAGCAAAGAACCTTCACAAATCTGCCTTCATCAGAAGTTGTCTCATGGATGCTTTGATCCTAAGCTGCTGAATGATACTTTATTTTTCTCTCCTTCAGAAGACCTTGAGGGAGGATTACTTCTCTGTTTACCTTTTAAAAGATCATTGATAATAATTGGGATGGAGGTGCAACAGAGAAATTCTTTATGCTTCTGCAAATTATAAAGAAGCTTTTAATTAGGAGCTTGCTTGCTTGCTTGCATTTTAAGTACAGGATTAAATGCATGTGCCTTTGCCCAGTGAGCCACATGGCCTGTCATGCTCCTGAATGCTTGCGTGACTGGTGACCTGATGATACAGGAGATACAGCCTTTGTTCTCCATGCCACAGCAGCTTGGACTCAAATCCAAACAAAACAAGATTAGGAGACTAAAACGAGCTGTAACTGTATAAACTGGACTGTAGAAAGCCATACAGGGTTGTGTTCAACAGATCTGGGTTTGTTGCTAATTCTGTCAACAGGTTGGGCAGGGGGAAAACTAATAACTCAGTGACTTTCCTGCATCTGTTTCCCTCTCTGGAAACTGCAGCTGATGATATTAACCTCCTTCACAAAGGACTGATAAGCAGCACCACATAAAACCTTTTCTGACTATTGCAAATAAGAGACAGAATTTAAGATTATCCCATATTCAGACAAACTTGTGACCAAAGGTAGTGTTTTAACTAAAGTCTCCGAAGATAAATACCCACAAAAAGAAATTTATTGCAGCACATATTCCTCTACAAAAAGCCGACTTTGAAATACTTGCTTCATTGACTGCACTGGCTCCTTCACTTGGGAAATCTGATTTTTACCACTAGATGCGCTGCATGATATTTAACCCTTCAGGTTCCTCCTTCGCTGCAACCTCACCAGTTAACGCAGCCTTAGCTTGTACATCATATGAAGTGTTTGCACACCTCGCTGCATTCACTGCGGACTCACAGCTCTGATTGCAACTCTCACACAATTTCCCAGGGAAAGGTGAATGGCTTAAGCCTCAAACTCAGGGTTTGTCTACCTCAACACAAAAAAATGCTACTGCGCAAACATTGTCGATGGCTGCGTGATCCATGGCAGTTAGTCCAAGAGATTTCGTAACCATCTGACTTTTGTTTCCAGCAGCCTATATCTAATTCATTAGGAGAAGCTGGTAAATGTCAGCTCTACAAACGGGACAAAAAATGATTCAGTCCTCTCTATATAATCTGTCTAATAAATTCAATAGGTGTCACTTTTGTGGAAGGGTCTATATACCTCAGCAGTAATTTGTCACCAAGAAACAGTTTCAGGGCGTTTCACAGTTGTGTGTCAGTGTTTATTTCAGGCCTTATCTTCAATGAACATTTCTTGCTAAGAGAAATTAATTCCTTGCATCTGTCACTATAGGAACAAAGCAAATGCACTTTACATGGAAGGCCCATCATTCAGAACATTAGGCACTGATATCACAGTTGCCCTCATCCCACAGTTGCTCACAATAAGTAACCTCACTCATTACTAAGATTTGCAAAATTTAATATCATGGGGGTAGGCATTTTCTTTTTTATTTTATTTTTGGTAGTACTTTCAAGTATTTTAAACCTGACAAAAAAACAGAAAAAAAACCCCAAACCAAACAAAAAAAACCAACCAAACAAAAAAACAACAAAAAAAAAACCCCAAAAACAACCAGCCCCAGAAGAGCCCACCAGTAAATGCTGCATCACCATTTCAATTCAACATGACAGATTTAGGCAATGTGAAAAGTAATGGTAACACCAGGGGAAAAAAAAACCGAAAAAAAAAACCCAAAAAGGAGAGGGTTTATTGAGGGGACAAGACTTCTGAACTACACCAAAGTATACTTGAAAATATTTGAAATGCGCAGATGTGTTGGCAGCATGGCTTTTACTCACCTCTGACCTTTTAATCCTAGCCTGCCCTCAAATATAATGGCCTAAATAAATTCCAAACCAAGACAAGTTGTGGAAAACTTTCTAAAGGAAATAATTAAATATTAAAAATTCAGTTATAACATGTCAGGGTATCATTCAAAACAGGGGGAGGAAAGGAAATTCTAGAAGCGCCAGGAAAGAAAAGCAGACAATGACTTGCTCATCTGATGTTTGCTGCAACAAAGAACCAGGGAGAGTCACACACAGGAGCTTTTCAGTCAGCTGGAGGAAAATGAAAAATGGAGGAGGAAAAAATATTCTATTTATTCTCTGTGATCTGAATTACTGGTTTCCTGAATCATGACCATACTGTACAAACTGCTAGGTGATGAAATTAAACAAGCACAATAGTTATGTTACACACTCTGAATATTTGGAAAAATAAGTATGCACAGAACAACAGTCACTGCAACAAGAGAGGCAGTTCATGCTCACTGCATGTTGTATTCATTTTTTTCTCAGTGATACTAGGAAATATAATAATTCTGAAACCCTGCTTGCTAATTATTTTAAGTAAACACTGGAGAAAACTCAATTGGGATGTATTTAAGCAGGCACTGCAAGAAGCTTATTCTGGGACAACCTCACAAACCATCAAAGGGTTACTTTCATCCAATTTGAGACAGAAAAAACATCACATGACGCTCAAGTCCAGTCAGAGCTAACCAACATAATGTAAATTGCAGATCATCACAGTGCAAAAGACCTCCTTTGTAACAGATGTTGTTGTAAGAGCTGCAAACACTAGCAATGTGATGCAGAACAATTTATTCCACATGCTTCAGAATTAAC
Source organism: Microhierax caerulescens (assembly GCA_035590215.1). NCBI lineage: Eukaryota > Metazoa > Chordata > Aves > Falconiformes > Falconidae > Microhierax > Microhierax caerulescens. The sequence continues at coordinate 95,474,113 of JAVJGJ010000047.1, forward strand.
GATACCCTTTTTTTTTTTTTTAAGGGTTTGTGCCATACGTTTGTGTGCACTGCTGCCATATTAACAGCTGTAACTTGCTTCTAGTGACTCCTGCTCCTGGGCTTTGCTGTCATTCTTCCTTCCCCTCTACCAGGTCCTCTAATCCCTCTGTTGATCCCCAGATCTCTCCTATATCCCTCGGCTATCGATTATGCTTCAATATATCATGTTATAACCAGATTTGCACTTTGCTTGTGGGTGGCAGGCATAATGGCTTGGATTTTTTCCCCTTTTATCAAGCACTAATAAGACCTTCTCTCCTCCCTCACCATGAAGGGTCACTCAATATATAGGAACATATTTTTGAGACATCTATGCATTTGTTAAAATCAGGGAAAATTAGCAAACAAGTTCAGGAAAAGCCCAACGATGCTATTGTAAAACCAGGCTAAAAGGAGCTACAAAACCATCAGTGAGCTACAGGCATTTCTAGCTTAATTCTTGAGTCAAAATAGGAAGCTATAGTCAGTGACAATGAATCTGGTATCAATAATTTCATCTCAGTATCTGCAACCAGCCTGGACTTTGCAATATATATATATATATAGGTTAAACTGTTCCCCGTTTTTCGTGAATTAAACCAGCTAGTTTTTCCTCTCATAAAAGCTCTTGAAAGAGCCCCAATGTCATTCTGACCTCAAAAACCACTTCATGGCAGCCTGGGATGAATACAGACACCCTGCAAACCACAGCCCTTCTCACCAGCTATACTCCAAGGCCATACAGCCTTCATCTCAAGTGTTTACATGAAACACAGTCTTCAAACACCTCGAATTCACCCACTTTAAAACAAAGAAATAGTGTAAAGTAGCTCTAATCCTCTTTGAAAAAAACAAACTCCTGAGAAACGTTGGGTTTTGATCAGTAATATTCCACTCAACTAGTTGAAATCTAATAGTTAAATGTAACTGTCTATTAAATGCAATTGCACTTTTTTTTTTGTCACATTTTTCAATAATATATCTCTGCTCTGAATTAGTAGAGGCCACTGAATGTTTTCTTAATGACTAGCATATAATCCCTGAAGCACTGTGCAGCTGTTTCTCTCCCTCCCACTTAAATTTCTAAAAAATATTTGAATCTCTAAATGAAATGCTCTGGGGTTTCCTGAGTTCCCACTGTTTAACAGCTTCTATTTCTTTAGCTAGCTCCTGAATCATTCCAGAAATATCCTAGCAGCTCCTATATCAGGGGTCCTTCGGACCACAGAAACACAGTTGCAGAATAAGATGTTTTTCTATTTCCAGATGAGTTTCAATCACTCCAGAGTAAGGAATTGCTGTTATTTTCCCTTTGCCTTTATACTTTCTCATACGTTCATACACATTTCTCAATCCCTTGCCTCTCTGGTCCCACCACTCCATGACCTCTTCAGCACAGGCTGCCTCTCCTCTCGGGCACAAGCCTCTTGCCTGGCACACCAAGGAACCAACTCGGCTACTATCTCAAGGTGTTACTGCCATGATCAGCACCCAAATGTGTGCAGATGTAGAAATGCAACCAGTCTTGTTGAGAGGAGAAGAGCACAGAGAATATGGTGGCATTGTAGCTACTTGGAAACCAACATATTTTTAGCTTAATTTAATTGGAATTTTTTTTTTTTAAAATGGATATACTAGTTTTCAAGTGTCTGAAAGAACAGGATTATTTTCCAGACCAGTTGGAGTGTATCTATTCATCGCTTGAATTCATGTTTTCTTTGCTGGGTTAATATTTTTGCCATTCTTAAATGCTCTAAATTTTAAAATTCATTTGTCCCCCTCTCCAACTGTTCCCAAATGAGATTTCTAGTAGCTTAAAAATCCAGAAACAGGCTCTGTTGGTTCAACAGTATTTCACTGCCTGTTGTTTAAATCCAATTATTTAGCATCCTTGGAATAATGATAATGGATTTATACATCTAGTGATCGTTCTGTATTTGTCTCCTTAAACTTTGTTTTTTCATTATCGCCTTAGTGTTCAACAGCCACTGTCAAGCCGTTATCCAGTCACAGGTTCATAAAACATAATTTGATTAAATGTATTACAAAAATATTGAAAAGTTTTTTTTACCCATCATGTTTTACCAATGAAGAGATGCCATGCACAACAATTGCCTCCTTACAACAATTCGCATAGAAATGTTCTTTGTTTGCAAAGCTTCTTTGTTCTTTGTCCTGTGATGCTTAATTAAGGATATAATGGAGAATATTATAGTCATTTTAAAGTAATTTGGAAGTAATGATGCCTGAGGCAAAGCATGGAGTTCTATTTAACTCAACATACAAGTGTTGGCCATGGCCTTTACAAATGGGCCCTATTGCTATCAAAATTTTCAGAAAGAATTTGCAGTTCCCCCACACACACATTGAAGTCATTTTATGTGGGCATAAGGTTTTCCTGCCAGAGGCACATAACTCCTATTGCAGGTTGTGTGTTGCATCTATCAAGTTAGTGACGTGGATTGCAGAAACATGATAGCCATTTATGCTAAATAAAGAAGATGTAGAGATTAATTTCATCCAGGAATCAACCAACTAATTTCCATGAAGACTCACTGCAGTTTTATGGGTTTTCAAGAGACAGAGCTCTCACCACCTCAGTCTGGTGTTGAGGAAGACAAGGACGGGGACGTTACTCAGCTACAAAGCCACATCAGACCACGATGTGATACACAGAAACTGAAACAAGGCTACAGCCATTATCAAGTTGCCATCCCTGGCTGGCATCGGCATGGTTTACAGGTCCTCGTGGCAGGTTTGCACATGGGTGGTTTGTCCAAGCTTGTTCTCCCGTTCTATAGTCTCTACCTTCCCCTCACCCTTCATGCTCTATGAGTCTGAGGGGAATTATTTCTGATATATACAGCCTTACTGTAAAGGTTTCCAACATAGATATTTTCCATTTAAATAATGCTTTCATAAAGGGTGTTTGGTCTGTAGTAAAATAAGGAGTTTTAATGGGTATTATACAGATAAACTATGAGCTACAGGTTGATGTGGTGAGAGGTTAGGTACTTCAAATGGAGATTTTAAATTTGCCTCAGACTAGCAATGTAAGGAATCAGAAGAAAAAAAAAACAACAATCAAAACCAAACAAAACCCACCACCTTAAATTCTCAATTAGAACACCTTAATCATACAAATCTGCTCCCACAGAAGAAAGAGCCCTGGACTGAGGTGAGCCAGGCTATGTGCTGGAGCAACAAAAGCCTGCCCACACTCCCAAATATTTGCCTAAATTCAAGCAAGAGATCTCCAGTGTAGTTCATATTTCACACTCATTTTGCTTCTTTATCAAAACAGTAGGTTTTGTTGCATAAATCCATGCAATGTGAGCTGGATTGTGGCCTTTAAATTCCCATTCCCCAAGGCAAGGCTGCCAGGCACAGGGCAGCTAGTTTCATTCTCTTTTTGATTAAAAGTGGGTCACAGATGCAAGTTTTCTACTCCAAGAATTAGTACATCTTGAGATCCCCTAAGGGAAATAGGACAGCCAAGGGGACTATTGGAATCCTTACATGTAGAGATACAGGTCATACAAGTTGGAAAATTTCTCCGAAGTCTCTTTCCACAGATAGGACACCATGTTAAAAACATTAGCAACTCAGTGACACCAGCAGGAAAAACCCTAGAGGAGGCTTTTTTTCCAGGCAAGTCCTTAAAAATCCAAATTTGAGTGCTGTGTAAAAGCCAAAACATAGAATTTACCTGGTACTCCCAAGCCTAAGTGGCTAGATAAACATCTTCCTATCACCTGGGGATGCCACTTTGAGGCGAGCCTGTGCCCAGCACAGCTAAGGCTCAAGTTGTGTAACGCAAAGGGAACGTTTCATCACCACTCTGGCTCACATTTTCCTACCTGCCCCGTTGATCAGCTTGGAAGTGCTCACCCTCAAAGCAGGGCCATGTATTCTTTATATATTTATTTCTTTTCCCCCAGGCTGGTATATTGCTTCTTAGGCTAAAGGAATAACATAAAATTAATTTTGGAGCCACACACTCTAGGGCACTTCACATTAAATGGTAGACACTACAGGCAACTAGACAGCACTAATAGCACCTGAGGCAATTTCCTATGTTTCTTCTCAGTTGCCAGCTGGAGTCTGGGCTAAAAATAGCCTTGCCATGACAGAATAATGAATCCTAGAGATAAGTGTATTTTGCGGCAATGCAATGAGGTCATTATCTATGCGTTAATGGATGAATGAGGTGGTAAAAGGAGGGAAACTTATTGGGTGGTACAATAAAAATGCAGAATGAATGAAAGAAATGTGAACAAGTGTGACTGAAAAGGGTCTGAAAATCATAGCCTGTTTTGCTGTTTATGTTAGCGCAGGAATAATTTACATGACATTAAAAATTGAAAATACTCATAAGAAATTCTTCTTAGCTGGCAATTCGTCTGCATAAACAATTATTGCTTTCTTAGCTCTTTGAAATTATTCTGTTTTATCTATAGAACATTGCAGTAATTGTACCATATATCTGATAGTTACGGTACCACGAATAGTAAGGGAAGCATAGTGCAAAACTAATATAACAAAACAAAAAAAAAAAAAAAACCACCAAACCCACACACACCCTAAACCAACCAATGAAACAAAAAAAGCCTAAACCAAAACACTCTGGAGGAAGTTACCCAAATCCAAGAGTTCTGAACTACTTGTTGTGCAAAGTACTTTTCTCCTTCAAAAGTTCAAGTAAACAAAGAACAATATACCTACATTTGTACTGCAACGACCTGAGCTGAAACAAGAAATCTGCACCTAGACACAGTTGGTTTGGAGAGGGGATGAATTTAACACTACAAAAAAATCTTGTTATTGCTGCCACAACACCTAATATCAGTACGCCCCAAATAAAGGTATTTCTATGTCCCAGCCTGTTGAGTATCATCATTTGACAATTTGCCTACTGCTAGTTTCAGCATTCCCCCTCTTTAGAGACCAGCTGGTCATATCTTTCTTCATCGCCTTTAAACACAGCACTAAGTCAGAGAAAGTACATTTTAATATTCTTATTTAAAGCTGACCCTCATTTCTCTTTGTCGAGGAATAAGCGGAGAGGTTTCCATTTGGGGAAAACATCTTCTTTCCACCTTGAAGATAGTTTATGTGACAGTGCCTGAGTGAGAAGAGATGATGAATAGATAAAGAATAAATAAATAAATGGATGCTGAATAGTTTAAGACAAAGAAGAGAGCAGTTAATGAATGATATGGTTAGTCCAACAGATACAGGATGGGAGCTTGCACTAGAGCACTCGCAGGGAGCCCTTGACCCAGGCAAGCATGGAGCCTGCTAGGTTTGAATTGAGGCACCCACTTGGGCCCAGCAGCAAAGCTTAATTGCTTATTGTGCAACACCACCAGAACGCAGCTTTGCTTGGTTAGAGCATTTAATTCAACCCAACTTTACGTCCAGGACTACCACACGTTAGTGGAGAAAAGCGCAGCATTTAGACCATGCATAGAAGAATGATACATAAAAAGCAGGAGAAAAAAAACCTTCTGAGGCAAACCAATTATTGGTAACTCACAACATAATGAAATCCTTCAGAGTAAGGAACAGACAGCCCTGATCCTGCAAGCGTTTATTGTCCTGCACTTCCCTGTCATAAGTAATCTCCTTGGGATTCAATGAGACTTCTCATAGTAGTAAAATTAAATGATGTATCATCATTTTGAAGGCAAACTTCTGAAACAAATACCATCTACAGTGTCTGCTATTTGCTGAACAGAGGAGAGAAAAAAAAAATATCATCAGGAAACTTCTCTGACAAAGGTCTTGCTTTTCTCTCCAGCTGTGGAGGAAGAGAAAACCTTATCATTAGATCAACTGCACAAGTATAAACAGTCTAGTGACCATGATATTTTCCAGTTGACTAGGTTGACAGAAATTGACCTAATAGAACTGGCAGGCCTGGACTCACCCCGTTTTTGTCTCAGTTTCCTTTCTTTGGAGGGAGGCCAGGGCAATGAGCCTTCTTACGTGAGTCCTGAGGTTAAACAACTAAAGTTAACCTGAACCCCAGTATTTACGCACACACAACGACCACCTGCAGATTTTAGAATTTGGTTTTCAGTGCAACTATCTAAGTCTGTGCATTCACATTTCTTTCTGCTTATATCCACCCCAAATCTGGATTTTCTTGAGAAAATTCCTTATATAGAGACCAGGCTAAATATAATGCTTCTGTCTACCTACACTGTACATCTGCTGGTGCTTCAGCTGATGTGACACCTGGGCTTAGCTGGAATAGCCACAGTAGCCCACGACCCAGCCAGCCTCTCAGAGAGAAGACCCATAGCAAGAACTATGGAAATGGCCATGTGTTCTGCCCCTCACAACAGCGATTCACTACACCAGCCTAAACTCCCAGCTAAGATGGGTTTGGTCTGCAACACCAGACTGAACTGTAGCAGCCGAGGTGCAATTTGCTCCCCTCTGCCAGCTCTGCCATGGGGTGCTCTCACTGAACGGCCAGACAGGAGGGAATGGTACCATCTTACATGACTGCAGTTATTTTCTTCTGCACACATTAGGTAGGGAGACCCGACAGAAGAGATGCATCTTCTGATAGTGAAAACACAAAGGTAACGTTAACAGTTTCTTAGACAGTGGCACAGCATGAATCCAGCTAAAGGAAACCTGAGAAGCTGTGCAACTAGGGAGGCATGCAGCTGGACTAAGATGAAGATTCACCATGTTACTCATCCTTTGTTTCCAACCTACCAATGAAAAGCCCAGCCTTGAATGTTGCTGTAAACTATGACCTCAACTTATAGTAAGTATAGGTTTTCTCTCTGGCAAGTCCAGCAAACTTTGAATGTGCTATTTCGACAGATAGAGTGAATACAGAAAGGAATGCACAGGCAATGCCTGTCCTAGCCCAACACTAGAAAAGCCAAGGAAAGGAAGGGCCAGAGGGTTAGATATGAAACAGATTGGCAACAGAGATTAATGTCTTTAAATTCTGTGCATAGAGCAATTGCAGTAGATCCACAGCCAGACTTCTCATTCTTCCCAGCCTTCCTGGCTAAGTCAAGATTTTTATGCCGCTTTCTCATCTGTGACCTTGGGGGTTTGATCTGTGACCACTTTTTTCTTCTGCAGTCTTGGGTTACTCCAAATATTAATATAGTAAGGATGGAAGGATCAATGTTGAATGAGAACAATCACTAAACCTTGATGGCTAAAGAATCTCTCCTGACATGTAAGGCAAGTTTTTAAATAACTGATACAGTTGTAATAGATAATCCACCCACACATTACAGCCACAATATCGGGAGGGACAGGAGATGATTGGTGCACATCGTAAATAGACATTTTTAAGTCATGCAACAAACAAGATCTGAGATACGAACCTTTAACAGCAAAACTTGATTAAGTTTTCATGGATCTAACCATGTATTATTAATTTATTAACTCTTTAAAATATTTGTTTAGCATAAAGAAACATCTCCAAATCAGTACTGATTTTTACATTTTTAAATAGGGTAGTGGAATACAAATTAAAAGAATTTGCCAGAAAGCCAAATAAAAACCCCAAAGGTATTAACACTCAAACTTTCTTGCTTCTTCAATGAATTTGGAAAGAAAAACAAACCAAAACCACCAAAAAACCCAACCCAGATTTAAATTTAGTATATTCTAACTTAAATGGTTTAAGTAACAGTAACAATTTTGAACTGCAGAATAGCACCTGGAGAGAAAGGAAAAGTTTTGAATTTGTAACAGCTGAGAAATGGTTAAGTAGACCTTTACTGAAACACAGTTGAATCGATGCTGTGCATAATGCAGCAAGAAGTAAGGGACAGAGAGGAAGGAAGCATATTAGGGAATTGAGAGTTCCCATTACATGCTCCTGTCAGCACGTATGAAGTATTTCTCCTCCTTCAGAAATTTTGCTTTCAAGCATATTCACACTACTTGGTATGAAAAAAAACAAAAAAACCAACAAAACACCAAACAACCATATGCTCCATAAATACTTAGTATTTTCTCTCTCATACATGTCTGATGCAACACTAGATGTGTTGCAACACTATATGGTCGTTACATACACCTAGCACAGCAGACATTACCTATAGAAATAACAGAGCTACTAAGTTCCAGAGACATAGGAACGTGCATTAGTATTATTAAATGGAAACTAAGTTTCAATGCTTCCTTTCCTAGCACTACTATAAACTACAGCTGCCGCTTTTCAACTTTGTTTTCTACTGACACTACAACCATGTGTCTCCACCACCCTCTGTTCTACCCATGTTTGATAGTTTCAGGGCTGGTTCTTGACAAAGACACATGAGACACCATCTCTCCACTATCTCATATAATACACAAAGGCTTCTTTATCTTTGTTTCTCTTGCAACAACACGGGAAGAGAAAGAAGCAAGAATACTCCCAGCACTGGGGTAGGCAGCATTAATTATGGGGTACAAGACCTGCTGAGAGGAAGCAGACACATCCCAGAGAGAACCCCCGTAAGCTTCATAACTGGAATAAACACAGCATATCTAAAAGCTATTTGTAAATTCAGACAAATCTGAACAAAGTAATCCATTCAACAGCATGCAATATTGCTTTCAAATTAAGGATTGTGTCCCTGCTGATAAAATTTTCTAATCCAAGCTACTTGATTAAAATTCTGTGATTAATATATGCTTAGATTAACAGCTCAACTGCGTGCAAGGTATCCTCCAATACAGATTTAGATAGATTTACCTCATATTGTGTTACAGATGTCATAGCCAGACACTACCAATAGCTTCCATTTTGAGCTTGTGCGTCAGTCAAGCGTTTATTAAAAGGTGAGAGTGTTTGGGGAATTTTTCTTTGGTGACAACAAAACAGTGCACTTTCAATTTCCCTAAATAGGTTTATTTGCCCAGTTAAGCTGCCTGGCTTTATTGCTTCAGAAAATGTAATATTCTTCAGTGTCTCTACCCAAGATGCCGCATACCCTACCTTCTCCTGCGCATACTGAAGTGGGCCTACAGACCATTTTAAAAATGTCAGAAAAAGCAAGTCAAACTGAAGGGACATCACATCACAGCCTTAGATGCTGCCTACATCAAAAAGATGCACATGCAATTATTCACATGGCATACACTTCCTGGGAATACCAAATCCTAATGGTTATATAAAGGTACAGGTAAAGGACAGCCACACAGACATATCAAAAGAAGTATATCAGACTTCACCATAAGGGTAGACGGATGAGATGAAAACATGTATAAGTAGATTTACTCCCTGTATATTGCATCTACACAAATGTCTTTCTTCTCTCTTAAACTGGCACAAACCATGGAAATTAAAGCAAGCCTGAAAATAGATGAATTTCTAGCATGAAGCCTCACACAGAGGACACAAAGCAATCCTGCCTTACTGGCAGGCTTTCATCCAGTTTAGTTTACCATCTATTTCTGTACAGAGATACATTACTGCTTACTGGAAGAGTTCATTCAGAGCAGCATTTTTCCCCACTGTCACTGTAGAGGGTGACGTAAATGTCACAACGGTTTATCCAGTTTAAATTGTGGCCACTGCTCCAACATCCCTTTCAATACCATGAAGACAAAATGTTTTGAACCAAAAGCCTCAGATCTGATCTGGAGACAGTGCCATGCAGCCCTTACAGAACACATCGGACTGGCTCAAAATGAGCCTGACTCAACTTTTGTCTAACATAGCTAGAGCTCAGGGTCAGCCCGCCCTCCCCCCCAGCCAGTGACATGCTCTTTGTGACCCGCTTCTTGGCTGCTTGGGTAAACATTAATGTGCCATAAAACCATGTAGCACATGGAAGAACCTTTTGTTCTATGCTTGTAAGATGTAATTTCTTTTAAAAAATACAAAGAGAGAGAGAAAGAACGTGAGAGAGTGTGACTTGTAGCATCAGCTGAGCATTATGAATCCACATCCACTGTCATTTTTGAGAATATCTGATTAAAATCAAGAAGTCTATAATAGCAGCCATTACTTCAACATGGAAATTAAGGGTATTGTTAATTCTTTTCAACACGTATCAGCTCCCTTCTAATTGGATCTATATTCATTACTGAAACTGAAATTAAAGAACAGCTATGAAAGGCTTTTGATGTCAGCTGTATATATCATGCCTTGAATTAAGTTACAAAAATGGTTAATGCATTATATGAATCTTTAAGTACCTATTTCATTCCATTTACTTGCACATGTCCTGAGTACCAGAGTGCTCACTGAAGTACTGCACTAATGCAGCAAACTTTTAGAACAGGTAGAACTCTTTCCATTTGAATTGCTGAAAAATGCATACATCATGGCACCAAACCTCCCTGAAATCTGTTGGTTTAGAATCAATTTGTCTGCCAGGTGCAGAATCTGCTCAGTAAACAAGGTACTACACAGGGAAGAAATAGACCCTTTATTGCCCATCAGAAAAGCCACAAGAATAAAGAGTAAAAGGTAGCTGAACTTGGGTGAGTGTACTATGCCCTGGCCCCTGCAAACATTATTTTTTTTTCCACTCCAAATGAACTGGGGTAGAAAAAAAACCAAAAAGAAAGCAGGAGTTTGTGCTCACTTTCAGAAGACTTTACCAGAACTTCCCCTTCCTTCCCACCCAGCTTAATTTTTCCTTTTGTTTTTGTTGTGGTTTTGCGGTTTTTTTCCCCAGTGGTTCAAAAGGAAGAAGAAATAAGAGCGTATTGAACCAGCCTCTCAAACTGTTAAATATCTCCTTTCTATGACCATTTATTCTTCTACCTTCAAAATCTAAACCCCATAGCATCCTTCCTGCTTGCCCTGTGGGGCACAAAACCAGGCGGGAGGATGGCTGTGTGGTTTCCCTCACCTTAACTAATCCAGACTGGAGAGGCAGAGGAGGGAAGAAGAGGTTGTCCTGGTACTTTGGGTTGCTCCCTTTTGAATGCAATCCCATCTTCCAGATATCAACAGCCAACATTCCAACTAACTGGACAAAAGAGACAAGCTCTTCTTGCCTTGTGAAGCGGGGTAACAGAAGGAAAGGCAAGGCAGCAGCTGTTCCAGCACACAAGTTTGCTGCACTCTGAGCTGTAACGGAGCGATTTCAGCAAGAGCTGGCAGGAAAACAGGGAGTGCCATCCAGAAACCTGCCCCTGTCCATGTGTAACAAACCAGCATCACCCAGCAGAGAGGGATCAGGGATCTTGTTAGTAGTCCTTCCTCTTTAGGTCGGGGATCTTTATCTAGTGGTTACAAGCCCCTGAGAGTGGCTCTTAAGAGCTTTAATAAGGGGATCAAAGCACGCTGATACATGTTACACTTTTTTTTATGTGGAATTACCAGAGAAGGGTATCCCTCTGGTAAGGACTTTTAAGGCCCACGTCAAAAATATTTTCTGTTCTGATGCTTTCTCAGAGAAATTCGGAGCAGACTGGCCTTCACTGAACTCTAAACCAACATTAAAATAGTAACATACTTCTTACGAAAGGTTTTAAAAAATCCCCCTATTCCCCCATCAAACCTGAGCCGATCTGCTAGCAAAACATGAGTATAATTTCCAACCTGAGCATCTTTTCCTTCTGGAAAGCCAAGTTCCTTGTTCTGTGGGAATATCCTGCCTGAATCTCCCTGCAGCCAGCTGAAAACGATCATCAGCAGCAATTGTTCCAGTCTCCATATTTACCTCCTCTGCCTGTCCTTATCTTGCCTGCTGCAGATTTACCCTTTCTGACTTCTCAAAGCGGCGCACCTGACATTTGCTCAGCCTTTCAGAAAAAAGGTGGACAACCTATCCAAATTTTATTTGACCAGAACAAAACCTTGAAGTAATTAATGTAAAGCAGAGTAAAGGATACCTGGCTGAAGAAACAGTATATTCCATTTATGCCAATTATCCTGGTTATAGTTCATCAGTTTGCAGCGATAAAAAGCCATTAATGAGCTTTGTCACTGATAGCATTACTTTCTAATCTTAATTCTTTTAGGATTATTGGCTTTAAAGCCACTTGCATGAGGATAAGTTAATTTATACTAAAATTAAATTGTAAAGTAATGCTTAGATGCAGCAGTATCTACATAATAAAGCAGCACTACAAACATTCACTTGAATAAAACCCACTAATTCACTTGTTATTCACAAGCCCTGAAAATTTGTTTCCTAAAACATTTTTTTAATAAATCAATCACAGTGATACATATGGGATAAGGAAGATAAAAAAAAAAAAAAAAAAAAAAAGTCTTTAAACACATCCTCTCATATTCTATTGACTCTAAAGTCTGTATGAACTATGCTGGCTTTCTCCAGCATGTTGAGTATTTTTCCTTACCTAGTCACTGCACTTCTCACAGTGGAAAATAATAGTACAGCAGCCCCCCCTTGGATCAGGGACCCCACAGGGGGAAAAACAACACCTTTTTTCTCCAAAAAATTCATGACAGAAAGAGCTGTAATAGGGAGAGTCAACTAGAGACGCAAATGAGATCACGAAGGAAGTAGCTGCTGGAGGCACTAAAGCAGGACATTTAAATCAGGGGTTTTCTGGCTGATAGTTGGATATTCTTATTAAATGAGAAATTTCATCACTTGGAGCAATAAGTCCTTCTCTGGAGCATACCTTATGAACTTGAGGGATCTGCTTCCCTTATTAGTGGTAGTACCTTAGTAGTAAGGCTATATCCAAGAAAGACGTACAGACTTGCTCACCAATTGCACAGCAATTGACTTTAAATCTCTGAATTGAAATGCAGAGCAGAGAGACAAACCTCCACAGTGGGATCCACATATCTAGATTTAACCATCTACCATCATTTTAGACATTCTTGTGCTTGTGGGACATCTTGCACAGTTAGTGGATGTAATAGGTAATCTGCGCCAGACAAAATACTTGATGTAATAGTGTTATTTTAGGTGCCTTAAGGTAGTCCACAAATCCACCTACATTAACACCACGATTTTGCCTCTCCCCCACCTCCTCATTTGGTATACAAAATAAATTAAACATCTAAGAATAAGATTAAAAAAACACATAAACTACAGAGAGAGATATAAAGTAGTATCCCAAGAATGAAACTTGAGCAGAGGGCAGAACAGAAACATCACAAGTAGCTAAATCAGGCTTTAACCTCTACATTTGTGTATTAATACGATGCAGTATATAACATCTTTGCCTGGGATTTACCTGGCTGCCAGACTCACAGAGTAGGTGCTCATATTCCTGTAAGGTTTCCTAGCTGTAAGTCAAGGAGAAATGCACAATGTCCTCCAGCGTACTGCAGTGTGGTTGCAGCCACATAGCTGCAGGGCTCATCCTTCTTCCTAAAAGATCAGCTGTGCACACATAGCTCCAGCTGTCCTGCAGGACCAGCTTTCACTTGTTATGCACTCAGGGTCTGCTTCCCACATCAAGCTTGTTACAATCCTGGGCGGACATCCCAAAGCAGTGCTTCGTCGCAGCCATGACTTGAGAACTTTCACATTAAACATGAGAGGCTTGAAAAGTTCAGGCACATCCAGGGTTACATGGGGCCATTGCTGAGATCACAGAATGGTTTGGGTTGGAAGGGACCTTAAAGATCATCCACTTCCAACCCCCTGTCATGGGCAGGGACACAGGGGGGTGGCTGTGAAAATGCCTAGCTAAACTAACAGGTGAAATGATTCAGGCCAGAAAGATCTGCCTGGAAACTTCTCTGCTGCAAGAAAAGTGAGGACTTGTAAAGGAAGAGGAAGTGCACAGAACAGCCATTCCTCCCCTGGAAAGAAAAAAATAAAAAAGAAAGAAAAAAGAGAGATATGCAATAACAATACAGGTAATGCTGACCTATGCAGAATCCTGTCTGGGCTGTCTGGCACAATTTCGCACTTGCACAGCTGGAAGCACAGGTGTGCTGTGGATGGTGACAAGGAAGGGGGAGAAGGGAATGGGCTGAGCAGCCAGGTGGTTCCTTTTCTAATCATCTGCAGTTCATACACCCCAGCAGAAAACACTAACCTTCTGGTTGTGTCTGCCTTCAGCTCCTTGTTCCATTGCAGTAAATACGCTCCTGACAGATGAGCACTTAATTCATGACGTTGCAGAAGGTTTCACTGGCTGCATCAGAAGAGCCCGGATGGTTCCAGCCACCACTGCACAAGCAGAGCACCCTGCTAGGTCCAGTGTAACTGCAACCTAGATAGCAGGGATTGTAAATTCTGTTCAAAAGAATCACTGTCAATCTTTTACTGAAAGTCATGATTAAGAACTTGCAGAGAAAAGCAGATTTGGGTTTTGGAAGAGTTTTCCTAAGCAAATTTCTTGAGGCTTTTTGCTTATTAATATTCTATACTGAAAGAGAATCAAGTACTAATAAGTAAGCAGGCTAAATGGGAAATAGGTGTCTTTGTTGCTCATACATCTTGATCAATGACTCACACTAGTGAGTTACAGGGCCAGTTCCCTTCTGCTGTCCACTGGCAGAATTGACCTTGGGAATATAAAATAAAAAATAAAACAAAACAAAAAACTTACAAAAAAATCCCTGAAACAAAACCAGGAGTAGTTAAGTCCTTAGTTGAGATTAGGAAAATACTCTGAACTCTACACATATGGGTTTTGTTATAGTATATTCTTAGAGCTTCTGGTCTGAAAAATTACATGCACATATGCATGGTGCTCGGCTGATGATAACGGATGGGGTTTTGAAGATTGTCCAGATCAGCTACAGCCTTTATCATCAGCAACCCTTGTTAGTTGTGGGAGGCAGCAGAGCTGGGACAGCACTGAGCACTTCCGAGGTTTCCGTCTGCCCAGGTGAGAGCTGGGGCATAGAGGTAACAAAAGATTTGATAATTTTCCCCTCTGTTAGGAAATAAATCATTTCAGTCTCCAGGAATGTCAGATAGGTGGTCTACCAAATTTGGATCTTAAAGAGGGAAAGAAAGAAAAGCCCCTTTAAAACTGCAGCTATATGTAGGATGGTGCTAGATGCAAGGGAGCTGCCAGTTTACTTAGTGTACAAGTATGTAATTAAAAGCCCTTTAAAACCACCACTTATGTTGTTAAAAAAAAAAAACCAAAAAACCCACCTCACAAAACAAAACCACAACACACAAAATAATGAAAACCAAAACTCCAACTATAGAAACAGAAATAGTTGTTATTCTTTACTGTACTTCATAATTATGGGCAATGATTTGCTCTTCATATTTATGAGATTAAAACAGTGCATCAAGGTGTTCAGATATGTTTTTATCTTTCTCAGGCCGTAGAGTATATGGCTTGATCATAATCTTTGCATAAAATCTACAGGAAAAACTGAATATATTTTTTTCTTTTCACTAAATTTCTTGTCATGATTAAATACAGAGTACAGCTCAAAAATACTTTTGTACAATAAAATTACCAATAATTAAATCTGTACTGTTAGCTTCCCCCCCACACCTTTTTTTTTTTTTTTTTTTTTGTTGAAAGCTTGTTTTTTAAGGAACAAAAACTTCAGCAAGCTCTGTCAGTTTTTCTTCATCTGAAGCTTTGGACCTCTTAGCTAACCTGAAGCAAATATGACAGAACAGCAGAAATATTAAAGATAATTATGTTCCTGGAAGTTTCACACAAATAGATGACTGGCTGGATTAAGAAGAAAGCCAAACAAGTTCTTCCCAGGAGGAAAAGGGCTGCAGCATGAACTTCATCATCACCCGTTATGCTTGACCTGCCAGCATCCACCCAGCAGTTTACCTCCTCAGTGACTTGGCAGCACGTGCACCCCTCAGCTCTGTGCCCTGCACCTACAGCCTCCTGCTCACTGGGTGGTCAGGGGAAAACAGAGAGTGAACCAAGAGAGAGCGGGGCCATGAGAAGACTGTGAGGAGCCCTGCGGTGGGTAGGAGCACAGGGGTTAGCATACGAAAGCACAGAAAAGTTGGCACCCTCTGTTTTGCTCCTCATGAGCTAACCTGACTTTGTTGCTTGGGAGATTTTTCTCTCGGCTGTAAAAAGAAATTCCTGTCTTATCTGAGGGCTCTCATTCCTCCCTAAATCAGTAGTGCAGGTTTAGCCTGCTATGGAGTTGGTGTGCTTTTTTGTCATTCAGTGGCTGTTCAGCTCTGTGGGACAAAATAAAATGGTTGCTTTTGTGTGCTGCCCAGTAGACCACGTGGCTTACACCAATACTACCATCAGGACCAACCAAAAGTGTTCAAAACAATAGTGGTGTGGGAGCCACCAACATGATTTTAGTGGTGAGCACCCAACAGCAGCAGTTAGTGCTCATTTCTCCGACTGCCTAAGCAGCCTCTGGCTGCTCAAAGGGAGAGAGATCAGGGGATCATCACGTGCCAGAGCTGCTCTGGTTGCACCCATTCTACAGGTAAACAGAGAAAATTGTCCCTGGGGACATCAACTTGCATTATACTTTAGTTAAAAATAAATTTGGGGGGGATGTAATGGCTACAAAATGAAAACAAATGCACTTTGTCTCAAAGCTGAACAACCTCTTCAGTCAGCTACAGCACAGCCTTTCCTTCTCTCTGGCCACAGAGCAAACCAGAAACTCCACAAATATTATTTCTTTTTACTTGAGGGAAGAAATCTAACATTAAGTAATAATCAATAGCAGACAGTAAATAAACCAATCTCTTAATAGATTGCAAAGGGACTTCAGAGGTCTTTGCACTGCGCAGCAGCTGTTTCCAAAAAAAAGGGAATTGTTTTTTAAGGAGTGGAGACAAAGTGTCTGTGCCAAATAAAGGTCACACTCAACATCAAAAATACATGATAAACCTCAGAAAGCCTAAAAGGAGCTAAGTTAGTAGGGTGGATCATTCTCTAACTGGACAAGGCACCCTGAAGCGTATTCTGAAGTCACTACTCTGCTGTATAGAAACCACTGCAATGCTTAACATCAGACCTATAGAAAGTAAAAGTTCTCAAATAATGCAGAGATCAATATGCAACAGCTCAACCTTATTTTAAGAAGATCCTAGAGAATTCAGAAATAAACTTTCTCCAGGTGAAATGCAGTCTGAGGCAGTGCTGATGATTTGACGCAATGCAGAATTGTCTATTTGCAGAATAGCCACAGTTGCTATCACAGACACCAAGAATTAGTGACCAGTCACATGAAAACATAACTAATCACAAATAACTAAGATTCATACACACTAAAATTGTTACAATTGTATCCCAGTCAGATCTGATCACATGATTTGCTACCCTTTATTTTCTCTTTTTACACTGTCATGGTTTAACCCTGGCCGGCAACCAAGCCCCACGCAGCCACTCGCTCACTCCCCCTCACCCAGAGGGATGAGGAGGAGAATCAAAAAGGAATGTAAAACTCGAGGGTTGAGATAAGAACAATTTAATAGGTAAAGCAAAAGCTGCACTCGCAAGCAAAGCAAAGCAAGGAGTTCATTCACCGCTCCCCACAGGCAGGCGGGTGATCAGCCATCCCCAGGACAGCAGGGCTCCATCACATGTAATGGTTACTCGGGAAGACAAACACCATAATGCCAGATGTCCCCCCTTTCTTTCTTCTTCCCCCAGTTTATATACCCAGCATGATATCATATGGTGTGGAATACCCCTTTGGCTAGTTTGGATCACCTGTCCTGGCTGTGTCCCCTCCCCATTTCCCATGCCAATCCAGCCCACTTGCTGGCAGGGCCCAAGGAACCAAAAATCCTTGATTTGGTATAAACATCACCCAGCAACAACTAAAACCATCAGTGTGCCATCAGCATTGTTCTCACACCAAATCCAAAACACAGCCCTGCACCAGCTACTAAGAAAAAAAAGCTACTAGAAAAACTAACTCTATCCCAGCTGAAACCAGGACATACACCTTTGCTCCCTCCCAAGTCCTTCTCCATTACCACTCCAATCTCCTTCCTAATAAACAGCCAGTTCCACTTTACACTTTCCCATGGGCCCAGTTTTGCCGATTTTCCACACTTATTTGATATTTGTGAGGCAGTAGTGTTACATTAATTTCAATATTGGTCAGCAGTTCTGTTAAACTCCTACTCCTTGTTTTGCAATACGTGTAATGTCTCTCTCTGCTGCTGTTTCTCATGTAGTTGGAGGTCACGGCTGGCCTTTTGTCAGCATAACTCAATAATTGCTATGCTATAATTCTTCATCTGTAATATGGATGTGGTCATGTTACGTTTTCTGATGCCATTTTTCTGCTTTGTCCGTTTAGACAAATGAACAGTGGACATCTTTTTCTCTGTTCATGCAAAGCACCTGATTTCTGACGAAGGCATTCCAGTGATACTGATATAAAATTAGGCATACAGAAAAGTGACAGCACAACTACACATCCCCTCAAAACACTGTGCTTAACCTTTCTCTACCTACCAAAACAGAGCTCAAAAGTAGAGGTCCTGTTGTGCCCTGAAGTGAAATAGTGCATAAACCCTCAAGATTATTATAACTTTCAGTGATGCTCTTCCTCTACTTGCTCCATCCATGCTTTCTGCTTGGAAAGTCCCTATATCTTGCATTCCCAGGCTATTTAGGAAAAATAAACTGGGAATAAGATAGATGAAATCCACAAGAAATTAATATTTATAACAGCTCTACTGTTGTGGTTACAGGGAAAACAATCATAGGGCTCCTGTGGTTGCCTATGTTCAGATGACAACATTCAACAGCTGCTGTCCACCTATGCCAAATACCTAACCGAACCATACCTTCCAACTTCTTGGAAATAAAAAGAAATGCACACAAGAGAAGCGGTAGCAGATCCCATCTCTAATTCTGGACTATAGAGCTGCAAGAATATGCAATACTTTGGATGCCAATAAGCTATTTTTTCTCTTTAGTTTTGGCTAAGTTTCATTTTCTCCTTGCTGTAGTTTAACTGCAGCAAACAAGTGTTTTTCTTAATTAGAGTAGGTTGAGTTTGCATTAGCCTACCTCAAGCCCTAATTAGCCAGTCATTCAAGCCTGGAGATTTTATTCTGATGAACCTAACTACAGATGTGAAAAATGTGAAGTAATAGTTGGGAACTGCTTTTCTATTATAACTTGCTGAATTGCATTGATTGGTTGCTCAAAAGCACAATTCATTTAAGAAATAAAACCAAAATAGTGCAAATGAAAGAATCTGAGAAGAGACAAGAGCAGCTTAAAATTGACAGTCTACCCATTCTGTGTACTTTGCATTCAAATGTTAAAAGAAAACCCCACTTCTGGCTACAAGTGAAATGTGACTGAGCTGTGCTCTAAATTAAAATCTGGCAACACCATCCAATTTGATAAACTGTATAATGATGTCAGGAATATTTAGAAGTACTACCACTTTTCATGGAGGAACAAAGTCTACATGATATCATGCCTTTCAGCTTTCATGGTATTAAACTGAAAAAAAAATATCACTAATTATAAAACTATTCATTGAGCTTAGGATATAGCTGAAATCGCTGGCTCAGATACTTGATTTTTCCTGATGTTCTGCTCTATTACATGGCTGAGAAGGTAGCAGATGGTTGTAAAAGATTCAGACAAGTATCTAGCTAAGGAAAGAGCAAATACAGCTGGGTGATTTTATCATCTGTATATCTTCCAGGAATATGGAGAAATGCGCTGAAGTGGTTAACAACAGGATCTGGAAGGTTGGAATAAAAGCAGACATGGTGTGGAGCAGGCTCCATCTTAAAGCAACCTGGAGATGTATTGAAATTCTTCACATTACTCTGGATTTCTGACAAATTCTTCACGTTATTCTGACACCATTTATTTTCTAGATTTAGTAGTAGGACAGTCCTTGATGACATTGCTGCCCTATGGCTTTGGCACTACATGCTGTTCAGCACAGGCTTAACACCAGTATAGGTTCTTTGACTTTCCATACAAACACCAAACTTTCTCACAGTAACTTACAGTTTTAGGACTTAATTTAAAACGTGAGTAGTATATGGGAGGCTAAAAGTTGAAAACTATAGTCTGATATAGCAATGTATTTTACTGTGTACACTACTGTGTAATGCACTAGCTTAAAAAACCAAAATTGTTTTATTCTTTAAATCTGAGAAGGTTAAATCAGGCAAGTTACCAGTGGTGAAGGGTTGCCATTAAAAGCTGACTGATAAGCTTGATAGGAAAGTTGGAGGCTGAGTTTGCCTGACCTCCAGAAGCAGTGGAAGACTCTCAGAAATATGGGAGGGCTCTGTCAAAGCCAGCTGATCCACTCACAAGCACTAGGGTGTCAGGGCATATTAAACCAGCAAATCAATAAGCACAACTGATGGATGTATTAGGAAATTTGGATAGTAAAGTGCTGGTTCTTAAAAGGAAGACAGCAGGGGTACTGCAGTTTAAAAAGTAGGCAAAAAAAGTCAGTATTCACTCAGGTCTGTTGGACAGGTGTCAGAAATGCTAGAGAGGTCAGGAGGCTGTGGACAACTCTACTGAGCTGGTGGAGGCAAGAGAGTAGAGCTGTGAATCCAACCTTCTGCAGCAGGGAGGGAGACTTTGTAAGGACAAAGTGGGTATGACCTCAGGTAACTGGAATCTTCCCTGGAGCTGCCACTAATTCCCCTGTGACTCATTTATGTTTGCTTGTTTTACTGGTACTCCTAGCTCTCCTGTTGATTTCTGTGATACTGATCTTATTTGCATTTTGCAGATTCGAGAAACTTGTGAGTTCTGGAAGGACAAAAGAAGATGTACTGATGAGAGTTCTGCTGCAGAGAAAGAAGAAATGTATGTGACAATGACAGCTCACTTATGGTGACCTAAAGATTTACAATCAGAACAGCTCTGGACATGCCTGCCTATCTGTGGAAGGTGGACAGAGCCTCTGCTGTCTTTCTGCTATCAGAGGCGTAGTACATGAACATTGAGAGGGGCACCACCTAGAAGTCATATCCTTTGAAGTGACTGAGGAACATATCAAAGAATATGTCAAAAAAAAGTCTACAACTACACAATAAATCAACACGAAGTAGCAGTCAGGCAAGCTATAAGCCATGACAAATGCAGGTAAGAGAAATAAAGTCATACAGGACTGATAGACATCTGGTATGTATCTCAGTGGGGTTTTTTTCAGAACAAACAGCAAACATGAATAAATAGCTCATTTGTGATCCTGTTTAACATACAAAAAGCATAACAACAACAAAACTTCCAGATGCCAATAACTTTATGTTTCTAGTAACTTAAGTCATGAAACTCACCTGCTTTATATCTATAAGCAGCTTGTTTCATATGACTGTTACTTTTAAAATATTATTCAACTCATTTTCATGCCAACTAATTTTAAGGTACACTTTTCCCAAAAAAGCAGTCGTAAGTATTTGGTATTTAGATGGCATAGGATTTGCTTTCTGACTATGAATGAAGTAAGACAAGAGAAGGAACACTTCGATCCCTGGGCCTCTGATTTGCCTACAGAGAAAGCAGAAGTGGCCTACGCACTTCAAGCTGAACATGAGAAAACTGCACATCTTTCGCCGTTTTATTTCTGTGTTGCTGGGACTGAACGTTACATCAGAAGGCTATTGTTAAAATAATACATAAACCATATGAAAAGGTGGTTTCTGCCTCCACATTTTTTTTCTCAGAAAGAGGAGTTCATGATTTTGAGGGCTTACCCTGCAGAGATTTAGGTACAGACACAGCAGTAACTGCACAAGCCAGGGAGCGGGGTGACACCTCTGAACCTAAGGCCCTTACTGTGAGCACGCAAAGGGACAGACACAGTTCATTCAAGTCACATTTTGCCCACATTCCAAACCCTGTAGGATGAGCTCCATAGAAACAAGGTATTTTGTATTTCCATCCATAATTCTTACAAAACCAATCCAATACAACAGCTGCCAGAAGAATCCAGAAGCAATGTCAAAGACCTGAAGATCCAAAAGCATGTAGTGCACTGGATTGCTCAGGGAGTGAACAAGCAGTTTCCTGAGCAAGAGTCTCTCTTCCAATCTCCCCTAAAATGGGATTCCCTGTGGCACTGGCATCTCTCCAGATTTTGTCATCTGTCAGGCTTAGTGTCTTCAAAGGGACTGCTGTACAAGGTGTTGGTTGCTGAACAGAACAACTGTTTAACCTGCTGATGCATGCCTTCAGTGAAAAGGTCTCTCTGGAAGACTGAACAGGCTGTCCTGCAAGAAAAGAATCATCTGGAAGTAGTATCAGTGTGTAGTTTAACAATGAAAATTGTCAAATACTGACATTTTGGAAGAGCCCAGGCTGAAGAACTGTACAGAGACATTGACAACCAGCATGTCTGGTAGAGCCATGTCTGATAGGGATTGACTGATCTGAAGTACATTGTGCTCTCTTCTCACACATGGGAGTTACCAAACCAATAAATATGTAGCTGTTAATTTGGGTAATTATTTTGGCATGCATTAAATCTCTGTTGATGTCATATTGCCAAAGTATGAAAAACGGGTGGAAGCTTTTTCATACAAAAGAGAGTTTAACAGTCAGTAAGTAGGCAGAAGGTGGTTTGTTTAATTTAAATATTGACAGAGATGCATTATTTGGTCTTCCATCCTATATGGAATTGCTTTTACATGAGGATTACAGAATTTCCTAATGAAATTAATTGCATCCACAATTGAATGATGCGCAGATTCATTTTCTTTTCTGAAAGAAAGGATTCCCAAGAAATGGGAAGCCTGAGCAGTGGCAAAAGCAGCGAAAAGCACCTCCTGATAACCTATTCATTGATTTTAGGTTTTGCCTTCAGGTGTGACAGCTGGAAAAGTTTACCTTGTTGAAATTAAATATAGACTCCTGGCAGAGGATTGTCAGCACTTTCTACAACACGGAGAAAAATAAGAGAAATTGAATAGGCAAAACCCAAGTACACATCTTTCTGAATTTCTTTCAACATTGTCTTGTTTTGAATGTACCTAAAGAGACCCTCATGTAACTGATTTTGCCAAGCATATTGTCTACCATAAATAAAAAAATATTTTGCCTGGAAACCAATATTTCTTGACAATGTTTACATCTGGTTCTCCACCTGCAAAAACTCAATTAAACGCCATGCCTGGGGTTCCCAGATTATTTTTTTTTTCCTCCCTGAAAACAACAGTTACAGGAAGAAATAGATTGATGCAGATGAACTGCATGGAAAGAATCCTTGTCAGGGGTGGGCAAGGTGGCGCTCATCTCCTGGTAATTTTCACTCCAACCTGCCCTCTCTTTTTCCTTCTAGAAAGACAGAGCCTTGTACATTTTTTTCAGCCAGATATCTATTCAACGGGTTTAGCCCTCCTTCCTGTTGGCAAATGATCCATGGATTCATTTTGATTTTCATTAATTTGGTGGTTATTCAAATATACTGAATGAATGGATTATGCAAATGTGACTGTTGCTTTGAGTGTTTGCTCATTATCCATGCTGTGTGATTGATTGTCTAAGTCACAGGGTATTGTTTCTGCTCCAGGAGTGGAGAAGCCCTGCAACCAAAAGGAGCTTTCAAGACAGCCAAACATCATCAGGGCAACTCTTCACACAAACATCAGTTATTACCAGTGTCCAAAACATTTCCCCTTTGTGCAAAAGAAAAAGTGATACAAACAAAGCCAAGCTTTCTGATATACAAAGAAAGGGGAAAAGGATAATTAAATGAGTACGCTAGATCTCCCCATACACAAATTTTCGTGATTATGCAGCACTCACACAGGAATGATCTTTGAAATTATTTGAATAGTCATTTGCAGATACAGGAAAATAATTTTTTATGTAGGAGATCTTCAAAGGAAATGTTTTTGAGACTTGGTC
Source organism: Microhierax caerulescens (assembly GCA_035590215.1). Lineage (NCBI taxonomy): Eukaryota > Metazoa > Chordata > Aves > Falconiformes > Falconidae > Microhierax > Microhierax caerulescens. The sequence goes on from JAVJGJ010000047.1 coordinate 95,497,836, forward strand.
AGTGATTTTGCTGAGCTGATGAGTTAAGTTACCTTAAATTCATGTTCTTTCACCGATGATTTCCATCATAAACAACTTCATAATATCACCTATTTTCTATGTTCACAAATAATCTATTAATAGACTGCAAATCTCTTGAACATATTTGTTCACCACGTATTGACAGCTACTCACTGACAATAGCATGCACTGAAATCAGAAGCTCTTGAGAAAGACTGGCCAAAGCAGCCAAGTTTATCTTTTGTAAAGAAGCTCATTGCTTAAACCCAAGGTCACATATACGTAATATGAATGCTGAGTGGAAGCTACTTCAGCCCGTTCTTCTAAGTCTTCCCTTTTGTTAACTCTTACAAAGTAGCGGCATTTGTGAAGGCCTTAGGCAAAAAAAGAGAAAAGCATCTAGTATATGTTTTGCTCACTTTATCACGCAGATTAATAGAAACTGGAAAAATATACTAGCAAAGAGATTATTCTATACATTATTATGTATGGAGACAGAATCCTGGGTCAGGTAAATCCTTACCATGGCACCTAAAGTCACCATTTTGTTCTCTCTATATTTCTGCATGTAAGGGTGGTTTAGGGTACTTCCTTCCACTGAAAATGTCCATCTACCTCCACGTGTACTGTGTTGCTTTCTTTAAATATTACATGTGATTACACACACACACACACACGTTACAGGGCCCTTACATTATACCATATGAAAGCACATGGGAACAGACTCAAAGCAATACAGCTCCCAGAAATCTGGTATTTCCCAATTCTTTAGCACTTAGCCTTTATTCCCCTGCCACTACCCTCCAAATAATGCTTTTATAGCAAGTGTTGGCATATAGTCTTACAGTAAAATACATTGAAGATCTTTTTAAAGTCACGTGGATACTGCACTTTAACAGAAGATTTGCCCTTCTAATTGCCTCTGTTCTGCCCCATTTTTTAACTGTTCCTGCCGTTTTATCACACACCCAAAGAGTCACCTTGTGACACCCTTCTGCAGTCCCTTTCTCTATCAGCTGACCTTTACTAATTTATCTTGAAGCTGCCTCTGCCTTCTGTTTCAAAATCCATTTTCTGCCTTGCTGTCTTTATAGCAAAATATATTGATTCCTATAGAAAATCCATGTTGTTACTTCCTCCCTTTGACCCCTGCTTACTGATGATGTTTGGAAGGAGGGGAACTTCATACATCTGGAAAGCACCGGCAGCACTGGAGAGATTTGCGACAAAAAAAAACCAAAACCAAACAATAAAACCAAGAGACTCAAGTAGTGTTTGGAGAAAGCGTTCCAGCTTACGTGAGCCAGCGCTGCACTAAGAACAGCTATTGCACTCCTTCCCTAAAAGAAAAACATTATCCTTATGTGTAAAATGTGTTCTCTCTTGTACAATGAATAACTTTGGCCTTTAATCTTTTATCTAGATCTCAAAATGTAGTATCTGCAGCATCACAGCTCTTTACTTCACCTAATGACTGAACTTTCTGATCCCAGATATTTAATCTCTGTATTTAAACACATCAATCTGGCTTGGAAAATGGGAATTGCAAATCACATTCTCCAGAATAGAAACCAAAGCTTCCCATTACGTGAACAATGCTATTCTTTGTTTCATTGAAAGGACAGATAAAAAGCAACAGCTAAATATCAAACATCAATGAATACTGCCCCCTTATTTCCCAGAGGAAAATTAGTGCACATAATTCTTCACACGTTTACCCAGAAAAGGTCAGATTGGTACCTGGTATCTTCCAGGAAAACTCAGCTGAAGAGGTTAAGGCCATGCTGATTTACACCAGCTAAGGATTTTGCCCCTATGTTTACTAACATACTAACTGCTGTGGTATTATTCTTCTGTCTGCTGACTTTTTCATGAGTTTACTAATATGTGATTTATTTTGATGAATAGTACAACTTCCTCCAGTTTGCTCTTGTAATTAAGGTATGTGATCTACCACTTGTTATTCAAAAGCATGATGAACTGTTAAGGTCTGTTTAAGAAAAAAAAAATGCTTTGCTTGTACAGCAGCAATGTGGAGGCATTTAAAAAGCTGCAGAGATTTAGAGAAAACAATTTTGAAGTCCATACAAAATAAGTACTTTGCACAGGTATATTACAGAGCTATTTTGCATTTCTCAGCCAGAACGGTGACTCTGTAATAGGAGTGGAAACATAAAAGCATTAAAGTTTAGGTGGCCACGAAGTACACATTTGCTGCACAAGTATTCCCAACATTAATTAAAACGCATTGCAGTCCTGTCTGGAAAAAAATATTAACCGTTTTCTAAGGCAGGTAATTAAAGGAACACAGAATTAAAGTAACAATTTATTTATTTTACTGGTATATTGCATTGAAACAGTGTCACTGAATCCCAACCTGTATGAATAACTGAAATCATCACACATCAAAGGCAAGCTGGGTTTGTGGCATTTTTACCTAGGTCTGAAGCAGGAGAGATTACCTCATGAGGGAGCCTGTTCCTAAGTAAACTGCAGATAGATAAGCTGTTCTCAGGAGACTCATCTCTGCCACTGAACTTCCCTGTGCTTAAGGCAACTTCAGAAACATCCAGACTTCATCTGTCACTGCTCTAATATTTCCTTGAGATGAAAACTACTGCATCTTTACATTACAGTAGCGCAAAGAGAATGGCCTTGAAATATGTGTGATAAATATGCTTTTAGGTATGTGTAAAAGATGACCAAAGATTACCCTGCCTAAATATTTATGGGAAAGAGTAAACTTTGTAAAAGGACAATATAAAGAACAGGAGAAAATGATTGTTTGCATTTTTATCTTGTGAGCTAAAGCATGAAAGAAATCAGCAGCTTGCTTAGAGAGACATAGAATGTGATTCTTGATCTGATGCAGCTTGCAACTAGTCCAGTGCTTTATGCAGAGATCAGTTATGACTTGGTGTAAAGCTCAGCCCTTCCTTTCTTATTCTTTTGCTAGAAAGAGTTGTGAGAAGCTATTGGAAAAGTGGTAACAAACATTCGTAGATAATCCATTTCAAAATGACCAAGTAATTCATAACAGTGTTCTTCATTGTACTGTCACGATTTGCTAACATTTTACTAAAAGTTAATGATTTAACAAGTGTTCTTCATTTGGAAAGGAAAGAAAAAACAAAACCATAAGAAATTCTTTCATGGTGCAGAAAGATGGGAACAATTTGCAGCTTTCTAAACAACAAAGGTTCTGGCCAACTGAGAAGTACATACCAGGCACACGTACAAAAGGGTTCTAGGACAATTATTTTTAGTAGACGTGCTTACATGAGCAGCAGAAGCCACAGGAAAGCACAAACTAGAGATTAAGTGAAGGTAATGGACTAAAAAAGGAGAGTAGCTCTGAAGAATAGTCTAGGAACAATACCATCTGGGCAAAATTATATTTGAAAGATGCTGGCAAAGACATATGCCCTGTTCCATCCTTTGGATATTTAGGAAAATGGGGGTTTCTGCACCTTTTTGAAATAAAGGCTTTTGATTTTTTTTTCTACCACCAACCAGCAGAACCCTAAATTGGAATTTTCTAGAAGGGGATAACAGTTCTTTGCTAGACAAGCTTGGTTAATTTGTCTCAATTAACTCTCTGAAAAATAAATACTGTAAGGTTTTTCTTATGATTTTATGTAGCAAGAGTAGAATCTGCAGACCTGGTAGTAAATTTGGGCTTAAATTTTAAACAGTAGAAGGCTAAAATTCAGATCTTAGGCACATATTAAAACATGTAAATAAACTGACTGATTTAAGAATAAGCAATTTCAAATCAATACATGCAACAGAACTCGGGACAAGTTCTCGGGACAATTTTAGTCAAGACACTTTCAAAAGTTTATCATTGAGTTTTTAAAAGTCAGCATTTTCTTCCTCAGAAATGAACTTCTTTTTCCCAAGTATCTGCATATCTTTGCTAGACTCACCCTTAAGAGTTGTGCCACAACTTTTTGGGGAAAAAAATCACTGTCCTGTGTTGACAGGAGGTTCACACATTGGGCTGTATCTAACTGGCATTCAGAGCAGATGAAGAATGGTACAGAAAATATGAATGTCTTGAGAGTGTCCAACCCTGATCTTGCGTATCAGAGTTCTACCCTAACAGTGGCTAGAAAAATTTCTGCTAAATATGTTGATCTCAGCATTCAAAGACTCCAGCTCAGTTTTGAGGGTTCAATGAGTCTAGATAAGGCCTGGATCACTTAAGATACATCTTTGAAGAAATTCAAAAGCTCAAAACCAATATCACTTTGAATTTCATTGCCGTTATAAAATTTATGAAAGAAAGACCAAACTAAGACTATAAGCATTGGCTCATTAGTAGAGCAGTACAAGATATGGATTCACTCTATGAATACAAAAAAAGTAGGTTCAGGCACTGGTCACAACATACCTGTTTTCTACTTCAGATGGAAACCATACCTCACATGCCCGTTTCCAAAATCTGACATTTGTCAGTTCCGAACCACCCTGATTTACCTATAGTTTATGACTTCTGAATGTTCATATATTTTTTCTGTCCAAAGCACAGAACATTATTTTTTTTTCCCTTGCTCACTTTGCAGCTGTCAGCAAAACCCCTGTAATACCCACATGGCAATGTGAAGGGCATAATCTCTTTCCAAATTAATTTACATATCCATCAACTTTTTGTTTCGTTTTTCTATTACCATCAATCCACTCATATGCTTTCCCTCCCATCTTTCATTCTTTCCTCTTTTCCAATTTTAATCTTTTTCATTTTTAGTTTGCTCATTTCTTTTTACTGCTGAATGTTTTACATTTTTTTCTTTTTTGCCCTCTATATTTTTGTTTGTTCAGTTTTCTCCTCAGCCTTTCAAAGTTTTTCAGCCATCATCCAAATTGTCTTTTATATACTACTATCTCCTTTTTTGACTCTGTTCCTTCCAACCCACTTTCTCCTGTTGTGTTACCATTTGCTTTACATTTTCTTCAACAGCTCTAACTTTCATAAAATGTTTCCCTGGAAATACCTCAGAAACCCTCGCAATGTCTGATCCAAGACAATGTCCACTCCACAGGTGAAACAGTAACTTGAAAAAATGGACTGGAGATCAAAAGCCCCAAAAGATACAGCTTCTCTTAGAAGATCTTCTAAGTATCCAGAGGAATTCTTAATTAAAATAGGAACTGGTTTTGCACCTATAATCATGTAAAATTCCAGGTTTGATTAAACAGCTGTATGTTGCACTAAACAGACTTAGTGCTATGCCCTAATAATATATGTTATGCTGTATGCAAAAAAAACCCCAAACATTAGACAACAGCTGAAATACTCCGGGGAAATGCGATTTAAGGGACTGTCTAGTCTGATGTTTTCCACAGATTTGAATATAAAACACTACATGAACATCAAATTATAATCCTACTAAAAGAAAAAAAGCAAATTATAAAACCAGCACTAGTAATGCCTAAACTTCAAATTTGTTCAGCACATCCAGAGACAGAGATACCAGTTTTACTGTGACAACAATAGTATATATGCATGCATATAAGCTCGGTCTGACTCTTGTGTAATACAGTATGTAATAGTCGGGGAGGCACAATATACATGCTGTGCTAATTGCACTTTGAAGACATCCTCTTTGGTTTCTGCCAGCAGCACAGAGCACAGCTTGTTGCATATTGTTTCCTACCTGATTAGTTCAATACATGTGCTTTTAAGGCAGAAGGTCTCTAATTCAGCACTGGCAATACTTACAGCTGCAAATCTGGGACTCAATATTGTCAATACTAGCTTAAAAAAAGCATGATAATATAGCAACTAATTTGCCTTTTTGTGTGTTGCCTGAATTGGAGGCATTACAGGATGACTTTTCTTCACACTAATAATTAAAGCATATGAAAGTGCTTCAGTCTGGCTTAACCTGGTTTCGGAAACAATTTACAAAGAGAACTGCCATTCCAGCCTGGCCATCTATAATAGGAAATTTCGTGCAAACACCCTCCTGAACCAGCAACAGAGCTATTGCATGGCCATACAGCACTGTTCAGGCATTTCCTTTCTCTTTTAATACAATCTTCACTGATTTTCTCGACAAATTTCAGCAAAGACTTTAAGCACTGTCTTAATTTTAGTTGCCTTAAGATCCCTCTAGAGCTGAGTGTGAAAGCCTACCTCCAACATCCCCACCTGATGTCTCACTTTGTCTCCTCAACTTGTTCTGCTCTTTGCTGCTGTTTATCCTTAACAGTCACCTCAACTTCTCCTCTTCAGACTTACAGAAACTCCAGCAGGATGACAGTGAGTAGCCAAAGCACAGGTAAAGTGCAGCTCCAGTTTGGGAGAGTGTTTCAGCACATGTTCAGCTTTGGCTAGATATGGTGGCTTTCCTAGACACGTGAAAAATGTGACCTAATCTGTTCGTAATTTCTACTGATTATCATTAGGGCCAGGTCCCTCTACAACAGAGGTTGTCATGTACCAGGATTTTTCCAGTTATTTGACTTGCTTATTATTCCCTTGTTAGACTACTTACATTCTTTAAAGCTATGGTTCAAATGATCTAAGAACATTAGTGGAAATGGGTCAAGGCTTGTGGTAAGGGTATCTAAACTATCTGGGATTTCTCTGGGTATCCCTTTTAACTGTTATTATGTACATGTTGACTACATCCTCGTGAGGTAGATATAAGAAGCTAAACAAAAGTAAGTTTTTCTTAAACATGTTTAAGATCAGCATGCGTAAGGAAATACAACCTATATGCTAGAAATGGTTCACATTAAACAGAAAGATAATCAACCCATGAACGGACAAGCAATTTTGTGCTAGCAGACAATGGTATTTGAGCCCCTTTTTTCACACTGCGTCTCTCTTAGGAATAGCTAACATTATAATTAGAGGGCATTAAAGGAATACATGACTAAACCAGCACCAGTGGTAACAGGCAACACTTATCTGTTGTTTTTTCTCAAAGACCCTGAAAACTCTATACGAAAACTCTCTCTGTATATATTTGTTGAGTCTGTGGTTTTTCCTACCCTAGACTGCTTAGGAAGAGCCGTATGAAGACTGCAGACTTTGAGGCATGAAGCACAACGCTGGCTTACATCAGTGAGGCGGACCATGAAGGAGAAGGCTGTGCCCGTGACTGAATGATGCACATGAGAGGTGCACATGCCAATAGCACTGACAGCCACCAAACACGTGTGCAGCAAGGCAGGAACTGGCCTTGGCTTGTCAGTGTCTGGCTGGAGGCATTCCCAGCCTGCTGCCAAGCCTCAGGGCAAAGCCACTGCACCGCAGCATGCTGGTGGCACCAAACAAAGTGGTAGCAGACTGGCTGGGCATGGCATACCTAAGAAAAAATGGGACACTACAGGTCTTCTCTGATCTTTCCAGGGATGAGAAAGACAAGCCTTGTGGGGCCCAGGCTGACAAAGAGGGCTTCGCACTGGCTGTGGCTTTTGGCCTGACAAAGCTGAACACAAAACTGACTACTTCTTAAATTACAATGTGCAATGCAGCAAGGTCCTTGGGTATTTAAAATACAAGGCAAGGGCACTACAGGAGGTCGAGAGAGAGCAGCATTTGATTCACACTTCTTCTAGGTTAACTAAGACAGCTCCCTTACTCATTTACTCGTTTTCATAATACATGCATTAGTGCAGCTTTATTAACAATGGCAAGTCTCGATATACTCTTTTTGCTGCTGTTGTCTGTAGGCATTTCAGGAGACAGAGGAAGACAGTAGAATTACTGATTTTAAAATCTCTGGTTTTGAGTGCTGGAGAGCTCACAATTTTCTGTCCATTCATCCCCTTCTCTCTTCCTATCTATTCAGAATAAGTACCAGCCGTACACACTGCAATCCATCCTATGGCAGCAAGATGTGTGAGCTATTGATGTAGATGTTACGTTAATATGTTTAACCTACACACTGTATATCCACTGAGTGATGACATAGTGGCTTCAAAAAAATATGGGACATCAGGTTCTTGGGGGTGGGTGGGCAAAATGTTTGGAGCGCATTAAAATCTTAAGCCTTTAAATCATCGATTCCAATGTAGATAGGAGCAGGAGATAACTGGAACAGAATAAAATAGGTGGGGGATGTCTTTGTCTAGATCTGCAGTGCCAGGAGGAAATATGTCCCTGCATATCCCTGTGTCAGCACCTAGAACCCTGCTGTGGCTGTGAATCATGCAAAAACAGCAGTGGAAATGTTGCCATCCCCCAAAACAACCTAGCATTAAACCTAACAGTCTACAAGCAAATGTTGGACAGATGATGAAAGCACAATGGAGCAATGAACACTGGAATAAACAGTGGCCAGAAGACACCAGTGCCTAACTATTTTCAAAATTTTTTTGTGGACACCACAGCTGAGAGGTTTTCAAAATACACATTTTTTAAAAGATCTGCATAGGAGCTTTCTGAATTTTGTCCTTCCCATATGTAATGGAGAACATGTGACACTTCATCCACAAATTTGTCAAATGGACAGTGTCATGGTATAAGTTAGTCTTGTACTTAAGTGCAGAAGATGGCTGTCTGTTCCCAGACTAATGTGAAATACAATGTTCAGAGTGTTGAAAGACTCCTCGCTAGGGCTTCATCAGGCAGACAAGGCTGCTTTATTCCCCAGTAAAGTACCACTTGCTAATAGTTTAGCTAAGTGCATGCCATGACTGCCTTTGCTTTTCCTTTAGCATTTCCAGACAAGGGATGGGGGGTAACAATTGAGAAGGAGAAGGTCAGAAGTAAGCATGTGTCCCCAACTCAAACACCTCTCCCAGGAATGCAAAAAAGGTTCTTAAGAACAAGATCCTTGACTGGGACTTTGTAAACATTTACTGTTTTGTCAGTTGAGTGTGGGATGAAATGTTAGAGCTCTTAAAAAAAATGTAAAAATCACTGTTTGAATCTTTTGTACCTTTATAAACCTCAGTAACTTCAGAGCCTCTTCTACCCACTAAATAAATACATACTTCTACCAGTTTTGCCTTAACGTGATTTAAGGGTGGTTTCAAGGTAGCTAGCTAACAGCATGGACTTCAGCTTCTACAGTAGAATGGTCTATAAAACAGATGCTCGAGCTTTTTCCTGGTGCTCAGCATCCAAATACCTTTCTCAGATATAAACAGTGTTCATTAGTGCAAAAAAAATGCACACACAAAAGTGTGTCTCTCCATTAAGCTGCGTGAGTTGGCACTGCACAAGGCTGTATGCCAGTGTCTTCCAGTAACGTTTGTTGGCTGGGTAAGCCATCGATCTCTCTTGGCTTGGTTGGGTTAGGAAGAGTGTGCACTGAACCTGAAGGGTCAACAAGTTTGTGAGAGCAATGCACTCTGGGCAATTTGTGCTGGTTTTGGGCTCCTCACTAAACTCATACTATATTTCTGAATTTACCCACAAATGTTTTAGAAATATATTGGAATTTCTTGTGATTGTTGATTTCAGATAAAGAAATTAAAGTAGCAGAAAATACAAAGAGTATTCTTTTACTTAAACATGTAACATTTGGAGGGCAACCTGAACAATAGAGCTGTTTAGAAATGGGTTTTGGTTGGTTCATCCAAGTAGATTTGAAGGTTTGGCCTGGAAAAGCAGTCATCATCACTTTAGGACAGCATGGCACTGTCTACCAAGGAATAATGACTGCAAAATTAGCTAAACTAGATATGATGAACCAGCCTGAAGCTTTCAGTGAGTTCATTAAAGCACCCCAAGCAAAACCCTGCCTAGCCAGAAGAGCTGATGTGGCTAGAAACAAAAAGTATAGTTATTTCAGCTCAACTAGAAAAGACAACTGTGAGGACAAACTCTGCTTTGGATACGTCTGGCCATCTGAACACTTCTGTCCATGTTCTGTCACTGCACAGTATGAGAAGCTGGAAGAAAACAGAGAAACAGGATCCTGAAGAAACTTTAAAGAATGAGAGGCAGCTTGGTGTTGAAAAAGCAGCTGAATCTGAACACAAGAGCCAACTGCAGCGGTGAGGACAGAAAAAAGTAGCTAGAACAAGACAAAGCAAGAGGGAAGCCAAGTGAGGGGAGAAAACTGAGCTGCTGCAGAGCCAGCCCCCAGCACCCTAGGACATGCTTGCCGACCGCACTGCCCACCTTTGAGAGCTGTGTGCTCCCCTTCCCTGAGAGGGGTCCTTTCCGTATTGTATGCTGACAGAAGTAGCAGAAAAACCACTAGATACCTGTTTTGATATTTAAGTACGAATCAGGAGGACAGGAGGGAGGGTGCTAGTTATTCTCAGTACTCCAAGCCCAGATGTTCTGCCAGATGTTTGAAAAATTACTGTTGTTAATCAACAGATGTACCTGAAAGCGACTCTCTTTGCAAAATATGCTCCAAGAAAAGAGGTGATACAGAAGGGAAGACACAAGAAGAAAACTGTCACCAAAACGAATGAGCAAATGGAAATAATTGGGAATTTTTAAATCAAACGCTTTCTCTGTGATTCACGGATTCACAGAAATGAAACTTTTCACAGCAGGACTATGAGTAAGCATTTCTCAGGTAGAGGCCCCTAGGTGCAGTGCAGACCCCCTGAACAGACAGGACAGAAGCCCAGCCCACAGTACTTACTACTGCAGACATAAAAAATACCTAAATTCAGCCCGTTTACTCTGGGCTTATATTTCTCATACACACCCTGACCAGCAAGCTATGCAGTGAGAATTTTACCTTCTTTTTTTTTCTTACAAGAACTGTGTGTGTGCAGACAAACATGCACACATGAAAATCCCAACAGAATATATATTTTTTTCTTCATGCAGCATAGGAACGTTCTTCTTAAATCTCAAAAACTTCAGAGGCTGACAAAAATCATTTTCTACCCAGCTCTACTAAGAAGTTAAATAAAACTAATAATCATATTTCTATTAAACACTAAACACCTATTTAGCTCTTCCAGTTAACTGGTCTGGAACACATCTAAATTAAAGCAGGCTAGTGCAAACATATTAATTCAATAACAATAACATCCTTGTAAATCAGAGCTGATCAGAGGTGCCAAGCAAGCTTGCAGATATTTCAGAACTTTCACCTTTGCTTTGCTCAAGTTTGTGTGAAAAAGAGAACTCATATCTTTGACTTTACAAAGCAGCCTTCATACGTAAACCTGAAGATTTCTAGGTAGAGAGAATAATTCTCATCAAGATGAACTTGCTACTGATGGTGCACAAAATACATCTTATGGGTATTTCCTCAATGGTGAAATATCTTTTAAGCCAGTGTACATCAAAGAAAAACATCTGTAAATGTTCTTGTCCAGTATGGTATCTGGGATTTCACCAACCACATGGAAAAATTATCCTTGTATGAAAGGGTGTGGAGAACTACATGTATTTTAACACACACCTTTCACACAAGCCCCCAAAAGCTTATAAAAGGTAAGAGGGCCATACTTTCATGACATTTTCTGTTTAACTACTGAAAGAAAACATCTTCCAGGTTTGTTATGCATATTTAGAACAAAACCACAATAGTATCTCTGAAATTCCAAAAGCATGAACAAGACCAACATTTTAACACTAAAACATTAACTGTGTTTACCGAAAACCACCTTTTTTTACCTTACATCTATATTGTATCTTACACCTTCTTTCTATCTTAGGAAACCTCATAGCTGTTTTTTCATCCCATTCAATGACAAAAGAAAGTAGCATGTAATGATTTAAGACATTTAATCCAAGCTTAACAACTTTCCTCCTATTTGTAATATTGCTAATGAGTAGCCTGTCAGGTAGTGGAAAAATATCTTTACAATTAGTCTTGACTTCAACCTAATTTTCTTCTGCAGGATGTTGTAGATCTGCCCTGAAATCAGTGGCATTATGATGTAATAATTTAAGAGTAGGGTAAGAGAAAGTTTGAGTCAAATGTAGCTGGAATATTTTGAAGGAAGAAAGATATAACAGTAGTAGAACAGTTGAGTTTTTAATAAATAATTTTAATACTCACTTTGAGGAAAAACAAAAGTCCTGGTAGGACTGTAAGATGACTGAAACAGACTCACAGGGAAATTCATTTAGCACTGAAAGAATCTGGAAAGAAAAATTAATTCTTTGTCTATATTACAAATGCAACCATGTGCAGAGAAGCCTAGATGCAAACACTCACATTCTGGCACAATGTCCATTTAGCCATCTTATTGTTCAGAAAAGACTGAAGACACTTAGATAAATATCCTCATGATGCAGAGTTTAAAAAAATACAATCCTTAAATCCTTTAATTTTCTTAAATGTGCTGGTTTTAGAACTAGCTGGAAATTTCCAAATCAGGCCTTACAAATACTTGTTTGCATCCTGAAATCATACTTTTTCCCCGTCTCCTATTTCAGTCATTGCTCAAGAACATTCACACTTGCAATTTTTTGTTTGCACATATGTTTAAGGAACATCTGTTCTTTGTTCCCATCTGATTGAGATTATCTATGTATCTATGCATGAAGAAGGCAACTGGGTATCTGCTACTCTTGCTTTTTTTTATCTGATTTTATAAGTTCAAGTCAGAGGGAGCAAGGACCGAATACAGTAGGAGCTGACCATTTGCCTTCAATAGCTGGTGAAATGCCTGGTTTTCACGTAATGCATGTTGAAGGAGGCCAGTATTATCACCATCATCTTGGAAACAGAAAAAAAAGAGAAAAAAGACCACCTGACTTGGTCAAGATCAGTCATCAGATCAGTGGGAGAGCTTGACATAAACACCCGTTCTTCCACAACCTAGTTCATGTCTCTCCTTTACTCTACACTGTCTTCCTGTAATAAAAGGCTGAACTGTGTTTTTTCAAATAAGTAGTTTGAAATCAGTAAGAAAAGAACGGAGTTACTCAGAAAAAGTATAGAGATCAATTATATTCGATAAATGTGGGTCAACAAATAATTCCATCAGCACGTCCTGTCTGAGTACACAATTTCATTTGAATGACATTTGATAAAGGAACTTGGACATCGGTGAGCATACTGGACCCTGCAACAGTAACATTTATTTTTACTATCATTGAAAATTTTTTGAAGGAAACACCATTTCCTACAGTGTTTGTGTTTCAGCAAGACAGAATTTTGCTCCTACAACAGATTCTTTAAAACTGTGCAAATTCTCACAGAAGCCCAACCGTAAATGAACTATAATATCCTTGATAATAACATTTATTTGCTAGAAGTCATGTTTGTGATTACCTCTTCTGCCAGGCACAGTGTAAGAATATGTTTAGCTACAGACTTGATGGAGGCAGCCAGATTTCTATAACGAAGGGCTTTTTTCCTTCCCAAATTCTGTTTTCAAAAGTGTCTGGTATTGTAAAGCAGAAGCAATCATGGCAGAATGAAAGATCCTGCTTTTTATCCCCGTTTCTATTTACCTGTCTGCAAAACAATCTAAATTTTCACTGCAATTCTCCTTGACATTTCCCTTATCTATTTTCCTTTCTCATTAGTCTGCCTCATGAGAAAATATGGGTGCAGAATACTAAATCAACTTTATGGTCAACGCATCTGGTGCATATTGACAGAGAGATTGTCCCCATACGTAAAGTCTTGGCTTTGAGGATTTTTTCACCCCAAGTGTAAGAACATGTTCTTCCTGAACTGGAATATGTTCAAGAAAAACCTTTGCAAATAAGAGACTGTTATTCATCTAAAAGGAAGCAGGTGGCGTCATTATAGCAAAGCAATATAAACATACAAAAAAGAAGAGAAAGACATATTTTTGATCTTTTTTTTTATGAGTATCTGGTTGGATGGTTGATTTGTTTTACATTTTCAATTATATACGTGAAGTCATTTTCATTAGGAGGCACCCCAGGAGGAACTGGTGTATGTCCAAGTATTTGCAATTTTTTTTTCCCCTTTTGCCAAGGCAGAATATGGTATCGTCAAGGGTCAAGACCAAAAGTCAGGGTTCGTGGCAGTTCCTTGGGACTGACTTCCTTGGATGTGTCAACAGGATGGGACTCTGATATCAGTTGCTGTTCACAGACATTTCCATGATACATATAATCAGAATATTAAACTGAATGTATTCATACACAGTATATTATCTCATATTATGATCTTCATGACCCACCTGTGGGGTAGAGAAGCTTATGCTCCTCATTTGTCACCTGGGGAACAGAAACAACATGACTTGTCTGTAGTCACACAGAAAGTAAGAAGTAAGGGGTAGGACAGGTCTTTCCCTGCTGAAGATACTGCAGCAAGCCCTCAACCCTGACCAAAGCATCGTTCATATTCAGATAGAAGATTCCATCAAAACTGGTGGCACTCACAGTAAATGTGAATGCTGCTTCTCCACTGCTGGTAGTTTTCTCCAAGTAAAGTGTGATGTGTTGAACCACTTTGAAAAGTTCCTACTAGCTGCCAGCAGGAAGAGAAGATGCATCCAAAGCCCTTACATTTTCACAATTCAGCTGCAAATAGGATATAACCAGAGAATTCAGAACAACAGAAATAACATACATTGAAAAAAAGAAAGGCAGGAGGTCAAAGGAGGCAGAACAACCTAGTGTTTCCAACATCTGCTAGCCCCAAGTTTTAGATACCTGTCCAAAACCTTGCAAATACAAACATGATATCAGAAACAAGTAAGTGAATACAGATGTCTTAACTAGATCATGGTTCTCTCACTTGCAAAGGTCCAATGCAATGATCTGAACCCTACAGGAAATCCACATTCACAGAAGCACAAAAATGATTGGGGTTGGAAGGGACTGCTTGAGGTCATCTTGTCCAACACCTTGCTTAAGCAGGGTCATCTAGTGCTGGTTGCTCATGACCAAGTCCAGATGGATCTTAAATATCAGATGGAGATACCCTCATAGCAAAAATGCATTTCCTGATGTTCAGAGGGAACCTGCTGTATTTCAGTTTGTGCCCATTGTGTCTGGTCTTGTCACTAAGCACCACTGAAAAGAATCTGGCCTCATCCTCTGTGCGCCCTCCCTTCAGATATTTATACACATTGATGAGATCTACCTTCTCTTCTCCAGGCTGAACAGTCACAGTTCATCTCTCAGAGGAGAGATGCTCCAGACTCTTAATCATCTTTGTGGCCCTTTTCTGGACTCTCTTCGGTGTGTCCATCTCTCTGTTGTACTGGGGAGCCCAAAACTGGACACAGGACTCAGGGTATGACCTCACCAGTGCTAAACAGAAGGAAGGATTACCTTCCTCAACCTGCTGACAACACTTCTAACGCAGCCCAGGACACCACTTGATGCCTTCTCTGCAATGCAACATTTCTGGTTCATGTTCAACTTGGTGTCCTCCAGGACCCGAGGGTCCTTTCCTGCAGAGCTGCTTTCCAGCTGGTGAGCCCAAATATACCAGTGCCTGGTAGCATTCCTCCCCAGCTGCAGGACTTTGCATTTCCCTTTATTGATCTACTGTTGAACTAAAAATGAGAAAGAAATTCTTGAAGTCATTGGAATCCATAATTATTCAATTTTGTGTAAGTCCACCAAAATGCTGTTTATGAACGCAAACTCTAAGCACTTATTTTTATTGAAAAGTTGGTATTTCAGAATAACAGTAGAAAATGTAAGCTCACTTTCACTTCAGAAACAAATATTGACTTCATTTGCCTGAAACCATCCAAAATTTAGATATCCATTTATTTTAATAAGCTCAAAGACTCTAGAAAGAGATTTATTATACTACGTATTTTTTGTTCTGCAAAAACACCAATTTGTCAAGATTCAAAGATGAAAAATATCACCTTATGTTTAATTTGACAGGACACAGATGAAATAGTTTAATTTCAGCATTAATGTGCATAATTTTCTGATTTTCAAGATGCAAAACATCCTCAGTCATTCTCTGCAACTTTCTAAAAAGCAATATTTTTTAGAAGACTTCTAAAATGGTTTGATAATTTACTCAGGCAGCGGACAAAAGTTTTTGACCCGAAGACTTCTCTTGTATGATTTTAATCTGGCTATGACATTCCAATGTCCCTGCAGCCCCTTTCCCACCCACAAAGTGAGCCCTTTAGTCCCTTGACCTCTTTATCCCCATGATGCTATCGACACCATTTCACAGCCTTGTTTCACTTCCGAATCTGCCACAAAGCACTGGAAAACGCTCAAGGGCTCAGAAGCCAACCTGTAGTTATCTGTCATCTTAACAGATTCTTTCTCACTTTAAGATCAGTTTTTTGGTTGGATGTAACTTGTGTAAGCAGCAATCACAGCCGCCTTTCCGTGTTTATTTATCGCTGTCTATTCACTGTAGAGCCAGACTGGGAAAGTCAAGAAGTATGCCAGTGAAGTATGTTGGAAGGATGTAAAGCAGAAGTGGAGAAGAAAACATGCACCTCATTATTCTATACATACTTTTAGACTCAAGTCAAACGCATCCAAAAATCACCTGCCATTTTAATTTCCTCCAAGGAGGACCTCAAAGTTCATAGACTAATTTTTAAAACAAACAAATGCAAAGCCACCTACAGATGCATTATAATTTAAATGTGACAGGTCTATCAGAGTTGATAAGCCTGCTATTTCATACACCACCCTGACTAGGAGCAGAAGGGGGATTGGGGTGACTTGCAGATGTTCTGTGTCTCTTCTTCAACAGCAATGGGATTTCGTAATGCTCAGCAACTTGGAGGAGATGCTCAGCCCTTTGCAGGATTGAACCTGTAATTATCAGTGGACAGAAACACTGATAAGCCAATATTTTAAAAATACATATGTCATTGGGACTTGTATATGTGTAGCTGTTCACAGAACACATCAGAACTTCATAAAACCACACCTTTCAGTTAATACAGTTATTCAGGCATTGGAAATGGCAGCAGGTTTAGCATACAGGTATGCATGTTCTCTGAGCAGTGGGACAAGAGGGGAGGGGAGAAGAATAGGGAGAGGGTGAGGATAAAGAAGATGAAAAAAAAGAGGAGAGCAGACAAAGAAAAGAGAGAAAGAATATTCCCATACACTGGAGATGATGAGAAAGATGAGAAGAACAAATGAAAGAGCTGAAAAACTGCAGTTGTGTAATGACAACTTTGTAAGACCATGAAAATATATCAAAATATCACCATTGCAAGCTAATAGGCATCTCTTTGGAGTAAAATCTTGCAAATCTTACTCAGGCAAAAAATATATTACAGTAAATGCTATGTAGGATTTGCAGATTTCACCATTTACTAGCAGAATTTATAGTTATTATTCTCATCTGTTTGTCACTAACACTGAAATTTCATGTGAAATCCTAGCCTCATTGAAGTTAATGCCAAAACTGACTTTGACTTTAATGGGCATCATTAGGTACTGCTACATATATTAAGCAGCTTACAGGAATATAACATATTACATTAAAGACATATATTTCGATGCACCCAGTAAAAGAGCACAAGCTAAAAGGAAATGCAAGACTTTTTGGATCTTTAATCATTTTCCTAGTTAGCAAAACTATAACCATATTTTCATGCATATTGCCACGGCATGAGTGCTGCTGCCAAAAGACATCAACCTAACAGTTTTTGCTGGATAGTTTCTAATGCGAATCAGTTCTCTGATTCAACTTGCTGCATAAATGTGGTGCTGAAGGGAGGGAGAAACATGGAGTCAGGAATGAGTGCCTGCCTATGAAAGGAAAGTGTGCCTTTATTCAGTGGAAATAATGGTTTGTTCCAGCTTAAAATGTTCATGAAGTTGTGACAGCAGAGAGATCAGGACCCGTGTTTTTTTCAAGTGGTCTTGAGGTACAAGTACCAACAGACAATAACACATCAGATCAGTGGATGAGAAATGTCAGTGCCCATTAGTGATAAGCACAGCAGAAACAAGATAACTGAACTGTGCATCAGGAGAACTCAGGCGCTAGCCCTGATGCTGCTGCTGTGCTGAGGAATAGGGACCTTCAAGCCTCCATGGTGCTGGGGTCCCCACTGGGGAGGCAGGCATGAGCTTGCTCTGCCCAAGCAACTCCAGGCCCCTGCCTGTAAGTTATTTATGAAACAGAAGCACGTAGATACAGTCAGCCCTGTGAGCATCAACGGTCCATCGGAACGTAAGCTATAGTAACTTCTAGTCCACATGGAGCACGGGCAGATCATGCTTATGTCTGCCTGCAGAAGGCAATGCAAATGCAGCCTTCTGTCTTTTTCTCCTGTCACTCATCACTGGTCTGGTTTATTTGCACTGGGAGACCTTCATCACAGCAACCCTCTCTCACCCCAGATCCCATTTGGACCCCTCGGTCCTGCACAGCACAAGCAACAATTCCCCACCGCTCTTTCTTGGGAAAGGGAAGTTTTAATCTGATGTGTCTGAATAAGCCTCGCTGCAAAGCTGCAGGCAGCAGATAATTCCCTCGCCATCACCAGATTTAATTCCCAGTTTCCAGGGAGTGGAAGCTGAGGGTGAAAGCTGCAGCAGGCAGG
The DNA here is from genome assembly GCA_035590215.1 of Microhierax caerulescens. Taxonomy (NCBI): domain Eukaryota; kingdom Metazoa; phylum Chordata; class Aves; order Falconiformes; family Falconidae; genus Microhierax; species Microhierax caerulescens. The sequence goes on from JAVJGJ010000047.1 coordinate 95,516,211, forward strand.
AAGAAGGAGCGCTGCTAATGATGGACCATGTAGGGGGCATGGATTTCCTTGCACTTGGTACTACACAACACCGTATTTGCCTATGCTGCAGCTCCAAATGGCAAAGCACAGTGATGTCTCTGAAGACTCTAATGGCGACAGTAGATCCCCAAGAACATTTCAGTAGAGCTTCATTGACTTCAAAAGGCTCCAGCAAGAACTGCAGAAATTCACCCACTAAGAAAATAATAACAGATAAGGGCCTTTTTTACCCCCCTTCCTTTTCTACCCGCTCTTGAAGTAACTTAAATATAGAAAGGATGTGTGCATAAAAGAGGGAGAAAATATAGGGTGTAGAGGAGAAAAAATATTGGAGGAGTTAGGAGAAAGGAAGGAACTAGCAAATTTAATCTTGCCCTGATTATCTCATAGTTATAATGATGTGAAAAAAGGGGGTGGAAAGAACAAGGAAGAGATCAAGGAGCTGGGAGTAATTAATTACTTCATTGTTTAGATTGTCTCCTATTCTTCAGCACAGAAAAAGAAATTGAGATTAAAAATAAAAATGAAAGTGAAAGTTATTAGAATAATTAACTCATAATTATGCTGTTGTGCTGATTTGTTTTTGTTCTAACTATGAAAAAAAGAAGTCAAATAAATCCTACTTCATCACGCTACTTCTTTAACAATTTTTTTTCAAAGTAAAAGCTTTTGAAGTGTGCAATTAAATGCCATTTGAAAAAAGGAAGGAAGATTGGTGCTCAAACCAAAGAGATCAGCCCAAACAAATATTCCTTATATCATGCTAAGAAAATATGGATGTCTGCTAAGTTTGGACTGGTTTATCTTTACCAGGCATTGAACTCTAGAAGACACCTCTGTTTTCTCTGTATAGCCCCTAAAAGAAAGTACACTCCTCATGTCCTACATGCTGAATTGAAAACCTGGCTTGCAGCCGAATTTCATTCCCCATGGGTTTCAGTGGAGAGCCACTGCTCTGATGACCTCTGCCCGTGCAGCTCCTCAAGTGCCTGCTTCTGCTAACAGGAGAGAGGCGTGTGGTTCCAGCCCAGCTCAGCTCGGCCATGCCCCGCACCTTTGGACAAGGCGGCAGCAGGGCTGTGGAGCTGCTTTCTGCTGGGAGAGCAGAAGGGCCACTGCCCTGCTCGGGGGATGCCTGGGCTGCTTCTCTCCTGAGTGCCCTCCTGGGGATAAAGCTGTTGGGGACTGCAGATGGGAACCCACTCAGGCACCGATCCCAAGAGAGAAACCGCTCGTGTGCAACCACAGACAGTTTTAAATCTACTAGTGAATCTGAGAAAGGTTACCCCAGGCCTTGCAACGATTTGACAGCATGAACTATGTGCATAATGTATATGACTGCTGTAGAGACAGAGATGATGTGGTATACAAACAAGTGCTGTAGTAGAAAAGATATACACTAGTTCAACTCATCTAAATTAAAAATCACCCCGAAGCCACTGCTGAACACGCAATATACTGAGCTCCTTCAGCAGCCACTCAGAGGTACATGATCTAGGGCAACAGCTAGTGCTGCTAACTTCTCTGACATACAAGGTGAACCAGCTTGTGAGGAAAAAATATTGTGGCCAGCCTCACTAATGAGACCCAAAGAGAAAAAGCATCGTTGTAGGGTGAGGCTGGTGTCTGCTAATACAGTGATCAGCCGTGCAAAAGTCCTACCTCAGCTGCTGCTAACACTAGCCTGCAATATGCAGGATTTCATTTATTACATCTGGTTATGTTACTTCTTTTAATATCTTATTGTTGTTGCTGTTTTGGTTATATTACTTGGTAGTATATATTGTTAATTATTATTGTTACTATTACCACTGTTATTATTAATAATATTATTGTTACCTATAGACCCTGCAAATATTGGAGTTGGTAAAACATCTACTGTAACAAACACTTTTAGGGAAAGTTAGGAAAGATCTGAATCATTGGTAAATTTTGGGGGGTTCTTTTTCCTTATAAGTAGTTTACAATATGGAAATTTTGTACCTCCAGTAATCCCCCTCTACAGGCTACTCACTTGCCTAGGCTGCATTTTCCAGCACTGTGTCAAATTTGACTCGATGTGAGGAGTTTAAGGAATTGGGAAAAAATTACTTGAAAGGAAACTGCTCAAGACACCAGATGAATAGTATATGTTAGATAGCCTTATGAATACAGTGGGCCAAATTTTCTGATGATTTGAATAGTTGTAGTTTTGCTGAAGCTAGTAGACCTGTACCAGAAAGTAAGAGTATCCTATTAGACACACAGGGATTTTAAGAACTTCACTTTTCTGAGTAACCTATCCTGGCAAACTCATTTCAGGGTTTTCAGAGTTGATCACTCCAGAAGAAAAAAAAAAAAAAACACAACAAAATAGATGCTGTATCATGGGAGTTTATGATATCTTTATTATATGTGGCATATTTTAGAAGTTGCTCTATAATGCAGTCTTTTTTATTTCAGCTATTCCTCTGCACTCTTCAATTATTAAACTTTAATGCATATAATTCCTTGGGGACTTTCACATTTATTAACAAAGCTTTTTATGTGCTAAGAGAAAATCCCAAAATTAGGAGAAATCATTTAACAAACACACAACAGCTGTTAGAACATTAAAACTTTAATTCGCACCCCCTAACAGATCGTTGGGTATTTCAGTCATCCTCTTAAGGATGTGATAATCCTTATAATATTCAGAAAGAGAACAATTTGTAAGAACAGGATTGCACATTAGCATAGATTGAGTGTGTATGCAGATGCAAATACATGTCTGTCCAAAATAGATGGTGCCCTGAAAAGACACTATTCGTCAGGAACCTGCATTCTGCCAGTTACCTATGAATTTAGACAAGCCATTTCTCTAATTTGTTTCCCTGCACACCTCTTGCCTGTATATCTTAAAAGTCCTCCAGAACCACGGCTATCTCTCAGTATCCCTCCTATCAGATAGAACCTTCAGCTACTGTGGTAATGACATTAATAAAACTAATGGATGCGATTTGTTAACACACAAGAACGTGGAACGTGATTCCTTGTAAGCTGTGCAAGTGAAAAAGAACGATAATTTCTGCTGAGTTTCTAAGCACTCTGAATGAATGCCAAAACAACATAAATCAGCTCTGACGATGCATCCCTCACTCAAATTCTTCTATTGTAAAAACATTTTTTTTAAGAATTGGGTTAGTGACTGAAAGACAGAAAACACCATTGATGAAATTATTAGTGGACTTTCTCAATGGCACATTTGGAAAAAATAATAAAATTAATAGAGTAATAGGTACAGTAAATCACCTCTGCATTTCAAGGTCCATTCATCTAAACCTTGCAGTATTAGGATGAAACAGGAAACTGTTATTGTGCTTTTCCTCAGGGATTTTTTTCCATCTGTGAAAAACATTGTCACAAAGTTTTCTCTGTTTTCCTTCATTCCCAAGCAGCCTAAATGAAACAATAAGGAAGAATCCTAGAGAAGGTGATTAAAAGTGGTATTTAAAAAATTGCCTTGGGATGGGATTTCATCTCATAAGCAGCTGCTTAAGTATTTTGTTGATCTTGGGCCTTAGAAGATTTGCTCCAATGGCAGGAAATACATAATGGTTTCACAGCTTAGCCACACTAACAACAAAGTATATCAAATGCTTTCTTCATGGCATAATTAAGAAAATACTTCCTAATGTTGTTAAAGATTTGACTTTGAATATTATGTGGGAAACAGAAGGCTAGGCAGCAATTATTTGCAGAATAGCAACCCAACTATTTTCAGTTAACTTCAAATTTAAGCATTAAAAAAATACTATTATTCATTTAAGACTTCAAATGGTTGAATCTGAATTAAAAAAAAAAAAGGTAGTGAAGATTATACAGGGGTAAATATATATATATATTTACAAAGGCTTATGCATGTCTTGCTTTCATAGGCAACCCTCCCATTAACTTTGGTGTTGATGTATCATTATTGCATGTTTTTTTGTGGTCAGAGCTAGTGCTCAGCTTCTGGCCAAAGAAATACCCCATTTCTTACCCCATTTCTGTTGTAAGTATAAATGCTAAATGCCTGAAGTATACATGCACAAATACAGATGTAAATTTAGCTCTAAACACAGATCTACATTGAGGAACTTTTTGCTCCACAGAGAGCTTGTGACAGGTTTCAGTGTACCTTTTGGAAATCTAGTGTGAGTAAAAGAAAATCCTCCCTAAATGCCAGTCATCCCTTTCTGAGATGTACAGGGTGTCCTGAAACACTCAGATCAGGCTTTTCAATATCCATCAACTCTTAAAAAATAAAATGTCTGGATTATGACAACTGATCCTTATGACCATTGTATCAGAGTTCAGCAATTCATGTACACCTTGATGCAAAAGGAGATCTTTCATCCAAAGAACATAATTACAAATGATTGATACCTGTTGTTCTGCATTGCTAAGGAGATGCTGCAGAGAAATTTGTATTTAGTGTCACTCTCACAGCTACTACTCAGCTGTGCTTATCAGCAGCAGAACAAATCCATCAAGAATTGCTCAGAGGGGAAAGTCGACAAGAAAGGGAAAGGTACATCAAAACATGAGTGACAATCCTACTGACTTAGCCTCAATCACTCTTAGCATACTGTATTATATATACAGGCATGCGATAGTGTTCATACTTTGATACAATAATAAAACCAGGAAGAACAGATAAATTTTCAGTTTAGACACAGAACAAATGAAATTGTAAAAGTTTGTGTTGCAAAAAAGCATAGTGTTCCAAAACTGGTATTCAGCATACGAGAGAATCAATACAATAGACCACAGGTTATAACTTGTGTTTTACAAAGTTTCTTCTGGCTTTCTATATTCACCTATATACATAATGCAGTTCATCCTCTATGTTACGCCAGGTTTGGTTGACATAGCTATACTGTCTCACACAAATGCCATAACCACATGACTTGAACCTCATTTATTTGCAAAACATTTTTAATAAGATATGCTCCCTGCTTAAGGCAACACTTGGCAGTCCCTCTCACACCTGCCTCTGCCAGGTCAAAGTGGGAAAGACTAAGTAAGGGTTCAGGGTTCGAGTGCATTGGAGTGGGGCTGCAGCACTGCTTTGCATTTACCTCTCAAGAAGCCAAGGAGCTGGACAGTTGCATGCCAAAGCTTGCAGAGGTATTAATGAAAATAATATGGATTCAACACAAATTCATGTAGTGGAAAGACTTACTTGCTGGATCCCCGATATGAATAAAGGCCAGAGAAGAAGTAATCTAAATGGTTATTAGCATAATTTGAGCACTGAGTGCTGTTCTGCTCCAGCTACAAATGTGATTGAGACATATGCTTGCTCTGATGGAGGAAATTAGCAGAGGATTACCTCTTTCCCTAAGAAGATTAAACTAAAGAGAAAAAGTAATTTGCTTCCCATTGCACTGGTATACCATCTACCATTAAAAGAAAACAGACTACATTAAAAAGGACCATCAGTTTAATGGAAAGATTATTCTGACAGTTGCCAGCTTTACAGCCTGTTTAGTCGTGTAAGTCAAGACCACGTAAGAAGCAAAAGCAGAAGCTGTTGCCTTAGCCCAGACAGAAGAAACGTAAAGAATTTATAATGAAATTATGAAATGAAATCAGGAGATCAGGAGTTTGTTCTAGATTCCTGCCTTGCCAGCATCATTAGCACTATGCCATCACCCCATCCCAACAGAGGAGCCTATGCTCTGAGGATGTGGACAAGAAAGATCACATTTCTCTTCACCGTAGCTCTGTCCAAGCCTTCAAGATGCACTATAGAGTTCAATATCCAAGTATTGTGATTGAAAGTTGAAATATGAAGGAATAGGGATTACAACACAGTCATTCCTGGTATCCCCAAATCTGTATTTCGTGTGCCACTCGGTCACGTGCCAGTCATGGGAAAGTGCACAGGCTGCATTGTCCAAGTGCACTGCCAATGATGCTGGAGGGGGGGTGCACATGCAAAAGGTTGAAGGATGTGCAAGCGTTAACACAAATGAACTCTAACATCTTTCCTCATTGCCTGACAAAAGACACCCTGTCCCCTCACACATGATTGTGCAGTATTCTGTTACCAGTGTAGACAGAGAAAACATAATCATTTTGCAAGTATTTTATCTGTGTCACTTAACAGCATCTATAGTTTTCCCCTTTTCTGCAATAGCCGTAGCTGAATGAAGATACACAGAAACCTTCTTGTTTCCAGACGCTTTTTATAACCACCTAGGTACCTACTTCCATAGAAGGGATTGGACTAGAAATGCAACCAGGAAAAAAAAAAAAAGTCAGAACAACTGTCAAGTTCCTATAGGCCTACATCCTACTTATACCCTGCGTGCAACATTTCATGCTGTCTCATTCAAGCTCTTCAAGCTACAGAAAATAACGAACACTTGGCATAGGAGCACACCTGGAATTTTGGTCCAGTGAATCTCAGCCCACTTTCTAGCTCTCTAAGGACCACAGTTTAGAGGCTACTGTGACAGAAAATAGGTCTCATACGTACTATCTCCTTAAAGATGAGACATTGGGATGTGTCCAGTTTATGATGCCCATTTATATTAATTCCTGCATTTCTGTTTGAACCAGTCAACTGTGCTTAACCTCAGCCTATAGTATAAAGCAGGCATATCTAAATCAGTTATATTACTACTGCCATGCTAAGGAAAAAACCCTTCACCTCTCCTTACACAGCTCGCTCATTTGTAAAGCACATAAAAGAAAGTGTTAGGAGGCAACTTGCACTAGAGCTAGTGTTTGATCCTAGCCACAGCTGTGGAAAAGTGCTAGAAAAAAAAACACTAAAATCCTGCACTAAGACGACGCAGAGGAGACCCAGGAGGCCTTGTGACTCAGACACACATGGCTGAGTCACCATCCCCTTGTGCTTCCTCACTGCTTTTGTCTGACAGTAATTTACGGAAGGTACAGGCTAGCTGGCAATTATTAGCCACCTCCCCTTGCCTACCCTGTACCAGATTAGCCGTGCTTCCAGCAGAGCACAGACAGAGGGAATGATCTGAGCAGGTTGAACACCTCACTTCAGTATTTCTGGATTATTCACAGGGAATTTTCCTCCACTCTCAGCCTGTTTTATGGATATGCAACCCAAGACTGAACATAGCAAGTTGTCACTTGATAGGTTCAGTGCAGAATCACAAAAAACAAACAAAAGGAAAGTCTTATCCCAGCTTCAGTAATGTAGAGATCTGGTCTGGTTAGGCAGGTGTTAAGATAAATATTTATTTTTAATTACTAAAATTTATCAAACAAATAGATGTTGTTGAGGGGAAATGGAGGAGATAGCCTTTGCAGCAGGAAAATGTTCTTTTCTGAAGTATGAGAAGAGCTACCTACATTGCATCCTTAGCATAAAAGGCCTTGGTTACACATTAAATACTTTGCCTTGTTCCAGTTTCAGTCTTTGTACAATGGTTGTTAAGTACCTGTCTTACTGGTTATCTACGTTTTCTCTTACATGTACCATTTTTGTTATCTGTCTGTATGGTGTCCAGTGAATGCTGGATGGTTCCAGTGGCAGTGCCCGAGAGCACAGGGCAGGGCCTGGGGATGGCCAAGGGTGATCGCCTTCTTGCCAAAGGAGGATCCATCCTCTAAGGGCAAAGCATAACTAAAAAGGCCCCTGGGAAAGGCAAACCATTTTGCTAGAGGTGATATTTCGCAGCTAGTTCAACTCCCAATTTTAACAGCCAGTTCATCCAAACAGAACCAAACCATCCCTAGCAAAACCCCTGTTATATTGCTGAAATGAATTCTCCCCAGACTAAAGATTCAGGCTTTGCAGGCACGGAAGACACACTGAAGGGACTGCAAGTGCTCAGGACTGCCTATTTGGATCCAGGAAAGGAACTGCCTATATAAATGGGTGAAGTAGGGGCATGGATCATCACAGTTCAAAGTCCAGTCAAAGGGGAGAACTGCAAGGGCACAATGCTCTTGCATGGGTGGCACTACTGGACATAGCACAACATGCATTAGGACACGACCGCATCAGGGAGTTGCCAATGATTTTCCTAGGAAATGAGTTTCCTAGGAAACTTTAATCTCCACGGCTATCAATCTGAAGCTTTCAAGAATGGAGGAAGAAAAAAAAAAAAAAAAGTCTTTTAAAAATGAAAGCTAAGCTACCTGGAACAGTTAATAATTTTACACATTAAAAATAAATATGTAGTTAGCAATCTTGTTCTCCAGATTCTTCCTGCCATGACTTTAAGCTGACCACATTTATTTGCATCCTGATAACATCTCCTCAGAATTGCATAGTACCAACTTTCCCAGTGCCAAAAGAGACTCTGACATAAGCAAATTTGATTTTGCTTTCGGAAAGGAATACTGTTAGATTTACACCACTTAACAGAGCAAAAGTTAAGCTTTGTTGTCACCTCTACCAAAAACGGAGCTCAGAAGAGTCAGTAGCTCTTTGCTTTTCTGATCTGATAAAATGAAACAAAAGCAATTAAGGACTCATTTTGCACAACAGGGAAAGCAGGTTTCACGCTGTTTTCAGTTTTGTTAATAGGGATGTCTTTCTGATCCCATGGTGATTTTATTCTTGATCTATCTGTTTTCTTTCTGATAATCCTTCTCACTATTCCTCAAAATAACTCCACGATGGGGAGGTTTACGTGTCTCAGTCCATTTAGCTTGCTATGGCATGTGCTGAAGCACTCCCTCTGAGCTATCTGGCCACTCTCACTGTGGATACTGGGGGATTTCAAGTGTAATAGTATATGCCACCTCCTCCAGCAAAAAAAAACAAAAACAAAAAAAAAACCAAAACCCACCCATTACTCATCTCAGCCTTCACAGCTTACAACCTATGAACCAACTGATATTCTCAGTTCTCAGGTCTCAAAGAAAAGACCATAGGCCAGAGAAACATTCAGCTTCTCCTTGCATCTTTAGCGACCCAAATGTCTGAAGCAAGAGTAATTAAAGAACAGTCATTCACTGTATCAGCCTCATGCAGGACAGAACACCTTTCCATCATGCCCTGACAGCAGCTTATATGAGATACGGGAAGTTACCATGCTGGCTGTCAGCCAGGAGTACGACTCCTTCTCCTCTTTAAATCAATAGGGATTTGAGTGTTGGCTGCAGTGGGAACAAGAATAAACCCTTGCTGTTGCTGCGCTCACAGTAGCACTCCCCATGCCACCCCCTCTCTCTTTGCTTCCTCATTAACATCCTGTAATTGCAATGGCTGTTTTAGGCTGGTTTACACTGCCCAAGGCAAATCAAAAAATGCCTACCTTTCCACCAGAGGGTCATCTGCATAAACAATTAATGAGGAGTTGCTGCCCTCAGCTAATGTCCTGTCTGTCAGGTTGATATAACCTAGGGCTAGTTAGATCTTCTGAATGGTGATCAGTTGCTGCTAGTGCTCCACCAGACGATTAAATTCCCGTTGGCAGGCTAAAGCATCAGATGAACATAGTGGGCTTCTTGATTAAAATATTGTAAAGACTGCATCCTGCTGTCAATAATGGTTTTGATCTCCTAAAAGAAGAAAAACACCTTGTGGCAGAAATGTAATTACAAGAGAAACACTGTACTTCCCTGGTTTAGAGCAGATGGAGAAAAGGTCAGCTATCAATTAAGCTGTAGGATAAAATATTCTCAAATAGAGATAAGAGAATCAATGAAAATAAATTCCTTCGTATGAGAGTAGACGTGCTTTCTGTTTCACTTTTACTGCAAGGAGGTGAGCAAGCCAATTTAGAAGAAAAGTAGTTCACTAGCTAACTTCTAACAACTCCATGATAGCATTTAAGATTGAGGCAAAAATCACAGAGGTTCAATGGTGTGGGTATGTAATCACCTGTAAAGCTGTGTGGTGCCTGTCCCGGGTAGTGCAGAGAGGACAGCAAATTGTGTCATAGGCAGAATGTGCCCAGAAAGAGAAGGATGGGCACATTAGATGAACTAGGTACATTAAAATCACTGGGTTAGATTTGCACTTGCAAGTCTAAATCAAGGTATTGTTGGGCTTACTGAACTAGGACAGGAAAAAGTCGCCTACCATTAAACACACAGGGGAAAAATTTTCACAAATGAGCCACACATTTTTTACTTCATTCCACATAGTCTTCAAAATCTGAGACCTGCATTTAAGCAAGACCTGTCCTGTACATGGCTGAATTTTTTGTTTCCATTCAGCGCCAACTCAGTTTAAAATAATGAGAGATTTTTCCTAGCAGAAAGAATATTTTCTTGGGATTTCATTATTAAGTCTGCCATTTACATTTAAAGTTTGATGTTGTAAGCAGTTAGAGCTGAGTCAAAGAGAGGGAATCTGCTTGTGATGAGGATTAGTTAGAGGAAAGTGTATGTTTTCAATTCCAAAAGCACTAAATCTTTTTTTAAAAAATGTCATTAAAATAAACAGTAATTAGTTTAGTTAGGCAGTCATCAAAACACCCTTTAAAAAAAATATTTTTTCTTGAACTAATTTTTTGAAAGATTACATTACCGATGACAAGGAATGATTTTTACTTTCTTTGTCCTTTCTACATATGTGGAGAGGCCCTGTCATGAAGTTTTCATGCTGAAATATGGCCTCTGCCTTAGACCTATCTAAGTCCATTTAATAAATAACTAGAAATTACCATGGTAAAAGTATCCTTAATCTTTACTCATTAATGAACTCTTCAAAGGAAAATCCTTTTTATGTACTTTAGAAATACCCCTGAGAATATAAGTTACATTTCCAAGTATTTTTAACAGATGTGCTGAGCATCTTCTACATTATAAACACGTATGTACAGCATGAGTCATGCGGAAACAGTAAGCAGCAAATCATCGTCTCCATTGTTTACCGGCTCCCTTCTGCTGTTCATAGAAATTTATTCTTCTGAGATTATTACAAAAAATTATATTGAAAGTAATCACAAGTAATCCTGTTTAAAGTTTAATGAATTAATTACTCATTTTATTATGGACGAATGACAGTTTAACCTAAAAAATTAAGATCATATGTTTACTTGAAATGTCCCTGAACTTGTCTCCAGCTTCCATCATATTTATTTCCTTCATTTCTCTCCCATCTGTTTCAATGATGTGTCCAAATAACGGCCAAGACTCAGAAATATGCCAGAGCCAAACACAAATAACCTGTATGCGCAGACAGGGGCAAACTGCTTTGTGTCATATAAGCTACAATATGCAAAGCCAATATCAAAGGTTAAGTGTAGGTAATTCTCAAGGGGGGGCGGGGAGAAATATGAAAATGTTTCTACCCTTTGGGGATGTTAATTTGCTTCCTGTTTTCGATTGCTCTGTGAGCTAGACCTAATTCAAACCTTAATGTATAGGTGGGCTCCATTTGTTTAAAAAGAAAAAAGCCTCTTTCTTTCCCCTGGTTTCAGTTGTATATGAATAGACATTATTGCTGTCAAAACATCAGACTTGCAGAAGATCATTTTGCTGTTGCTTGTGCTGTGATTCAATAAGCTTGTAATCTTTTGCTGATTTAATTTCACACATGCTAATCACTTTCAAAACTTTGACTGAAGAAGTTCAAAACCATGGTCCATTAATGCCTGCAAGCAGCTGAGGAGTCACCTTGCAGCTTCTACATCATATATTCAACACACAGCAGACTTCTGCTTGCTCTAAATAAGCATTAATTGCCACGCAAAGTGTATATCCCTGAAAAGCATCCAAAGAAGTGACATATATGAAAAGATATAAAATGCTATTTCCATTTCCAATAATATTTCTAGAGTAAATAAGAGATTTCTTTTCTTTTCTTTGGTGCTACAAACCAGAAGTTTAGTTTGGGGCTCTTTCCTTCCAAATGTACCCCCCTCTGCACTATATAAAGGGCATCCATCTGTAAACATGATGCTAAATACTATAAGCTTTGACATACTGTGCATTTCACTCCATCTTCTCCCACCACTGCTCAGATCCTTCACAAAACAGTAGTGAATTAGATCCAGTGCTTCCTTTCATGTTACCTACTAGACTTTCAAAACTGTTCATTGCTAAATCTGTCAGTAAATCCACTTTTAAAGTTATCTCCTAGCTTCCATAAGTTCCAGTTTAACACTTTGAGGCAAACCTACACATAGAAAACAGCAAAAGCTATTCTATTCTAAATCCACACGTAGAAGGTTGAGCATATGCTACATTACAGACACCATTTATATTTATACTCTGCAGGTGAACAATAGCTTGACTTATTCCATGCACTATATTTATACCAAAACATTTTAAAGATGTCATGTCAATTGCTCAGATACCAGATTACTATATTCCAGTCCTTTCAATGGAATCCTGATAATAGAGGACTCTGCTTCAATTTTGAAATTACCGAACCAACATAACATACAATGTAAATCAATTGCATCAGGAATGAAAAAGATGCATAGAATGAGAATAGTATCAAACATTTTGTGTATCAGTGTTTCCTAGCACAAATTAACATTTATTTGATATGATTCTACTACTCATGATAAACCAGTGCAGTTTACAAAGCTGCATCTATCATTACTGTTTGGATCAGTTATTCTTTGATGACTTAAGTGCCTTGTTTTGTGTATGTTTCTGAGCAGATGGAGAGTAATTTCTGATTTTGGTAATTAGCAGATGGGTCATTGAACATAATTTTTAGTTAGTTAATATACTAGTTTTTGTAAAATAGAGGCTTAATGAACTATTTTACATATAATTATTAATACTGGTAACTATTATTCCAAGTAGGCAAGTTGCATAACTTCTGTACTCAATAAAGGGGCACATTCAGCTCTGGTCATGCAAAGCTCTTGCTTTAGTGAGAAAAGAAATATTTGTTTAAGTGTAGTAAATGCAGCTTTACCCTACTGCAACAGCTTTTTATTTGAAGATATAAAAATATTTAAAAGAGGGTCTCATTTCCATCATTCTTAGATTAAAAAGTCTCGCTTTAAATGGAACAGAAGTTTGGCAAAGGTCAGACTGGGAATTGTTAGCAGAGCTAAGAGCAGACCCTGTACTCCTGAGCTCAGCCAGCACCTGTGCCCAGTAGCACAGGTCTCTCAAGCAACACAACACAGGATAAAGCCGTAATGAGAAGCCTTCAAGGTCACAAGCCATCAGTTCTGGCTTGCAACAATGACAGCTTAGCCGTGATAAGGGGGGAAGATACATCTTTACACTTACCTATTTTTATTCCTTCCTCTGCCTTTCCCTTCGTCCAACTCTACTTTGTCCAAGACAGACTGATGTATGTTTCCCCCCTTATGCTAAACTCACCTCCAGAGGAAAAATCCCAACCAACTAACAGTGAAAATCTACAAATAATCCATAACTTAGCAAAGTAGCATTACACTTTATTCCAGAGCTGGGAACTGTATCAGAAATTAGAAAGAATCAGCCATTCCCCAGTAACTATGTCATCATTTATTATTGCATCCATTCCTCACTGGTTAATGCAGGCCAGGGTAATTTAGACATCTTGAAGCTGCTCTAAACTATTCTTTGGACCTGGATCATTCTTTATAGCAGTCAGGACTATAGTACAAGGTCACTTTTTTTTTTCTACTTCCTTAGGTGTATTATGGACCTAACACAGCTGAGGATCTTGAAGCAAATCTCCAGAAAGGGTCAGGGAACTCTCAGCATCACAGAGGAAAAGCAATTCAGAGATGAGCAGAGAGCAGGGGAGTCTCTGAATCAGGGTGGTGGTTTTGCCTGTTATAAAGATGAATTTAGTCTCTGACAACCAGAAAATGTCCTTCACTTTGGGTTATTTCTTGGGGTCTAATTAAATTATCCTGGGTGTCTTTCTCTCCGTAATGCTCATCAGGAGACTGACAGATTCAGTTCCCGTATCTCAGGAAAAATTGCATGCATATGTCAGTGGAAAAATCACAGTCTTCAGTCATGGTTCTGAGAAGTATCATATAAATAAATATAATCACAGAATTGTTTTCTGTAAGATCTCTCTTTCTTTTGTCCCCTCATGCATACAGGCTTCTCACTGGGCACGAGGCCTATGCAAATGTGAGAAGTGACTTCAGGGATACAAAGTGCATCCTGCTTGCACTGAGGTTTTCAGACTGTCTTGAACAGATTATTCATGATGTATAAAAGCCAAGAGAACAATATGGAAAGCAGATTGGCTATGCACCTACAGCCTGATGCCAATTTGGCTCTCTGTTTAGAGGCTGACATCATCTCTTGAAAGAGCTGGAGCTACAAATCAGTTGAGCCTTAAAGGAGGACACTATGCAGCTATGTGAAGGTTGAATTGTAGCACACTCAGGTTTTATGGCACAGTGAGTTATTAAACACCTGTGATTGGGGGGGGGGAAGATACCTTCAAACTATTGATACTATTTTGGCATCAAGTGTATTCTGTGCTAGATAGTACTAACTCAAAGCCTATAGTACTCAGACATACAAAGAGACGCAGAAGGGTTCCCACATGGAAAATAATTTTTTAAATCCAAAATATAGAGATTTGGTCTCTCTATATTTTCATAGTATTTCAAAAGATTCATTCTTCCAAAGAGACAAAAGTGAAGTTAACCTGGAGGCTAACAGGAAGTGTCCCTATAGCTGACAACTGCTAAGCTTTATTTTAAGAAACGTTCACACGCTGTTCAGAGACTACACAAGACTATCCCATTTGTTTGCCTCTTTCTTTAAAAAAAAAAAAGGAAAAAGAGAAAGGCAGAGTGAGTGAAGGAGCAAACTGTGTGAGTGAGTGCTCTGAAGCAGTTGAGGATACAGTTACTGAGTATTAGGGGATCAACCTGATGAAAGAGTTCATTATGGGATCCCACCCAGGACTTCAGGAGATCAGAGGCACCTTGGGGACATTTTTAGATACTGGATTCCTAGATGCCATTCCCACTGAAACCTGAGGATGACCTTGATTACTCAGAGACCAAGGGATAAGGTGGCTACTTAGCCTGTCTACAGTAATTTGTTAGTGAAAACCATAGGGTATTTCAGATTTTTTAGATTTGTTAATGAAAACCCATCAACAACCAACTAATTCACTTAACCAAAGAATAACAACCTATATTTAGTAATAGCATGACAAAAATGTTGACCTACTTGAGCAATCAACTTAGGCAAGGAGAAGCCAAAGAATCTTAAGCTCTTGGATTTCTCTTCTCACCCCATTTCATTCACCTGTCACATGTAAAATGACAGGGCAAACATTGGCCCGACACATGCTGAAACCCTGAACCCACTAAAGTCCATGATAAAACTCACTGACTCATGGGATCATGCCTTCTCCATCAAACCTAAATGACACATTTTGATTTACTAACTCAGTTATTGCACCTTCCTTCTCTTTCCCCTGAGGAGGGAATAAGTCTTAAGAAAAATAATTTTCTTCTGCTTAACTACAGTGCCTGTACTGCAACAAATCTGAAAGCAATGTTATTGTAAGTGCTACAAGAAAGAATGAGCCAATGTTAGCTGTGTACTCCCTCTCTAAACCGTTAATTTAACTCCACTTTTTTACTCATGGGTTCAGCATCCATGCTGGGAAGGTGTAGCTTCACTGAGATCACTCTGCAATGCCACCCATAGGTGTTGCACTGACTTTTGCTGTGCTGCACTGACTCGTGTGCTGGGACTTTTGGGGCCGACACTGCACAACAGCACTGCAGTGACATGAGCTACTCCATGAATCCTCCCCTAGACTGCTGTAGGAGAATTCGATTGCCTTGCTTGTGCTAACGGGCAAAAATGATCTTGAATTAGCAGCTCATTTACATAAACCACCTCTGAGTTAATACATTTCAAGTTTCAATCCTGTGCCTTTGTTTTGTTTGGAAGGTGCAGCTACAGTCCAGAACAATAAAGCAAACCGGTTAGTAGCATAACTCTCAGAGGAAAGGATAGAGGGAGGGAAGGACTGGAGTCACTGGGATGTCTATTTCTCCAGTTGCTGGCTAATAAGAGAAAACAGAGACATACTTTCCTATAGATACCACACATGCTGGCATGAAGAGATACCTGGGGAGAATATTTACAGAGGTGCTGATAGGATTAGTGTGATGGTGACTTATTCTGGGACTGCACAGCAAACAGAAGAGTAGCAAGATCACCCTGTCAGGGGCCAACTAGCAACAAAGCCAGATCCTCTGCTTGGAGGTCTGTGAGGAATATGGTGATGCAGACTCAGCTCTACAGGACGGTGAGCCATTGAGCCTCACCCCTGTCAAGAGACATGTAAGCAAGAATTATTAATAGCTTTCTATGTATCTGAGATAATGCTACTGAATCAAAATTACAGCAGTCAACACCCACAGACACACTAGCAGGAAAGGAAACACTAAGTAGAAGAGACTGCACAGAGCACTAAGGATCACTTTTTGGTCCTTCTATAGTTGCACTGGGCATAGCCTCCAGAGGACAGGCAGATGGGTTGATTTGTAAAACCTGCAAACAATAATTTCTATCTACCAGTCCAACCTGCATATGTTAAAATGCATGTTGGGACTACAAAATACCAAATACTTTGGTTTCTTTGGAGTTTTTACATGGGACCTTTTTGTGAGTCATATCAGAAACATCTGTAAATACAAATGGTGTTTAATCACTGAAAAGCTAAAGGGCTAAAAAGATATTTATATGGCAGGAAAAAAACCTAGTAAATGCCAGCTGATGCTTAGTTCAGCTGTAACTGGCAACAGAAGTACATATCATATATGCATGCACATGAACAAATTCACACCTCTCAAGTTTGCATCTAAGAGTATATTGTGGTTTCTGTGTAAGATGTAGCCCTGTGTAGTTTATAAACAGCTGTATTGCAGCAATACTTACAGTAAACTTTTTTTTTTTTTTTTTTAACTAAAATGAGCTATCAGTTCCTGTGTCACTGTTAATATAAGAATAGTAACAGGAACGAATGTTGTCAATGTAAAGAAAATACATTAAAAGTTCAGTGAATTGATATATATTTCCCTAATAAACAGCTAGGCAGATACATAGGAACCATGTTTCCTTTCAAGTTGGATACAAAATCCAAATCTACTTAGACACAGCTGTTGGGGTAAACTGGCTCTGCTTGCTTATAAAAAAAATTAAATCATGTCAAACACATGCAGCAAGTTGAAGAATACATGCCACAGCATGCCCTAGTAGAGAAAAGCAACAATCATTCAAGAGGCAAATCCTGGCTCTACCAGTAAGGAAATTTAAACCATGAAGCTGCTCTTCTAATACTTGAAGGGGATAAACATATTGCAACATGTATGCTGCAGCCTCACGTTTTTGGACCTATGGGGAACTGAACTGTTCAATTTCCTGTAAGTTCAGAAAGCTCTTGTGTAGCTACAGACAAGCAGAAGTTTGAATAAATACTCTTCTGAGTCATCAATCAACCTCTCATTTACTCATTTGGTAGGAGGGTGAATGTCTTTTATGAGAGTCTGCTGGAGCACCACAGAGGTTAACAACACGCTCAATCTGTTTGTTTGCTGCTCCAGAGCACTCCCCGCTTCCCAGCCCGGGGAAGGGAGAGGAATTCCTGCTGGAGAACAGAGGGAGCCTGCCAGCTTCCTCGTGCGGCTCCGCTAACACTGCTCCATTTGACCTCCTGCGTGCCCACTCCCGCAGCCTCTGAGTGGTGACTGCCAATCACGCTGAACTGTGGAGTGGGTTTGCAACAGTCCATAATATCAGCATATTTCAAATGGCAGGTGGAGACACATTTCTTTGTCAGGAAAGCGAGCTGTGCGGGTTCTGTTAAAAGCTGAAGTGCTATAACACGCCTCCCTGCAAACTGCAACACCCGGGAAGCAATCAAACACTCGGGGCCAGACTCTCACCTACCTAAAATGAACCACTTTCCCTAAAATGAACAGACTTACTGAAGCTAGCAACACATTTTATGGATTACAGCGAGAGCAAGTGTATATCTGAGCATGCGAATGCACCCTTGAATTTAGGAATTTGTACTGACTTTGATTGCACGTAGGCAGAAGACGGCTGCTTACCACTTACATTAGCTCTCAGTAGCTCGAATCCAGCATTGAAAAACAAGTGTCGTGACCGTAATCTACTTCTTATGAAAGGGAATGTTCAGAAAAGATTAAGAAAAAAAGACATCCATCTGTCGCATGTAGGATTCTTGTCTCTTGAAAGAGCTGAGAGAAGAAATGAAACAACGGACTGAAAGGGAAAGGAAGCACAGAGAATAAGGTGAAGCCTTCCTTCACTGCTGCTCGGTATAGCTCCTTTGAAATCAGAGCAGCAGTGCTGGTGGGCAGCACTTGAAAATGCTAGAGCATGATGAAGGGAAAAAGAAACAAACCGTGATGGTTAGATGGATGTCCTGAGCTACCAGAGATGCTTCTGTGCCTTTTTCACTGAGCAAAAGACAAGATTGCACACTGTAACAGTCTTAAAAAATACGGAAGATTGGAAGTAACAACAAAATAATCTTTTCTTGTTACTACCTACAATTTCAATGTTCTTTGACCAGTAGGGTGCCACAGAGTGTCCACCTACAATACTCAGATGTGTAAAGAATAGCTACAAATGCCATTAGACTTACAAATGAGTAGCTAAGCTTGGGCAAGTGATACCTAAACCATTCAGCATCCATCTACTATACTGTAGTGTACTGCATCCTTTTCTCTAGACAAAACTGCTACAAAAATGCAAAGGAGTTAGTAAATCACACACAAAAAAATATTACTAGAATACCTAAGAGATCACTCTGCCAAAAAAAAAAAAAAAATTACTTGTAATATCACCCAGACCTGTAAAACATTGCTCTGTAAGAGTAACAGGTACAGAAATCAGCTGAAGCAAAGGGAGCTAGTTTTTATCCATAAGCACCACAGTCAGGATTCAACCTTTATGACTAGAAAAGTTACTTGAAACCTCTGCCTCAACCCTCTAAGACTTGAAGACCTTTATATACCCTAAAGACATTCAGAGTGTCAACCAAAAAAAATTGAGAAATTATCAGGCCCTGTTTTGAAGATCTCTCAATATATGATTTAGTTTTGGGGTTTATATACCAAATAGGAAATATAAATACATTTAGCAATTGCATTTATACTTTTTCCACTGCAAAATGATTAATAATTTGTTTCCAAAAAGCACAAACATGTATGTGAAATGTTAATTGGGAAAATGTGTGAAAGTAAAGATCTCAGTTCCTTTGAATTTCCTTAACGATCTCTAAAGGAAGTTTGAAGATTAGGGGACCATGGGGGTTTTAAGGAAAGAATACCACTCCATTTTCTGTAACATTTTGTGATTTTTCAAGTAGGCAAGTGAAATGAGTGTCTAGATTCCACTTAAAATATATCTTAACACTTTCTCTCAACCAACAGGTTTGATTTTTGAAAAGGATAATGGACTTTTAGTACTACGTGGAGCCTATTCACTGATGTAACTCAGCCACACATGTGGGAGCTGTAAAAGTTCCTTTCAATATATTTTTAACAGATATTTTTGACATCCTTTATTTCAGATTGTATTATCAGTGAGAAATGTCTTCAAATGGATTTTCTCTGAATAGTAAGCTACCAGAAAAATTTCTCATCAAATATTTTTAACTACATTTAATTGACACAGAGAAAATTGAGAAAGTGCTAGGTGTGCCTGTCTGGATAAAAATCTGGAGGAGAGAACAGTATAGTGCCTGTCTAATACAGATTGCCCTGAGTTCCCCAAAGATTTCAAAGAGTTTGACATGTAATTGCATTCCCATGCACACTAAAATGAATGCAATGCCAAATTGATTCTGTCAAACAAATCTGACGCGACACACTCAGAAGTGAGGTCACAGAGCTTCCTGGCTACAACGTTTTAATTGAAATATCTGCTGTATTTAAGAGAGTGAAGAACAACCAGCTGAATCATCATGGAAGATCCTACTGGACCATTTTTCCTGCAAAAAATATGAGTTTTACCATGTGTGCAGCTGATATTACCAATCTTAACGTTGGAAAACATGGAATTGGAAGAAAATTTATTTTAGAGTGGAATCTGTCATTCAAATTAATGTAAAAGACATCAGGAACACAGAAAAAAAGTATTAGAACTTGACAGATCTAAATGATAATATATAGGTCACATTTAGAAATAGTAACAACAGCAACAGAAGAATGGAAACAAAGAGTAACAGTCACCAGGTTTTTAGAAGTGAATTCTTGGCTCCACTGTGGTCAGTAGCAAAATTTTCATTAACTTCAACAGGATCAGCATTTCACCCAATATTAATGAAGGAAACTCAGCAACTACCATTTATGAAGACCTCTAATCTCTTGCCCCTACTCCTGTCACTGACTCCTCTCCAATGTCTAAAATTTAGATGGGAAAATAATATCATATAATATAGGAGTTAATTTTTCATTTTGTTTGTACAATAAATTAATGTCACTTTTGTTTTCAGTTTCTTCCATCTATTACAAGCTATTCCTTGAGCTATTTTTAGCTTAACTACCAAGCTGAAGATTGAGGCTGGGGAGTTGGATGATCCCATGGGAGAAGGAAAAAAAGAAAAAGATGAGGGGAAACAATACCTGCATTGGTCAGTGGAATGTACAATGTGACTCGCCATCAGGATTTTCCTTCTTGAGGACCTGAAGGAGAATTTTCAACTCTTTGATGTTCTAAAGGTCAGCAAAGAAATCACAAAGAGAACACGTGGGGACTGTAGCAAACAAGTGCTCTGGCTGTGTGCTCAGCCATACCTCCTTACAGTTTCCTGCATTTACAGGAATTACTGCCATTATTTTTTGTAATCCTTAGCCTTGACCTCAAGCATCTGGAGTTAATACTGAATGGTTAGTTTAGATCCTAGTATTTTCTGTAGTCTGGTTTGATCTTTCTTCACCACCATTTTTAAGTCCAAAGATATGCTTTGTTGCAGAGTTAATTCACACGAGTTACTGTCGATCAAGGCAGACACATGGACATAAATCTTGAACAGCACAAGATAACCAGATGACCACACAAAAAGATCAAATTTGTGTGGAGAGTATAAACATGTTAGGATCTGCTGACCTTTTAGCCTAGGCTTGTGTAAAAACACCTCGGCACTCAAATGAAGGGGGATTTGTGTAGATTTCTGATGTGGATAGGTCTTTAGTAAGTGACAGTGCTTGAATTATAATTTGAACTAGCTCTGGAGTAAAATAAGCTTTTCACCCACTGATCCCACACATTATCTGCCAAGAGGCTATGACAACAAAAAGCAGGCAGCTGTGGGCTTTCCCCTCTGAGATTGGGGGCTGGAGATACTCCTTCTCCTTCTGGCCCACCTGGATCCAGAAGACATGCTTGTCCACTCTGTTGCCTTCCATCTCAAGACACGCAAATATTTCTCTTCCAAATGGGTATCGTGAGCTATAGTGCTCATTTACAACCAAAATTTATGTTCGCTTATTATTGTGATTGTTCAGCTTGGTATTGTAATTTGAAATCTGCAGTTTCTGATAATAAAAGCACTGAGGTACAGAACTTGATGTCACATCTATTTCACTACAGTCTAGATGTGCTGCACAGTGCATCAGAGATCTGGCTCTTGCCATGCCTTAGCTCTCTTCTAAGTCATCTGTCTTAGTTGCCTCCCATGGAAACTGGGGAGCAAAAGCACCAGGGAGGAAAAGTAGTTATCTGCTGTGCTCAAGGTGCCATGCTAACACAAAATATTGATGCAGCTGGAACAGAAATATAAATCTGACAGCTGGGTAATTCACCCAGCAACTTTGGGAATCTCATGGAATCACAAAACTAGCCGCAATTTAATTTTTTTTTAGCAGGAAATGCCAATTTGTGGACAGCTAAATGCAGCAAAGAACTGTGTTGATTTTGAGAACATCTTGCTTTGAAGCTTTCTGGGAATGGATAGTTTTGATTGTCCATTTTCAAACACAATTTTCATTTCAACTTCTTCTATTTCATTAGGTAGGTCATGTGAAAAGACAAAAAAATCAGGAAAAGCACTGTGTACAAGCCTCTCACTACCCAACCACCCTCCTGAAATTTCATTTCTTTAGCTTCTCACAACTTTCTGCATTCAATCCCTCTGGGAATTTTAAGAGGAAAAGACAAAAATAAGCTCAAAAACATTGGATTCATGTATATTTGGATACAAAAACAACCAGTTCCCACCCATCTCTTCTTAAAATGAGATTGCAGAGATGCTATCACATGAAAAAGACCGTCACATCATTTTTCAGTTTTCTCTAACAGTTTTCAGTCAAGTTCATTGATTGAAACATGTCACACACTGTAAACCCCAGTGCCATGTGCCTGAGGTTCACCAGGCTTTGTAACACCACAGCTTTCACTCCTGCTGACATGCTAGCAACCCTTGCCGATGGTGACAAGAAAGGCCATAGGGAAATGTGCAAAGCAGCTGGCATCAGGCTGGAGTAAGGAATCAGTGAAGGCTTGCCTAGGCTCACCAATTTTGGTTTCATATTGAAGCCAGCCTTTGATCAACTCATGGCTGTAATTTCCAATAGAACATATGCATTTTTACTCAGGCTTTTATTTTACTATCGGATCTTTGGTATTTAAAGTTCTCCTTGATTTTGGTCTCTGGTAAGGAGGGAACAGGCCAAGAGAAAAGAAAGATGACCTGCTTCACTAGATACTTCAGTGTGTTGCTGCAGATAGAGTGACAGGACTGGTGCCACTGGTGTAAGGAGTCAGCTCAGCCTTATTTAGTATTTAGGTAGCATTCAGACAGTTATTTGAGCTCTTGGGTTTTGCTTCTTCGAGACACCTGCCCCTGGTCCTGCAGGAATCAAATGTCAGCAAGCGAGGAAAGAGAATAAATGCCTTCCTAGTCTCTCTGTTTGGTGAGCTATTCTTCAACTCCCCTCTTGCTTTCCAGGTCATACGGGTATATTCCTTGAAGCCAGGGAGCGTCTAAGACAAAGGAAAACATACGATAAAAGACTGCAAGCTGGAAAGACAAGTATCTTCAGGGGCCTGGATAAGGAAGTGCACAGCAGACACAGAAGAAAAGCTAGGAATGATGCTGACAGCAGTGTTACCTCTCTCTCTCTCTCTCACAGAGCACTGCAAACCAAAGGTGAGTTGTGGGGAGTAAGTGTGCAATTAATATAGTCTGAACTGCTCCAGGAAATAACACACAAAAAAATCAAAACCTTTTTCTGTACCCTGGGTTTACAGAAGTGAACACAGTACAAGCCTGAAGTAATGGAGCCAGCAGTGCTCAGTAAAAGGAAAAGCTCATTCAAAGGGGATGGGTGATCTAAAAGTCAGTGAGAAGGAAATGAAGCTCAAGTCCTCCACAAAAGTAGAGCAAGTCTAGATCGGTCACCCTTAACCCCACTGAGAAGAATGGCTCAGCAACACAGAACAAGGGAGGCAGGATCTCTGACCTTCTGCAATGGAGCAAGCACTTCTTCTCTTTCTCTGCTCAAAAGAATTACGAACCTACTTATAGCTGCTGAATAATTTCTGCTGATTCATAGAGAGACATTTGCTAATTCCACTAGCATGAAAGGAAAGCTACAGACAGAAATAGTGCAAAGGAGCCTTACAATTACTTCTTTTGAAGCTTTTGAAACTGCAGTCCCACAAGCAACATGCATTCTTACAACAGGTTCTTTAATATGAATATCTAAAATATGCAAGGGAGTGTTCCATAGATGCATGGAAATCAGCTCAGTATCGGAACAGTATGTGTGGATTTCCTCATGGGGTCTTAGCTGAGAGGGGCAGAAACCTCCAGTGAAACAGGATTCCACTCTGTCCAATGCAACAAGGACTCATCAGTAGGGTAGACTCCAGCCACTATTCCCAAATTGCATTTTCCAGCAGGCTGAGTGCTGTTTTGCCTCTCTGGTACAACATGAAATTCTTCCACAGGAGACAAAATATGTAATATGTTTAGAAGGATATCATACAGGAATTAAAGGGAAAAGTATATTCCAATCCTGGATATGAATTAGAGTTCCTGTGCAATATTACAGAAAAACTTAAAAAATGGTCGCTTGAGGCATCAAACTTCTGCACAAAATCATGATGAAACTGGACTCTCCATGACTGCTCAACAAGAATACAATGAAGATAGATCATCAGAAAATGAAACAGACCTCTTCCTTATGAAAACATTTTCTCTAGGTGGACTTCCAGTTGCAAAAATCCTACATGGTGTAATTTGGCATAAACACTAATCCTGTCCTGCTTGGAACGCCAAATAAGAATTTACTGACATTTTTCTGCACCATTACATCCTGAGAATTGCCTGAATAGTCTGTTGGTTTAGATCAATATTCTACTTTACATCCACGAGCATTACCATACTGCTCATGAGAGCCGCAGTTCCTGGCTTCATGTGCTGTTGATTTACTTTCTTGATAAACTACATCTCAGACAATTCATTAATATTTTAGTAGATGTTTTGCTCCATATTCTGTGACTAGTTTTAACATACAGACACTTCCTACGTACTCAAGGTGATCTCTGCCCTCCATCTCTCCATACTATAATGAAAGAGGTGGTGTGGAAATTATTCAATAAGCTCCTGTATCCTTCCAAAATCCTACACATGGAATAAATTACTGCTGAGAAAAGGCACCACGTGCCCCAAACACTGTCTATAGTCTGACACTATGAAAATGCTTTTGAAGAGCTCATTCCAGCAAATAGCAAAACATACATTAACAGAAGACATCTCTTCCACTGCCTTGAGAGGGACAACATATAACAAACACAAACTTTCAGTTGGGGTATTTTGTCTCTCTCTTTCTGCTAGGCTGCCCAGCAAGCGTGGCGTTCCTCTTTAGTTTCCTTTTTTCATTGTCTCCTACACTAGAAATACAACTCTAAATGATGCTGGAGCCTTTATCTATGTGTTCTTCATTTCAAACCCAGACTATTCTCCACTTATTACCTCAAATGGTAGTTTCAATTCTTTTTTCTTTCTTACCCAGATGTTCATCCCTCACTTTTAAGAACAGCTATTCCTTGTTTCTTCCCAGTTACCATTCTCACCTGTGTTCCTTGCCTGGGCTGGAGGCCATCAAGCTCATTCATCTGATTATTTGTTTTCCCCATTAATTTTACCCTCTTTCAAATACAATCCATAGACAGACTAATTATTCACCATTTGAGGTCACTATCTTTAGAAAGAAAGGCACAGTTTCAATTCATATGGTATTATATGAGTTATCAGCAGTGGCAAGCAAAAATCAAGGGCCTGAACTTCTTTCCAGCGTATGTAGCCTTTGCTTAGAGGAGAGGTATACTCCGACACAGCGAGAGAAATTACCTAAGGCCCTTACATATCCCCTAAATAGTAGATTTTGTGTATCAGAAGTGGTAAGGGTGACTAACAGTAGAAGCACTGTCAAACGCAAGCAATCATGAATATAATAAAAAGTCCCTTTGGGGTCTTTCTGGGGGTAGCAATAAATACAGCAGATGTTAACAGCTTTCAGTAGGCTCAGGTTTTCTGTCATAGCTGTAGACTGCTGGGTACAGAGCCTACAGATAGGCGTGCTTTTCTTAGTCCTCCTTTGCCAAACATTTGGCAGTAATTGGCAGATGCCACCAGCGATCCACACTTTGGAACCCCTTACAGTTGCCTTTCTTTTCTGCCACACATTTGGCAGAAGTAAAAAAGGAAATTTCTAATTGTTTCCTTTAGGGAACTTGTTCATTGTTTGATTGGCAAATTTCAGATGGCCTCCATCACACTCAGGTGAGTTCCTCTCCTCTTTTTGAGGCATGCAATAAGCCCCTCCACAGATCACCAGTTTGGAATCAGGCTGCATACTTAGGGCAGCCCAGCTCACACGAACACACCACGTAATCCACATGGTTTTAGAAATCTAACATCCATTACATCAGCAGCTACCTCCTTTCTTATGTTGTGATTTTAACTGCGACTGGCTTGAAGTCACGTGATACTCTAATTAATTAAGCCTTCTGAATACATTGCGTATCTACATACAGATATAAGATCTCATCACCAACATCAGTGAAACCATAAATCAGTTCACCAAACACAAGAGAAGAAATTTGGAGTAGAAAGTCAGAAATGTCTTTACAAGTGATTCTTAATATTGCACAGCTCCTCTGTAGTACTGAAGAGTTTATATGCTAGGAATTTGCTCTTTCAGAGTCCAGAGAAGAGATGTTTTTTCTTGCATTAAGCAGCAGCAGCAGGGAAGTGACTCATGGCAAAACAAATGGAACTAAGATAAGAAGTGAAAAAGCAGTTCCAAAAATCAGGGCAAAGAAAGGAAATGTTTAAAAGGCTATACTGTTTATTAATCAGCACCATAATTTTAGCTCCATGTCTTGTGTCTTCCTGCTCAGTGAACAGTTGGCCTTGAATGGGCCGGTAGGTAGCAGCACACTTATTTCTTCCTGTGTGTCTGTCACTTCCAGGTAAACGGAAGGGACAAACACCTAGGCACAGATATTTGTGCTACTGGTACTGCCAAAAGACTTACAAAAGCTGGTTACAAGGCAACTGTTTGTGACAAAAATCTAAGTACCATCCCCTTGGTACTCAGATCTGAGAACAGAGGAGCCAACCCCCACTGCTGTTGTCACGTTGCTCAGATGATAGCATGTCTCCCAGCACAAGCACCACCAGTGTCATGAACAGGTTTGCATTAACCGCCCTTTACGTCTGAGCTGCCTGCTCTTAAGCTGTAAATTGTGCATATTAAGAAGGTAACTCTTACAAAGCATGGTTCACGGAGCATTAAATGAAATGACTAGGTGAATGTTTAAGTGGGATTCAGGATCTCTTGCCGTTACCTGATATTTATTTAGTGGACTAGACACTTGCACACTATGGTGATAAGTGCCAATTATGGAGCTGACAGGGAAAGAATACTCTGATTGGACTGGTAAAAAGCAAAAAGAGGCAATCCTATAATTTTGTGAGCAGTAGTCCTCATACACGTGCTTTATCAAACAAATTTATTTTTCTTCTCGAGATAATTTTATTATAAAAAAAGAACATTTCTATTTTGGAGACTGTGGTTTTTTGTTTGTTAATTTCCAATGATAGAGGAAAATATACATACATATACAGAGATGTATACATATATTATATTTTTGTGTATAGACTTCAGGCTTTAAGAATACTGCTGAGGGCAGAGTTCAGACCACAATACGAAGGACAGCATATTGGCCTCTCTTGCTAACAGCCAGCAGCAGCAGCAAAATTGCATTAATCCCACACTCCACGAAGCCTCAGAGCATCCAACTAGATGTGCTGTTTCTAGGTCTTATTCATCTTCAGACCCCACTGCATGCAGAGTATTTGGCAAGGCGTACGTGAGGAACATGGAGAGGAGATGGAGACGAAGGCTTCCCAGGTCTGCCACCACCGCAAGTGGCAACAGTCCAAAGAAACTTCTTTTTTTGTTATGAGGGGGATGTAACCTCAGGGATGCAAAATTAGCTTCAGAAGCTTTTTTACAAAACTGATTAGACAGATAGATCTGTGTGGCTTCAGATGCTTTGTGAGAGCTTTTTTCACCCCCTCCTTCATTTCACCTTAGTTAAAATTAACTTACATTTTCACCTATACTTAAGCAGAAACTGTTGCCATGGTAACACTGGAAGTCTTCTAAATCGAGCATATGATGTAAGCAATACATGAGTCCCTATAGAAAGGGATACTGACACCCGACGCAGCCAGTTCTACAAGGATTTCATCAGGGGGGAGCAGAGGTAGAAGCAGCTGTTGCCACCCTGGGAGGCACCCCTCATCCTTCTCCCTTCTCAGACTTGCAAGCAGCTAAAATCTGAGAGACTGAGGTTCCATAATGAGCTGGAAGAAAGGTGCCCCCAGAGCTGACCCCGGCACCGCTGCATCTGAAAATCTTGACAGAAGCATGAGCCGTTAGCTCAGCGGCAGCCTGTGTGAAAGAGGGAACAACGTTCATCATCTTCCTCTGTCTTTGCATTTATTGCTCTTTTTGCCCAGCTCCCCTGTTTTTAGATGCCTGGCCCCACCACATTACCTCTGCACTGACCACGTCCCACTGACAGCTCACTGGTCCACCATGGGCAGCAGTACTTGAGGGGCAGGCGACCAAGGTGGCACCATCCCGACTCACACAGAGCTGGTCATGTCCAGGTCCAGAGACGCCACCAAGCTAAAGCAGTCTTTGCCATCTTCACCCATCATCCTGCAACACTGATGGCTGTGAGATGTACCAAGTTGTTGGCCCTCTTGGCTAAAATAAGCAAGTTACCCAAACAGGAGCTGTAGCACTGGTCCACTTGATTTCTACACTCCTTCAGACCCTGCCTGTACATCTTAGCCCTGAAAACGCAAGGTGAAAGGAGGTTCAGTCTCCACAATTCCCTCTACCATTTTCTTCTTTGCTCGGCTCATTAGCACTTTCTTGTAATGAACACCTACTTGTAAGACGGGAGGGAGACCACTAAGTCATGTCACGTGGACAGCTTAGCTGCTATCAGAATAGCAACAATTACTGATTTGGGCTGGTGCTGAACCAAAAAGCCCATTCCTTCACACACTGCCCAATGCTTCTGCTGGAAATTATTCCACACAGCACACACATAGATAGAAATCCTCTTTAAAACACTTATTTCCTTCCCATCTATGTGACTTGCCTATGTATTCCTAGGCTTTCCAGGATTTTAATTCTCTTCCCTATCTGAATCCCAGGTTTAGTGGAATTTTTGAGTGTTCATAAATCCCCACAAA
This sequence comes from Microhierax caerulescens, assembly GCA_035590215.1. Classification (NCBI taxonomy): domain Eukaryota; kingdom Metazoa; phylum Chordata; class Aves; order Falconiformes; family Falconidae; genus Microhierax; species Microhierax caerulescens. Next base: position 95,544,895 of record JAVJGJ010000047.1, read on the forward strand.
GTGCTGATTTAACAATGCAAACAAGATTAGATCTGAAAAAAAGGGAAACTAAGGAATAGATATTATCCTGCCTTTATCCTACTAAATAAGGCAAGGTTTTATAGCTAATAAAGCCAAAATAAAGGCTGTATTTTTCTGTCCTTTTTCTCTTCATATTGAGAAATCTTACAGATTGCTACATCAACAAACCCAGAGTTTACAGTGGGGCTCTTTATGACAAGGGTGTCAGAATCTAGGACAAGAATTCAAGGAGGGCAGAAGCTATTTTTGTAAAACTATCATTTGATCGCCTTGGACTATCTTTATCACAGAGTATAGTGAGGATACATATAGCAACATATAGATTTTTTTAAAGAGCTCCCCTGCTTCCTGTGTTGAAAATTTGCTCGTGAAAATTAGGTTCTTCCTAAGCAAAGAATAGAGGAATAAGCTAAATAAAGCATTAGTTAGTTGACTTTAAAATAAATTAATAAAATACACAAGAGCAACAACAGCTACAAAAAAACCCCCCATGGAATAATCACTGAATTTGCCTACCAGGTGCCGACTTTCCAGCTTCTGCAGCTCTCATTTCTATTGTAATTGCCTCCTCCACATACTTTAAAATCCATATAGTGGCACATATTGGACCAGATATTCTCCTGCTTGTGATCTCTGGAGATTTCAGCTCTGTGGAAGCTCACAAAACTTACTGCTTCTGCTCACCCTCTGTTAGCTTGGCACACTAAGTCACACCAGAACTATATTTAGCACTTTTAATTTTCTGGTATTTTAACATTTTTATCTTATTAAGCAATTAGTGACAGGGTGCAATAGTTAATGATCTTTTTCCAAATTTCAAAGTTTATTCTTAATATTCCTACCTCCCTATCCTTACATGAGCCTCCAATTTGCTAAGCAGACTTCTGCTGCTGGCTGAACTTCATTGGTAGTTTTGAATTAGACACGGTGACTTTTGAAAGAGTTTCTACTGTGCACAGTAGCAGGCAGTCACGGGAATAGTCAAACACATGGTTTCCAGTTCTTCACTGTCTCAAACCTTACATAATTTCATTAAAACCAGTGAAAATTAAATAAAAATTGTACCAAATCAGAATGCCACACCTTTCCAAATGCTTTATCCTGGTGTGAGCGACTGCATAATATGCCAGTCAATGAGAAATCAACTCCACATTTTTACTATTGAAGAAGAGGTTTAAGCAGTCACCTCAGCTCCTGTTGAAGTAGCCCACACAGGAATAAGGAAGGAGAATGAAACTTTGTCTGTGATTCAGGGCTTACCAATCATTGATTTTATTTTTTCCTTCCGCCATCTTAACTGATATTCTCTATCCAGAAACTTTAGAAGCCATCAGAAAAAAATAATGTATGGCCAGAGACCATTCTGCTACTGGGGAGAACCTGGAGTAGGAGAGAAGGTCATGGGATTCTGCCAAGTACGTTCAAGCTGTACTTAATAACGCTGTGACGCCAACGTCATCCTGTGCCCTTGTCAAACAGCATTCCTACCTGCACAAACAGATGTGGGAGCTCTGCACTTGGGATCTGCGCAATCATGCATTCTAATCCCAAACGGGTGCCCAACATGCCATCATATGTCATTCTTCTACCGTTTTTTAAAGCATCTCTATCAATTTCATCTCCAGTACTTTTTTCTGGCAATAACAAACCAAGGAATTAACTGTGTTGGAAACTGCTTTTCTCTTGAAGGACTAGGTAGCTGCAAGAAGTCAAATAGCCAAGGGAGGAAAGCAGAACTTCTTATGCATAACACCAAGCTCATATTCTAACCCCTTACAGCTCCAATACCACACCTACTCGAAAAGCCTGGGAAGGACCCCTGCTTTGCTACTGTCTGTACATTATGTCTTCTACAGATAAAAGAGTCAAATTTCCATGTATCCATCAAATTCAAGAGAACTAAGCTTTTATTCATACACAGACAAAAGCAGTATGAAAGATTAGTCAAGGGAGACTCAGAGAAGTGCACTTAGCAAATACAGCATTCCAGTCCCTGACCCAGCACGATTCTTTCACAAACCGCATTCACTTACTACTTCTTACATACACATATTTAAATTTACACATTTACATGTGAATGCATACATGTATATATGTGTACAAATATATGTCTCTCTTTCTTCCCTTAGTCCAAAAGAAATAGCACAACGTAAGAAGAAATATTACCTGTAACTGGGAGAGATCAGTTTTTCTGTGGAAGATGGAGGAGCCTGCATGCGAATGAAAGTAGTTGAGCCCTTGCTTACCAGCTGAGACACATAAACCACAATAACGAGTACGCTGTGAACCACACCAAGAGAGAAGGCATTCTGCTTCACAGTGCAGCTGAAAAGCATATATGCAATGAGTTTAAGAGACCTGGTTTACTCTGCAACTGGTCAGTAACCAAACATGTCCATTTACCACATATCAGATGAGAAGCAATAACCAGGGAAAGAAATGAAGGAACTGGCCATGCTTGTTACCAACCTCCTTTCATAAAATGGCCAAACTAAACAAAATGGGTGATCAGATGCAACGTTTAGCTTGCTTATTTACAGAACAAAGCGTGTCTTATTTAACTCTTAGCCTAAGCAGGTATGTCAAATAGGGTGAGACATGACGAATCACAGGTCTTGGCAAAACCTGAAGCATGTTGCTAGACAACAAGATGATTTCTTCACTGAAACAGTGAGTAAGAATGGATGAAACTAAAAGTGGTCGAGGTTGGTTTTGCATTCTATTGGTACAGTACCTGGGCGATGATTTTTCCAGGCGCTTTATTGAAGTAAGCTCTATGGAAAGCAAGATAGGAAATAAGATGGTGAAATACAAAGTGTGCTGCGTCCTGTGCAACAAGGCTGAAACACTGGGCTGTAGATAGCTGGGAGGTCCCTACTTTCTCCCTCCATGGAAGCAGAACTGGAATGCTAAAGCAGTGATCAGGGTAGTTAGCAGATTTCTTGAAATCACCTAAGGAGCTGGTAAAAGAAAGTGGGACTTACTTAATGAGCTCTTAAATAAGTAAAGGCTTCTGTTGCATACTGATCTGACAAGGTGGCTTCAGTAACTGGGAAGGTACATGCACAGGCTGCTGAAGTGAGTTTCTCTAACTCTAGTTACAGACTTTTTTTTTTTTTTTTTTTTTTTTTTTTTTTTTTTTTTTTTTTTTTTTTTGCCATTTAGGTGGCATTTGAAGCGAGACAGATATAAAAGCATTTTCTGACCATTTGAAAGAGTATTTCTGACAGCTCGGGTCAACAGTCAGTATATTTCCGGGGCAGACACATAACTACTCTATGCGGAACTTATTTAGGGAAAAAGTGGACTGGAGCCCTGGCCAGGGTGTCTGTGCCTGGTTTCTCATACAGCCTCCAACAGAATAGCATTGCTGTTTTCACACTGCACAGATAATTTCTTACCTGTGGTCTGGCCTCAGCTGCCTGAACTCCACTGGGATGACAAAAAGCAGGGAACAAATTAACTGCCAATTATTTTTGAAGCTAGCTGCCGTCACTTTTATGATGAATATATTTTTTCTTGGCCTAGAATATTTGAAATTAGCAGGTTTGCTTTTTCAGTTTATGGCACGGAAAAGTGAGGTCATTCTCGAGGGAACACTAAACTTCCTTACGTATTCCAGCAACGTCTCTGTGCTTCGAAGGTGCATGCAAAAGCTGGAGCTGAAACCCTATTCCCTGAAACTTCACCCAGTGTCAACAGTATGCAACAACAAAACCCTATCAAATATCTTTAGGAATTACCATATATGGATCATATCCCTTCTTCTTTATTGCTCATGGCTTTTTTTCCCAGGCACTCACTACACAGTGACCTACAGCACGCTCTGACAGAGAAGCACACAGCAAGAACATATTCTAACTTATTTTTATATGGGTTTGTCCACTGTTTCAATCAGAGCATAAATTATTTCTCAGGAAGACCACCATTTCAAATATTATTTACATCTCCAGGACCATACCTCCCTTTTTCTTTAGTATACTGAATAAAAAAAAGACAGAAAATGTAGCATGAATATTAGAAGAAGCCCAGCTGTCTATTGTGTTGTGAAATCAATTCCCTGGGAGAGTATTACAGGTCTTTCACTGGCAACACCTGAGGTGTAGCAGGGAATGCATTTAAAAGAGGTGCAGCAGAGAACTATCTTAATCTCACAGATGGGCCAGATGACCTAAAAAGCTTTTATCCTCTAATACATAGGATTCTATGTTACACATATTTTTCTCAGTATCCATCTTTGCTTTCCGATTGCAAATCCCATTCAAATGCACACTTCTCCTGCATAATGTAACCTATAAAATGGCACTAGCCAATTATCTTAGCCATTTAATACCTACAGAGTCTGTCCTTTTGGAATGCTATAAGCCTATTTTTTCCCCTGGATATGTCATTAGAATGGAAGTGTCACTATGTTCCTGATGACTTGCACAAAAGAAGAAGACAGGATCGATTGTGAGTGTGTTAATTATATTTTAACTTGCAATGCATTTCAGAAAATATTAATAAGACTGAAATTTCAATTATTAATTACATAATGAGTAACACAATGCAGTTTTGCAGTCTAATCCAGCCACATTCCTGAATAATTTAATTCTGAAAATGGTGTAGCACAAAAGGCTTGAATCACAGTGAAATCAAGCAGTAGTGGGAATGTAATAGTCTCAGGGCTAAAAAATCCAAATTATTTTCTTCCCCCCACACCCACTAAAATGCAAATACTCTTCAGTGATAAAAATTAGATTAGGAAATGTAATCTCATCATAACATCCACTCAAAGAATAGGGCACAAACCGGTCATTTCCTATATTAATATCAGTGGCAAAACCTGCACTCAAAAGACTTGCAATTCCAAGCATTTGACTGATGATGTTTGTTTCCTGAACATTTATCATGGGTTTTAGCTGCTCACTGCTAGATATTTCTTCAGAATAGCTGTTGTGTAAATGGTCACATTTACTATTAGAGCATAGGAGACCTGATAGGGAAACAATGTGAGAAAAAATGTGGAATACAAAGTCTTCACAATATTTTTACTCTGATGCAGAGAAAACAAGACACCTTTCAAAACTATTTGAGAAAAAGAGACCCAGAAATTGTTTCCCATGCCTTCCCCCTGCCCCCTTAGTCCAAATGCACATACGCCCAGAGTTTACTCAAAACGAGACCAACAAGGGGTACGAAGGGAGCGCTCCCACGCCTGAAAAAAGTCATGTGGTGGCTACTGCAAGGTGAAGGAATGTGATCTCCTGACACCATCCCTTCTTGTCTCTCACCCCTTTATCTCCCTGTCTGCCTCCTCATCATTCTTTCACTGCTCTCTGCAGCTTAAAAACACCTTGCCAACGAAGGGCTGAACTGCACTTCTGCAAAATGTTTCAGTTTTGGCAAACTGGCATTTTTTGACAACAGCAAGTACCCAGGTAGCTCTAGGTTCAACACCCTGGCAGGGGCTGGGATGATGCTAGAGGTGGAAGGGTGTAGGAGGCCTGGTCAAGGAACGCTTTGATTAGGCTTCATACTAATTTTCGGTGAACTGCCACGTCCTCACAAGCATGTCTCTGAGGGAAAGGACTAGCGTGGTGACCCTGGTGCCACCCACACATCAGAGAATAAAACAGAAGAAAAAAGTAGTGACCACATCTTTTTGTTTAAATTTATCCTGGATTCCTACTGCCATGAGAAGGAGCAGAGATACAGGAGCCAGATGGAGCAAACGCTGGTGTCTTACAAATGCCACTACCGCAGGGAAAGGCGCGCATGCACTCACACACACAAACACAGGGAGGCAACGCCAGCCTCAAGTGAGAAGAAAGAAGGTTGCTCTGGGCAGGAGGGCTGGGGAAGGGAACAGATTGCTGCTCTGCTTCTTGCACCTGAGCGCCCTGCCAAATTGTCACTCAGGCCAGAAGTGGCAGCATAACTGCAGCCAGCTAATCCCTGCCAAGCCGTCTGCAGCCAGCCTGAAGGGAGCCAACGTGACCTCCCGCTCACCCTGCACGCCAGCCAGCTTCCAGGTAGCCAATGTCATCACGAAGGGGTTGCTTCTCCGCATGTGTTTTTGTCTTTCTGGCTGAAATAAGCCCCTCTGTGTTTCGGTGATGCGAGCTGAGCCATGGGGAAACAAACATTGGTACTGCAGATTTTTCAGTTGTCACTGCTGACTGCAGAAAATAAAACTCAGTCCTTTTAAAGGATAAGTGGGTTTTGAAATGTTGGCGAGGAACCCTACAAGGCACACCGAATGAATGCTGAAAACATGAGTGCTGTTATTTCTTTAACCAGAGAATTGTATTCTCAGCTCTTTCCTACCTGCTTACTGCAGACTTCCACACTACACGAAGAAATACTCGTTCCAAAACTCCGACAGAGAAGTCGGCACGAGTGTTAGCACCAATATTTGCCCCCGTGAGTGGCTGCTGACAAAGCCATCATTGTGAAAGTACGTTCTGGGTGCAACTACAGACGCAGAAATCATGCAATGTACAGCCATCTAGTCTTATGCACCAACTTGTTCATTATGGTTAATTTTACGGTTATGGGGTTTTTTATATGCTAACTGTGCTTAATTTAGGCAAAACTAAAGTGCTCAGCTTCACTGGGTTAAACCTCAAGATTTGGAAGGCACTCACTGAATTTGAGACCACATCGTGTCAGATGAACATACCTTCTTACTCCCTTGTGAAACACCAGTAGTTTAACGCACAAAAAACGGCAACAGAAGTGACTACAAAGAAAAATTGAAGTTTTCTGTCTAATAGCAGTACTGAAAGCAGGATATACCCCATGCTTATACTTGTGAAAAACAAACTCCGTTGAAATATTTTGTACCTCCCCTGGCTCTGTTGCTACATGGCCTACAAACCCTCCTTCCGCACCTCCTTCTCTTCCCCTTCATTTTTCCCTGTAACTTGATGAAAGCAGCACTTACTCACTCAGCTGATATTTCTTTGACACCATATGTGCAATTTACACCAAAAAAGGTTTTGGCTAAACCCAGAGAAATGTACTTCATGCTTCTTTCACAGTCATCAGAAGCATAGATTTAGATTTCTAATTTAAAAAAAAAATAAAATAAAAAAATTCCTAAACTTATATATCTCCCCTTCTCAGGATGAGTCCTAGAGATAAATCTTTTTTTAAAAAAAATCTTTAGCTTACACTACACTCTTTGTTAGTAATGCTGCTTATAACAACATTCTAAAGAAAATGTTTTCTTGCTTCACAGTGCCTTTTAAAAAATGATAATTGATGCACAGACACAAAACTGTGGTGGGCCGGGGGAGAGATTCCTGGCTCAAGTTTTATGGAGTTAGAAAAATTCCAATATTGCCAAGAAAAAAGCAAGAGGATAGGACTCATGCCAAGTGTAGAGGACTATCTTCCAGAACCATGAGCACAGAGCTCTGGTGACTGCAGAGCAAGCCTGCATTGTGCTGGGGGAATGCATTAGACACAAAGGAAATTTTCTCCTGAAGGAACAGCAGGGTTTCTTTATTTTTCTCTTTCTCTACCCCCCTTTTTTCTTTGAAAGGACCTTAGTTTTAAATGTCATAAAATACGGGGTAACAGCAGCTTTCTTTGGTCATCAGCCATGTAAGTGAAAAGCTACTATGGCAGTATTAGTTTGCAGCCCCATATAGAAATATCACAAGAGTCATGCTAGCAAGTGTTCTACAATGAACATGTCTTCAAATCCACATAATTAATAATGGGCCTGGCTGAGTAGAAGTACACTTTTTTATTAAAAGAAAAAAATGTTTTCGGCACAGGTTTGGCCAAGTAAATGTCATTAAGTTTACAACTGCTCACCTAACTAGTGCTAAGATTTTTCATGTCACCTGGGGGATCCCAGTACTGAGCTTTCTGGTGTTCACGTTGCAAACGGTGTACCTGCATGCATCCGTAGACTCAGTGCAGTCCAAGCAGGTACTAGCACTTCTTTATGAGCTGGGGAACAAACTGCAAGTAATGTCTTTGCTCACAAAGTTTAAGCAAAAGGATATAGTTATTTTTCTGATTACAAGAATGCTGTTCACAGTGACATTCAAATTAAGAGAGGTTCCACAGAAAATGCTGCATTCAGACTTAATTTATATATAGGTACCAATTAAACCCCAAGCATTTCCCAACAATGATGTTATTATTTTCCATTCCAGGTGTGCTATACCTATGTATTAACTAATTCTGTGATAGGGTAATCCAAAACAAATGTTCATTTTTGAAGGAGTGTACCATATTTCTTTTTGCAACACAGCAAATTATTACCCACTGCAAGCAAAAAAGTGTCTATCTATCCTCCTTTCCTGACATGCAGAAACCAAACAGTTAGTTAGGAATCAGCTCAGTATAGCAGTTATTATGGTTATAATTCTGACAACAGTTACGTATTTGTGCTTAAATAAGTGACATTTAGGCAGGACAAGAAGCAACACCATAGTGCAAGGACAAAACCTCGTATCACCAAAGTCAATGAGAACTGTGGAAGGGAGTGAAATTGTTCTTAAGCAGTCCATGAATGTATGAAAGATGGGAACCTGAGTCTTATGTTTGAATGAGGAGCTGAACTGTTTTGCTTAACAGAGTGGGAGGAATGTAGAGGAACATTTTGTCCCTTCAGAGAAAGCTTCACTTAGTTAAGATCTCATTGAGTTTATAGCCATCTTGTATCATCTTGAAAAAATACCCTTATTGCTGAAGTCTTTGTCCACACCTCAGTTACTCCAATATGGTCCTCCCTAGATAACCTACTTCTCAGAAACTTCTTTCCCAACTCCTAATTCTCACTTTTACCCACAGACACGCTGCAAATCTAGACCTGAGCTGCAATCTAGACACGCTGCAAATCTAGAACTGGAAATCGTAGCTTGAGGGCAACCATTTATTTTAAAAAATATTGTTATAACATTCAGAACTGCGATTCAGAAATGTAAGACCTTGCACACAAGGGAAAATAAATATGTATTTTTTTTAAAAAAACCAATTCTTTTAGAAAAGAGAAAACTGAATCCTGCAAAATCCTCTACCTCCCAGTTCTCCAAGTGACATCAAGCCTGGTAGCAAAACAGTGAGTATTCTTCAGCACAGTAAATACTCTCTGGAAACCTGATTAATATGCATGCATTCCTTCATCAAAACTTGGACAGCTTTGAAATGGCTAATTATTAACAAGAATTCAACCTGCAGGAAAGGAAGACCTCAGTTTCAGTCCAGGACCATATTTATCTGTCTTTTTATAGCCGTCTCATTCTCTACTGCATCCTCCTTTTGTGTGGTTGTGAAAATGAGATACTGACAGTTGTGTCAGCACCAGCGGTTTGACTCTTATTAGGTTTACTGCTGAGTTAAACAGCAGTTGTGTTCCCTTCATGATCACGTCCCTAGCTCACCTTGGCCTAGTTTAGCTTGTCAACATTAGGTCTGGCGTTAGCCCCAGGAAGGTAATTAGTTTCACACTCGCGGTATGCTTTATACCACAGCTCTTACACACTAACATTGTTCCAAAGTTGTGTGTCATAGTATGTCCTTAGGTGTCCATGAAAAGTGTGCAACAAAAGAACGACCCGAGAACATGCGGGCCGCTGTTTATTTACTCTGCCACTGAGCAACGTACATACAAAATCAAGCACTTGCGTGGTAACCTATGTACACACATGTCAAACGGCTAACCAGAGAGAGAGAGAGATGCAGTAACCACACTGCCGTATGATTAGCCAGCTATAGATTGCATTTTCCTTTTATCTTTGATGGGCTATAAATCCATCTGCCTCAGGACTAATTCTCATTTTCCAACCCACACTTCCCAGGAGACCAAGAAATGTTATGAAACAGCTTCCCAAAGCACATTTTTCCTCCACCTCTGTGTAATGCCATATTCTGCTCCCAGGAAAATACAAATCTAGTCATGCACCAGGCTGATAGCTTACAAGCCCCAGGGCCAGACCCCTGCCCTCTGTTCAGGCAGAAAAAGGGGGTGGCTGCAGCTTCCCAATGGGAATCAAACAGTAGCTGTCACACCTGCAGTTATTTAGAAAATAAACTTGTATTTCGTTGCATTGGAAAATCCTCAACGAGGGAGATGTTTATTCATGAGCAGCAGAAAGGAATGCAGGAAGCAATATCAATAAGATTACATCTGTTTGCACACACTACAGCTGCAGAAAATCCTTAGGCCCAGAGATATTAAGGCTGGACGGGACTATTGAGAGCAACTTGTCCGACCTTCTGCATCATATTGATTTTCACCCAGTAACTCCTGTAATCAAGCCCAATGCTTCATGATTAAACTAGAATATAACATTAATAAAGGTCTGCAGCTTTGATGAAACATATCTAAAGCACAGAGTCTACTGCACTTCTTGGTAATCCAACCCACTGATTAATTACCTTCGCTGTCTTATTTTTGTTCTTTACTTGCAATTACATTTTTGGTACTTTCTTTGTACATGGGAAGAGACTGAAACGGGAGTTGCATCTTTTAATCTGGCACTGGATTACAGGAGCAATTTCACAGATGCTATATAACAAAGGAAACATCACCTCCATAGCCCTGCTCATGACTCCAATTCTCAGCAGTCAAAGGACTGTACGCAAATGAAGACTATGAATATTTGGGTCTAGAAGCTGTGTTTCTAGCACGAACACAATGTGAGAGGCGTTATCACAAAACAAACCATCATTAAATCCAATCTTTCTGCCTATGGCGTGTGTTTTGTGTGTATCTCTTTGCTCATAATCAGAGGTACACATTTCACAGATTTGGTTCAGTACATATGGTCTACATTTGTTTGTTTCTAACTTCGTGGTCTTTCAGCTGGCTGCATTAAAAAACACAGTATTTGACTGGAACCACATGGCTCAAGTACTCTCAATTTTTCTGTATGTCATATAGCTAAACCGTTCAAACCCTGCAAAACCAGTTGTTACAAACCCAGAGGTCACAGGAGATTTGCCAGCTTTTGTAGGTCGTTTTGTGGTTGTTTTTTTTTTAAAAAAAATTGGAATAATCTTGAGGAAAAACTTCAGTCAGCTCCTACTATACTTGTGCAGCTTGTGGAAATCCTGCAATACTTGTGATTTTGCAAATAATTTGCTTAAAGACCAAGTAAAATATAATACTTGGAGTCTCATTTTTTATTTAGAACTATTCAAAGACAGAACAGCCTTAATACGTCCTTCTGGGTGAAATTCCCTCCTGTGCTGCATTATGAGGTTTAACACACTTACTAGTTTAAC
>JAVJGJ010000047.1:95578013-95624167 GCA_035590215.1 Microhierax caerulescens
AAACAACTTTTTTTTTTTTTTTTTTTTTTTTTTTTAAGTAAGAGGGACTTTTTTTAGAGTGGAGTTACTCTTTGGTAGAGATGCAGCTGCAAAAAAAAAAAGTTAAATACAAAAACTATAGCTAAAGAATTTCTGAGGAACTCTAGTAGATCATGACAAAAATAAGACATATGACACCACAACAGTTAATATCACACTGACTGCATCAAAACATTCTAAATAAGACATTGAGACTCTATTAATGCTTTATTGTTTAATGGCCACTTAGAAAAAACATTAGTACTTATTGTTTGGATCTATTGAAGTCATTTGAAATTCAGCTGTTACACTAAGTTTTACCTGTTCGCTTCTCTAACATTCTTGTGAAGAGAAGAAAGAACCCTCTTGTGACTTTATTTATATTTTCCATACTTTCCACATAGGACAAATATTTGAATCCTGTTGGTACAGCAAATATTCTCTTTGCTACTTGTGGGTTTACTGCCACCTACTAGTATACCAGGTGTTTTGTGAGAGAGAGAAAGAAAAGAACAATAAACTTCATAAAGTTACTTCACTGAGTTGAAAACCATTCATAAGATGATTCATTCATTCTGAACAGGCACTTAAGACTAAAGACAACATTGTAAATATAATTTATGTATACATTTTCAAATAGAGAAAAAAGGGCGTTCAGAAACTAGACTAACAGTGGCTATAGGGAACAGGTCAAGGATTCATCTTGAATTGTGTTCTGTGTCCAACAAAAAGCAGATGCCCAAGAAAGAGTATAAAGAACAGGACACATGTAGGTAAAACATCCCTTGAATACTCTCCCAGCTTTGGGTCATTTAAAGATCATAATTTCTGTTTTCTTCTCTGTTCAGTTTTTTAATCTTTACATGCATAGCCCTAAGATCTCGTTCTGACTTCTAAGGATCATCTCAGAACAAGACATTTTATATTGTAAGGCTAGGATTTTGTTTTCTCTATATGTCGCTTTACACTTGTATTGAATTTTATCTACCACTTTAACCTAGTCACACAGTCTCATAAGGCCCTCCTGCAATTCTTCCCAATAAGCTTTCTTTTTTGCTGCCTTGCATGCTTTAGTATAATTAGTAAAATTAATTGTAACATTGTTCAGTACCTTTTCTGGGTCATTCAGATATATGCTGAATAGCACACTTCCCTACAGAACCTCACTGGTAACTTCTCTACCACAAGAAACAGTGATTTCCACCTGATCAGTTTCCTATATTTTGGCAATTTATATAAAGAGAAAGATACTCCTTGTTATTTCACAGGTTGCTTTTTTTTTTTTTTTTTTTTTGTGATCGACCTTATGATTTGCCTTTTGGAAATCCAGGTGGTATGTTTCAAGTGCAGTCTGTCAGCTGGAGCTCCCTGTCCACATGGCTGTTGATGTGAAAGTTTGTGAGGCAGATCTTTCTAAAATTTTGTATTTTAAGCAAAAGCCAAATTCACAGCTCCCAAGTGAACCATGGATCTCTTAATTCATCATGAGATTTTCTTTCATTTTGCCTGGTACAGACATTGTTTATCATCCTGTAGTTCCTGTGATCTCTTTGCAACCCATTAAAAGCCATAAAGAACGCTTAAAAGACTGGCTTCACATTTGCCACCTTCCAGGCCTCCAGCAGTTTACACAAGAGCCTACATACTACAGTTCACAATTCTGCTATTTTATCCTTGACTTTCATTAGCACTGTTAGGTCACCACTTGGTCCTGGCTCCTTGTCACTGCTTGCTTTGACAATTTGTTCCACAACATCTTCCTATAGACATTTCAATCCCAGACACAGCCCCAGATGTGTCCCTGACCAAAATGGGCTCAGCTCTGAGCTTTCTGCCTCCTTCCACACCAAAGGTGAATGAGTTTTGCAGCTTCCTTGTGCCTTCAAAAGGCAGTTTCCTAGGTATCTATGTAAACTGGAGAAGCTTCCACTAAAATCAATGAAACCTTATATAAAGCTGCACACCTACACACCAAGTTTGGCCTCCAGGTTTCCCTGTTCACAAGATATATAGGATTGCTGTACTGCATGGGAGTTTGTGTCCATGTAGACCACACCATGCCTGCCACAGCATCAATCCCATTTGCTTCAGGTGTAAATAGGACCTAAATGGAAGATAGCTGCATATGGAGCTGAGCAGCATGGAAAGGGAGAGGAAATGAAGAGGCAATATTGTGTAACTGCAGATATTTTTAGCCAGTATACAGATATACAAATCCCTTTCAAAATTTTCCAAGCTCTTGACCTCCCTGACTTGCAGTGCCAATGAATTCTACAGACCGCTTCTTGAATGAAAATGTGACTGATGGCCAGAAGCATTACTAAGCAGAATACTCCCATCTGCTATAACTCAATAGGTACAATCCTGCTGTTTAACCATTAACAGTATCTCTATTTCTATTGTGCAGGCATGTGGAGCAACACTTCTCCAAAGCAAGGCTAAAACAGAAAGGAAAGATTTTTGAACATGACGTCTTAGAATATTTAGCTGGAAATCCCTGGTTCCTTATGGCGTCTGCAGATCTCAGCACTTCTTTTTACTTTGCGTTTTTTTCCTAAATCTAACTGTGCCTTCCTACAGGTGATACATTTCATCCTAGTCCTAACCATTCTGCTTTTACAATCCATTAGCTTGCTTTCAGTCAATTATCAACTGACTTTCTACACCTCTTAGTGTGCAAGTCAGGGCGGAGGAAATGTTAACAAAATTTCTGAAAAATGGTCACATGCAGCTCTAAAGGAATAAACAGGGTCTCTAAGGGAAAGGGCCATATAGGGAATGTTTTTGTAAAGACCAGAATTTGACCAAACCGATACTGTAGTGTAGGTATAGCTGCTATCTTGTGACTTTTAATACAGAAATGAGCACGTGAATTAATTTACTTGATCAGTAAGGATCAATCTAAAGATACCTGCAATAATTTACATAATTCCTATCTCCTCTCTTTCTGTAGGCAATTTAGGACAATGTGTAATGCTTTTAATCAGTCTTTTATTAGTTTCCTAAAAATGAAATCTTCCAAAAACAGGCTGTGAAGCAATATAAACTCATGTACAATTAGCTCAGTATAAAAATGTTTTCTCCTAATGGGATTATGTTCTGTAAATGATCTTGTTGCTATGGCAACTACCACAAAAAACGCACCATGTTTTCAGTTCAATAGCAACTACTGCACCTGTGTACCAGCCTTTCTTTCTGTGGTTTATGTTTTTGCTTTTCAGACGTTACTGTGGAAGCAAAAGCAAAAACTGTGACCTAGAAAAGTTCAGGCGGTGTTTCAGCTACACTTGCAGGTAGTATTGTTAATAGTACTTCTCCCATACATTTTCTTGGAATTAAATTCAAATAATCTTTATTCTTTGAGCTGAAAAAAAGTGGCTGGTGGGGGTAGTGCATGGATCTGCAGGGGAAATAGAAAAGTACACTGCTTAATTTTCATGGCATCCTAGCAAAATGAGTAGATAAACTGCACAATGATAAAAAGTTATCTTACTGTTTCAAAAAAGACAGTTGGAGGCTGTGACCAATATCAGCAATGGCCAGCAATGAACAATTCTATGTGGCCATGTAACTGTCTTTCAAAACCATCATATGTAAAGCCTCTCTCAAGCTTCTTCTTTCCATTCAAGCCAAGGAGGCATCAAAGGGCATGGTATCATTTCCTTACCCTATATTCTCTTGAGAGTTGATGCTAGAAACATAAGGGAATGAGGAATTATTTTTAACCATATCCAAAGTAACATGAGGTAAAAATAGTTACTTTTTACTTGTAAATGTGTTGCTGAGTTGCATTTGGAGTCAGATACACTGACTTAAGTGATAGAATTGAATGTCAAGCTCAAGAAGGAAATGTGGGTGAGCAGAAAACAGAAGTTGCATGGTAAAAGTAGAATTTACCACTAGAGAAGAGTATGCAGAAAACTCCAGAAATGTAAGTCCATTTCCCCACCCAATCTTTTCATTACACCATCACTGAAAAGTAAAAAAAAAAAAAAAACAATCAACTTCCATTCCCTCCTGAAGGAAGAGAGGACACTGCGTTTATAATTTTGAGGGGCAGTCAGACATAACAGTGATGGATGCTGAGTTCAAACACAGACAAGGCTGGGTTCTGTTCCTCCAGCACCCATTATCTTTTCTGCCTTATCATTCACATCCTGTCTCAGCAGGAAAATTGTCTTTTGTTTTTGCAGAAAAGTAGACAGAAATCAACATGCTATTTGCAAACTGAAGACACTAAACAAGGTATACGATTTCTTCAGAAGGCACCCTACACAAAAGAAGGACAAGACCAGTGTCCAACAAAATCTGACGAGGAAGGCTTTGCTGGGCAAAGAAGAATGACTAGCCTATTTGGAAAAGAATAGGGGAAAAGGCATTACTAAGTGTTTCCCAGTGGAATACTGCATGATCAAGAATACCGCATATCAAAGAAAACTGATGGATTCAACCCCGTTAAAAGAGACATTTTATCTACAGGTGTTGAGACCCTGTAAGTAAACACCTGTTACCAATATGATTTCTCAGCAACAGCCACACCTGAACACAATTTCTTTGTACTCCTTTCTTCATACACAACATGCTCCTTCCCCCAGCTCCAGTCACCACTGAAGCACCAGGAGCATGGCGAAGGAGCCTTCCAGGCAAGCAGGCAGGAAAGCAATGCAAGAAGTCTGTCTTTCACTATACCTCTTCCAGACTTCTTTCCCTGAGCTGTATCACTTGGTGAGGTGGTTTTGTTCTGTTTCTTCAGTGAATAGATCCAAAGGCTGCAAAGACTCGCTATGACATAAATCTTTCAGAATATGGGTTATCAGGGTTGCCCAAATCGCACAGAGAACACTTTGGTATCAGTATTTCTTAGATCAGGCTGATGTTATTTCAGTGTTACTACCTTCCTATTCTTTTTAGTCAGTGTTTAGAAAAGATGAAACATCTTCAGCTTATGGCAGTGGATTTTGACTGAACAATGATGTCCAGTTCTCAGCGACACCTCAGGCTTCCTTTGTCATTTGGAGGACCTCACCCATCTATGTTGCTGTGTTCTCTCCTGCCTGTGCTACAAGCTCTTCTGGGTATGATTTTATTTCACACAGCATAACAAAATCCTAGGCGCACACAGCATTTCCACATACTACTGATAAGAAAATCAACCAATACATTTGGATTTTTAGGAAGTGTTTCCAGTCTCACAGAGACAATTTGATCTTCTGTATGAAGAGATACAAATACCGGCCATCTTTCCCCTTCTTTTGTATCATTCAGATTCTGCTGCTCTGCTGCAAAGAGTATATTCCCTTTGTCATGAACATAAACAAACTCTTTTTACCACTTTTCCTCAAGCAGTAAGCCGAAGGACCAAAGTCCCATAACTAGAATACAGAGAATTAAGTCCTACCACCAAAAAGGAACAGGAATAAAAAGTAGGGATACATGAATAACTACTACTTTTGGGTTCATTTCTGGTTTTGTAAAGCTAATGCAAAAGGTGGTTCCTGCTACCTGGAATATTATCTATTTTTTCTCACTATATGTGAGAAGTAAACCAAAGAATTGCCCTAAACTAAAACTTGGCCTGAATAGCCTGGGCTCCCCATATTTTTTAATCTGCTAAGGACCAACATTAAACTGTTTAAAAATTTATAATTATTATGAAATGACAGGTATAATGTACGCAAGTAGCTAGCCACTTTGGCACTAGCAGGATGAAAGCAAAATTATCAAATGACATTATAAATGACTGAATAGTTTTTCCCATAAAACACAAATTCTATTGATTAACCTGTGCTTCCATACACTAATATAGAATAACTGCATGAGACCGAAGACTTCAGGCACACAGTCCACTTATATATAAGCAATGGCCATCATCTCTACAGTGACATTCATTAAGATGGACAGAAAATTATTTGTTGCCAGGGATTATTGCTCAGTCATTCACAAAGTTTTTAGACAATGGCAAATGGGGGACATTTTCTGAGTAACAGCTTTTGCCCAAGAAATGAAAGCAAAAAAAGACGAAGAGCAGTTCAGGACAAAGCAAAACACTACATACCGGGGTCATTAAGTTTTCATTCAGTGCATTAAACATTTATGAATAAACTAGAATGTAAACAGTGATGAATAGAAGTAAAATTATTTTGCTTTGTTTTAACAAATTTTATTTAATTCTCAGACAGGACATTTTGTTTCTGAAATATTTAATTTAGCAGTTCTTGATAGTCTCCTAAGTTATCAAATGCCAAATGCTAATTAGATCATAAGACTTAACTAGCTGAAGTGAAATGCCAAAAGAAAAAAAAAAAAAGGTTCTTTAATCATTAAAACAATAACAGCGTCACTCTGACCGAAGAGAGCTCTTGTATACTTTGCTCAAGCTAAATCAAACTGTAGTAATTCTGAATACAAAACATTGCAGGATCAGTATTGACAGTCATGCAGCCATCAGAGACCCCAGGCTTTACTCTAAGCAATTCCCAGGACATACGAGAAAACCCCCAGTCCATTGCTCAGTCCTGACCTACTCCCATTGTTTTATTTATTAAAGAACGCATGCTGGACTTCAAGTCTCCCCAGGGAAGAGATGGTTGTCTAGTATCCTACAGCCAGCACCCACTGGTAGCTCCCAGCAACCTGTCCGCAGCCCACACGAGACCAGGAGCTGCAGTCTCCTGCTCACACAGAAAGGCTGTCCTTGAAAGTAAATTACCTATGGCACAACACAATTGAATCTATTGCTGACGTTAATCCATAATGACACAAATGGCTGCTTTCACTTGTGAACTCACTGTGTTAAGCAATTTCTGATCTTCCTGGGAAAGGTAAGCAAATCCTGCTGACTCACTGGTGCAAGCGAGTAGTTGGAAGGAACAGTAGGAATGACCCTGAAAAATTAAAGCCTAGACAGAACAGCCCTCAGGGATGCAAACTCAGGGACATATCTGCAGGCAGAATTTGGTTCATAAAATTTATAAACTCTTTTAGAAGTAAAGACTCACTCCATAATAGAAGATTAATTCTGAAAATCTGTAAAACATGTTGGCTGTATTAAGAGCAATCTGAGAAAGCTCCCAGGTAGGCATCTATAAGCCTGTAGCAACTACCTAGAAGACACCAGTAATTCAAAATGAGCACAGAAAATAATATCATTTGGGGGCTGCAGGGAACTATGGAAAATAGTGTAGAAGAATGAGAAATAGGCTTCAGAAGAGAAGTTCAGCACTAGCCTTACAAGTTCTGCAATGACTACCTTTTGATAAGCTCTTCATCCAGTTCGCTCTAAATTCAAATTACTTGACCATTATTTTTAAATGAAGCTCTATCAGAGAAAAGGCATTTTTATTTCCCAGTCATGTATAAAAAACCCAGTAAGATGTGCCAAAACAGACAGGGTGGACCTATGTGAAACATTTCTTCTACAGGAACTACCTCGTGGAATCTGATCAGAGAACTAAGATACTGTTGTCATTGTGGACTATTGTACTAACCCCAACTGTATGCTCTCTCAATACTATAAAAGCAAGCAGAAATTATAATGTTTCCACATGTATTTTCATTTCAGAAGCACTGGAATGTAAGAAAAGTCTTCTTTAGAGACAGACCAACACATTGCCACTTTTCCTGTGCCGTGACCTTCTTTTCCTATATCGGGACCAACATCAAACTCCTCTTTCAAGACAAGATGACTATGACCTTGACTAAAATAAAAGGAAAACGTGATTCACAAACCCCTGAAATTTTAAAAATTAAAGAAGTGTTCTCATAGTGCCTCTGAAAAATCCTAAAAAAAAAAATTATTCAGTTTGTCATGAAAATCAGAAGCAAATACAGACATATGCCTGAGCTCTGCTTTTCCAGTGTCCAGCTGGAAGTCTGAACTTCAGAATCCATCATCAATCCCAAACACCAGGCTGCTGACAATTCTGTGATTGATCTCTGTCAGTCCCTCTTGACGGAGCTCCTTTGACTCTTTAGAAATCTTTGATTTAGAAATTTAGAAAAATTTGATTATTTATACCCAGTGGAACAGATTATTCCACAGCCCAGTGCTGGTGGCTCTGGCCTGGAACATAGCAAGCATTTCTGATCTCCTGTCCTAATGACAGTAGTTCTTTACAGGAAATAGAAAAGCATGCAGCCTATTCTATATGCGCCTAGGACTACTTCTTTCTTTCTCACCTACCCCCTTCAGTCAAAACTTTCCCATCTCCTTGCTTTGATCTGAAAGAAACTCCTTGCCAACAACTGTAAGGACACTCCTATATGGGAAAAAAATAAATCAATTTAATGATTTGGTTTTCTACTGGGAGCCTGTTCTGTCAGAAAAATCTGTATCATCTCTAAAAGTGGTCCCCTGACACCTGGTTACAATCCTCCAGGGAGAGAATCATCAGCATGAGAAAAATCTCAGCTGTGTCCAGCCCCAACTTCTGAGAAATGTGGAATACGGATCTTCACTAGTGATGCATAGTAAGCAGAGACAAACAACTGACAGGCACATGTTCCCTAAAAAAAAAAAAAAAATTAAAAAAAAAAAATTTGTCTTTCTGCATCCCTGAATCATAACAGTGGTACCTGTGTGTGCTATACACTACCATTCCACCACCTCTGCAACGTGTCATGGATTACTTGAATCATCTCTAACGGACGTCGGCACACATCTGCCAAACGTCTGACAGAACGATCTGCTTGTGTTTGATGCCAACCACTTAAAAATCATTTGGCTCCAACAAACTGTTCTTACAGTTTGTCTGATGAATTTGATAGGATCTGGGAGGGGAAAATAATAATTTAATAATACATGTCAGCGCTAGATTTTTTTTGTTAGGAAAATTGTGCTTTTATCGTATATGTTGTTGGATTAAAATAAACAACCGACGCTCAGATCTAGAGTGATGTTTCAGTAATGGATGACATGGTTCCAGTTGTATGAGAGGCATAGAGGAGCCAGCACAAAGAGTTTCTTCTTTTTGCTGCCTTAGTCTGTCAAAGAGTGGCCCAGCCCTGCCACACTGGTGTACTGACAGGCAGGGCAGCACCTCCCGCAGGACAGCTGCTCTCAGTACTGGCCGATGTCCCACCAGGGCAGTGCAGAATGCCATTTGCCATGTGGTAATTTCCCCACAGCTAACACGCCACAGGAGCCGGGCCCCCTGCCTGTGTAGAGGTGTTCTGTGTGACCGATGGAGATACAACGGTCAGTGCCAGGCTCCCACGTGGCACGGCATTTCCTCCCTTGCTCTGACCTTCTCTGTAGAGGGAACATGCCACCCTGCCCACCCTGGCATCTTGCTTGGCATACAAAGGAGTGAGGAGCTGGTGGACAAGGTCAAAGCCCAACACCTGAAGAAGCCCACCACCCTCACAGCTGTTGCTTAGCTGCCCCCATCTCTGCTAATCCTCCCACCACCCCACCACCCCAAATGCTGATGGTAACACCAGCTTTGGGAGGTTTTTCACTATGCAGGCCCAGTCAGTGAAGTGTATTTTCTATTTGCTCACATTCATCCTGCACAAAGAAAATGCACAGTATAGTACAGCTTTCATAATCCATGTGCCACCACACATATTGGCATGAACTGAGTATAGTAAAATGCAGTAATAGTAAAACCCTTCCTATGCAGTGCCTCCCCATGTAAGGTGCCAGAAAAAAACCCAACCCCCCAAAAAACACACCAGTTTTCCTATAGCATAGGTTTTTCTACGTATAAAAAACTTACACTGCTCTCAGTTAAAGATAGTAAGTAGTATATCTTGCATGTTGTTTTTTTAAATCTCCAAACCTACAATTTTCCAGGAGTTATAGTATGTGGCAAAGGATGAAGACCTTGGAACTGAAGAGATAATTTTTTCAGTTCCTTCATGACAATTGCTGTTTCTACTGAAGAAGCAGCAACTCTTCTGACATGTAAGAAAATACTGGGTTGTTGTTCTGTCAACACTTTCTACCAGGACTGTGGCTAATACAACCATCCCGTTCCGTGTCCAAAGAGGGTGTGGACCCCTGAAGTTTTCCAAGGCAGCAGATTATGTGGGTCTGTTACATGGATGCATGAATATATCATGGTTCAGAAAAGCTGTAACTATGTTTTTTTCTTCCTTGCCAAAATCTATATGGATATCTACTTGTTTTTGTTGAGAAATAAATTAAAGAATTGTAACATTTGTGATTAAAAAAAATGTGAAAGTATCTGTACTACTGTTTTAGGGAAACAAAATGTGTTCTCTATAATAACAAAATACTAAAAGATTTTTGGTGCAAGTCAGGGAGGTCCATTGTGACTCACTCACACTTGTCCTTTTTTAAAAAAAACTCTAACATATTCCTTCCCATTAGTCTCTCTGTCCATCTAGTAAAAGGAAACCAAAACAAGATCCGAAACAGAAGGGATCATTTGCAGGCCTCACTGATGGAAATGTTTGAAATATTAACATTATTAACATTTTTAAAAGTTTAAAACCACCACAAAACAAAACAAGAACAATATTTCACAGGGGTACACACATGGCATTGAAGTATTTTTGCTATTTGAAAATCAGGAGGAGGCTGAAGTGATGGACGTCCACATTTGGTGGCACCTGTCCAACACTTATAGCCCAGATTCCACTGAAATGTAAAATATTAATTGATAAACTTATGAAAGCTCTCCAGCTGAGCACATGTCATTTTGTCTTGGGGAGGGGAAGGGACCAAACCCCAAATACTCAAGAATGTCTTTACAGTTACCACACCATCTTTCTTCCCAATGAATAATAACAGATGTTAAACTGCCATTAAATAATGAGAACTGAAAAGCCCTGGCCACAGCCACAATTTCTCAGAGAAATTATGTTGTGGTTAAGACACTGCTTTTCCTCAAGCTGGCACAACAAAGTCAGCTTTACCCATGTTGTGACATCACTGAGTTCCCCATAGGCTATAGAAACCACTCCAAAGCTGGGCAAATACATCAACTGTTACATCTACAACCTGCCCTGCTCTGCTGCATCTATGCTGCCATCAACTGTACTGGTGGCTTGTTCAAAGCTAGTTGAACAAAGAATCACAGTCCCATCTTTGCCTACAAGGTATATAGACTTGCCATCTTAAAACTAATCTTAAGCCTTCCATCTTACTGTCTTTTCATATCTGCTTCAGTTTTAACATTTAATCTTTCCAAACTGCCTTCTCCTGTTTTGGGGGATTTTTTTGTTCAGAGGAATTTAAATTTTATTTTGTTTTTTAGAAATTCATTATTTCATGTACATTAAACGTCATTTTACTTCTCTGGGTTGGTAACTGTAGTGTAAGCAACACCCAGGAAAAGGAAGGTGTTCAGTTCAATATCCGTGGTCTGAGTGCCTTGGCTCCACCAGCCAAAGAAAGCTTCTCTTGCAGATGAAGCATTTAATGGACCATTACCTGAAATGATTAAGCATCAACCACAACACCACCTCATCTCTCCTCAGATTCAGTTTTAAAGTTATAATCTAGTGTCTTCAAGAACTGGAAGCTGGATAATTTTGCCAACAATTTATAGAGCAAAAGAAATAAGATGTGGCAGACAATTGTGAATTCTAACTCTATAATTGCACTTAGGAGGCCTCAGTGGTATCACATAAGAATGAATCTCAAGTAGCTATTATTTAAAACACCTTTTATTTTCTACATGCCACTGAAGCAGGGCTTTTCATAATAGCAATAGTTCCATTTCTATGGGGTAGAACAGGCTGACCTACATTAAACTCCTGTGAAAACAGGGGAATATGTAGTTGCTTTGAGAGACATTACATTCAGGAATTCAGTGACATGACATAAGATCAGTAAATTCCAAGATATCTGGGGTCTGGCTGTATCTATGAGAATGCCTAATTCAGCTAAACATGTTCAGTCAGTCAGTACATCTCAGTTTCCCTGGAAAATACTAAGGAATTCTCTTCCCTAGCTGTGGAAGATCATATGCTGAGCTAGAACAGGTAGTATTTTTGTAGACATTTTCAAAGTGAGCATTTGTAGCTTCAGGTGATGTTTGTCCTTTTGTTTCATGTAGTGTCTAACTGCCTCTTGCACCTGCATAGGCTTTTGTTCCTGACCAGACAACTGAGTTCTACAGGCTGAGCTGATGCCACATCTCCTTTTAGCACTTCTATGTGAAATAGCTTTTACTTTACTTTACTGTACCCTTCTTTCTAGACTATCAGAAAAAAAAAAAAAGGAAAAAAAGAAAACTTGCACATTCCAACAACATTCACACACTATGATTGATTGCCCAAGACCATCTCAAAGTTAGGAAGCTACTTAAAGTTAGTCAAGCAGGGTCCTCCTAGCATCCTAAGGAAGAAACAGGTGCAGTTATAAAACCATGCCTTCCTCCTAAGGAAAGCATAAGACATAACTGGGCCAAAGATACTTTTCCTATCACATGTGCTTTGGGTTATATTTTCCAGAACAAGCAAGTAAATCTGAGTCTTTAGTATGCAAGAACACTAATTTCAAGGTTCTCCTCACTTTGTAGAATAAGTTGTCCTGATTTATCTAGCTGCCGTAAGATCATGCTGCGGTAATGCAAGTTGCCCTCCAGCTTTTTAATACATCACAGAACATGCAGTGCTAAAAGCCAAGACAAGCACTGCTTTCAACTATTTCCCTACTAAATTGTGCATTTTTTGTAAATGCCAATAACTTTTGGGGAACTTGAAAAATACTGTTTGTTTTTCTACCTCATTGAGGCAATGTTATATCTATCAATAATTATATCAAAAATTAAAAAAAAAAAAGTTTTCATGTTCCTGTGTGTCTATCAGACTCAAAAAAAATGTTATCTCTTGACAAATACAGCTGCTGATACTTCATATATGTAGGCATACTCAGAGAGGCACCTGGAAGAAATCCATTCAGTGGCAATCTTCTTTTTGAGTGTGGAAAAGCCATCCCTCAAGAAAGTTCTCCTGTGCTACCAGACTACTTATTTCACAGGAAATAAAAAATAAGCCGTCCTAATCCCCTCCACTCAACAGCACATTTGTATTACAAGTATCATGCCCATGGCAAATAGCTTCTAACAAGAATAGTTAAACCATCCCTAGAGAAGGAGGATGAAACAGGACAAGGCAGTGAAGATGAACATGGAGCAAAAGAAACTGGCACTAGAAGAAAAATTTTATTTTGAATGTCCAAACCCTGGAAAGTATTAATAGGCACAGGACCCTTCTTGATAGATGGATAATTCCCTGAGTATGTGGCATATCTGACCTTCAGGAATAAAGCCTGGCATGACTGATGAATATTAAGCTTAAAGGAGAGGTGACAAGAACAAAAGAGACTTGACTTGTACTCTTCCTGGCTAGTGTAAGTGTACAGAAAAGGAATGAGGTACACAAGGCTACAGCAATACAAAACTATTAAAAAGCTGGAAAAGGAATATTATGAAAAATTAAAACCCTGTAGGAGTGGAAATTGCCACAAACAATTTATTAGAAAATGCAGTTAAAATTGGACAGACCAGATCAGTGCCACCCTAGAAATTAAGAACCTAAATTATAGATCCAGCAGCAAATATTTTATATCTCTAAGTTTGTGATTGTAGACATTTTTAGGAAAACAGCAAATTTAGGCATTATTGGTTCATGAGGGAAAAGCTGTCTGTGACCTATAGTCTGACTGCAAATATAGAAGAGACTTTGAAACAAATCCTGAAGGGAAAAACAATTAGAAAGATGTACTAAATAAAAAAGGAAATGTAACAGTACACAGCTGTAGACTGCATCAAGCTATTATCTTTTTTTGCTAATGAACCTGTTTTTCTGCAAAAGGTAATTGTCCTAGTTTCAGCTGGGATAGAGTTAATTTTCTTCCTAGTAGCTGGTACAGTGCTATGTTTTGGGTTTAGCGTAAGAATAATGTTGATAACACCCAGATGTTTTAGTTGCTGTTAAGTAGTGCTTTCTCTAAATCAAGAACTTTTCAGTTTCCCAAGCTCTGCCAGTGAGTGGGTGCACACGGAGCTGGGAGGGAGCAGAATCAGGACGGCTGACCCAAACTAGCCAAAGGGATATTCCATACCATAAAGGTCATGTGCAGTATATAAAATGGGGGGAACTGGCCAGGAGCTGCTGCTCACTGCTCAGGGACTGGCTGGGTATCAGTCCGTAGATAGTGAGTAACTGTATTCTACATCACTTGTTTCTCTTTAGTTTTATTCCTCTCTCTCTTTTTGCTATCTTCCTTTTCATCATCATCATCACCATCATAGTCTTTTTTTTTTATTTATTTCAATTATTAAACTGTTCTCTTATCCCATGGGTTTTGCCTTTTTCCGATTCTTCTACCTGTCCCACTGCAGCAGCAGGGGTGAGTGCGCAGCTGTGTGGTACTCAGTTGCCATCTGGAGTTAAACCACAACAGGAATGCTATAGGTCTCATTTATTTGGACTTAACTAAAGCATCTTGCAGGGACACATGGAAAATTATTGAACTACGAGAAGATCAGTAGTAGCAAAAACATTGTAAGGCCTATAAGAGATTGTTTACAGAGAAGACAATACCAGTAAGAAAGGATGAGCCTTTGGCCAGCCCTATTTCACATTTTCACTAATTTGGCCATAGTAAGTAATCACATGCTCACAAAAGCGAGTAATTACATGATGCTGGTAAGCATCACAAAATGGTAAGGACTCTAGCAATGTCTTGGAAGAGCTGGATGCCTGAGAAATAGATGTGAGTATGGGTTGAAATAAGTGCAAAGACCCAGATTTAAGAACTAATAATCTCTGCTAAGGCTTGGGAGCTCATCATGAAAAGGAAAGGAAGCAGAAAGAAAGAAAGAAAGGTAGCAGTTTATTCCAGGGCCATCTACAAGCCACCAATGTACTGCTGTTGTGAGAAATACAATTTTACAATCCCTGACACAAGGCACTTCCTTGGGAGTTAAGGAAATAATAATGGTTTTGCTGAAACATCATCTGAAATACAGCTCTGGTCAAGCATATTTAAGAAGTCAACTTAAACTGGCATGTACGTGAAGAAGGATGTATAGGAAGGTCATCATAAGAATGAAGAATTTCTCTTATGAAAAGGAAGCGAAACAATGTGACTCATTCAGTGTAATGTATCTTACACTGTGGTGGGGCAAGTACAGGAAACAGGGAAGAGAACAAGAATGCAAGCTACACAAAGTTGTCACGAGCACAGGCAGGCAGCCCACAAGGCTGGCACCAATTAATACAAACTCTGTTACTGGGTAGCACAGGGTCTGTCATATTACCTTTGGGTTCCCAGCACAGGTTACCAGTGGTTTGTAAGGAAGGAGCAACCTTTCTCAAAGTGAGAAAGATCATGCTATTGGAGTGACAGACAATTTTCCACTCTCCTAGTAGGACCCACCAAAGTGCAAAACTGCCTTAGCAGCAGCTCCATGATGAGGTTTCCATTCAGAAGTCTACTCTCTCTCTCACCATTTCCTTTCTTGTCCTTTGTGTCCAGCTGCTACTTGTAAATACAGTAAGGATTCTTAAAAAGTTATCAAGATCAGAAATACATGTTTTGAATCCTTAAAAAAGATTTAACAACAAATAAATAAACCAAAAAAATCTGGGTCCTGCTACATTGATAAAGTTTGTTCAGAAAGAGGTGAACATGCTCACTACGTTGTGAGAAGGCAGTACATTGGTAGGTTAAGCCAAAGAATGGCCTGAATCAGCCCCGTCATTATACCTCATTCATGTTGTACCTTTGCTTTACTATTTATAATCTTACATTTCCTTAAATGACAACTGTCAGAAAGAAAAAAACAACAATCCTCTGCTGTTCACAATAGGCAACTAAAAGCAAATACTCTGCTCTGTGTGGGATTACTGCTGGTTAGCCTCCAGAAGAACATGCCATGCAACTGCAAAACCTTACAATTGCTAATTAAATAATCAAGAACATGACTGAGAGTGCCATTCACCGAGCTGGATTACCAGGATACAGACACCAAAACAGAAATAAAACTTATTTGCAGAAACTGTGCATGTTCCCTAACACCACAAATGAAACACAGACCCTTAGGAAACATCCCAGCACACTCCTAAGACTCTAGGCTACGACTCAAAATTGTCCTTCAGGAATGCCAGCGGCAGTAACCAGAGGGACTCTGCCATATTTGGCCCCACCTGGTGCCCCTCTCACTTGATCCTCTGCTGCTGCTGCTTTTGTAGTGAGATGCTGTTCAGTGCACTTGGAAGGGGGGAAATAAAATAAAATCAGCCCATATTCTAGCAGTCTACGGGGAAATTAGGAACTAATTTTGAATCACCATGTTTACAAACAGTGGCCCAGTTTACAGAACTCTTCAGGGAGCTGAACTTTTAACGATAGTTTTAAATACAGTGAAATAGGTTTCAGAAGGAGAAGCAATAGTTGTCCAGAGACTGTATGGTGTGCGTGGGAGCAAATGGCAGTCCTATAAAGAATGGCACAGCTGCTGCCAGTTTGGCATAGTTATGCAGTATTTAGCATATATCACCCCTGAGGATGATTATCTTTCTGTCATGAGCATAAAAGACAGATAACTCATGAGCCAGTTGAATATCTTTCTCATAAGCAGTAGGGAGGTAATGCACTGAAAACTCTTTGGAGGTTAAATATATTTTTTCTATGGGAACAAGCTTTTATTATTATGGTATTTGAAAGGGACAGATATCGTCTGAATTCCTGATTTTTCATTTCTCTGTCTGTTTGGGTTAAGCTTTTTATTATATCTGCATTATGCTTACCACAGTAGAATACAAGAGTAATCCAGAAGAGGCAGTGGAAAGAAACACTGGATAAGCATATACATTTCTTTATTAGGCTTTACAGTGCAAGTACATGCACCTGGTTTTAGCTATGTGGATGAAAACCTGCCCAAAATGGAGATCAGTAGTAGAGACAATATTTTAAGAGCTCTGTGTTTTATTCTTGTGGTAAAACAGCAAGGAAGAAATTTTGAGATGGAAGCCATGAAGTGGTATACTTTCCCTAAATCCCTCAAAACTCTTTACCCCCCACCCCACATTTCATAGCGATGTAGATTTCTGAAAGGGGTGAAAGGGATAGTTTACACCGTCATGAGACCCTGACCATTCCACAGTGAGCAACACTAACAGCCCAGCAGGGAGACTTCTAGGGGAAATAATTACTTCAGGACTTGCTAATCCTAAAGACGGCTCATATATAACATTCCTTAGGAGATATTTGATTACTGTGTCAAATCTTCAGAAGCCCAGGCCGTAAGCAATGTTTTTTGTGAATTATGAGCAGCTCTGAGTAAACTCTTCATTTACTAAGCAACTTCTTTCAACAGAGGAGATGCAAGGTGCATTGTCAGAGAACTAGCCTGTACTGGGGATGCTGGAGCCTGTGTTTCAGACTCTTTGGCATAATTGCGCTGTTAACTTTAAAACAAATTCCAATAGAAGCACCTATGCACAGTAACACCACAGCTGAGAGAGACAGCTACAAGCACCAGTGGAACACTTTTTATGGGTGATTCACTTCAAGTTTGGCTCCTACTCTGAAGGGACCATTCCATTTTCCTTTAGGGACAGCCCAGGGATTTTAGCCTCCTAAACTGGGTGCCTGAGCTGGATGATAAAAGTTAAAAAGGAACAACTGGAATTTAACTGTAACCTTCTTGTTCAGAAAGGTATGGTCTTTGTGTCATCATAAGAAGGATCTAGCCATTAATAATTTACCATTCTTTGTTATCATCTTAATCTAAAACTGCATTTTAAAAGAATGAAATAGCAATACACAGGTTCTTTACTCACTGTATCTTACACAGCCTTCATAAGCTAGGTGAATTTGACCCTTAATATAAGCAACATGTTGAAAAAAATTAAAAATAAATCAGCAGCCATTTTTCACAGAAATTGCCTGACAGCTGCTTTTGGTTAGAGGGCAAAGAGACTGTAGAGAGAGAACTTCCCCTTCACTTCCTTCCTTGTGCACTATATGCAACATTATATACTGCATCACACTAAAAATTAAAAAAGTAAATTGCTTCTATGTTGAGCTGGGAAAAAAAGCTGCTTAAAATTCTGATAGAGACTGATTATTCTAACTGATGAACAGCTTTTTCAACTGCAAGACTTGGAAAGATACATCCATACAATGCACCACTGTCATTCAATCAACGAAGTTTTATAATCCACTTTTGAAAGCAATAATTTCCTAAATTCTGTGAAAAGATCAATCTTTTTCTTCTCAGGGTTTATAAATTATCCCTATTACAGCATTCTTTTTAATATTAAAAGAAAATTAATTTTATTACTGGGAAAGCAGATCAAATGGTACCATAAAAGGAAAGTAAAACAAAAGCTGTCCGAAAGAGGCTCTGAATGCCGTACTGCAGCAGGGAGCTGGGGGAAAAGGATGGCTACATGCAGGTACAGATTGGGAGGATATTCTCCAGAAAACCAGGATAACTCTGTTATTTGGGATTCAGGTGGTTTTCATGAGGAAGTGTATCTGCCTCAAGAGCTTGCGTTTCTATACAATTTTTGACAATTTCCATTAATATCCATATAAATAACGACTCAGGAAATCTTGGAGGGAATGTGTGTGGAAGAGACAAATCATTTATTTCATCAGTGCCTTTCCTGAATTGTTCCATCCTTCCATAACAGTTTTTTTAGGTAGTCCACTCCAGTTTTCACTGTTTTGTGACACCCAGCCTGGCGCAGTTACAGCTGATAACAGACCAGTTCTGTGTGAAACGGGACTAGTAATCTTTCCTTTTTCTGCTTTTAGCCATGACGTTTAATTGTAAAGCACTCAAAGGGTGTTTTTTACTATTTACTTATATGGTAGTTGGGCATTTGTCTCACTTATCTTAATGTTCTGTGGGTTCCTGTCTCTCGCTCTTTGTGAGATGACATGAATATTTATTTTTTCATAAAGCTGCCAAAATTAGAAAGAGCAAAACCAACCCCTCAACCCCCTCACCAAACTCTGCATTCAAAATCAGTTTTAAAAAAAAAATCTACAGGAATTTGCTTTCAATTATTTTAGGCAGTGTTACCTCCTCTTGTCAGTCATGGGAACCCACCAGTCTAACATCAGGAGTTGAGTAGGGCTACCTTATAACACTTATCTAGAACAGGCATGTGATGCTTGCAAGACTCATCAAGACACCAGTCAAAGAAAAGGAGGGTGGATAAGAGAGATACTAGTTAGCACGGCGATAGGGCAAGAACCAGCACTGAAAAGGGGAAATGTGCAACAACTTAAAGTTTCTACCTGTCTCAGGTGACAAGAAAATTATGTAACTTCTAATGTAGCACAGACATTTAAAGATATCTCTCATGTTCATGGTGCCACTCTTGGAATCATGAGGTTTTTGCACACAGTTGACAACCTGATACAGAAAGGCATTTCTGTTCAAGCAGGTATTTAAATATAAGCTTAACTAACCAGCAATTTCCTATTTCAAACAAACAAACAAAACCCCGAAAACCAACAACAAACCACCTGTTCCTGCAATTTTTTAATTTCCATTTGCTACAGGAATTATTTTCTTTGGTTGAAATATTTTGATTTGAAGAATGAAATATTCAAATATTAAAGATCTGAGCTGCCACGGAGTCTGAAGTCTGTTTCCTTATCTACAGTCCAGACCCACTGATTAGACCACTTTGCTCTAGCCAACATAATTACATGCTTCACAACAGGTCTTTCACTGCAAGCACAGATAAGGAAGATTTAGTTTAGCCATGGACCTTCCTCCCAAAATGGGAAACAGGGTTCACAGGAACCAGGATAGTAACTCACACACAAGGTTCAACACTGAATTAATTAATTGCTAAATGTTAACATTTAACAAATGTTTAATGGAATATTTCTAAACATTTTGTGCAACAATTATGTTAGTACTGGTTTGGATTTTTAAAAACTTATTAAGTTTGTAACTTAATAAGTTTTAAACTTATTAAGAATGCAAAACAAAATTAAAAAAACAAACTTGTCCAAAGAACAAAAATTATAATAAATCTGACTTTTTCACTTAATAAAATTTAATTCCTCTGACTAATGAGGACTCAAACACATACTTTGATGCTGCTTTCAGTCAGAAAGCCAACCTCTTAATTGTCTACAAATTGTGTATTACTTTGGTCTCTCAGAGCTGAAAAGCATTATCAAATCCTACGCTATTTGTTTACTTATAGCAGTACAGCTTTCCCACATTTTACTGCACTGGCTGAATCAGTATAACTGACACCAAAGGAATTTTTGTGCTTAACCTCTGAATTTTTGTACTTCTGAATATTCATTTTGTTCTTACTCAAACAATTTTGAATTTTCTTGTCACATAAAACTGATCAAGAATTTAGGACAGGCTTTCACGATTCCTGAAGTTTCTTCTGATACTTACAATTAAGTCTTTTACAAAAATTATGCATGAACCACTATTTCTGTACCAGTTCCTGCTGTCACCGCTGCAAACATAGAGATGGACAAATAAACTGACTCATTCGGAAGATGTGGAAGACTCCTCTTTAATTTATCCAAAGAAATTAATTCTAATAAAATAATGTTGATGAATCATAGGAAGATGGGATTATTCCAAGGTAGGGTCAACAATACCCATGCTATTCCTAAACACCACTTTCTAGTATTTTCAGAAAGCTCCAGTGATGAAGATTTCACAAATCGTTAAGCATCATATTACCATCCTCTACATTTAGAGTGCTCTTGACATTCACGCTTATTTATCCATCAAATTAAATTTCCAGTAAACTACCCATTTCATTCCTGCTTGTATTATCTGCCACCCACCTTCTGCATTCAGCCCTAGTTGGGACAGCTTTTTTCTTTGTGATATTATTCACTGGGAAGCATTAAGAGAGCCTGAGGGCTCCAGCATGTTTGGTGGGTCCACACTAAAAGAACACACTCAGAAACTGCCAGACAAATATTTTGGTTTTGACCCAGGGTTAAATTCCCAAACTATAGTCTCTCTTTCTTTCAACCTCCAAAGCTGGAACCAACAAGAAAGCTTCAGCCATAACAGTATAAAATAGTAGTTCAGTGATGTAGTAGTTCAACTGCAAAAATTCAAGACTGGTCCCCACCTAATTCTAGACATGCTGATGCTCCTCAGCAGTAGCACTCCAGATACTGAAAAGCAAGAGCCAGGGAATTGTCACACTCACTCACTCACACACACATATGAAATAAAGACTACAGGCTGTCTGCACAGGGTGCATACTAAATTACTGGTGCAAAACAGCTGATCACAGAATATAAAGTGATTTTAGTTTGTAATAGTTTCTCTGACTTAGAAATGAATCAAACAAAACTGAATTAAGGCAGCTTTTTTTCAAAATGAGAAAGGTCTTGCATGACTTTAATCTGGTTTAATTAATCTAATTTACATCAATTAGCCTGGATTAATTTACCAGAGAAGACAAGCTCAAAATTAAAGTTTCATAGAATCAGCAATTGTACTAGCGCAATAGAAGTAGTTGATTTTAAATATTTATAAACTATGATAGTAATCCCACTAACATTATTACTGCTTACATACCTGAAGAAAGACACAAGTTTAAGTGCTTACATGAAGCAAAAGCATGAGGGGATGAAAGAAAGATTTTTTTTCATATGGGTACTCTGAAGGAGCATAAAGAATTGCCATCAGACAAATGAAATATCAATATTGCTTTATAAAGCAAGTGTTTCTTTACAGTGAGATGGAGCAGTTCCATTAACACATGAATAGGTCTTTATAACATAAATGGAAACAGTCACACCAGTGAAACTTAATGTGTGCACTCTCCTCTTTTAAAATTGATCCATGTTGCTTCAGCTTGCATCCTGAGTACAGTTCATGTGCAGATGTCCCCTTTCGCACCCCAGCTGGCTGGTCAGAGTAGTACTTGCTCCAGTTGGAGGTTACTTTCTCCCACATAGCGTGGGAGTCCCTGACATCTGACAGAACTTGATGTCTGGCTGCTTTAAAGATGCTTAGCCTGCTTCAGGCAAATTCAGCCTTTAAGTGGGTTACCCAAAACATTTAAATCACCCAGTTTAGTTAGTGCAGGTGATTTGGCCAAAAGCAGATTAGGGCACACTTCCACAAATCTCCTGCAAGGAAACAAAGCCAAGAACCCTTAGGCAGAAACCCTTCTAACATCCCCATCAATCCCAGAAGAGCACAGCCAGACACGGCAAAACAAATGTATCAAATGAAAAATAAGTTGAGGCTTATTTTTGGATGATAAAGGGAAAAAAACAGTGAGACAAGAATGATGCTGACGTTATTTTTGCCATGTCCTGTCCTAGCTGTGCTCAGATGAAAGGAGCACAGCTCCCTTCTACTACTGGACTACCTTGAGTTATCACTGACCTGTGATAGAGAAATGAAATTTTTTTCAGACCTACCAGTCTATGGTATAACAGTCTTTTCCAGCCCAGGACACCCTGACTGAATCAAATTACACCAGAAGAACTCAGCAGTAACTGGAGGTCAATCACTAGAGGCTGGAGGGAATAATGTCTTTACGTGGCTAGTGACAGCTGAAAGAGGACACCAGAATACAGCCTAGCCAAGCAAAAGTAGGCTACAAATGGACACACAATCAGACAAAGAGTTGCACGGGTGTTTCTGGTTTGTCCGAGAAACATCACAGAAACTACCTTATTATGAACAGACCAAAGTGTGCAACATAAACCCGTTTACAAAGGCACAGTGTAGAACAATGTACACTTCAGTGAACGTTGCCAGACCTCCTTCTGACTGCTTCTTCTCTTCCACAATGAGGGCAAGGACTTCTGCCAGCCACTTCTGTCAGCTAGTTGGACTCTTTACTGTTTCTCTGGTGACCAAAAACATTTGCCTTTTTGCCCCCATGTGATTTCATTTGGCCTGACTCCAAGGCAGATAGCACTACTCCTAGGCAAACATTTTTTCCTTTTTTGGGGTTGGTTTTTTTTTTGCTTCTGGTCTTCCTCTCTGGCATGATATTCAGCTACAATCTTTACTTTCACATTTTTCAACCTCATTTCTCATCTCAGAAGTAGTCATGAGTCTTAATTTGCAGCAGAGGTGGCTGTGGAAGAAAAGCAAGAACCAAACCCTAAAAGCTGCCTCAACAGTTACTAACACAATAGTTTTCAGTGCACAGAGAAACAGCATGTGTCTTTGGACAGGGTCCAGCTGTCTAAATGTAGGTATATAGAAAACCAGTCAGCATCTTTTTTAGTACTGAGGAAGCCCAAAACTGGACACGCTGCTCCAGATACAGTCTCATAAGCACAAATAGAGTTGAATAATCACTTCAACCTGCTGGCTACTGCTGTGCTGAGGCAGTGTAGTAGGCATTTAGCCTTCCATGCTGCCAGGACACACTGCTGGCTCGCACTCTACTTCTGGTCCACCAGGACCTCCAGGTCATTTGTGGTAGAGCTGCCCTTCAGCCTGCTGACTGGCCCCTGACCCAGGTTACTGCAGGAAGCTACTATATCCCTGTTGCAGGACTCTGCATTTCCCTTTGTTGAACCCATTTCTGCAGCCTGTTAAGGTCCCTTTGAATGCCAGCCTGGGCCACTGGCACAGTAGCAGCTCCCTGAGTTGGATGTCACATGCACTGAGTGGTACCCTCTATGCCACTGCCAGGTTATGTATGACTCCAACCTGTATTAAGCCCAGACATCTTGCTGTGTTCCTCATTACCGTGTGTCTCAAAACAGGACAATAACTCCAGAGGAAGAGGAGCAGTGGGAAAGGTAGCACTTTATGCAAAAGGAGACACTCTTCTAGTTCACAATAAGTGGTTAAGACCTTTCTGTAAGTACAGAGAATTTGTCTTTTCCATACCACCCCCTTTAACCACAGGCCAAATACCAACCAGTGGCAAAATAAGACAAAGAGCAAGCTGGAGATGCTAAAGAGTTTGTGGAGGGAGGAAAGCCAAATTTCCTGAGAGCTGAGGACAGCAGTTCCAGCATGATTAATACATGCACTGTCTTGAATGCAGGCACTAATGGCATGCAATGAAATTGAGCTGTCTAGGGAAATCAAGCAGGACACACTTTGCACCACTACAGCCTTCCTATAGAGTTTAATTTTCCTGTTTACCACTAACAAATTCCTTTCCCTGGGTCTCAGCACTTTCCCTTGGCTTTCTCACCTAGTTACTCCTGTAGCTCAGGTGAGACAGATCATTTTGAAATTCATCCCAGGGACCTCCTCAGTGCACGGGGCTGTAGCTCTACAGAAACTCCGCAGCTACTTCAGCTTTCACAAACAGTACATGACAGAGGATGAATTAGAAGAATCTTTTACTGGACTGCAAATGCTGGCTGTGCTTTTTTCCTGCCTGATCTCTGCAGTTCAGCTCTTGGAAAGAAGAGGCACTTCAGAAAAGCATCATGCTTTATGTAGCATTCCTTTACTAGTCAAACTTCAGTACATCAACCAAATGACACCTTTGAACTGTGCTGATTAAAAATTGATAGCAGTTTATTATCTTAGTGATCACTTGTTTGCACATAGAAGCTTTAACTGTTTCCACATTTATTTATGAGAAGGTTGTTGTTCCAAAGACAGAAGCCATACCCCACCCAAAAAATTATGTTGTGTCTCTTTTTATTTTTTAATAAGTGGCAAAATCACCTAGCAGAACACTCGCTTAAACCTCTTAAGGTATCACCATTTACACACAGTTTCAAATTATTTCCTCTATGAGCTAGTTTATACTCTAATAGAATTTGACACTCCTAAATGCTCTGCTGAAACACTATCAAGGTACAGAACTAATAAAGATAATTACCCTTGCAAAGTGGAAAGTACTTCTGAATGGACTCACTGAACTATCAGAGTATATCTGTTGAAGAAGACTTTTTCAAAACAGATAAAATTGTTATAGAATACAGGCTATTAGGAAAAAAATCTGGTATAATTGCTTGTAATTTACATCTTTACAAATAATAGTTTAGGCCAGAAGCTGAAAATGCACTATTGAGTGTCATTCAAATATTTACAAAAGTTTAAATATAACAGCCCATGTATCGAAAAGAAAGGAGGAATAAAAGAGCGTACCGATGTGCTTTCTCAACAACTCCAGATGAGAGAAAAGAGTCTATCACTGTCTTGCATGTTGTCCTAGCATATCAGAGAAAACTGCCATAGGCTGATTTGCAAGCTATTAACAACGACATCTATTAGTGACATAATGCAAAGAGATGCCATCTCCTGTCCACCAATTCCTGCCAGGGTTGAACCCATTTGCTCTTCCTACCTCCCTGGCACATTGTGGTTTTCTTCTAATAGCAACCACGAAGTGTGATGGATGTCCTCACCCTCCTTGCTTTGTCACTTATTCTCTACTTGAACTGAAGTTGCCACATGGGAGGAGCAAGCACAGCCTGATGAACGGCACATTTAATATATAAGGTGGTTGAGAGATCTTCAGCTGACATGAGCTGCTTTAATCTCACAAAGTTAATGTAACTAAAACATCTTAATGTCTGCTGACAACTGACCCATCTTTTCTGTAATTATTCAAAGCAGCCAGGCCTGTAAAGAGGTAAACTATTTTAATCAACCAGTTGACTGAGATGGATAAATTGGAAGGGGGTTTTAAGCTTCTTCAGGTTTTCTTCTGACTTTACATTTTCTCCCCCCACCCCCTCCCCTTACTTCTGTGGTGATTGTAATCTTGGCTCTTTCGTTTGTCCTCAGTGTATTTGAGCCCACCCAGCTATAACTTGCACCTCAATTGGGATACCTTCTAGGTAAACAGACAGGATCATTTTCTGAACCCAAAAACACTTCTAATGTTACCAGCTATATCTGCTAATCTAAAAAATGTCTGCTCTTACAGAGGTTATCTCCCATCCTTTAGCAATCATGACTATCACCTATTACACGACCACCAGGATAGATTCTTTTTTATGCTTTTATAATGTTAACTAATTTGTGTTGCAGGCTACAGATCCAGCTTTGGCAAGGAAAGGAGGAGAATGACCCTGTAATGAACAATCTGGTGTTTCTCCAAAATACGAGAGACATTGTGAAAGTAAAATTAATCTCTTAAAAAGAAACACCCCAAAAAAAATTTGTTTATATTTAACAAATTGTGATTTTGAACTGCACTGTTCTATGTCAATATCAAAACTGACTTAGCTAGTCCTTGTGGATGAGATTTAGACCACTTATGTTAAGGTACTTGGTTTGCACCTGCACTGAACAGGATCGCTTCTCCCAGACCCACTGGCTGCACTCTTACCAATGCCGCCTGCTGTGTGTCTGGCACTCTTGGCTGCAAGGGTACACTGCCGGCTCTTGTTCAACACACCCACCAGAACCCCATTTTTTCCTTCAAAGTTACATCCTATGCAGCTGGCTCTTGGCCTCTGCTGTGGCATGGGACTATTTTGTCCAAGGTGCAGGACTTTGGATTTTTCTGTCTTGAACTTCATGGGGTTCCTGCCACCTCATTTATCCAACTTGTCCAGTTCCCTCTGAATAGCAGCTCTCCCTGCCAAAAGGTTGACATTTCCCACCGGTCTGGTATTGTCCACAAACCTGATGACAGTCCACTCTCTCCCATCATCCAGGTTATTAATAAAAGCACTAAATAATATCGGCCCCAATATTGATTACTGTGAGACTCCATCGGCAACCAGCTCCAGCTTGGACATTGTGATGTTGCAAACCACACTTTGAGCCTAACAGTCCGGCCAGTTTTCCACCCACCTTATTATCACCTTATCTACTCCTTATGTTATCAATTTTGCTATTTGGAGATTAGCAACCCATGTTGAAAGACCTTCTAAAATCAAGGTATACAGCATCCATGGATCTCACCTACAGAGCCATTCACCTCATCATAGAAGGCTTTCAGGTTGATCAAGCATGATTTGGACTTGTAAATCCATTAAGGCCATCCTTAATAACCTTCTTCCCTTTCATATGGCTTCCCACAAGGATTTGCTCCATTACCATCCCAGGACTACGACAGGGCTGATTGGACTTTTTGCTGCAACATGCCCTTCTTGAAGACTGGTGTAATGCCCGTATTTGGGGTTTTTTTCCTTCTTCTTTTTTTTTTAAACCCTCCCCAGTCACCATCCCTTTCAAAGCATTAGAGAGTGGCCTCAAAATGACATGGGCCATCTCCCTGAAATGCATCTTATCTGTTCCCATGGATTTGTTTATGCTCAATTAGTTTAAGCACTCCTTACTTTACCTTCCTGTAATGTGGATAATGCTTCACTCCTTCATGCCCTGCTAATAAACCCAGGAAATTTAAAGGCCAGAGGGCAAAACTTACAAGTGAAAAAAATCAAGCCAAGGACTTGAGTACCTTGACCTTTTTCCTGTCATTTGTCATTAAGTGCCCTAGCTCACTGAGTAGCAGGCTCACATTTTCCTTAGCATTTTTTCAGTACTGATGTACTGGAGAATTTCTTGTCACCCTTCACAATCCTTGCTAGTTTCATCTCCAGCTAATCCTATTCCGTAAGAGTATGTTGAGGTTTTTTCGTATTTTGAGATTAAAGGATGGATACATGAGTATGCATGTGTCTTTAAATTAGTGTGTCAATTTTCTTAGTTCAAGAAAGGAAAGCTTTTTTTTAATTATTATTTTGCATACATAATTGAAGGAAAGTTCTGAGTGGGTGTTGTGGGGAGATTAGAGCTTCTTGGTTCTTTCCATGGTTCTCCAACTTCCTCTTCAGCCAGCCTAGTAATGAGGTGAAAATGAAAAGATATAACCTCCCTCAGATATGGGAAAAGGCTAACTGCCTCCAAACTATATATATATATGTCACCATTGTGTACAATAGGGAATCAAATAAATACCACTTACTTCATCATTTAAATGGTCTGTTCACTCATCTTAATATTGATTTTTTTTTCCTTTTGCAGTAGGAAAAATTTGAAGAAAGATGATAATGCAATCTGCCCCTGCTATACACACATACACTCTACATCGATGCTTGGAGCCCCGCATTATCCAGAGCTATTAAGTAGAAGCCTGAAACTGTAGTCAGTCTTGCATAAAGAGTTAGAAATGCTGTACTCTCTTTAAAATCAATTTACCACTGTGCTCACCATGGTCTCTGGAGAGAGACATTAGGCCAGACTCAGAAAAGGTTATTGAATCATTGTTTCTCCAACAATGGCTTTCAATTATAAGCAAAGTGAGGGCTCCATTCTGCAAATCCTTACTTTTGGCCTGTATGCACATTCACTACTACACGCAGAGGGTGAATGGAAAGGATTACCAAATAATGTATGAGGTTCTGTGACTTCACAGGGGTCAGGGGCTTGACTTAACTTTCAGGTTTCCAGGCTATGACCTTCAGCAAGCAGAGCTGTAATGCCCTTTCTTTGCAGAAGGAAAAGAGCTAAAACTGGATCAATGTGAATAAAATAAAGCAACAAATGAGCCAAAGTGGATTGTAGTTATAAGTGTGTTTGGGAAAGAACACTTTGTACACTGGATTTGCTTAGAAGATTCATTTATCTGTCTTTTTTGAAAATGAAGAGTAACCACGTGGTCTGTATAGCGGGGTGTAAAAAGGCCTGTTTGAAAGGAAAGCATAGTCTCATGTGCATTATTATTATTATATTCTTCTAGTGCCTAGGAGGTTCATGGCCCTTTACACAGAAGTGAAAACAATATTGAGTGATGCAGAGGATCTAAATTAAACTCTACACAACAATAGATGAGAGCTAGAGAATGTGGGTTTGGCATCTAAGATAAGAAGGATAACATAAAAAATCCTTTCACAAATGCTGTTATTTGGGCAAGTTTTTGTGTCTCAAAGTAATAAAGGGGAATAAACACTCTCCTCATCTATTTGCCAGGGATATCTGTACAAGAAATAGGTAAGGAACTGTCTGTGGGAAAAGGATTTGGGGGACAAAGGGTGGTCCATGACAGATAATATGTAGGAGCAGGGACAAAACCACGTAAGCCCTTTGATGAAACATTCATATATAGGAGCAAAGTGGAAGCAGAAACTACCAGCAAGGGAGTGGAACTACTGAAGTGTCAGGGCTAGAGAACAGGGGGACACGGTGAGGGCCAGGTCACAGCAGTGATCGTGGGCACAAGGCATAAAACCTTCATGACCATACCTCTATCACAGTTTATGATATTAGTAAAGGTTTGTTGGGCAAGACTCTTCCTTTTAGACAAAAAAAGTGCTGCACAGCACAGTGACACTGATCCCATGACAGCTGCAGAGGCAACAACGAGGGAGGCAGGCCTGGGGGACTCCTGCAGTCTCTAACCCAAACGATGGAACGTGTCAGCTAAAAGACAACAGGTATGTAGCACTATTCCCTTTCTGAGTGCTCAGGAGGTACTGAAAACAAACCTACCAGGGGAGTGTAACAATGAAGACAAACATAGGCAAAGCTTTGTCACTTCAAAAGGCAGAGGGAACTATAGCACAAATTAAACACCGAGTCTGTCACAAAGTCCCCTCAAATAAAAAATCCCACACAAATAGTGTTCTCAGTATCATGTACTGTGAATGTAGATGTGTAAAAAGAGGAAGAGAAAGGACAGTGACCAGGGAATAAGTTGGCTCTTTGTGGTATTTGACTTAAGCGAGGAAGTGCAAAAAAATATGGGATTTTATAATCCATGTGGCCACGACAATGGTATAAGAAGGGGGACACTTTCATTACAGGAATTCAAATTGAAAGCTTTCCTCAGAGACTGGTTAGATGGAAGAAAAAAAAATCCCATAAAATGGTTTAATAAACAAACTCATTGTGAAATAATATTGTTCCATCCCTCCATGGAGCATATTAATGTCAAGCCCATTCCAGAGACAACCGGAAGGTTCACTTCAACATCTCACCAGTCTTACAAAATAACAAAATCAGTCCAAAAAATTCTCCTGGTAATTAAAAGAGAGGAGAAAATAAAAAGCAATTGGAGGGAAAAGAGTCCTGAAACTGTAAGATGTCAAATAAATAGATGCATATTATACACCGTTAGGATTCCACTGGTTGTTGTCTGTATGGTTTAATTAACAATAGCTATCCACCCCCTGTTTTGCTGCTAATGTAATCTCAAAAGCACTACACTAATTCCACTTGCAAATTTTATGGTAACATTTTAAATTAAAATATTCTGAGTACACTTAACTACACATTCAATGTGGATTTAATAAGGTGATTATAGGTTCATTAAGTAGCAATTGATTATTAACTCTTTGCTAGCTACAGATGTGAATATTTGCTAAAGAATGGTGTATTCTAGAAATGACAATCTGCCCAGTAAGCAAAATTCTTTGCTGACTCCTTAACATATCAGATTCAACCATTTTGTCCATTCAGTAGTGAATGAATATAAGATCAATTCTGTGGCAGAATGCCTATTGTCTCCACTACGAGCAAAAACGTTGTAGACTATGATGGTTTTGTAATGAATAACGGGCAAGTGGATTTTGTCTTCACTGGGAAAGAGCTCCCTATATTAAAATACATTAATAAAATAACAGTACATTTTCTTCCGTTTTATTGATCGTGTGAACATAGCTGGAAAGACCCGCTCTAACCCTCGTGCTTCAAAAAAAGATTCAGGAAGCAGAAGTCTGATGGAATGCCAATAGAACATGTCTAATAGTACAGCTCAGTGCCCAGCAGACAGGAGCAGTCCTCTGCTGCTCACATGCATCTGCTCAGCTCACGGTAGCTTCCACACTTGGTGACAAATGACAGAGGAAGCAATGTTCAAGGTCGGATGTTATTGTGGCGCACTCAGAAATGGGACCCATTACCCAAAGCACATTACTGCCAGTCACCTTCTCATGTTCTATGTGATTAAAAACAAAACAAAACAGACTTTCTGCTTGACTCTTAATAATCCCCCTTTGCTGTCTTTGGAATTCTCTACTATTGCCGCTGAACAGGGAAGCACCCTTTAAAATACCCGTTTTCAATTTTTTTTCATAAGGAGTGTGTGGAGACTTCCATGGTTCAGACTCAACACTTCAGGCAACTTCTTCATTGTTGTGTGATACTAATGCTTACCAGCCTCCAAGTCTGATTAACTTCTGCCACTGATTCAACCAATTTTAACCCAAACTGGCAACATTTTAAGAGCATTCCCCAGATTAAAAAGCCATGCACTGGTAACCTGACTAGAAAATGTTATCGAAGGAGATCTTTACGTAGCAAGCAGCTGGTACTCTAGCATTTCACCTTACAGACAACATTGTATGCTTAAAAGCAGCTTATTACCAGTGTTCCCTGTGCTCTGCAGCCACACAGATAAAACTATTTTTTGCATCTTGCTTCAGGAACCGAGTAACTAAGAAGAAAACAAACAAAAGCCAGTTGCACTGAAAAGAACACACAGTAACCCCAAAATTCTGCTGTGTATTCCCAAGGTCTGATGTGTTCAGAGAGAGCTGAGGAACATGTAGAGATTCTACTAATTGAACAGCTCTCCTCTAAATTTCCTAAGCCCAAACAGTATTGAATAAATGGTTGACCCTGTGCACCACCGATTTACTTTGCCTTCTCACAACAAAAAAAAAAAAAAAAAAAAAAGAAAAAAAGAGAAAAAAAGCCTTTCTTTTCAGCCAAGTGAAAAGCTGCATATGACAGGAGCTTCATCCTCATAACCTGCTTGTTCTAATCCACAGATCTGAACTCAGGCTGTATCACACTACTAATGGAATAATCAGGCCCCTCACACCTAATAAAGTACAACTTTATTAACTTAATTCAAGTAATTCCCTGGTGCATGTGCAATTCTTGAGCTCAGTCATAATGACTTTAATGAGGAAAGCAAATCTTTTGCTAGTTAAGTGCCAAACGTGCTTTTTCTTTAAAGTTTTCCTTCTACTTTCATTAACAAGCTCCCTTTCCAAAATACTTGTGTGCATGTAAACAGTGAACTCGGATCAGCATAGCCAATTAAACAACCTCATACAATCACAGCATGCCATCCAGTTTAGACATGTATTTTGAGATTATTGGTATAGCCCCTAGTTTCTTCCACTGAAATGCAATAAAAGAGCATTTCACATCCCAGATAAGTTAACTCATTGCCAGAATATTCTTAATTGTCCCAATGACAGCAAGCAGGGCTGTCGTCCTAACATGCTAAAAGATGTGCAAAAATATAGCTTATTCTTTGAATTTTACTGACTTGGATTGATAAATTATAGAACACTTGTTAGTTTACAAATATTAACTAGAAGAAAAGCACTGGAAGTGAACGTGAAATCTGGGATCTCAATTCAGACCTAAATTTCATGGCTAGCTCCAGTTAAAGCTGTGGATCGAATTAGAAGTCCAGAACCCTGCTTCCAGACTCAGTAGGTTTTCAACATCCCAGTGAAAGCAAATATAAATAAAGTATTTTTTTGTTTTCCAAAGAAAAAAACCCAAGAAACAAACACAACAACAAAGAAAATAAACAGCCACCATCTTAAATATATTTCATCCAAATGGATGTTCTGAGTTTAAATATGCTTGATAAAAGGAGGCATTAGTGCTTTTAGTATTCTTTCTTCTTGGAAAAGTGTTTGTTTTCCAGCTCATCTGACAAAGAAAGAAGACTAAAAACAGCCTTACTTTGTTTCTGACTATTTCATGCATTGTGGATATACCATGACACCCCAAAAACCGTTGTGTCGCACTTTAATAAACTTGACAACTGTAATAAAGCTCAGGTTATACTTTACTTCTACTAAAACATTTTTCTGCTCTCAAGATCAGTTCAGCCAAACTCATAGACTGGTATTGCCAATATATCTGTTCTGCTATACACATTAAGTGGAATCAATAAACATTCCCCTGTCATCTTTTCACTTTTCTGTTAAAGTCAAGATACACGCTGCTTCCTGAGACTCTCAAGGAAAAGGACTTAGACACATAAACCTTTTTTTTAATTACCTAGAGTCTTTTTTTAGACATTAGCTTAACTAAAAATCCTGCATAAAACATTCTGCAATAGCTCCTCTGAACTCGAGAAGCCACATCCTTAGTGTAAATCAGCACTGTTTCACTGACATCAGCTAGGCTTAAGCCACGTGCAGACGTTTGGAAGCTTACCCCAGGGGGCTGCTGTGCTATCATTTAGGGTACATAGAACAAAAGAATTATTTAGGTTGGAAAAGACCTTTGAGATCATCAAGTTCGACTGTTGACCCAGCACTGCCAAGCCCACCACTAAACCCTGTCCCTAAGCACCACATGGACATGTTTTTTGAACACCTCCAGGGATGGTGATTCCACCACCTCTCTGGGCAGCCTGTTCCATGCTTGAACACCCTTCCAGTGAAGAAGTGTTTCCTGCTACCCCATCTAAACCTCCCCTTGCATAACTTATAGCTATTTCCTCTTGTCCTGTCACGTGTTATCTGAGAGAGGAGACCAACCCCCACCTGTCTACACCTCCTCTCAGGTAGTTACATAGAGTGATAATAGCAAAGTAAAATGAGAATGGGAGGGCTTGACGTAGCTTTTCTCCATATTTGT
This sequence comes from Microhierax caerulescens, assembly GCA_035590215.1. Taxonomy (NCBI): domain Eukaryota; kingdom Metazoa; phylum Chordata; class Aves; order Falconiformes; family Falconidae; genus Microhierax; species Microhierax caerulescens. The sequence continues at coordinate 95,611,496 of JAVJGJ010000047.1, forward strand.
GTCAAAGTTTAAAAGGTGTTTGAAAGGCCTCTTCTAGTTTTGGTTGGCAAGCAGAATGGACTTCTTTTACCACTTGGTGCCTTTGAGCAGTATGAAACAGCTTCCATTTGAAATGAGTGTAACAAATAAGCAAAGAAAAATCTGTAGAAAAATGCAACCCTCCTTTTTGATCAGAGTGAAAGTTTTTTGCCTTCCACACAAGATGTCTTCCCTTCTCTGCCATCATCAAGTTTAGAGACTAGTCTTCCACAATCCTGCCACTGTAGTACCAAAATATTTCAGTGGGACAGGTGAAATGAGTGGCATATATCAGAGAGGGGTATTTAAAAGGTATGACAGTGGGTGTTCAAGATCTCCTTGACATTCATTTGCGTGAACTGCATAATTTTGTAAATAGGCTCATCACTTGCAAGTAAAGCAAACGTTCCAACTGCATGTCCCCATTTACACAGCACTACCTCAGCCTACAGTACTTTACATGGTGCTTAAAGGAACCTGTTGTGTCTGCAAAACACAGCATGCAAAAATACAAGATTTAATTTAGCTCTCTGGTGTGCATAAGCTGTAAGGTAGCTTTTATGTACGTGATTTTCCCCCATCTGAAACTTTTCACTCAGAGTGCAAAGTAGGGAAATCATTAAGGGAACAAAACATCTGAGTGATAAGGTCTCTAACTGGTTCTGTTCAGAAGCTGGACATGCTAGCACAACTGTTTTGCACCACAAGTTCATATGCAGTAGGAACAGTTCCAGTGATCATTTCTAATACAGAAGTACTATTTGCCTGGTTTAAGGAAATGGATTAAGTGCGATTGTGAGAGAGTTTTCCAAGAGAAATAGTGAATATCATTGCATAGGGAACTAATGAAACTTTGCCTAAGTACTGCGTACTTCCTTGATCACCCATGCTCAGAAACTTGAATCTATTACCAGAACAGGTGCTGTGAAAGGCTTCTAGCATGATCAGAGGAACAAGGAACCCTTTTTTCACAAGAGGAAACTAAAAAACTTGGCTAACCTAGCCTAGCCAGAAGAAGGCTAAGGGGCATATGATCATTGTCTATAAATGTCTCAAGGAGTGAAAGAAAGGACAGTAGGGAATGGAAAGAACTGATCAAAAGAACTATGATGGTGCAAGAACTAATAGGTATAAACTTGCCGAAATGGGTTTAGACTGGAGATTAGAGGGCACCCAACCTTCAGAGCTATGAGATTTTTAAAGAGTAATGAAGGCAAAATAACTAACCACTTTTTAAAGTGGAGTTTGAAGGGTTTCTGTGTAACATTAGACCACAGAGCATCCTGTGAGGCTCTGAAAACCACAACTTAGGCACCTGAACAGTGTGAAGAATATTGTTCCAAGCAATGTATTTCAAGTCAGGTGTCTGCGGGGTAGCTGAAAAAGAAGATGAAAATGAAGGTGAAGATACAAACGCAAAAGCCAGTCAGAAATCATCGACAAAGAAAACTTGCTGACACTGCAACATTCAGAATTCAAGAAAGGATCAAGGCCATCATCCCCTGGAAGGAAATCATACAGCCAACATTCCCATCCATTTACAAAATGGACGTATTGCCAACTCAGTTTGTGAAGTTGTATAATAAGAAAAATAACAAGGACTCACAGTCCTGAGCAAGGGAAATTCTGCCTAAGGAAATATAACCTTCTCCGGAGAGAAGGACTCTTCTTTAGCAAGGGTTAATTGGTGCATTGCTCCATAAGTACAACAACCACTTGATTTAAGCTGGAGCTTCTCTTAAGTTACTTGGGTTGAGAGTATGTTGCTTAAGAATGAGGGCACCACAAGCAGTGTTGACACTGGGCAGAGGGGAGCCCTGTGCCACACAGTTAACTTGGATACAGAGCCATTCATTTTTGGCAGATTTAGAGGAAGACAGATACAGAAAAGTCCAAACAGAGCAGTGGGAGACACTCCTCCTTTTCCGTTACAAAAGCCCATCTCATACTTACAGGCACAGTTCTGCACATGCTGTGGTACACACCTCCCTCTCTTCCCTTACACTGCGTATTACCAACTAAGACTGAGGATTCAAAGGAACCCAAACCCTGAAATTTAAGTGCTTCCATTCCTAACAGATATTAGAGCTAAAAAGTAATCTTATGTGTCTCCTAACCTACAGGCTGCTGAGCAGGCACTGCTGATGTTAAAATGTTTATTAATGTGCTCTGCCAGGATATCCAAGTGGTATCTTCTCTGTTCCTGAGGTCACATTCTTTGTGACTGTGCCTCCAGACAGCAGGATTACTGAAAGCCTCTAAGTGTCATGTCTGAATTCATAGGCTCAAATATCTTGCAGATGAGAATTTCAAGAGCAGGTGGTCAGCTCATTAAATCCTGATTCACGTCAGCAGGCCTCTCTTTCCTCGAGATGTTTCTGCCTCTTCCCTCCTCCCCAGCTCTTCGCGTTGGGGATGAGTGTGCCTAGCCCTTTGAAAGCATACCAAATGCACTCTTAAATGCTTTCAGTCCAGCATTTCAGCAACAAAAATCTGCAGCTGTTCCATAGATGATGAAGTAGGCTTAGGGCAGAGACTAGCTACATCTGAAACTGTTTTCTTAATTTACAGGACCTTTGTCATCTACATGCAAACCAGAAGGACTGCAGATGGAAGAGGAAAAACAAAAAGGTAAGGGAGAAAGGGCATGGAAAAACCCCAGTATGTTCTCCCTCCTTTTTAAGTTTGATTTTTTTCCCCAACGTATTTAGTATTGGACAAGGTGACTGATGGTAACCTATGAATAAGACTGCACTGAAATCACAATGATTGGTAATCTTAGCTACCAATTAACAGCAAATTGTCATTACACAGCTCTCAGTGACAGAATTTTGTGTCAGTAACCAAAACCACAAGATACATTTACATTTCATCAAGGTGTACAGCCATTAGATGAATGTGGGTTTTCCATTAAAAAAAATAAACCAACGGAAAAAAATACAATGTCCCAGGTTCTTAAATTTTGTGTAGGTTGTTTGGGTTTTTGTTTGTTTTTTTTTCCAGTGGACGTAGCTTTTTGTTTATGGGGCTGGATTCTGTCTGCTTTAAATTCAAATCTAAAAGTAACCCACAAGTTATTTCTTTTCTAATTCTGCAAACCCTCCATCTCCCACCTCTTCCATTCCCGAGGGAGACAAAAGTAGCACAAAGAAAGTTTGCTTCCTTCGTGATTACCCTATGAGGTCACATCGTTCTTGGTAAGAGGTTCCTTGTTAACAAGCCTTTGCTCCCTCTGCTGGCTATTTTGTCCCTTTGTAGCATCAAAATTAAGAGCGTCTGTGACTTTGATGACAAAGTTACAGAATCCACAGTCATTCTCTGTACAGACTTCAAGTAAATCCAATTTGCACTTAAATTAACTGGCAGAATCACTTTAACTTTTTCCTCATTAACTCTGCTGGATATGCCTTTATCTCTGAAAAGATGTAGTGGCAATACTACCTCATATTTAAAATTCACTCTGTTCATTTGCTTTGCTTCTGATATTTATGCCTGGAACCCAGTCCCATGTGTGTACGGTGGCAACACCTGGGTATACTTGTTCAGCAGATGTGTTGAGCACAGATGGATGCGGCCTGTGGCAAGCAACAAGGACCCACCACAGGGCCCAGCTTCTCTTTCAACTGTTTCACAAAGAAATAAACCTGGAGGATTTTTCTCTGCTAATGGCAAGAATTATAGTTGCACTATGAACTAAAGTTTAAAGTGAGAATTCAGCTGGCTGTAATAAAGAGGATTTGCAGCAGAGATGACATTCTTTTGTCTTTCATGGGGCATAAGAAAAAAGGACTACCGCATTTAAATTTAAAAAAGAAAAAAGTGATCACAGTGGCGCCCCATGGAAAAAAATCGTAAGAGCAAAATAGTTCAGAAAGGGTCAGCTACAAGACACAATGGTGTTGATTATTTTTTTTCCAGAACTAGATCAAATTCCTCTTTATTTCATGATGTGTGCTTTTGTTTTTATCCTGCTTTCACGCAGTTTCACTTGGCATCTCAGATTTCTGAACCTATTAGTTATTTCCCTTATTCAGGAAGATAACAGGAACTTTCAGCCAGCATCAACACTTCTGGTCTGAAGACAGCATGACTTTGGAACCTGCTTACATGTTCCCAAATAAATCCACACTCCTCTAACCACAGAAGCTGCACCAGGGGAACTGTCCAGAGTCATACAGGTTTCTGGAGGACACCAGCAGCAGGATTAAGACAGAAAGAAAAGAAGCCACACAGCAAATCATTTTATTGCTATCCATGAGCAAATTCATCCGCCTGGGATGCAGTACAGCACAGATTAAGCCTTGCCAGCTTTTTAGGGGAAGGAAAGAAAACCCCTTCAACTGCTAGAACACAAAGTATTAATAGAGTTCCTCTTGGTCTGACAACCACTGCTAGAAAGAAGCATCAGCACCAGTCCAACAGCACAGATTTATGGCTCCAAAATCATTGTTTGCACAACACTAATCTTCCTCCCTTCTCTGCATTCTGGTAAATGGATGGGTCAAAAATACACTTGGCTTTTGTCCACAGACCCATCTATTGCACTTGTAAGAGGTTCAAGTAGACACACAAAAAACTAAGGTTTTAAATAGGTTTAGAAAAACCCAACCATCAACAAATCACCAAAAACTGCGTGCTCATTTTGAAAAAGGGAAAAAGGCTCCAGCAGGATGTGCTCCAGGCTGCTGACAGGAATTAAGTTCTTCTTGCCTGCCCATATATCATGGCAGAGCCACAGAATATGAAAAAACACCAGCTGCATTTCCTAGTCTTCCCCTAGACCTCTCCCATCACAGTGGGGAGCCAAACTGGATCCCACAGCGTGCTACACAACTTCTGCTGGAGCCACAGCATGGACATGCTCAAACCCTACACTAGCACAGGGGAAGTAAGGAAAAGAAAAAAGAAAAATAATTCAGGCTGGTATCTTCTGAACACCTCGTTCATTCGAGTGTGTTGTAGTGTACTGCACTGCTGACAAATGGTGAAGTCAGTTTAATCACAAGCCAATAAACTTCATGTGTTACACCACCTTGCAAACTCTATGGAGCACATGTCTAACTGCACAGCTGTATTTCAGGAGCTTTTAAAAAAAGAATATATGTATATGTATACATGTGTATGTCCTAGAAGGTAAACTTTAATTATGTATATTAAAAGACCGGCTGCTCCTGAAACTTGAACAGGAAATTTTGAAATAAATCCCAGGAAAGGTAGAATCAATAGCAAAAGATAAATGATGCAGCCACAGGCTTGCAGTAGATGTTTTTCTTCTCAGGTCCATGTTTTTTTTCTCATAGCATACCCACATGGTAAAGAATTCATACACATTTCACATCACTGCTAATACAACTGTATTCATGGCACAAGAAAGCACAACAGCATAATGTGACAGACTAAAAATGAGCCTGAAAATCCCATATGCAACTGCAACAGGATTTCCCCCATGAAACAGTAGGGAGAACTCAGAAGGCCTTGAGAAACACAATGACCCAGTTGAGATTTCTCCAGAACTGATGGTCTAACACGCCAATTTATACAGAGGGTGGGCTGAAGTCTTTACTGACTGCCTGTTATCAGAGCCCTGCTTTTAAAACAACGAGGAAGTTTTGATCATGCTATGTTTCAACAAGATCTGCATTCCCTTCCAACTGTAAAAATTCCTGCTGACTCCAGACCAGTGACGTTAACAAATCTTTAAGGTATTCCTTGTCCTTGATGTCACACCATATGAAAAGAAATGCTATCAAACACGCTTACTATGCATACACATCATCCCAACAATAACAACTTTTCCTCCCCTATACCTTCTCATTTAATTTTAACATTTCTCATGACAAAAGCCGTTAGTTTGGTCTGTTGATGATCTAAACAATTCTAACTTGTGGCTTTAACACTGAACTGTTTCTGAAGGAGTTTTTTTGACACATCAGAAGCCAGGCACCACTCTCTAGCACGTGTCTGTACTAGAATTTCGTTAGCAGATAAGTGCGTGAGGCTGCGGTATGTCAGCAACCATTAACAGATGCACTGCAAGAGTCATATGAGGCCATGAAACGCCATCTCAGAGCAAAGAATGCACATGCACAGATAACAGTCTCCTTAGGAACAACAAAGAAAATCCATGTTTTGAAACACATCTCACTCAAATCAGTAATAAAATGTAAGTTAAAAATGTGATCCATGCTCAGATGTGAACGGGGCTGTTGTGGTTTAACCCCAGTTGGTAATTAATGCCCTCCTAACCCAGAGGGATGGGGAGGAGAGTTAGAAAGGGATGTAAAACTTGAAGGTTGAGATAAGAACAACTGAATAAGTGGAATAGAATAAAAATTAAAGAACAACACCAACAATGATGACAGTACCATTTATAATGAAAAGGTGAAGGGAGAGAATAAAATCCATCCGGAGGCAAAGGAAGAAAGGAACCAGTGGCGCACAATGCAACTGCTCACCACCTGCCAACAAATGCCCAACCAGTCACCCAGAAACCATTAGCCCACCCTGGCCAACCACCGGGTATGTATACCAGGCATGGCATCCCATGGTATGGAATACCTCCTTGGCTAGTTCGGGTCAGCTGACCTGACTGTGTTCCCTCCCCATTCCTCGTGCCTCTCCAGCTTTTTAATAGCAAGACCTGAGGAACTGAAAAGTCTCACATCAAAGCCAAAGCACAGCACCTCACTAGCTCCTAAGAAGATAATTAAGTCCACCCCAGCTGAAACCAGGACAGGGTTCAGACAGAGATTGCCTTCTGTGGATGTAAACATACAATTACTTTTGTTAGTAACACAATTTAAGCACATGTCCAAGAAGTATTTCTGTATCAGGGTATTATCTATCCATTTGCCAAGCATGCTGCAGGGCTGTTCTCTGAAAGCGTCACCATCCACATATTAACTGCAGGGTTTAACGGAGCCTAGCTTGTGGGGTCAACGTGTATAAACTGACACAACACCAATTTTTTTCTTTTTTTTCTTTTTGTGGAATTACACTGATTCAGAGCAGCTGGAGCTGTGGTCCCTTGGCTTTAACTGGAGCTTATATTCACTCTTTGAGTGTTTTGGTCATGTCTTGGGCTGAACATGGGCCACACCAACTTGCGTAGCCAGGTGGAGATAACGTTACTACCACAATACTAGCTTTTGCATCCCTTGACTAGGTTTGATGTTAATAATGCAACTAGCTTGTTGCATTTCTGATTTAAAGGAATACATTAATGTGTTAAAAGTCAACACACCCTAAACTGAGGACCATACAAAACCCATCACAAATTGCTGATACTAATGTATATTTTAAAATGCCTTTTAAAATAATTAAACAGGAGTCCTCCTGATTTCCAACAATCATATATGTCCCTCTGCTTTCCCCTAAAAGACATCTCTTATGCAATGAAATGCCTGTGGTTGGCAGTGAGTAGTCACTACCAACAGGCAGCCCTCCCCTGACAGGGAGTCAGATGTTTGCTAATACTGCATCAATCCACTGACAAACACTTGCTCAGTGAAGCTGACATCTTGGTGGAAGTCAGTATCTGTTTATTATTTCAGCGTTTGAGGCTGCCAGGACATGCGTATGTATACACACAGGAAATCACTAGCAATTTAAGGATAATTTTCTAAAAGACTGAAGAAATGCCTTCTGAACTCCCTTACCTCATCAGCAGGACAGACTCTGATCCCCAGTACATCTGTACCAGGAAGGGCTGAGGTTATGAAGCAATGATGTCAGTATCTCATACTGCTACAGAACACCTCCAGTCCCCTTCAAAAATCAGAATCTAACCATGCTGGAGAGAGGTGGATCAAATTTTGGAACCAAAACCAACCCCTGAAAAATGTTGTTATAGGAGAACTAGAATGCTAAACTTTCAATTAAACATTCATGCCAGAAAAAAAAAACCCACCTGAAAATCCCTCTCTAGCCAGAAAACTTTTTCCAATTTTAATTCAAACTTAACCTTCAGGATTAAAACAGTGTCTGTATTTAATTATAATAATGTTTATATTTATACTGCCTTACAACTTATTTGAACATAAATTTTGAATTAAAAGAAATCCCTACTTTATAACTCATTCAAACCGAATTTATATTTTTACCTTTTTAAAGCAATAAAATATCTTGGAGGGAAAAGCTGTTCATTTCACCCACACATCAAAATTTTTTTAGTCCTTAGAATGACCACAAACTGAAAAATTAATTATTTCTGCAAAGTTTGGGCTGTCATGCAAAAACACAGGAAAAAAAATTGGTTCCTGCCTCAAAGATTTTGTAATAAATTACAGAACAGGCGGAAGAAAAGAAACACTTTTCTCATGGTATTACACATGACTGGCTCTAAGCTCAGAAAGATTTACTGTGCTGACCAAAGTCACAGTGGAAATCAGTGTTACAGACAAAAACTAAAACGAGATTTGCTTTGTTCCAGACAAAAACATTTACTGCACTATCTTTATTCTTCATAACTATCAAGACAGTTGGGTTCTGATTTTATAAATATAGGGATATTCTGCAATTTGCACGTCAACAGCAAAGAAACAAATTTAAAAAGCAGCTTGCAGCTGGTCATGGCTTACATCTCAGTTTTTCTGAGAAAGACTTTTTAACTAAGTATAATGTCTTAAAATTCAGCAACTGCAGAAGCATAAGCACTGCTCCTGCAGAAAGCAACCTTAGCTCTGCCTGAAGCTGATTAAAAATGGAGGAGTTGAAGAGGAAGTTTTATATTCAGTGGTTCCACAGTTTCCATAGAAAGTCACCAACCAGAAAATTTCTAAGAAAGAATAAAATATATTTCCACGTAGTGAGGAACAAGTTACAAAAAAGAAACATATGGCACAAGGGGCAAGAGTTCTACAAACATTCTGCACGGCTATCACTGCAAGAAATAGGAGCAGATTAATATCAACTAAGGCTATACAAATACCATTGTTTTCCACTTGCTGGTTATGTTTGGTTTCAGGTTACAGAAAAGGAAAAAATGTGTGGTTCTCTTCTGAAAATGAGAACACCGTTAAACAAACATTTGAGGTTGCATCAAAATTTTCAAATTACCCCACTTTTGTTTCTGAGTTTGAGAAGCATTGCTCTCTTAAAAACAAAACTACCTAAAAAAAAAAAAAAAAAGATTTTTTTTTTTTTTTTTTAATTTCTTTAAATATTTTTTCAGGGTTGATGTTGAACATGGGAGACAAAGTATATATGAGTCCATGAACAATTTCAGTTAGCTCAGATTGGTACTTTTCAATAAATAAAACATAAACCATAAAATAATAAAATGTGCCCCATTCCTGTATCCTTCTCATTGCAATATTTACTTCCCGTATCTTGTATCCAGAGTTGTGGAAGTAGCCCCTTCTGTGAAACATCACTACAAAGGGAACAAGATGACAGATCTTTCCCCTTCCAGCACACAACACAATCGAAGGAGGGAAGGGGTAGGACTGAACAGCCCAAAGTACAAATGTATCCATTCAAGGATGAATAATTTTAAATGTATTTACATTCAAAGACCTCAAGATCTGAATCTGGGCCTGTATTCATCATCTGGAGGCTTCAAGGAAATAAAGGATCTGGTGGTTCTGGTAACTGGTGAATGCCCACCATTTGCTACGACAATAAAGCTGTGAAAAAAACGTATGTGGTTTTAGGGTATTTTTGTAAGGCAAGATATTTATAAGAACAGAAGCATTTCATCCAGCAATGTAGAAATCATACATTGACTTCTTTGGGGACATTAGCTGTGGTCGGCTATGGTTACAAAAGTAGATTTACACTGGAGCAGTCAAGAAAATCCCTAATTTCTGGTTGTGGGAAGTCATCAAACAAAACATCTCATATGAAATTATATGAGGCAATTGTCAAATTTAGCCAAAGGTTGAAATGTTACATGATTATTCTTTTTTTAATGTACTGTATGGGTAAATATGAAAATAGCAGCACAGTGTAAACTGAAGGATGATAAATAGACTGTACTAGAGGTAAGTGAAAACAGAAAAATTCTAATCATCTGGGGAGTGAGGAAATTACTAAGAAGAGTCATCAGGAGAAGGGACCTCTGCCATTTGAAGATGTAAGATTGCTAAATTCATGGAAGGGACTGTTTGACAAATCCCAGCAATGAGAAATTAAACTTCTAATTCAAGTCCTTAGTACCTGATGTGCTGATAACTTGAGTGCCTCTGAGAGGAGATTCATTCATCTTTTGTTTGCATCATTTTTACAGGCAATTATGTTTGAACCTTCTACCAATTGCCTGGAAAATCCCCCTTCCACAACTGGTTTCTACCATTTTTATTTCACTTCCCACTGCAGCACTGGAGCATACCGCTGCTAGTCAGAAAATACTGGGCTGTACGAACTGCTGCGCCAGTCACGCTAAATTCCTTTAGGCAAACAGTGGTGTTCATAAGCTCAGGAATCAGGCAGAAATCAGTTTATGCAGGAATTTTCCCCACAGTCAGATTACTTGCATCGGTAAGGATTGTTTTCATATCCGTTGGAGTACCTTCCGTTTTCTAAAACCATCTTGGATTTTTACCCAGCAGGTTTTGTGTGCAGATTCAGGTCCCTGATCATGGCCTTGATCTCTCCTCCAGCATATTTCACTTGTGCCTTTAGTCTGAATGCTGGGAAATATTCATCGCCCGCAGTGAGTATGGGATATGGAATGAATCTTCCTGGGTCCCTCTGCGAGCTTTGTTTTGCCTGTCCCACGTTCCCTCCACCCTGCATCTTAGTCTTTATTGTCCTGAGCTGGATGCAAAGAGCAGTATATAAGTGAGAGTGTTTCTACCTAACTCGCCCAATCCAACTTTCTATACATAACACTACATGTAATCATTTAAGTGTGGACATATTTCATTATATGGTAATGTGTATTCTAGTAAGTCCTAATATTGTAAAAAAAATAGTTACTTTCTGAGTATTTTTTTTTTCCTTCAGTGAGAAACCTTCTGGCAACAAACACTTAACATGAGGGCCATTTCACTCCTCTGATCGCTTGCAAAACTGTTGGCTAAGTTCACAGTTCTATAACTCAGGATATATTTTTCATTCCTATGACAGGTGGCTCCACACACACAGGTGTGCCAGGGATTTTGGAGCAGTCTCTCAGTCTGTCAGCTGGTCTAGTTGTCCCACTCATGGAATGCCAGGTCTACTTTGTTATCTTGGAAACCTGTCTTTGCCCCTACCCCCCACCCCCTATCTTTTGATTTTTAGGAATTTTGCTCCTGCTGCAAACAAAGCTGTTGAAAATTAGTTTCATTACTAATTCTTCAAGTCTGCATAGACTCTCCAGTGTGCTTTAAAATTTGCACACCTCCTTATAAAAACCCCCACAACCTCTGCCTGAACATATATGATGGACTACATATGTTCAAAACCCCGTTGACCTCTTGGCTCACTTACTGAGATGGATTTTGCAGTTCTGATTGATAAAGCTTCTTCATCCCTCTAGAATTTTAAAGCTGTTACACAGACACAACACCCTCTTTCTCCAAAGAAGTCACACAAACAAAAGAAATCACTAAAGATAGAGCAACAAGCATATATGTTTTCGGTTTGTCCTGCTCTCTGGAGATACACTTTGGCACCAGGGATTGCATACAGAAAACGTGTATAGGTGAGTTCAATATATCACCTTTGCTTGGCTTATTTCACCTGCTGCAAGCAGCTCTGTGGCTTGATAAAAATACACATTGTATTCCAGGGCAGCATAAAAATTTAGGCCTGAACTGATGATCAGCAGCATAGCACGAAGGCAGAGCTGTGTCCCTGGGCCAGAATTCCTAAAATAATTTACTGCTTAAACATTGAAAAAATCAAACTATGTTTATTCTAAAAATTATTCTAACCACTGAGATTGTTTATCTTTTGCTGCTCTGCCACGGTAAGATTTAAGTTACTCCCACAGTACAGTTTATAAGACAACTTCACAACATTAGTTTGTCAATCAATAGTTCTGTTAGAGTCAACCCAGTGCTCCAATATCACTGCAACAAAAGAAGCAGCAAGTGCTCAGAGCAAAAAACCAAAGCCGATTAGCTCCATGGAGACTTGTTTCTGCATCAGACTGCATGGCTTATTGCTTCTGAAAAGGACTGCAGTGTCAGGCACGCCAGGCTGGTGACACTGAAATTACACACACGTGCATACGCACATAAACAATTCCTGAGCAAAAACAGCTAAAGACTTGTGTGCAAAATCTGCCCAACGGGTGGGGAAGCCATTTACATTGCTGTATTATCAACTCTGCTCTCAGGTCTTCACAATGCAGAGTTGGACACTTTCCTGCCTGTACCTCTGATCACTGTATTCAGAGCAGCTCCCTCTTAAGGTCCCGATTTAGTAATCCTTCCCTATTCAGCAGACATTTAAGCATCTCTTTCAACCTGTTTAAGTGGCACATAAGCAGGTGCTTAAGTGCTTTGCTGAAAAGGGTGGATCAAAGCATATGCTTAAATGTTTTGCTAAATAATTAAAAATTGGCATGAGAGTTTGCATAAAGGCACTCACTGAAAACTACCAAGCTTTATGAAAATAAAATGAAGCAATTAAGTTGAACTTTCCTATCTCTGCTTCCAGAAGTGACTATTAAGTCCAGCACACAAGTCCCTGGTTGCTGGAAGTGACAGGATCAGTACGTCT
>JAVJGJ010000047.1:95644621-95684718 GCA_035590215.1 Microhierax caerulescens
GAACAAGTGATAGGACAAGGGGAAATGTCCTCAAGTCGTGCCAGCAGAGGTTTAGATTGGATATTAGGAAAGATTCCTTCACCAAAAGGGTTGTCAAGCATTGGAACAGGCTGCCCAGGGAGGTGGGTGAGTTACCATCCCTGCAGGTATTTGAAAGACCTGTAGATGTGGCACTTGGGGACATGGCTTAGTGGTGGGCTTGGCAGTGATAGGTTAGTGATTGGACTCAAATCATATTAAAGGTCTTTTCCAGCCTAAACAATCCTATGGTTCTATGTCAACCCAGCACTACTTGAAGCCTATGACACCACACAGTCAATATATGCAGGGATCAAGCTGTACTATTCCTACAGATATAGAGGTCTCTAACCAGTCATACTTCTTTCTCTCAGACACTGTCTTTCTGCACAACCAGCTATTTTACTTTCTATTTGTTAAAACTGTTCCAAGATCTTTAAAAAAAGAGCTTTATAAATTTTCTATTTATTATGTATCTTTAGCTTCATTTATTAAAAAGGATATTGTTTCTAGACTTAACCCATAACTTTTCACTCTTTTGTTCAATCAGGAGTTCCAAATGCACAGAGAAAATCCAACAGAGAGATCTCACTCTCACAAAAATGACACTTCTGTTATTTATCAGATTGTTACCCCCGCTTCACACAGCAGCATGATGTGAACTTCAACTACCTCGCCTTACTCCTTGGAAAAATAAAATAGCATTTCTAATATGCTATCAGAACTGCTTTGCCAACCGGCAAAGCAATTCCAGAAGTCCCCTTTGAGCAGAGAGCTCTGCTTGGAATACCACCTTCCCTGTTTTAATGCTACTTCTGTATAGCTGCATATGACTATCTGATTGTATATGTATGCATATAGATAGAAATGTCTGAATATAGGGCAAGATAGGAAGAACCAGCAAACATCATTTGGCCATTAGCAGGATTTTTGACACTTTCTCACATAACATTTTTATATTATGTGGCTAAAATAATACAGGTGAAATGAAACTCTTAAAAACACATGTATACATGACAGAAAATCATGCTCTGAATACTTATTAGTGGATCAGCATTAAACCAGAAAGCAAAGCAAACAAAACTCCACAAGAGACTAGTCTTGCTCTGATACCACTGAAGACTATCATTAATCAAATTTGTATGAAGCAATAAGAAGTATGTTCATTAAACATGCAAATGACATCAGTGTAGAAGAGATTTAAGCATGCCTGAAGCATGGTTGCTGTTCAAAAATATGGGCAAGCTGAAGTTACTTAAAAATATAAGATACTAATCAATAAAGATAACTGCTTATAAAAATAATCAAACTGTGCAAATACAGGAAAGAAAAAGTGGGTTAGTAACTGTGTTTCACAGAAGGGGTGGAGAGGATGTCAATGATTATGGATTACAAGCTAACATAAGGCAAGAATGTGGTGCTTTTAAGAAAAAGCCAAACACTGTCTCGACATGCATAAATAAGAGTATTGTTGGCAAGTCATATACAGTAATCATCTTGCTTATTGTGAAGCTGGTAAGATCTCAGCTGAGCATTACATGTTCCAGTTGGACAAAGTCCAGAAGAGATCAATAAGAAAGTGAGAAGCCTGCAAATTATGATCTATATGGAAAAAGGGAAAGAACAGTAGTTAGTTACTCTAGACCAGAGAAGGCTGAAGAGAAGCATAATACGAAGTACAGCTGAAAGGAATGAGAATAAATTGGTCTCCTTGTTCTAATTGCAAATAGGGTAAGTGAAGAACTTAAATTACTGTGAAAGTGGGCCCAACTCTCCCCATCCAAAAAAAAACCCCACAAAAATAACCAACCAAACACACACACACACACACCACAAATTTGTGGCAGCAAGGATGATTACATATTGTATAGATTTCCTAAGACTTTATGGAATCTCTAGCTGGAGAAGTTTGGGTCTTAAAAAAAAGATTAGATAAACATCATTCAGGAATGATTGTAAGTTGTCTTGATCCTCATTGAGAACAAAGGGATGGATTAGATGACATCTCAAGGTTCTTTTTAGGTTCTTTGATTCCATATATAATTGTTGTGTGTGTTTTTAAATTTAAGGTGAATTGTAACTGGCAATTTCATGCACTATGGTTTACAAGTATGGCTAAAAATTCCAGTGGATAAGCAGTCAGTTTTTCAGCACTCATTACATACACATATAGGAAAATGTTGCCTGTTGAATTTTTGGCTGCCTTCAAAGCCATCTCTTTACACCTGCTTTAGTTCTGGCTCTTTCAGGGAAGATATTTCTGATTTATGGTGTTATATGTCATCATGAATCTGTGTACTCTTTGTAATGTCCACTTAATTGACATCAGTTGCACATCACTTGAAGTTGTATTTTAGTTTCCCTTGAAGTGTTCTGTTTTCCCAAAATGCATGCTTTGTTCTTCAGTTTATCAGACAAGAGCTTCTTTATCATTCATGTATTTTCCATACAGCATACGTGACTGGCCAAAACAAATTAATAACTACAAAGTTCTGCATCCTAGCAGAGTAGAAATGCAACCTCTGCCTATCACTCGTGCCTAAATATAGAAACAGAAGCAGTAGGTTTTCTGCCCCTACAAAATTCTCAACTTGAAATATGAACATTTATTCACAGAAACTAGTATTTTTTTCTTAAAATTGTGTGTTAACATTCTGCTTATTTCATAAGTCAGTCTAGGAAAGTATAGGCTTCCTTCCTAATCAACAGAGAAGTAAAAGGAGTAAGTCACAGTTACGAATACAGTTATGAAGACATTTTCCCAGGCAAGATCCCCATTCAAATGATTGACACCTAGTCTATCTTTTTTACATGACATAATGTGATTTACTGCATTGGAAACATAGTTACCTATTAGTAATATAAACATCTGGATTACCAGATGTATTGTGTTTGAAGTTTGGAGCGAGGTCTGGAAAGGAGGGCACTGGAGTTTTCTTACGAACTCATTCCAGAAAAATCAGGGAGTTCCCAGGTATGTGGTGCTAACCCTCTGTCTGGGCTACAACATAGAACAGTCAATGCATAAGTTACTAGCAGCTGGAGAAATTTATTTGAAATGTTATTAGCAGCACATGCTTATTTTCTTCTCAATAGATCAACAATTTGTCCTATACTTATGATTGTTTCCACTTCATCAGGTTTGTTTGCAGATTCTGTCTTCCCTCTAGTGATTTGCACATGGCTATGGGTAAAAATGGGAACACTTGTGATGTGTGCAAGATAACATGACATTGATACTGAAGAACAGACGATTCCACTACTAAACACTTAGAGACATTGAGGAGCTTGAACAAGTAGAGCACAAAGTTGCCTGCAAAAGTATGTCAAATAAATTAGTTCCACACTCATTCTCATACCCAGTCACTTAGCAGTAGTGCAAAATTAGGTGTCACTGCATTTTTTAGAATGACAGTAGGAGGCCTACAATAGTCATGACTAACTGACAATCAGAACCTATCCATGGTTGTCATAGAAGTTAATGATGGATTGTTAGAAACCACTTCAGCCTCAGGCAAAGCCCTGGGAAGTTAACTACTAGGACAGTCTCTAATAAGCAGCAAAAAACAGTTTATTGGCTATTTTGAGGACAAAATTTACTTCTGCTAATAAAGAGAAACTTTACTAAGCCATCATCAAGTTTTAAAATCAGGCTCAGGTATTGCCAAATCGGGCATAGAGACCAGATCAGAGAACAGTGCATTTCCATCCAACAAAATTATGACAGATAGCTAGAACTCATCAGAAACATTACAATTCATATTGATCATTATTTTGAATTTATTTTAATTGCTAGAAATAGCAGGTCACTGTCAGCAGATTTTGGTGAAGGGCATATGCAAATATCAGTTCATCTCCCTACACTAGGATTTCGTACTGAACACTAGCTCTGCTCTAATGATACTGAACATCATTATCTCTTACTGAAGACAATAATTCTGCCTCTAGTCACTAAACAGGGTAGTCTGTTTTAAGTCGTGGTGGTCCTGTACAACTTGAAGAGAGGTCAGTCACTCATGATAGCAAAAATTCAGTTCACATGTTTTAATTTGCTTCAGCTATGTAATTCTTTATTTTTATTACATATTAAATATTTACATTGTAAAAATGCCTTTGACCCACAATAAAGGCAAGTATCAATTGTGCAAATGCTGTAGCATAACCTGTCAATACACAGTATCATTATGAGGGCATACAGCTCAGAACTTGTAAACTAAGGCATAGATTCCCTAAATATACGATACTGATTCCAAAGTCAGTCATTAACACAGTTAACTTGGGTAGAGGAGAGCAAAAGTGCAAAAAGCCAGTGTTTCTCAGAGCTGCCAGCACTGGGCCACCGTGCAGGTTCATCTTCTTACTTTGAAAATGGGCCCAACTCTACAAAGCCATTTGTTTGTAAGAAACTGTAGGTTTTGAACTTCAGCCTTACAGAATGAGTAAACTTAAGGGAAAAGGCCTAAGACCTACTAGTAAATCAAGATGGCAAGAAATTAATCAATTGAACTACAGGAGCAAACTACACACTTGGAGACACTCAGGTGCTGTTGACTAATTAGGTAGGATGCCTTGCTTCTGATAATGAATAAAAGAAAACCAAAAAGCAAAAAGCCTAAAAAAGATGTCTCCCCATGTTTTATGGTTGGTTTCTGGGTTTGGGGGTTTGCTTTTGTTTTTATTGGGAGATCCTTACTACTTTTACAAAAGCTTAATGCAAACATGAAAGTAATTTGAAGGATCCAAGATTATCTGGTATCTACACATCCTTTATCATCATTTACAGAAAGACTTAGTGAGACAGTTTTAATTTTGATTGGAAGACTAATAACCAACATTTGGACAGATTTTGCCATTAACATCACTATGTACTAATGAAGATAGTACCAACTAATAAAAATATCTTCATGATGTACCTATGCAGTAAAACACAACTACAAAATGACCAGCACAAGAGCTGCTCTTTAATGTGCAAGAATAGCAGAAGTTTCTAAGATGTCTTTTGGGAAACTTCAAAACAGAATTAAAATATGGCTACAAATGCAAAAGCTGCTATTTTTCAGTGCTGTAGTTCATGGTAAATAAGAAATTAACTTCTGTCAAAGTGACTTTCAAGAAATAATTCTAAAATTTGCCTTATTCAATCCAATTCCTCCCTCCCTAAGGACAATGTACTACATGAATTTCCTGGTATAGATTGTTAAACCTATTAGTAATCAGTTCGAAGTCACTGCTTATTACTGTTTAATTGGTAAGTTAATAAATATTTTGTGATAAATACTTTATGGGACAAATAATAACATAGCCTTTTGCAACTTGCAGAACATCTAAGAGCAGATGGTTCTTTCTATAAGCATATTCATTATTCTAAGTATTAAACATGGTATGGTTAATAAAAAAAACATAAATAAATCAATGACCAGATTTGAAACAGTAGTCTACATGCATTTACTTCTTGGGATATGCCAGTTCTTGATGACCAGTTAGAAGTTTCCCTGAATGGCCAAGTGCACCTGTATGTCCTATGTAAACAAGGACTCAGATGAATATGAAATTCTCTTTTAAAGGTCGTTCCAATGGCAAATAAGAAGAGAGAAACAGGATGCAAAACTACATGACAGTCTGTTCTTTTTTAAAGACTAAAGTAAATTCTTACAGCACACTCACGTATATTCTCTGAATGCTTGTGTATAGACACATAGCTTTTCATATCTGTTATCTATGAGTACATATGCAAAATAAAGCATGCATTTCTGCGTCTGACTGACCTGTTTTGAACCCATATAAGTAATACATGAAAAATAAAAATCTATAGTCCAGGACCTTGCTGTAAAGCTCTTTCTTCCTTAGTGGTGCTGTTGCTCGGCATTCTGTCTCCTTTGCAATATCCTGTGGTTTAATCCTTTCTTATTTCCTTCCTCTTCCAAAAATACCCTCCCATGTTACCAACAGTTGCCAAAGGCCAATTGTGCTGAAAATAGAGGCTATTACTCTCAGAGGGAAAAGAAAAAGGAGTTGTTTTATCTAACATTGCTAAATTAGTCACGTTTTTTCAGACTGTTTGACAGATTTCATTCTCAGTACATAACACTGTACTTCACTCACAAAGTCTCCAATAGGGTAAAAATAGCAGCCAAGAGTAAGTTCATGCCCCTTGGGGTCTTCTTTCAGCTCATGTTATAGAGAAGTCTAGATGAATTTAATAGAATGAAACAAATAAGGTTGCAAAGTATTTATTCCAAGAAAGTTAATAAATAATAACTCATTTAGAGAACAAGAAACAACTTTTTGGTAGCATTAAAAAAGTGCTTTAGCATTTAACAAAACCCTACATTTCATTTTATGATGCTTTTCTGTAACAATAGAATCATAATAACAAAAAAAGTATTTTTCTTTTCATAAAAAGAGGTTTCTCTGCCCTTCAAAGCCTTAACACTGAAGACAGACTGCTGCAGTTTACTTTTCAGTTCAGAAATAAATACCAAACCACCTATATATGCCCACTCATACTTCCAGTATTGAGGAGAAACATTCTGATTTTGACTAAACAAACTCCTAAGTACAGTGTTAACATTTGCTAGATAAGTTCACAATAAAGGTAAGGTATGATAAAGTTAAAATCTCATTGAGATGTGGCTTTCAGAGGCAAAAAGGCATCTCCTAATGTCAAATTCTATACTCCACTAATACCCACTTCCATATCTGAAAGAGTCTTCTAAAAACCCTAATAACTACTTTGCAAAAGGCAGACGGCCACAAGCTTGCTAAGTCCCTATTATAAAATGGTTTCCTCTCAAAGCCATACCTGTTGTACACATCATTTTCCCTGCAAATATCTCCTGCATCCAGTGACCGACTTCAGGGTGAATACACTGAAATAATAGTAATCCCCACTCGTGACCACGTCTGCACACCCCTTGCCCTAGAACTCATTCAGCTCCAAATCCTTAGCACCACAGCTATCAGGATGCGCACACTAGACAGTCAATAGATCTCACAGATCAAACATCCACTGAAACTACTGTTAAGTTTTTCTGACTTCAGTGCTGGAAAAACAGGCCACCTAAAAAAAACCAAAACAACAACAGCAAAAACAAAAATACAACACACCAAACCAAACCTCTGCTGCTTAGCATTACAAATAAAGCAGGTAGTGTTGCTGTTACCTGCTCTAGTCAGTACAGAAGAGAGTGTTTTACAGAAATAACATAAGGTCCCTATGGTATCAACCCTATATTTAATGTGGATCCAAAAGTCTCACACAAGTCAGTGGCAGCATTATGCAAAGCATCACAGAGTTGGTGCCAGAGAGATTAGTTCAAGGTTAAGATACAGCGCAACATAAATGATATATAACCTACTATACCATAAGATTATCTAGTCTGCACCAGAGCTATTGGCTGGGAATAGCAGCATTTATCAAGAGGGCCTTCATTGAAGAAAAACTTAATGGGTTTCAACAGAAGATGCTCTTCATTACAACGGTACTCTTAAATACTGCAACAATCCAGGCCAAAGAGTAAATATTCATCAAAATATTTCATCAAGTGATAATCCTGGATTTGACAGATTTAAGTGTTGCTTTTTAGTTCTTAAGACGCTTTTATGAGCTCTAGCTCTGAAGAAAAGGAACTTTATATTCACTATCAAACGCACCTCTTGTTTGCTTCTTGAAGACTTCTCCACAGGCTTGAGCAAACCTTTCCTTAGGCTAACTGCTAGTAGCAGCTCACAGTTCATACAATTTTGTGGCTGAAACATGAGTCAAGGTGGTTAAAGAAAATTATTGGAAAATACTTTGATTTCAGGACCAGATGTCAGCCCAGGAGCAATCAAATTCTATTCATGACTTCTATGCACAGGCAAGCTGTTGAACGCTCTCTGATACTTGATTATACATTACTTTAATGATCCCATTGATTAGGTGACATTTTCAAACGAGTAGGAATGTCCATTTTCAACTGTACTTTTCTGCACTGGAACATTCTGTGTACTTTGATGCATTTTGTTTTGGGGTTTTTTTTTTGTTTGGTTTGGTTTTTTTTTTAATTGAAGAGACCAGTAGTTAAAATTCTGGGAAAGTATTTGAGCTATACCAATCTTTAACAATGACCAGTGATTAGCAAGGCTTTTTGCTTATTTAACGATGCAGTTACTGATAATGATAATTTGTTCACCATGCATGTTGAATGTTAAAGCGATTACCTGCCTCTAAACTGTTTTCCTATAGAGATACCCATGCAGTGGATGGGCATGACAAAAATCAACAATCAGGCTTTTTTGTGATTATCAAAATTACTATACTGAGATGAGTCATAGAATCACAGAATCATTTTAGGTTGGAGGAAGCATCTAATGCAGCATTCTGCTCAAAGCAAGGACAGCTTCAATGTTAGAATTGGATGCTCAGGTCACCGTCTAGCCAAGTTTTGTCAACACTCCAAGTATGAAGATTTCAGTCTCCCTGGGCCCTGCTCCAGTACTTAACCAGATTCATGGCAGATTTAATTTATTTTTTTTTTTAACCTTGTATCCAGTTGCAGCTTCCCGTACTAAAACTTGTGATTGTTATGTCTTGTTTGGACTTACATCACACATTGCTGAGAAAAGTCTGGCTTTGCCTTCTCTACTATCTAACTTTAAGTTGTAGACAGCAGTAGGATCGCCCCTCACTCTTCTTTCCTGGCTGAACAAGTTGAACTCACTCAGCGTCTCCTCATCTGTTCCAGTCCTAGTCACCTGGGTTATCCTCCACTGAACTTGCACCAGTTTGTCAACATCTGTCTTGTACTGGAAGGGGCTGGAAAGAACTGGACAAAGTTTCTCAGATACTATTTTGTAAGTGGCAAAGAGGGAAACAACCACCTTCATCCACCCAGACTAGCATGCAGTTAACTTTCACCTCACAAAGGAGTCCTGTGGATTTAGGTCCACCACGACTCCTAGGTCCTTTTCTGTAATTCTGCTTGTCAGCCAGCTCATCCCCAGTCTGTGCTTCTGCACGTGGATATCCCATCCTACACACAGGAACGCATCTGCCTTTGCTGAACATCACAAGGTTTCTGTTCACCTGTTTCTGCCACCTGCCAAGGTCCCTCTGAATGCAGCCCTGCCTGCACTTACATTAGCCAGTCTCCTCAGTTGGGAATCACCTGTACACTTGAAGTGTGTTCTAAGCTCATTGTACAGTCTGCTAATGAAAACATTAAATAATGTTCCAGTACCAACCCTTTCGGAATACAACTCATAACTGACCACCAGTTAGGCTTTGAACCACTACCACTCCACTTGGAGGCTGACAAGCCAGACAGTTTCTTAGCCATCTTGTAGTCCACACATACAGCCCACACTTCTCAGTGACTACAGGAATACTATAATAACCACAATAAAAGTCTTGCTAAGGTCAATGTATACAGCTTTCATTGCTCTCGCCTGAGACATCCCACCACAGAAAGCAATCATGCTGATCAGGTACAGTTTGCCCTTGGTAAATCCACGCTGTCTGTTCCCAGTCAGCTGGTCCATCACATACTTGGAGGTGGCTTCTCTAAGGACTTCCTCCATAACATTTCATAACATGGAATTAAGGCTATTTGGCCTGCTATCATTCTTGCCTTTTCTGAAGATGGGAGGAACATTCACTTGTTTCCAGTCATAATGCCCTCTCTTTTGACTTGCGATACTTTTTCCCTGACAGCTCTGAAGAGTTTGAAGACAGGTTTCTTCCTCCTCACTGCACACTCCCTCTACTTGTAAATTGTTGCCTTAAGCAAAGCAGTGTCTCTTTTCCACCTCACCGTTGTATTTTCTTAACCCCCAGTATTCTCTACTGTCTATCATCTGTTTATGTCTTTACATCTGCAAAGATGATCTTGCCCTCCGCACTAGCTAATTGCCTTCTACAATCCGTATTTATCAGGAACAAAGCTGTAGAGTAGTGCTTTCTGCATGGTATAAGTCCAAATTCAGCAAATATGCAGGATCTTGAGACAGGACAGTCTCTCACTGCACCAGAAATCTTCTAAGAGTCATGGCAATCCAGCTGAACTGGTTGTTCTCAATTAAGTCTGATGAAAGCCTAATACATGCATACACAAAATATCACCCATACCCTAAAATAAAAATGATACAAAGCAGCACCATGCCCATCAATGTTCTAATTATTCAGAAAAATATAATCAAACAGATCCATAGATAATTTTGTAATGACAAAGCAGTAAATTACTTGGCATGTTATGTATTTAAATCTTGTACAAAAGTATAGCACTCAGCTGGCTTCTATGGTAGCCTCTAGAAAAGAATGAAATGTGACAATTTTCACCAGGAAGTTGGTACTTTGGAGAAAGCAGAATTACAAGGGTAATGTCCTGATAAACAAGTAATCTCCAGCTGAATATTCTCCCTTAATGTTAAAAGACTTGCACAGAAGCCCCTCTAACTTATAAGACCTTGGAGAAAGCTCTGTTTTCACAGCCAGCTTTCATCAATGAATCACATCTCCCTTCCTTGTCATGAATGCTGTCACCTATTCAAGGAGCCTTACTTTTTTTTTCAGTCTTAAAAAATGTTATGCTTTTACAAAGGCTAGATTTTTTTTTATTTTAATAAAAAAGATTCATGTTGCAATAATGTCCTATGTGAAAAAGTAATATCTGAAATACATAATTCAAGTATATTGAAGGTTGTTCCTGTGGCTTCTACTAAAATAGCTGACTGACTTTGTGTCCCTGACTTCTAATAACCCTTTCAATGGTCAGCAGCTAAACACATTTATTACATGCCATTGAAATTATGTCTGTAGTTAAAACTGAAATTTTTCTACTGGTTTCAAAATAAGCAAAGACATTTCCTGATGCATCATTTCTAAGAAAGAAAATTTCAAATAAATCTCTTACTATGCAATCTTAATTTATACTAATTTGATGCTCACCTGGAATAACCTATGATAATATAATTCAGGAAACACAAGCCTATTGCCAAAACTGTTACAAAAAATACTCTTCAAGGAATACATGGCTAATAGGGAAATTATAAGGTTCATTAATTGACAGAGAGTATTAGGCTTTCTTGGACAGTAGAAATATAGAGGTGACTTAATTATTTAAAAGGTTATATAAATAACTCAATTTCTATTATATCCAATTTACCTTTTTAAATTTGCCAGAAGGTATGACAAGGATAAGATATTGAAACTTACAGAAAGAAAGGTCCTAACCCATGAAGAAAAGACTGTTCTTCATATTTGCAAAAGGAGTGAGTAACAGTGAAATAATGTGAATACATCTAGGGAAAAGTTTCTTCTCAGCATCCTTCAAAAGGCAGAAATCCTGCCATTGTATTATCAATAAGCAGCATAAACAATATGAGGCACAAGGTAAAATTAAGATTTATAGGAATCAGAAACTTCAACATTATATATGCAGATATCACAAACACCTTGGTTTTAATAGCTATCTGTAGTGACCATAACTGCAAATAAGGCATTCTATCCTCAGATAACTTCTCTGAATTTCTCACATGAAATCTAGTCAGATGTTTTATAAATCTACTTTTTTATTCCTATTTCTCATATTGGTGCAACTCCATGTCTTTAAGCCATTACCGAAAGCAGAATTTACTGTGCTGCCTTTGTGGACTTGACTATTCAATTTTTTCCTCATCTTTTTCTTATCTCAGATTTAATTATATACTTTTCTGCTTTTGTCTTCACTGCAAAGACTCTATCAGTCTCCACATCACATTTGTCCTGTACTTGCACAGCATCTTCCACAATGTCCTGTCACACCTCACGCACTCCTGAGCACAGGTACCAAGTGGAGTTCTTGATACTTTCTAGTTCCCTTTCTATATTCACTGCTCCTTTCCAGATTAGGATTCCTAGCTCTATATTCTCCCCATCCCTCCTACTCCCAATTAAACACTTCTCTTTATATTCTACTACACAGTTATCAGTGACTTAAGAGTCCACATCTCATGAAAAACAATGAGATTAATCACCCTATGTATCTAATAAAAGTCACTTTGGAAAATGAGACGAGGTCTCTGAGAACGTTTTAACTGTGCAGGCTATCACACTACTGCAAGCACTATAACACTTATCTTTCATAACTAATAAGAGCTGTGGAGCATGGTACTGAATAAAACAGACTTCCTGAATATCGTCTGTATCTGTAAAAAGAAAAAAATCTAGCTGCTTTTCTATGTAATTTATAGCTCTTGCTTCAATCACCTTTGGTTTAAAAATGAAATTAGTGGATCTTTTTGAGCTAAGTATTGTTGCACACAAAAGGATAACCTTAAAATCACCTAACTATAGCACCGGAGAGCCAGCATTTCTAATATTCATACAGAGACAGAAAAATAAGTCTAAACTCCTAGGGGCTTTTATCAACTAATACAGCAAGTGTATTTTCAGCAAGTCCTTGTATATATGCTCATACATGAATATGTGCCAATATGCACTTACATAAATCCCTCCTTAGCGAAGAGGGAGAGTATCTAAAATTTTCCTTCAGTTTTCTTCTGCCAGCTGGCTGGGTGAGCTGAGGACAGCAGGGAACATACAAGGATTTTAATATTTTAGAGGCCTGTCATTTTGAGGATAAACTTTTCATTGCAGTATTTCGAGAACCAAAAATGAGATTGGCACTCATGCACCCAGCAGTCAGAGCAACAGCACTGCAGAACAGGCTGATCCTTGAGCTCCACAGCTAGAGTTGTAGCCCCAAGAAAACCTGATTCTTAGAAGAGACTCGAAAAATTTTCCCTATAGGTTCATTTGCACACAGTCACAGGTAGTTTGAGATTCAAGCGGGAGAAGTTAATGAGAAATCAGGGCTTAATCTTACCACTATTCCTTTTAAAGTATAAGGGGGGGGGGGGTTTAGACCATAAGACTGTGAACAGAATATTTTTTCCAGATCATAACACTCATATTTAAACTGCAAAGCCAGATCACTGCAGAAACACTGGAGCTAGTTCAGACCACTTAATTCCTAAAGCAATGCAACCGTACCTTTGTGGTGCAGTGTCCCAAGCAAAGAAGCACTGCTAAAAGGTGCCAATATAAAAACATAGATATACCTCTTCCAGGACCAGTTTTTAATTTGGCAGATCACTGCATGGAGCCACAGGGACTTTGCAATTTCACCCTTATCAGTCTCGGGCACTTCTGCATGACCCTGAATTGTATAGTGCAGAAAAGCTGAGAGAACACTGAAAGAGGTAGAGCTAAACATTTTAAATGAAGCAGAAGAGAAAGTTGGCACACAACTTCCAGAGAACTGAGATGACTACTAGGTACAGATTTCAAGGCTAACAGGATCCCAACTGGTTAGTCTGAGGCTGTTTCTTCAAAAGGCATCTGCTTTTTGAAAGGGAGCTGGTAGCAGCAGAAAGACACAGAATGTGACTGGAAGTCACAAGGTCAATGGTCTGGATGAGACTGGCTGTCAAATGAGGTCAAGCTCTAGACTGGCTGTTGAATTAATGCTAAATTGTTCTAAAGGTCCTCCTCTCTCATTTAATCAGGTGGTATTCAAATAGCTTTCAGTGAATCTTTCAGAGAGAAAATTCATATCCACTAGTAAAGCAAACCATTCGCTATTCTCATTAAAGATTTACTTATGTTCCCTTGTGCTAAGCACAGTTACCAATTCTGATTAAAAAGTCCATTACTTTTTAGGGACGAGGCAGAGTGGAGTCTGAACAGACCATCTGCACAAAAGGACAGCATTAGAGCTTCTAACCGCCCAGCAGAAACCTGATGGGAAAGTTCGAACCTCAGATTATGCAATGCATGAGAGACCAGTCTGTCTCAGAAAGATTGCCACACTGGAATATTTGAAGCAGCTTTAGGTCACTGCAAGAAACAGCAGGGTTA
The DNA here is from genome assembly GCA_035590215.1 of Microhierax caerulescens. NCBI lineage: Eukaryota > Metazoa > Chordata > Aves > Falconiformes > Falconidae > Microhierax > Microhierax caerulescens. Next base: position 95,658,519 of record JAVJGJ010000047.1, read on the forward strand.
CAGCTATGGAACACTGATTTCCTTAGTTAAGGTCTGAATCTGGTATTTGAAATTTTTTTGAAGCAGCTTAAAATTCAGCTTTATTTAAAGATACTGTTTTTAAGAGTTTGGATTCAGAACTTGCTCATGCAAATCCATTTAAAGCAGTTACTATATCATGCTGTTGAGAAGGAGACATCTTAGAAACTGGCCTTTTCCAGCATTTCAGAGTTTAAGCGTAGACAATCAAGCACCTGGTGAGGGTATCACTAAGCCAGTAGACATCCAAGAAACCAGGTGTCCCACATTCTGGGCATGTGCTGTAACCACTGAACTATTGTATAGGGAAGTACAAATCTTCCTTCAGGAATTCTTTTAATAAGTAGCTTAATCCTGTCAGTACATTTGAGATCCTACACTGAGCATATCTCCCAGATAAAGCACATAGAAAGGTGAATTTATAATTTGAGAAGCCCAGCTGTTCACCATTCCCAGCTGTTTCACAGTTAAGGCAGAGAAATAGACAAAGTGACTGTTTCCAAGTCCCCGGTTCTATGAAAAAGGAAAATTAATTGTCTCATCGCATTCACATTTTCTATACAAGATATACTTTGTGGGTCTTGCTTCACAGTGGCCTATGTTGAGGCTTAGAAAGTCTGAAACACCCATTCATAGTTCTATACAGGAAAGAGGTACTTCCAGCAGAACCAGCCCAGCACTTGATAAAACCTCGGTATATATTCTTACTTCCAGAGTAAATGGTCTCAGCGAACACAATGAATAGGCAAAACCAATGTATAATTCTGTTGGGTTACCTCAGCTACATTAAACATAGTTGAAAATGTCCATTAAAATTCAGCCAGAAACCTGCTAGCTTCTTGCTAGTCTACCCCAATAAAATAATTGCTGCATCGGGTTGGCCTCAGAAAGCTACAGTGAGATGACAAAATCTGTTTTACTACTGTGAAAATCTGTCAGGTTTGGTGTTTGTTTGCTTGGTTTTGCATTGAAGGCAATCACTTAACACTAAAAGAAATCAGCTTTTTACCCCAAGGAAGACAAAACCGAATGCGGTAAATGAGGACAATTCAGGTGAGGCCCATAATCTTTCAGTCACTCCACATCCAATGTAAACTAAAATGCAAACCAGTGCAGGAATGGGATTTCTCTCTATCCACATCTGAGCATTAAAAAAAAAAAAAAAAAAAAAAGTCAAATTCTTCACTGTGTGTTTATATAAATACTTGCATACCGATATATAAAAAAGAATCTCTGGGAAAATAAACAGAAATAAGCAAACATTTACTTATTACGTGTTTATTTTCCCAGAGATACATTCCTTCAGCCTGAGCTGATCAGGTAGGTCTGGAAGTCCTGGGATCAATACAGTCACACATCAAGGAAAACACGGTAAGTTCCTGGGTCTCTGCATGCATAAAAATGTCTGCATAGTTGCACAAACACCTTCCAACCATGTATCAAGCATTTAATTTTATAAACAGGGTTTTAAAAAATAAAAGACCATAATTCAGTAAGTTAGAAAACGACAAGGGGGGATTGCAGGGGGGAGAGAATCCCCTGGTCTTGCTGAGAAACTGCTAATAAGACAAAGGATTAGCAACAAAGTCGGGCATTTCATTGCTTATTCCCTTTACAGAGGCACTTGTTACTTAGAGGAAATTAAAAGAAAATCTTAACACACTGCAGAGTTCATTCAATATACCTGAGAACATCTAACATCAGACATACTGCTCCTATCCATGGTGGAAAAATAAATCTCTTTCAAAAGTCAAGAGCAGGCTGATGACAGAGTTGACATTCCCTGGTTTTGTGAAAGGATTTTGGGAGATTAAATACATTTGTAGGTTTTGAAATTGGGTGGGATCTACAGATGGGAGCTTTCACATGAGTGTCTAGGCAGAGATAACACTGACACCCATTGGTTCAGGAAACTGAGAAGAGCTGAGATAAATAAGTTTCCTCAAAATCTACTTGTAAAAATATTTCCAAAAGCATAAGATTCCTACAAACCCTTTATTGCTTTGTTAATTTTCATCTCCTTTCTGCTTATTACAATAATTTGCAGGATCTAACCTTTGCTGTCTTCTCTCAGTCCACAGTACAGAGGATTACCTAGCTTCTGGTTTTATCTTCCGTAGTTTTGCAATATAATCAAAACAAAGACATTTTGTTTCATCAGCATCAACATGATTTGTGATGCAGTAAGTGTCCCTCAGGTTAAGTATTCAGACTCTCAAACCTCCTGAAGACAGGCAGATCAAAAGAGGGAATGTGAAGAGGGGAGAGAGTAAGTAAATTTATTCAAAATTTGGAAAATTTTCAAAAAAACGCATCAAAAAGGTGTCAAAATATATCTTTTACTTTGCAGCTACTACATTAACTGGCCAAGTCACTTTCTAAGCAAAACCATTTTGAGATTTCTGTGGTGTTTTACAATGGGTAGCATGGAAACGACAATTTAAAAAAAAAAATGATCCTGGTTTGCATGTAATACCATTAGTATATGATAACTTCAAAAATGTAGTGGGAGTTGTTTTTTCAATGAAAAGGCAATAACATATCCTCCCCTTTAAATAAGACATAAAATTTAGTTCTTTCCAGTCAATCTTTTCAATTAAAACCAGAAACACAAGTAACTTCATTTTTGTAGTTATAAAACTGATATTAGAAGCAAAATTCCAGCCCAGAAAAATGAAATTTTAATTTTTCTAGAGAAGATTTTCACACAGTGAATTTCCACTTGTTTCCCATTCCTTGTGCTCTGCAGTATCACCTTCATGCTCAGTAGATAGTTAAATCTCAACTACACGCCCAGCAATAGCAGAAAGAATTATCTAGAATAATATGAAGACAAAAATGTCAATGTACTATGCTTTCATCTTTCCCCAGGGTTGCTAAATGTTCACAGATTTCTTCAGTAACTGTTTCAGCCCCATAGTAACAAAATGAAAAACTAACAACTGTCTTTTAAGTCCCAAAGTCCAGTTTCTTGGGTTTTTTTGCAGCAGCTTAATCTTTGCTTTATGATTAATACAATAGCTTTTTAGGTAGTTTTAGCGGGTTGGGTTTTTTTTGTTGGGGGTGGGGTTTGATTTGGGTTTTTTTGTATTTGCATGTGGGTTTTGTCTGTTGGGTTTTTTTGGGGTGAGGGGCAGGCTGTTTGTGCTTTGGAGAAGCTGTTAACATTCCCTAAATATGAGGTTTCTAAGTAATCAGCATATAGGTCTCTTAGGAAGAGCTTTTTTGATGTTTTTTTGGTGAAGTTCTAACAGACTTGAAAATCTGGAAGTCATTACCCAGAAACACCCTTTCCTGATTTCCAGCTTAGCAGTGTGTAGATTATTAAAAATTATTCTTTCCCTTTGACTTGCTACCCAAAAGAGGACCAGTCAAATGAAAGAACAAGGGTATATAAACCTGTTAAGCCAAGGTCTGTGTTGGCAGATCTATTGAAGAGAACTGTGCTTAACATGTGCACAGCCCGGAATAAAGCAGCTAGACAGCTACTCCTCCTCAGTCAAATATAGCAAATAACCCGTCATCCCCCTATCTGACCTGCAAGCCTCCTCACCATGCCCAGTTAGAACAGTTATTTCTATAGCTCAGCTCTTGGAGATCTGTGCTGCAATACTAAACGTTCAGAGCTCAATCTTATCTTCTGAAGGAAGATTTCAAGGAGATGCCAATAATTAAGCAGTGAAAAAGGTGAAACCAAGTGTATGATGTTCTAACTCAAGTAGACTTAAATTATATACAAAAGGCTAAGTGAAAAAAAAACAGTATTGCAGCAGTAAAATCAGGAGAAAACAAATAGGCAGTATCCACACTAAACCTTTCCCCAGTTTGTGCACACCCCTCACGACCCATTCTACAATTCCATGATCAAGCATGATTTTTGTGTCATAGGGATGTACACACAAAAATCCTGTTCACTCCTCAACAATAAGTCTGTTATTTTGTATTTGTCAGGTACTTAATTCATAACCTAGATAATTCTTCTTTATCATACTGCTTGCTTACAATCACATTTATATTGCCAGGCTGGTGGTACATTAGTGGTAGCAGTTTAGCACACCTACCTAAAGAAAGCAGATATACATACAGTGCTCCTTAGAGCAGCCATATGTGAGTCAATGTGTTTGATTTTAAATGCATGAAATATTGACATGCTTTGCTCCTCCAGCACCTGCTGCTGACAGAGCTATGTACAGCAGGGCCATAGGAGTTATCCTCTCAACAGGAAGTAATGTATGATGACAACTCAGTAGTCACCAGCCAAAGAAGGGACTGAGGTGAACAAGGGGACTAAGAAGGACAATTACTTTAGCCAGAAAAACAGAAGAGCAAGAAGAAGGAAAGAAATAAATTCAAAGCTCTTTTTTTTGGACCCCCACCCCAATAGCTCTGTGCAAGTACTGCAGATCCCTTTTTGCAAGCTCTGCTGGCAGAATTCACAGACATATATGAGACTGAGGGGGACACCCTGTGCTCACCCGTTCTCAATAGCACAGGCTACAGAACTTGCCTGAACAAATTCCTGCCTAAATTCTTTGTTTTGCAATAAGGAGTTCAGGAACCTACGCCATTCCTATTTTTTCTAGCTGATGTTGATTCTACTCCTGTTCCATCAAAAGTAACAACTGATTAAAATCTGAAAGAATACAAAGGTCAAGCACTGAAAATATACAAATCAGCAAAATCATTTATATGGATACAGCATCTATTTTCAGATATTCTTTCCCCTTTCAGGGTAAGGTAGATGCCTTACCTCAATTCCTGGTCTACCAACAAAGATATTCATTCTTTTTAAAAATATATATATTTACTGTGAATTTTAAGTAATATATTCTTCACAAGGTTTCAAAAGTAACAGTTGCTTTTCATTCCCATGGCTCGCACTTGATTGTACTGGCAGGAAGTCAAGCCTCACAAAGCAGCCTCCTGTCTAATCAAAATTAATATACAGTAATAATTGGAAGGGCACTGGAACAAAACACTGAATGGTGCCAATAAGGAGCAAATATCACACTGAGTGCAATGTGTATGTTTTAGAAAGGGCTGGGGAAAGCAGCTTTATTCTCTGTGTCACAGAATCAGGCTTCTTTTCTGAACAGGAACAAGAAGAATGGCTGTAATGCCCGTCCTTCCCCCCAAGACTGCTGACTCAGGCAAGGGTGTCAGTGAGGCAGGCAGCAAACATATGGGGGGCCTGGGGCAGTGAGGAAATAAAAACTCCGTGCACATGCATGTGAAAGAGTGCTCTAAGAAATAAAACTAGAATATTTTTCTACTATAAGGATTGCTTTGAACTATTTTTTGGATACACAAAGTATGCCAGAATGACAGCACTGGCTACAGAGCAGCTCTGTCTCTCTATGGAGGAAGGGCAAGGTCCAGCTGAGGAGGTGGTCCATGTCCCAGGGTGGGCTTCTTGGTGACATGAGAGGTGACATGAGAGGTGTAACAAAGCCTGTAACACCACCAGGGTGCATCAGCCTTTGGTTTGAGGGACTCACACCTACAGCTAAACAAAGGATTAGCAATCTCCACTGAAAAGGGAAAAGATTCTTCCTGAAAAGATGGGAAGGTGCCTCCAAGTTTCCAGCAGGCTATATCCCAAATGGCTGACAGTATTATTACATTAACTAAACTTTGTAAGAGTGCTTATGAAAGTTTCCTGACACTCCTCCCATTTCAAGAGTGTTTGTCCTGATCAGATGCTAAAAGTGTAACAATTTTGTTACAAGTGAGAGAGCTAACACAGCAGTAACTGATGCACAGGTGGGCCTAGGCCATCCCTCCATAAAAAATACAAACAAACAAAAAAACCAAAAGGAAGGACTAGTAATAAATACAGCATTATTTACAAAGGTGGCAAAACTGTCTTTTTTTCAGACAGGTTAAATAACCTATTTAGAAGTACTGGATGGAGACTTAGCAGATATTTCAGAAGTTGGTTAACTGAACAGCCCAGTCAGTTCTATAACCTGTATCAAATAACCCACTACTGCAAACCTTGCAAAGTGACCAACGAGAGATTTGCACTGAACAAGCCTGCCATGCACAGCTGCCAGTTTGGGAGCTGGACAGATGAAGGGATGGAATTTGATGACAAAGAAATAGATATAGCAATGTGCAAGAAGTACAGTTGTCCATTTTCTTCCATGTGTTTCCTTTCTAGTGTTACAGTATTCCTAATGGTCCTAGAGGTCTCTCCATTAATTAAAGAAAAAAAAATAATCAATCAACAAATCAACAGACAGCAAAAGCTGCCATGATAGGATTTCACTGTGCTGCTGGAAGACAACTCTAGTTATTTTTATTCCAAAGCTCTTGCAGATCATTTATTCATTAATAAGCACGGTTTCTTTATATCAAATGCACAAAACCAAAAGGAGACTTTCACTGGGACCTTGCAGCCCCTATTAAGAAAGGGTTAGCTCAACCCTTACTAAACCACATCACCTACTTGTACTGAACTCATGAACAATGACTCTAACAGCACAGGATGTTAACATAACTCTTCCTTGAACTGCTATACTAGCTTATTGCCAGCATAATACTGAGGCTTTTAGTGTGCCTTTAAGGAAACAAAGCTTATGTAACCACATAATATATGCACATATACACACTGTCTCTTCCCTTCCTTCATCACTGGTTTTTGAACCCTTGACCCTCTATTTTCAATAAAACAGTAATTGTCTGGAAGATACTGAGCTTCTTCACACCTCTGGAAAACAAGCAAGCAGATAAATGAGAAGCATTATTACTGCCCTTGCAGGAGAGACTGAAGACTGAGTTCAAGTTACTTGCTATTAGAGAATTCACACAAGAAAGATTATGAGTTGCCTAGCCACAGGAAAGCTACAAGCTCACTTTCTGCTAGACTACAGTGAGTCCAATCACAGCCCAAAAAAGAAAACCATAAGAAGTTTGACTTTGTCAGTTCAATTTCTCAGAGAATATTTTATTTCCAGATAGCACAGCCCTTAAAGGAGCAAGATGCTCACAACTGAAGGAGCTTGTCAATAAGCCCATCACATTTCCACCCACTCACCAGTCCTTCATCTTTCAGACAGGCTTCTGAATTTTCAACTAATATCTACATACTGATCATCTTAGAAACAAAAACAAAAAACAAACCATCCCCTTCTGATATCAGTAGCCACGTGATACTCCCTAATAGCAAAAAATATCCAAACCATCCTTTTACATGAGTGAGAGCAGGAACTCATCCATAGCAGCCCATGAATTTGAAGGAAGTAAGATTGTCTTTCTCAATATTATTCACAACAGAATTAAACTTATTTCAGTTACAATAAACCTTTTCAATTAAAGCTTCTGCATTTTTTTTTCCAAGAGGCTTGATATATAAATGTTACAAAGAGTGAAAACAAACCTTTTTGACCTCATGTGAGACAAAAAGGTAAAAAACAAAAATTGTTTTGTTTATTTAAATGTAATTTAAAAGTATATTCCTAGACCAATTCAATGCAATTTCTCAGACTTTGTATAAATGTTTTCCAGTGATTTTGTTCTCCTAACCAAGATTTTTGGGGTCCCTTAAAATCATGGGCTTTATTATGGAAACTGGCTGAAATTAAAGCTATAGAAGGGATAGTTTAATAATATTGTTACATTAATTATTATGTAACCTTTAGCTAATTGCTTTCAGTTCCCTATTAATTCAAGCTCTCATTATCTAACAGATGTTCCACTGCAACAGAAATCATTAACTCTTATGTGGTCAAATATTAAATGCAAACTCCAAATCAGGCTGCAACTATTTGAAAACCTGACTTCAATAAAAATCGCATTTTTATTCTCTATTTCTCTTTCTTTCTCAGAACATTCAAGTCATCTTGGTAATGGCAAAACTCTCCAAGATACTGCAGCTAATGCAGTTATTAAGATCACAGCTGGTATTTAGGGTACGTGATGACATGATGGGTTGAGTACCAGAGAAAGCACAGAGAGTGACTGAAAAACCCTAAATGTGTCTCCTTCCTTTTGCACTGGTTTTCCATGGGTTAATTGGGACCAAAGATCCAACATGGCAGAGGAAGACTGGATATTACAGGCAAGTCTCCATCTCACAGCCATCTCTGATGAACAGTCAGTTACATTATTATGTAATCTAGTCAGACTGAAACAAATTAGCTTTAATAGTGATTCAGCTGTTGCATTTTTATTTTTTTTTTAACTTTAATAATAAATGAGGGATGGTAGATGGTATAGGGCCAGGAGTAATTACAGCAGCAACAAATAGGTTTAGGTACTGCAACTGCAAGACAAAACATACATACTTGGTTCTCAATTACCATTCTAATTAAAACAATGTAAGTGAATACAACTGGACATGATGCACTAATTAAATCACTTGCATGCTACATTGACCTCAAGCACATATACTGGCATTGTTCATGAATAATTGGGATTTAATAATATATTGAAGGATTATTAAGGCTTTTAGATGAGCCTCATTACACTTAATGAGAGCACTGCATAAGGGACAGCAGCATCGCCATGAAAATACATATGCTCTACCTGCATGTCACACAGCCAGAATGAACTTATCTACCTTTCCCATGTTTTTGGCATAACTTTCTGCAGAAGCCAAGGTATCTCCATCTTCCTCAGAGCACCTATCCACTCCCAAGGTTATATATTCCTAAAATGGGTCAAATTTTTAACAGCCTCAAAAGAATTATGCTCAAGAGGTCAGCAAACAACTGAGATGTACCTGGCTTTGGTATGATGATATAGGCTGCTTTTAGCTGCATCAGCTGCAACATGCTACACGTTCACAAAGACTCAGGTGCAGGCCTCAACGGTGAGCCGTGTGGGCACGCAGGCAAGAAACAGGGATCATATTTCAAGAGCATCACATACGCAACACAGTCTTTATAGAGTCATAACAGAAACAAGAAACTTTGGTCGATTTTCAAATGATGTTCGCCATTACAGTATTTCAAATCACTTCCATAATCATTTGTGAGTTGTATCTACAGCTGTCAAATAATCTGCCTGCCAATATCCATTTTGTCTAAATGAGTACTTTTCAACAGGAAAGTGTCAATTCTGGAAACACACACACCCCTAATCAAAATATGCCTTCATATAAGAAACATTCTAAAGCAAAAAAAAAAAAAAAAAAAAAAAAAAAAAAAAAAATCAGTCCTCTATCACAGCACATATCACTTTGTTTCCAGTTGTATAAGCCAGAGAAGCGCACTGTTGGTATTTAGGCATTTTCAGTTAAAACTGAAACTTTATTCCTTGTTAAACAAAGATACAAAAAAAAAAAAAAAATTCCACATTAGTTGAAGACTTCCACAGGGGGCAAAAAAGTATTTTCCCCCCATTTAATAATTTAGCAACTCTTTCTGATTTGAATTTCTCAAAGAAATATTAAATTTTTCTTTCAAACTGTTTCAATTAGTACTCAAAAGTTCTGCCAGCTCAGCATGTCAATTTGAATGTTATAAGCCAGTATAAAGAGATGCCTACTAGAACAAAAAGGAAACTTCAGGACAGAGTTACAATATCAGAGCCCTAATTTTAATTTTAAATACGTATGTTATGTAGAGGTTAGCTTCTTCATTTGTTTTTGGGAAATATTATTCTTATATGAGAGTAAATAAAAGGTTTCAATGACTTATCAGCAACATGTACAGCTCTAGTAAGGGCAGCATTTTGGATCCAACATTTTATCCTTTTCAAAATCCTGTATCTTGGGAAGCTTATAAACTGTCTCACCTGCTAAGAAAGGGTAACATTTTCACAGGGCCCTTCAAATGTGATCTCAACAGCTACAAGAGCATTGGCAACTTTGGTGAGGAAACTGAGCTAGAAGCAGCTCTGGAGAAGATTCATGGTGCACAGTTCCTCAGTGTGGCTTTTCTTTTCCCTAGTAGACCTTGTCTCCAATTTTCAGAAGGGGAGGAGGGGATGAGGACAGCTGCAAAGAGCCACATTTTGCCACCCATGCTGTCCTTCCAGGTTTATGTCCAGCTGGCTCCACCAGCCAGGTGTTACAATGAACCTGTTTGATACATACCGCTGACATTTTGAGTAAATTATGCACAAACCTCTGTCTCCAGAACTGGAAATTCTGCTCATTACTTTGCCTTATTAATTTTGCTCCTGGTTGTGACTATGCAAGAACTATCTCTTCCAAGTTTCTGATTTTATGTTTGCAGAAAAGCATTTACAATTGAGACAAGCTCTGGATGATAGCTAGAACAGTTAATCCAGGTCAAATATAAACAGATACTAAAACCAACAGTGTTTTTATTTGATGCTAAAATATGAGAAAAGAAAATCCAATATAGGAGCAGGCTTCTAGTTAGAAAAAATACTTGTATAGTGGCATACATATATGTTTAACATTCGTTGCACTGCATGACTCTTAGAATAGGAGTAGTCTCTCCCTGTCCATAGAAATCTGAAACTCAAAGTAGGCAACGTAAGTTGACATCTGAAACAAACAGAATAAGGTAAGGACCCAATCTCTGATTAGAGCAGGATGCTGTTTTCTCATTTACTTCATGAGTCACTTTATTGAGGCTTTAGAAATGCTTGCAGACCTTCTGGAAAACATGTTTTAAGATTGATTCCAGACTGTGGTTATTTGAAGAAAAAAAAACAAAAAAAAAAACCCAAACAAACAAACCAGAAAACAGCTCCGATACTCAGACTGCATCTTTATCCTTCCCTCCCAGAACCAAAACGCCACACGCTCATAGGTTCTCCTGGGTAACTGTAACTCATTTAATGGTGCAGGAGACTGTGAGAAAAAACATAAGCTGAATTGTTCCCAGAACTTGAGCAGTAAAAGGAAACCTTCCTGTGGAAAGACAGATGATATTGGGGGTTTCTCATCATCAAGACAGAATTCAAGATGAGAATCAGGAAGCAAAAATGTAATCCAAATCCACATCAGCCTAAATTTTCAAGCCAATCAGGGATTGAAACACCTAACAGGAAGTTAGTTAATACCCTGATATTAAAAAAAAAACCAAACACCTGGGAATATTTAAAGTATGTCAAGGTGGTCATCAAGAAAGAGAACTAGTCCAAAATTACCTTCTTTTGGGAAAACTTAAGCTGAAATACCCGGAAGCTGGGGAAGAATTACAACATGTTCAGAAGACAAAGACAGGGAAAAGTAGGGAGCACAAATCAACTGCACTTTCACTAAGCTGTCACAAACACTTGAAAAAGACCAAGCAATTGGAAATGGGAAACAAAATGATGCTGAAAAGCCAGCCATAGGTTCTCTCCGGTAAACAGAGGAAGATGACAGAAATTAGTATGCATCTATTGCAGGTAATTATGGGAAAGCTAGGGAGCAGGTCAGAGTATACAGTCAAACCAAAACCAATTTGAGCATTTCACAGCTCATAAATGTTCCCTCCCATTCCCATTCTTAACAACATTTACATGTTGGCTGTTAAATTTTACTGCCAGATTCAAAAATACTACGCAAGATAGGAAGGTTCCCATCTTGAACTGTAATGTCCTGAAAAGAACCGATATCTATATGTTGTTACTCAAGCACAGCCTGCGCAAGTGTGACTCTCAAAGTACACTGAAACATACCATGTACATGATGTGGGGAAGGCTCCTCATCCACCTATATAGCTTCATGAAGGTCTGCCCAATTAGCATTAGAAGGCAAAATGCTAGTAATTAGAAAGGTCCTCAACTGGCTAACAGGATATACTAATTTGTGCTTTGTAAGCTAAATCTGTCCCAGTATTATGGACACGTATATCTTTCCTCATGAAAAGGGAAATGAAATGGTATATAGTAAAATTAGGTAAAAAAAACTCCAATTGCTTTTGAATGCTGTATTCAAAAAGTTTACAAAAACAAACAGAAAAGTAACCAAACCCCCTCAGCTCACTGAGTCCATTCCTCTACCCCCTCCTCACGTGCATATTTGACAATTTGTTCTCATGGGATAGATCATTTCCCTCATTGTCTGAAAGGGCAGCTCAAATGACATTTTTCACATTGCAGAAGAATAGTAATCTCAGTTTTATATTTGCATTTAGTCTTCCTCATCTTTATTAATGCATTTAGTAAGTTCAAGTCAGATATACTGTGACAACTTTTTTGATTTATTATTATGTCCCCATTTGTGAAAGAACTTAATTATTCAGGAAATTAAAGCCAACCTCAATTAAGGCAAACCAAAGCAAGCAGCACCAGCTACAATTAGGGGGCAAATGACAATCACAATTCTGAATTGCAAGAGTGAAACATTCAGCAAGAACCACAGATTCACTGCTACCTGATGCGTACTGGGTCATTCAACTAAGGAGATATTTGGCAGCTATGTGTGATGAACTGTTGCAGTTCACACAGCAATAAAGTGTACCAATTCCACCCCTACTCATCTGTCAAATTGCCCTGTGTTCAGCTGGTATCTCAGAAGAAAGGTTTGTTGAAAGTGTCTCTTTTCCTCCCAGATACCTGGCTGGTCACTTTCAGGATGTTTACAAGGAACTGAGGTTTTCTCCACTCCAAAGTGAAGGCAATTCAAGAAAAGCCTTTCTTATCAATGCATCCAAAGTACTGAACAAATAGATGGGGACCTGAAAAGTCTAACCTATGAAAAAGAGAAACTCTTCCTCTCTTGCTGCAGCTATAACTTCAGGTTATGTCATGCTGCTTATGTTTAAGTACTACAATCCCAGCTCTGCTGGTCTCTTGAGGACTTGTTCTCTCTAGAGTTGTTTTCTTAGGTAGCCAGAGCACTGTATGACTTGATCTGTGAAAACTCAGTCTGAGCCTTTTTCTTGCTCTCAAAGGTCCCAAATTATAATTCAAAATAATTCTCAAAAATTAAACTGAAACTACTAGGGGACTCCAACAAAACAGTTCATCATAACTACTTTTTACCTTTACACAGTTAGGACAAGATAGATTTTCATAAAGCCCATGCAGACCACCCCTCCCAATTCTGACTATCCAGTGAAGTAGTCTAGAGCTAGCTTCTGAAGAAAGGGAGGAAGAGTAAAGAGTTTCAGCTGAAATCAGTTATGGATGATCAAATTTTCAAAATAAAATCATGCCTGAAATTAAGGAGCTATCAACGGCAACTGCTCGAAGCACTACCCTGAAATAGTGAGCATCATTATAGGAAAAAGTAACAGATAATTAGAACTTTACACATCTGGTGGTACTTTGTGAGTTAGTGTTCATTATCATTTCTAGTATGAATTTATAAATTTTTAAAAAAGTTATCTTTTCCAATTTTAAAGAAAGTTATCAATGTTCTCATTAACTCTGCTCCAAAACAGCCTAAAGTTACCAACTTAGAAATGACATAAGGCAATCCTTCGATAGATCTGGTATGCTCCTTCAGACAAGAGGTCACTCCAAGCTTAACCCAGCAGCAGCTTATTTGATATCAGAGGGCATCAAACTTCTCTTGCCTTTCATATTCACTTTTTTACCTTCTCATTCTAATGCTTAGTCCCAGCATTTGATAAAAACAGGACAACTGTTTTAAGATTCAGATCTTCCAGTTCAATGATGAAGATCAAACAACTTCCAACAACATTTGGGGAGTATCCAAACATCTGGTTACCAAACTGAGAAAGCTGGAAGTTGACTTGGGTGACTGACCCATTGCCAATTTCTAGCAAGCAGAGACAGAATGATCCTTTTTCTTTGCTTTTGTTAAATCATCAGTGAATTTTTATTTAGGATACAGTAGTTCCTAACTTAGTAACAAATAGATGATCCATATCATTCCTAACTACCTACATTCTTTGCCGATGATACTTCTGTAAACAATGCATCTTCACAGATTTATGTTGGCAGAAACTGGCCCAATATTGTAGACAGGCATTAGTCAGAATCACAGATTCAAGCATCCTGTAAGTTTTAGGAGGGCAAAAATCAATGCAACATTTACATTTATAATTAATCTCTAGAATTTATACAGATTGGTGTATCTGTGAAGTTCTCTTTAATCAGTGCAGGATAAAAATACTTTTTCCCCTATATATTGACATTGTTGCTTCAAAAACAGAAATATTTTTCTTCTGGTACAATTATTTTTTAAGACTCACTTAATTTTAAGGAGTTTTATAGCCTGAAGACAAAGAACGAATAGAAAAGGGAGAAATCAGTACAATATTACTGAGTTCTTATCTTTGAACGCTTGTGCTTTGTTTACAGTTCTTAATTTATTTTGATCTCAGACAAGATGTATGGGAATGTCACAAACTATCTATAACAAGTATTTTAAGCTGCCTAAGTAACAGCTGCTTTCAAACAGGATTTCAAAGGATGTTCGCTAAACTCTGCTGAGTTCCAACAGGCTGATATCCCAGGCTACTGTATTACTTACTGATCTCTCCTAGGTCAATGAGAGCTGCAGGTGCCAAAAACATCTCAAGACCTGGCCTAACAAAGAATTTAAATATCTGGATAAAAGACCACAGCTCATGCTGAGGGAAAACTTCAACTGGCACCACAGTTCTGCTCAAACTAGAAATAAGTTGTTGGTTTGTGTACCTCAAAGCTTTGGATGATCAATGACAGAGAAACATAGTCCAGTCAGTCCTTTGAGAACTTACCCAACTGATAATTTGTTTTCAATTTCAATTTTTAAAATACAACACCATGCTATTTAGATTTTTTTTAAAAAAGTAGAAGACACAAAGAATTTTCTCTAGGTGAAATTCCTACATGATTATCCCCATTGCCACAGGTACTTCTGCACTAAAGAAAAAAACCAACATGTACTGAAGCTTGAAGCTGCAGCTTTCAAAGCTGACTTTAGAAGCTTCATCTAAATCAGGACTATCTGTAAACTGATCTGATCCAAATTTAGTTCAGACATGACACCCCTTCAAAAAAAATTTATGTTGCTTATATTTCTTTAAAACTGTCATTGTCTGAAATATTTGAAAATTTTCATGAGCTATGACTTCTATAAAACATTTGCTAAAGATCTATATGTACTTATCATACTTGCAGAAATGCTAGTCATAGCATCCTAAAAGATTTTCCTTATTCGTGTTCTTTATCTGAAATGCAGTGAGGTTATCATTTTTGTGTACTTGCCCTAAGAAGCCTTGCTTTTACAGGCTCCATAAGTAGATTATCATAACAGTATGATATGTCACATGTTGAGCTGTAGAATTAAAAATCATTAGTATCTCAATTTTGCACAGAGATAATGGCTGTGATTTTTTTTTTTTTTAAGGCATGTTCTTTGTGGTATAGGCTCAGGTAGAAACAATGTTTTCTTCATAAATACAGAGGAAGCTCATTTTACTAGCCAGACAAAATTAAATTAATACTAAAATAAATACTAAGATAAACACTAATAGCACAGTAACAAAGAATTCCTTCTGTGTTTGTCTCTTATTAGGACATTAGTTCAGGACATAAACCAGCAGTTACCCATGTCCATCTTCCTATAAAGCTGAAGAGACCTTTTTTTCTCCATAAAACAGGGATTGCCAATTGCTTCTGCAGAAAGGTTAATTTTAACTTAGGTGGCAGATCCCTCTGCAAAAGAGCACTGATACTTCACTGCTACCTGGAAGCAATAATTACTGAAGCTTAACTTTTAAGATATTCTTACAATAAAAACTGAGCAAGGAAGCAATACCATGCACCATAGGATTGCCCTGTTGTTCTGCTCACACAATTTACAAAAGTACTTAGTAACCAGTCTTTGCTACAAAGAAAATGAATAGTAAAAGTTATCTGCAGATCCTTGAAATTAACCAGAATTTCATTTGTGATTAGTTCAGACGTCATAGGATAACCATTACCTACAAGATTAATATATTTACAATTACTAATAATTAAAAAAAAAAAAAAAAAAAGACAGAGAAGGAAGGCACCATTCCTGTTCCGGAGAGCCCCAGTTGAGTTGGTAAGTGGGTCTGCAATTTGAACCAAATCATAGGATCCTCTTTTCATCATCTTGCTTCTCAAAATAGAGCACCAGCTGCAGAGCTAGGATGTAGTAGAGAACAACATCCACTTTATATAGCACAATAAACACTAGGAATGAGGGGGGGCAGGGAAGTAAGAGACAAAGAACAGAGGGATTTGCTCATTGAGCAAAAGGGAAATACATCTCTCCCAGCATCATTTTCAGAAAGCTCCACAGCAGCTGAGTAATTCTTTTTTGGTTTTTTTTCCCTTACCTCTCCCTTCTGTCCCTCCTATAAAATGGAAGGGTGTAAAGGCTCTTTACTTCCCTTTCCAGATGCCCTCAATGCTCTCCTGAAACAGAACTCAGGCCCCATACCCACTTCACATCTCCTTAATACCTTCACACTGCAGCTTGGAAGGGCCTATGGCTGCCTGAAGTGTTTTCCCTTGAGTCCCTGCACTTCCCCAGCTGAGCAACACTGCCAGTTACATTAGTCATCCATCTGCAACTGCCAGTGACATATAACAAGCAGGGAAGCACCAAGAAGGTTAACTCCACCATCTGATGTCCCAGGCCAGGCAGTGCAAAGAGGACAGACTGTATTACCTGAGTACGAGACAGGCAAACCATAATCTCACACTGGACCACCTCACCAGTGTTAACAGGAAAAAATAATTTCAAGAAAAGTAATCCTAGGAAAGGCAATGTAGGGTGGAACCAGACAGAAGCAGATATGGCCAAAGGAGACTGAGGTTTTTTGTTTTGTTGGGGTTTTTTTGTAAAAACATAGCTCTTTTTGATCAGACTTCCCATGGATGGTCATTTGTTCAGACTGTCTCCCATTACCTGTGATGCAGCATCATCACTGTTTCCATTTTATATTTCACCAATTACATGCTCATTCTCTACTCCTCAACCCCATCTCCCTCACCCTTCAACTTCAACACCTTACGATCTTTTCCTCTTAAATGTATCTTCCTCCTAATTAAATCTATTGTCACTACCTTCCTCAGAAGGTGTTAATTTTCCCTCATTTAACAACATGTTAGTATTTCTGCAGCACATGGAGTGTCTCCAACTTTGTCCTTTTAGCTGGCCAAGTACAACAACTATTCCTTAGGCACTGCTTTCCAACACCATAAAAATAAATGCCACCCACAGGGCTCAAACATGTATTTAAATCAACCTCTATCATGCTGACAGTATAGTATCTCTGAGAAAACATCCATATTTGCTTGCATCATACTTGACTAATGGAGCTGCTCTTGATGAAGAATGACATTCTGAGTGATGGAAAAAACTGCTAGGGAATTCATTTACTTCTAAATATCTCTAAACAAATGGTTTAACTTGCCAGAAGCATTTACCTTCAACATTTTTAACATGGAAAAAAATGAAACATTTGTAAATGAAATTGCCTTAAAAAAGGTTATGACAAAATGGTTAAATAATCTCAAAGTATGTTTTTTCACTTCATTAAGCAAAGGATTATTTCAACTCAATCCAGATCGGGGAGGGAAGTGAGCACAGTAGTGCAGTAGCAGAAGAGAGAGCACTGTTTCATCAAAGATAAATAACACCACACCTAGGAAAATGTTCCTTTAGATTAATCTTCATGTAAAAGAAAAAAAAATATCATATCATTTCAATCAGTAGACTGCAGTGGCTGTTATTTATGTAGTGCATGTTATCAACACTTGACTAACCTGTCATTTCAGTGTGGCTACCTGGCCCAACATTCACACATGTTTTTTTTTCATTGCTGCTATTTTCTCTGAAGAGATGCCCGGATAACAGATCTAGAGAGAATAACCGGCTTCACCCCCAAAATAATTTAGGTCTCCATAAAACCAAATATTTTACATCAGTTAGATGCTGTCCTGGATATCCTGCTTATCTGTTATACTCTAAATACCAAAGGCTCTGGGAAGGAGATGACAGAAGTTCACAGCTGGGCCTTATCTTTAGAAAGTCAGTTTCAGATGCCAGTTCAAGGTCTTGACTTTAATCTTCAAAGCAATTAACAGATGAGCCTCTGCTACACTGGAGACCAAATTGCTATCTACAAATTGCCTAAACAGTTGTGCTTCTTTGGGACAACACTGATCACAAAGCCCAGACCGAGCTTCATAAGAGCTGGGGCAAAGCATTTTCTGTCATAGGAACTGGCTATGAAACAACTCTCCACAGGAGAATTCAGAGCCTGACTCTCTTTTGAGCCACTTTAAGACTCTTCCAAAAGGAAGGAGAGAGGGAAAAAAAAAAAAAGAAAAAAGAAAAAAAAGAAAAAAAGAGAAAAGCCTCCCACCTAAGCAGTGGCACAAGTACCAGCAGCTTTCCCTAGTTACGAAATATTTTCCCTACCCAATCCCCAACTTAATTAGCAAAAAAAACACAGAAAGTGTTTTTATTCAAAAGGGAGATGAGCAGAAAATTCTTAAGGTGTTCAGGAGAGTTCTAGATAATACTATTGTTATAAAAAAAGTACAGACAGCAATCCTAACTAGTGAGAATTGTACATTATGCACTGACATGAGCAATTGTCTTCGTTAGCCTTGCAATCTGCAGTTTGGAAAACACTGCACCAATAGATTCATGAAACACACACATTGTAACTAAATTTCCTCTTCAAAACAGAGCCAGCCTACCTCAGCAGAAACAATAGATGCTACTTGGGCACTCTTTCACATCAAAACCATCTTTTGTCCTGTGCAAAACCCACATACATAATTGAAGTCTTGAAACACAAAAAAAATATGCCCTTAAAACATAAGGTTCTGATTGTTTTGGTGCCCAGGCCAAGGATGGAATCACATCCCACATGGCACAGGAGGAAGAACCTGCAGTCACTGCAAAAAACAGCTGAAGTTCTGGACACAAACAGGCAGCAGATAACTGTGTAAGTGCCAGAGTGCACACTCAAAACTGAACTCCTGAACTCTCAAGCAGGAGAGAGACTTAGCTTGCTAGCTGCAACCAGTATGGGCTGCTTGGAAATTTGGCAATACCTGCATTAAACAGAAGTGGCACATCTTGAACCCTCTAACTAATGAAGAGACATGAGATGGACCCACCAATTAAGAGGCTGATCACCTGCTGTGCTTCTTCACATACACTATTGAGACTGGAGAAACTGGGAGTTTGGTTTCTAGGAAGAAGAACTGATGCCAAAAGATGGGGCTTTAAATGGAAGAAGTGGTCTCAGGAAGAAGGGGGCCCAGAAATGACATGAAGATCCTGACCCAGAGGAAATAAGGGAAGACTCCAGAGATGAGAGAAACACATGGAGACCAATGTCAGGAGATGCCTACAGACCTCAACCAGTAACCACAAGCAGCATTAGAGCAGGAACTGACACAACTTTCTGTTCAGCCTCCCCAGGTAAGCAGCAACCTCCTTGCAGAGAAGGGAGGTCAGACCTTAGGAATGAAACACTAGTGCTGTAAACAACCAAAGAGAATAAACACAGAATAAATAAAAAATTCCCCTCCAGAAGTTTTTGCAGAGGTGATATTCCCTATTTTCACAAGGCTTCTGGATGAACCTGAGAGAAAGAGCTATGGGATGGAGAAGGAAGCAGGGAGGGAGAAGTGCTGCTGTTAATTTGGCATTCATTTGAAGGAGCTGAACAGGAGCCAGAAGTAGTACAGATGGCATCTCAATTCTCCCTTCTTTAGAAGAAAACTTATTTTTAATACAGTAACTTTGTTTCCATTAATGCATTTTTAGCTGTGAAATAAGGACAGTTAAAAGCAGTAGTTGAAGCCTCAGTTTTTTGATGACAGTTCTAAAAGCAGTATATTTCACAAAGCAATGGTTAGCGACACACACATACGTTTTCTTCAAAGCCATAACAAGGTGCTGGGCAGTAAGGGTGCAGCGGACTGTTGGCAGGCATCCTAAGGAGGAACACAAAGCCACACAAAAGAGGCCATACTATTATCTTTGCACAGGGCAGGGGAGAACATGGAATTTATATTAAAATATCTATTCTATTTGATTCTTTGCAATGAACATTAGCTGTAAGCCTCCCCTGCTACACAGCATTCCAGACAGCTGGTTGGTTTTCAGACACCTGATTAGAAGTCTATCTGACAGCCACCAAGGCTGCAAATCTGGAACTTTGACTGCATTTCAAACACTGACTCATCTCATGCAATAAGTAGCACACAAATCTGAAAGGGACACAGGTGAGGAGGAAAAAAAAACCACAGCGGCAATTTTGGAGTTTCTCACCTTGAGTAGAAATGCAGGTTGCATTTAAAAGCAAGATTTTGTTCTGACTAGGGAAGTCCAGCAATGTCACAAGCAAAGGTTGGTAAGGACTACCAAGGACTACCAGGACGGACTGGGCAAGAAATATTACTCAACACAAAATACTGCTAGAGCATTATCTCATTAAAAGGGTCAAGCTGAGGTTTGAATAACCTCAAGGCATTAAAGAGCCACAAACTGAGTGCTTTTGATTTCCTACAGTGAGATACTCTTTCTGAAACTGCAGTCCTCAGTTCCTTGTCAGATAGCCCTGCATTATGTTGATTTGTTTTGGTTCCCAGTAGCTGAATCCTGGAGCATCACAAAAGAATTGATTATAAATGTCTTTTGGGGAAAGGTGAAGAGGGAAAGGAAGTAGCTCTCAAAACACACTAGGCATTAGTTTTATAATCTACAGACTACACAGTCAGGTTCGGTGCATACCCATGACTGAATATGACTGACTGGTCTAGGCCAACGGGAACGTGGCCTAATGAGTTGAAAACCTTAAACTTTCACAGAGGTAGGAAGAGGTAGAAAACCTAGCAGAGCCCAGTGGGTCCTGAAGCACACTGCAGTCTCAAGAGACTGGTATTGGGAGTACTGCACCACATCATCAAGACATTGTTTCTCTCAGCTTCTGTGTCCAGTATCCCAAGCTATAGTACTTTGATGGGGCTGTTTTGTTTATTCCCAACTCTGCTGCAGTCTACAAACCAACAGCAGCATGAACTGGTGGAGTCCCAAGTTAAGAACATCAGCTTGATGATACCTTTAGCACAACTGTCTTAGTTTCTACCTGCTAGCAGAGATTTAACTTTCCAACTGCCTTCTTCCTTTCTCCAAGAGGAAGAAGCCTCTGAGAAGCAATGACAACCTTAAAAAAAACCAAACAAACTTAGAAGGCTGAAACACACCAAACATTAATAGCTTGTTTTCCAGCATGCCTCATGTCCTTACACAGTTCACGTTGACAGTTATCCATCACCCTATTCTTGTTACAATACTGTTTGACATCTCTTTACCCTCCCATACCTGCAGTGGTGTGGCAGGAGTGCAAACAAAAATGTATATTGGTCATCTATATGATTAACATATTGGTGAATGACAAGATTAGCAAAATAGTTCAGATGGTACTGTATCATCACAAGGTATTCCAGATTCATCTGAGCTTTCTGACACCCATCAATTGCCTTCAGCACCTATCTATTTTAATGGTAAGCAGCACTTCATAATCAAGGACTGAAATACCTTAAATTGCCGCTCTGGTTTATCATCAATATTATCAAGATCAATAACTCATACTACCAATCCATAAGTGAAGTGATTACAGTTGGTCCTGTTACACTGGGTTTTGATAGCTTTGGCTAAAGGCTGGTGTACAGGGCTTCGGGCTTAGGGAAAAGGATATTTTTAAGTTCCACAATAGTTCCTCTTATTTGACCTTTTGTGCATCATTGCAGCTGACTAGTATCAGTCAAGTCTGCATATACATACTGAGCATTCAAGATATTTTTCTCAGCCAAGTTTACAGAGCTGCCGGCATTGTAAATGCCTGTAGTTAAAAGCCAGCCACAACATACAAACTAGGAGGAATAGGTACAGTGCAGCCTCTGCAGAGAATGTATAAAGTGAGCAGCTAAAAATCGTAGGACCTGTGGGAGGCACGGATCATAGTTTTCATTGATTCTTTGTATGATTTAATAAATCCTTGTATTTATTTTATTATTTATTTATAGTCCAGGTGCAGCAAATTCTCAGGCAGTCACACCCCAGTATCTTCTTCCTATTTTTAAACACAGTTGCAAAAAATACCTCAGTCAGCCTAAACTCTAAGGAAAAGAAAAAAAAAAAAAGTAAATTAACAACCCTACCACACAGTCAGATAATTTCTGTGCTGATTGGTAGCCATAGTTGAAATAAGAGCTCCTTCAAATCCGTGAATCTATTATCTAGCCAGAAGTCTAATAATCCAAAAATAATAATACACAGATTATTAATAACTTCCCTGTTCTAGAAAATGTTGTTTTAATTAGAGTATGAAAGCTGACCAAAATCTTGATTTTCTGCTTTGTGGGAAATTTTGAAACAAACAAAAAATAGTTTTCATTCCTATGAATGCATGAAGTAGCAATTCTGAACAGAAAACTGTGTTGAACCTTCAGAAGTACTATATTACAGCCTCCAATTTCTTCCACATTTGAGGGATTTTCATTATTTCATGACAAATTAGTAATACCGTATAATTATATATTACTATTATTGATACCAGTATATGGATATTCTATTGTTTTCTATGTCTTCTAGGGCAACGTCTAATTAGTACTATTAGTACTGTTTGGAAAATCTCAAGTTTTTTGTTTTTTGGGTTTTTTTTTTATTATTTAGCAGTTTGACGCAAAAGCATATAAAAAAATAAAATTGTCCTGTGTCTGTAACAGCAGAAATAATAATATATTACAAACAAAAAAATTAAAAAGGAACACATTTCAGAAGTTCACTAATTTTTGTTTAGGAAGTTTCACATTTCATATTTTTTTTTCCCTCTAATTCCTTATTAACACGGGTAAAATTTTGTCAGAAAAATTAGTTCCGACAAAATAAACCTTGTATGACCACATTTGCTTAGGCAAGGCTAATGCATAAATAAATCTGACAGCTACATACACCTGCCAGCAAGCAAAGCCGAGACACAAGCAAGACCATTCAGTGGACACTAATCGCCACTGGCCAGAAGGAATTCTCAGGCACTTCACAGCCAAGGAGGACATTAGCTCCACACAAGCCTGTGTGTTTCAAGACCTCCCCACTTCTAGTAAGTGCTTGTGCAGCCACACTCTTCTCCGACATATTAAAAGATAGACTCCAAAACTACATACCACTAAATGTGTTCCTAGTTATGCACATGACACTACCTAACTAAACGTCTTTAAAAACATGTTTACAGGCACAGTGTAGTACCAGCACTTGCTAAACAACCATCAGTGGTCAAGGTACAGCCTCTATTCTCATTAAAAGTTTAAGCGGCAAAGGGAAAAAGAAAAAAAAGCACAGAGTGCAGTTCTAGCCAAAGTCTCTGCTTGCTTTGTACTGCACTAGCTCAGCATGAACCAAAATTCCACCTCCCCCTGGCCCCTGCTCTGCAAATGAGGCACAAAAAACAGAGGTGGTTAATGAATATGCTGCTTTTTTTTTTTTGCCCAGAATCAGCACAATGTTGCTTGGCACAGGTGCACTTTAACAATGATGAATCTGGAAAGTTCACATTGATTAATTACTCTCAGATTTTCATGTTCACCATCTCATACAAAGAGAAGGCGGATCAAGCTGTTAGAAATTTCTCTCTCCACCCTCTTGATGTGTGGTGCTGCTTTTTTTTTTTAAACAAACAAACAAGCAATAAAACCCTCTTCTTCAACATCTGTTTTTAGCTGTAACATTTTAGGGCTTAAAAGCAGAATTGGATTATCTTAAAACATAGCTTTAAGGAAAGCAAAGAAGGATTTAGGAAAGCTTCTGAAACAGTAAAGTCGTTGCTGGAAGACAGGCATTTCCTTATCTCTGCAGGATGTACCACCCACACATCTTCATAACATCTAGGCATTTTCTGATAGACACGATTATTGC
The DNA here is from genome assembly GCA_035590215.1 of Microhierax caerulescens. NCBI lineage: Eukaryota > Metazoa > Chordata > Aves > Falconiformes > Falconidae > Microhierax > Microhierax caerulescens. The sequence continues at coordinate 95,682,319 of JAVJGJ010000047.1, forward strand.
CAGCATTCTTAATATTCACAGTAGAGACTTCTCAGGTCTCAGGCCAACGATACGAGAAGCGGGTGGTAGATATTCCAGTGTAAATGCTTCCTCAGAAGCAAAAAGCTTAAGAAGAGCCCTTAAAGGGCTCAGATTCAGGTGAACTCCACATTGGATCTGATCCACCACCAGTTTCCCAGACACATTGCCTAAGGGACATCAAGCAAGTCCAAAATTGTAACATGTTCTATTTTAGTTTAATTAAAAGCAAATAATTTTGAAACTGCTATCAAAACTAAGACTTGCAAATCCAGAGCCCACATAACACACATGAGTAAAAAATCAGACTTTTCAATTCAACTGTTAAATTCAAGGCCACCTACATGCATTTGTGAGGTGATGCAGTTATCTTCTACCTAATGAAGAAACATTACCCTCCTGCATGGAACAAAACCTGACAATGATGGCTTCTCAATTACTACTCTCAAGTTCAAAACAAAACAAAAAAAAAAACAGAGTAAGACAAATGTGACTTTAAATATAAATGCAGGTGAAAAACACACTTGCTTAATATTACAAGCCTCAAGGAAGTATTCTTAATTAAATAAATGTGTGTCTTTGCATTCTTCGGGTCACCTAAGCCAGCCAATAGCCATCAACTGCAGGGAGCCAATGAATCTGACAGTACCATTTTTATTAGCAAAGTTACTTACCTACCAGTATCAGAACATCTTTGTTGTTTTATTAGACCAGGTTCAATTAGACATTTTGGAGGGGTTATGTTTTGATTTCACCACCACCACCACAAGGTAAAGTGAGCTAGACACAACTACATAATTTCATAAAATTGCAGAAAGTAAATGCATAATACGCATTAAAACACATAGACTGTATTACCCAGACATTCTGTATCCTTCACTCTACCTTCTTTGGAGCAGATTGCTTCCAATAGGCTCAAGAAAATTGATCTTGATTCACTGGAGACAATCTGGGTTCAGTTATTAACCTTTTAGCCTTTAAACAAAGAAAGTTCTTTAAAAAGTACAACATTAACAAGTATACTTGTCAATAGATATCAGGGTAACATCAAAGCGTGTCTTTTATATAAGTATCAAAACAATTCAAAAGACGAAAAAGGCTACATATTTTGTCACTAACAAAGTCAGACTACCTGAATAAGACTGGAGCACAGATATCACTTGCTGATGTGCTGCCACCATCCCTAAATTTAGATAAAATCAACAATATTATTAAACAAGTGCAGATTTATTCCAGTCCCTAGGGATGTTGCTCGCCAGTACTTGGTGGGGGGAGGGAGGTAAGAAAGACAGGCATCCCATCTCCATGCCAGCTGACGTGATTAGGGCTGGTCAGCCTGCCCATTCCTGCAGAGGCTGCATCTGTTCCTGAGAACAGTTGCATTAACATGGAGTCATATTCCTGCTTACCAACTCCAAGCTCCTTTCTAGTTGAGGTGAGCCAAGTCCTGATAATTCTCAAGCATCTCCCATTTCCTCAAATGACACTAGAAATGGAAACATATGCCTGTTCCATAGGTCAGAGGACTAAGATAATTAGGTAAAACCATATACAAATTTAATATTGTTTTAACAGTTTCAGAGTTGTGTTTCGATTTGCCTTTTGAATCAACCTTTCCATAACAACACAGAAAAAAGCAAATGGCAAACCAAAAAGTTCCGACTACTCAGATGCAGTTAGGTGGCTTTAAATTTCCCTTTGGGGAACTCCAATCTTCTTCCTTAGTATCAGTTCAAAATAAAGGTATCAAAATAATCTAAACATTTTCCAAATAAAATTCTAATCTTAATGTAGAGAACTATGTGAAAGATAAGCTACATCAAGAAAACAATAACTACCTTACACTGCAAAGATTGATTTTGTTCTATGCTTTGTCGTTTCCATCCAATACAATTAAATTGACTTATATTTTTCTTTTTTTTATGCTCAAAGATCTTAGCCTTTTTAAACTCCCAGGGTGCACAGAGGGTATAATGGACTATTAAAATCAATGTTATGGTCATCCATTTCATCAGCTAATAACAGGCACAAGCAATTATCTGAGGTAAGGTATGTAGCTTGTAAAGGGGAAAGTAAAACCCTGTCTCTGATTAGACAGTAACAAGCTGCAAAAATATTATTTTTCAGATGCTGAGGGGAAAAAAAAAAAAGCACTTCAATGTAAAAAAAAATTACTGAGTACCTTAGTATGGCTTATAGAAAAGAAGCTATTTCCTGGGTTACTTATACATACAGAGATGAAAAACTTGGAAGGAGGATGCCTCTACTACTTTTCCTGTTGGACAATTATTCACAACGCCAATGTTTTTTTTTTTAACTGTGTGGTGAAAGAATTCACCTCATTAATCTAGCAGGAAACTAAACTAACAAATGCAATGACCA
>JAVJGJ010000047.1:95684818-95706245 GCA_035590215.1 Microhierax caerulescens
CTTTTCTTCTGGGGTAGTGAGTTCAATTAGTTTATGGCAAAGTCATAAAAGAGCTAGAGCTGATGCAAGTACACAAGACTACATAGCCCAGAACATGACACAAGGGAGAGGAAGGAGAAAATAAGGAACAGCCTACCACCCTTCAGTAGCCCTAACACTGCATCATCTCAGCTATGCTGCCTAACCACCCTTGCAATTTCATGCTTAGCAAGCACAGAGAAAGGATGGTTTCACCTCCAAAAGACTTAATGCCTCGGAGAACAGTAAAACTATCGTGCAGTCCAACAACCAATTCAGACACGGAAGGGACCAGAGAAAAATATAAGACAAGAGAATCATTGCTGAAGGCCGCATTGTAAAGATCAAGACAGCCCTGTAATTCTTGTCAATAGTTGTCCTCTGGAATTGATACAATTTCACAATTACTCAAGAGAAAAGAATTAAGGAAATTTGTTCAACTTGGTAGATGAGCTGTTTGTCTAATGGAAATCTATACACACCCTATAATAAAGTTTCAACAGTTACTTACGCTAAGTGCCATGCTTTCCTTATACTTTGTGGGATTACATGAGCCCATTCTTTAGTCATAAGGAAATAGCTCACCTTGACATATGAGTAAGAAGGTACCACACAATAGTAGAAGCAAGAGACAAAATGAAAGCAAGTAATTTACAAGTGATTCAAATGGATTAGGAGCACTGACTGTTACTCTCATGTAATCACCAAAACAGACCTCTCAATCAAAAACTATGACATGAGTCACTTAATCAGCACATAACCTGCAAAGCAAGAGGAGGGGTTTGTAGCAAAACAGTCCTTCAAAGCAGCAGTGATTTAGCCAGCTCTCGAAAGGATGCAGATGCGCAGCTTCAAACAGCAAAGGAAAATGTAGTTAGTCTGGTTTCTGTATTTGAATCCTTTTCAATCCTTTTAGTATGTTATCTTGATCATTTTTCCAAATATACCAGTGAAGGGAAGGGGACAGAAGGTTCCCAATAACCAACAGCTTGTTAACAGTAAGGTAATAGGCAGTAACAAGTATTAAAGATGAAAGATTTTTTGAGAAAGAGAAAGGAAGAGGTTTTATGCCATGTTTAGGAAGAAGTAGAGTGGGTTTGGTTCTTTTTATTTTATTTTTTTTATTTCTTATTTTAAAGGTCCAGCTTTGGAGTTTTTACCAATGTTTGGTTCCTTCAGACCACAGTCTGACTACTAGAAGCACCATCTTTGTATTCTAGACTGATTTGTCAAGCAGAAAGCATCCACATTCCAGAAAAGATAAAAAGGTAGAATCTTTAATAATCTACCCAAAGCACAAATTAGGAAAAGAAAAAAAGCCTTGAAGTCACCTTTAAAGGCAGAAAGTTTTAGCTACACAGAAATAAGGAAATAAAAATTAAGCCTCTAACTCAGCATTGAATGTTAATTATCATATTGGGCATGCCTTGTGCATTCCTGCGTACACTAGCTTTTTTCCCAGTAATTTAGAAAAACTAAGTAGGTGAATTGATATTACAATGAGATAGTTAACTTTCTCTCCTGACTTCTATGTACTGAAAGTATGAAACTTTCATTCTGCATTAATATGAGCTTTCAGTGTAATATTGGGTAGATGTCCAAGAACACTGCCATGAATAAAACACTATCACCTCGAAGCCGATGTCAAAGACCTTGATCCAACCCTAGGCAGAGCACACTCTTAAGACAGGTGGAGCTTTATACATACAAAAGTGTTTAGGTCTTTGATACACACTTGTCTGTGGTGGTGGAAGATGCTAGCAACAATTAGCTATCACTATAGGGAAAGGTTGCCACCCTGCCTGCATAGTCAGCAGGAGGGAACATATTCTCACTTCTCCCACTTCAGTACAAAATCTGACGGCTTGCTTTACACTTCTGATGGGTTGGAGCAAGACTGCCAGACTCAGCGTTGAACAGCCTGAGGCTTGCAGACACATTCTGTCTCACATACTCTCCTCCTGGGAAGGATGGACACCTGGGAGAAGTAACTTCAACTGCTGCAGCTCATCTGTCAACACCTTGGTGGAAGAAACACACAGTTTTTACCTTGAAATGTGGATGGGTTAAGAGAATATAACTGCAACTTTGTTTTGGAAGCAATGATTTTTTGAAATTATTTAACTTGATCGTTACTGTACCTAAACCAAAAATTAAATTATATAAAACAACGTTCTACTTGGACACAGAGTCAAGAATGTTTTCTGGGGGAAAAGCAGAGTTTTGAGTAGCTTACAACTAGACTACAGATTATAGAAAACATTCTGGAGCAGAATTTAACCTGCCTTTAAAAAAAATCAATAACATTTATTTTCAAAAAACATCCTTCCAGATTTAAGTGGGGTTGTCATGCTAGGTCTGCAGACAGCTTGAGAACAACAGTGACGCAGTCCTCCTCACCCCAGGGGGCTGGTAACTCTGAACCTTGACAAAAACTTTACTTAAAGTCCGGTCTATAATAGAAAGTTATGCAGCCATCTATGTAGGCTAACTAGTGTTGAACATCACTTTATGCCAGTTGTGATAACTCCTAAAACAAAAAAAAAAAAAACAACCAACATTTAGAATATGAACACGACATTAAGTTTGAACACAATAGAAGTAGAAATACACCTCTGCCAAACACCAGAAATCAAGTTACAAGAAATGCGAACTTCCTCCTCCTAAGGGGAAAACTATCTGGCAAACCCCCACGATCTCTATGCATGCTGCCAAAACCCAGAATATAATTTTCCAATACAGACTGACAGTTTGGAGCAGCCACAGTAATCTGAAGTATCAGTAACTTATATTGATTTATTTTTCATTTGGCACAAAAGCTACTCCTGCATGGACATTGTGATGCTTTAGGCCACACGTACATCCAGGAAAAGTCTTTCCCCTGTAGATAATTTAACTGAAACTCAAAGTGCTCAGACTGCTTGTAGACTGTATTATCTAGAGTTAAATGTTAAATATCTTCTCAGGAATTAACATGAGATTTTGAGCCATTCCTCCCACACCCACAGTACTGTAGGAACAGACAGAATTTGGTGGAAAGAGGAAGCCTGCTAATGGTGCATGCACACGTGCCAGGGTCTCTTGTGGGGAATTGTGACACAGGTTTACAAGACTCTTCTCCAGTAAGAAGCAATAAAGCAGTGCTACTGCCCTAGTATGTGATGTTATTTCTTCAGAGAGTGGTGTGGCAAGCAGAAGGAAGTTTCCTTCCCACTTCAGTTTCCCTAGTGGGGAACAACTTTGCAGGTAAAATTTTTCATTAAAAACCTGTAGCTCGATTTCCTGTAGTATCTACATATACTTTGGCCTTATTTCCAAGAAGAGAGTGAAAATCTGGTTAGGCTTTTCTTATTCATTTAGACTCAAACACTAAATAAAACTAGCAAACAGCATCATTTAGGATGAGCCTGATAACTAAGCATTAGTAAATTGCCTGGCTGCCGTATGCAAAATTCAAGCTTGTTCCAGGAATGGAACAGCTATTCATTGAACCAAATGAAATTAAATATATTGCTGGGTGACGCTCCTAGTTTTTCAAGAGCAATTCATTGACCTTCTCTGATGCTGTGGGCTTCATTGCCTAGTCTATTAAGCAAGATCCAGAAACAAGCTTTTGATTACTTCTGACCCTGAAATTTCTGGCAGGCAGCAAGTGACAGAATATAAGGTGGTCAGTTCTGGCAGAAGTAGAAAGATGTAGGTTTCTGTAGGTAAAAAGTTCTGAGATAAGAAAAAACTGCTAGCCCAAATATGTGATCTTTCAAGATGACATCTAAGAACCACCTGAGGACCAGAAAGCCTGCACAAACTGCAGTAGGTAGGATCATGCATGACACATTTAACTATGAATAAGCATCTCCTTCCAAATGCAAATAGGATTCTTTCCTTCAAGGACAAATTCCAAACAGAAAATAAGCATGTCTGCATAAGAGTTGGACTCATGTTCCAAACCATCCCATTTCACTTGTTGTATGAAATAACTTCCAGTTCTTTTAGTGGCAGCAATCAATACTGCCCATTTCAATTAATCTAAAGCTAAATCAAGTTGGAAACAGTGTCACTGATGTGATGACCGACAGCTGATGACTTTCGCATTCCTTTGATGCTTCATAGTGCAAACTAGATACCGAAAAAGCCAAAGTTTCCTTTATTCTTGTATGTGTGTTGCAAGGGGGGTGGGGGGTGGCGTGTTACCTCTATTGTAAAGACTCTTTCTATAAAATTGTTTCTTTGAATAGAATTATATTCATTACCTAGGAATAACCATTTAAATGTCATTCATCACAAGAATCTGAATAATGTCACACAGAACTAGACAAAATGAAAACATTATTTAAAACCCAAACACAGCAGGAAAGTCATTAAAGGAAAACCTTTTCCTAGCAAAATTCTGACTTTTATTAAAGGCATAGAGGTGCATGGCATCAAATATTGTATCTTCACCAGGTCATTTATCATGTAGCACTTCCAGTGAGAAGATAAATGACAAATGAGATTTAAGGACCAGTACCTTGAAGAAGTAGGTGTAACCTTAAAAGTTTATCTTGTCTTGTAGGAGTTCAATGCAATTCAGAAATAGAGTATTCCAGGGTAGGAATAGAGGGTATGTCTGAAAATTTTTCAAAGCAGAATATTTTAAGTGCATTTTTATATCAATACTTGTGTTCAAGCATACCTCTATTTACTTTCTGACTTAAGCAAAGAGTCATTCAATTAAATAGAAATTACTTTGGCTCTTAAAAGGAAATCAATAGTGAACACCTGCTTCATTAACATATAAAACTTCCTAAAAAGATATATAAATCCCTTAAAGAGTGACTTTTTTATTACAATAGATGCAGCTCCATTTTTAGTTGAACAAAGAAAATTAAGGATGACAGTCTGAATAGATTTGGAATATCAGTAAAAAAGAAATTATTTCAGTTTAAAATACTGTTAATTTATTTTTTAGCTACATTTTTGGTGAAGGTAAATAGTTAATGCATGTTTGAAATGTGTGCGGTAGATTTCTCTGCTTCTCAGACAAGAGATAACAATAGCAGACAGGTGAAATCACACATCTGCAACTTGTCTTTTTCTTTATTGTATTTTAAAGAATGGATATAAGTTAGATTGAAATAAGCCCTTCATATTAAAAAGAAACATTCTTTTAGCTTTTTGCACCAATTTCTATCCCAAATATAGTAGCCAGGTAAGTAGTCGGATGCCTAGCATTGTAAGAAATAACCCTTGCCCCAAGGACCTTTGTGATGACAAGACACGGTAATCAGCAAAGGATTTAGAGACTTCTTTGTTTCAAGGGACCCGAGACACTTTTTCTGAGCTAATGTCTGAAAGGCCTAAAAGCCTTCACTCATATTGGCAGGTGCCTACACGATGAACAGTCCCTCCAAAGGGTGAGGAAAGATAGCTCTGCTGGAATCAAGGTGATGCTCAGTAGGAGCAGAAGCAACAAACCTTGATTCTGTGATGAGAGCAAAGAGGAATTCTCTCATGGAAATCTCTAGGATTCAAGCTTTTTCTGGTGCTGTATTAATTGGACTTAAACTCAGGTTCTCACAGGCACACTGCAGAAAGAAATACAACCCCCAGAAAGATAAGCTTTTCAGCAAAGCCCTTTTAGGAATCCCTGCTTGAGTAATTTTCCCCATTCCCCTCCCACCTCTCAAACAAACAAAAAATAATCTATTTATCATGAAGAACTGATTTTAATACAAAAAATCCATCAGAAAAAACGAAGTGAGGGGTTTCTGTCCACATGTTGGGAAAGTTATTGCCAATTTCTATATGACAAGAGTCTTCCACAAAGACAGCCATGGTACTATGGCTGGCTTGAGGGTAGATAAACATATTCGACACCAGCAGAGCACAGACAGACAAGGCATTTAATTTCCAAGACAGCCAAACCTCCTTTTTTTTTTTTTTTCCTTCCTTCATGTTGCACACCAAGAGGAAATATTGACAAGAGTGTCCTCTAGACAGACAACCAAGAAACCAAAACATTTCATTTAGAATTCTTTTGAAACCAGGTTCATGAAGCATTCATTTTTGTCACAAAAAGATGCCAAGTTTTACTTTAGGCAGAGAAAATAAGCAGGAAAATTTCAGGGAAGAGTCATGAAAAATATTAGAAAATATTATTTGACCTACTGCAAATAAATAAATAAAATCAGCCTACTGACTGATAAAATTAACTTAATGATGATTTCTACCTGCAAGACAACACAGAAGCCTATAGTGGCAGGATCCCAATCCAACAGACAAGTACATAGCAAAATCTGTAAGCCAGAAACAGAGCCAAAACTATTTGATACAAGGAATGAAGCCCAAATGTTAAGTGAGGATCATTTGCCATTGAAACATTTTACTAAAGTTCATGAACACTTTAAACCAAACTATCCTGAAAAATTTTAAGCCATGTATCACTGCTAGCCTGAAAAAGCTCTCTCCAGTCCATCTAATACGTAATTCCTAGGCTTTATAGAACCAGTGCTGATTATCCCATTCTTTTTTCTTTCCTGTAAAACTGGGATGTAGTGTGTAGGTAGACACCAGGACATTTTGAGCCAAGTAGATATTTTGTTATGATAAATAAAGTTACAATAAATAAGGCATCGTAAGGCCCTAACTAAAGCAAGCTTTGGACAGAGAATGCATTTGTACATGTATGTGTCTCTAAGTATTATTTTTGAACAAGTTATCTATCGGAAAGGCTACAGTGTTCCTGCAAACTTTGATTGGAGATTTATGCCTGTGCACATCATCACGATCATTGACACAAGGGTCCAACCCACACATTTCAGATTACAATAGCAAGGCTTCTGGTTTTGTTTAAACTCAATATGACTGTACATCACTCGTCCTTTTGGCACTGGATTATTGTGTTTTGATTGTTGAATACTTCTATAAGCCAGTGCTGTCTGCTACTATCTTCCCCTCCCCCTGCTTCTGGTAAAGGACAGAGACAATACACAGTCGCTGACAAAGAACTGAAAATTATCTGTCTTCAAAAACAGTATTCATGACATTTTTTCTGGCATATTGCAATAACTAAGGAAAGCACACTGTTCTGGTAAATACAGAAGGAAAGGATATTTTAACAGCTGCTCTCTGCCTACCTTCCCCCACACAGAGTTTTGAATTTTCACCTCAAGCAGTGCTTTGGTATTTGCATTTAGCATCAGGCACCAGCAATTAACCTGAATGAAGATACCTTCCCTCTGGTAGCAGGGAAAACAAGAATTGCTTCATGTCAATGGAACCAAACATTTGGAGAACAGCTTTTAATCAAGATCGATACCTATAATGAGAAAAGGGCTTAAAAACTAACAAAGCAATAACACACATATTAGCTTTTTGATTGAACATGCTGATAACTTCAGAAAAACAATTACACCAGTCAACCTGTAACAAACATAATGGGACTGTAACCCTCACAGGGGGTTTGATTCAATCAGTCCCAAATCTTCATAAAGGCAGACACCAAAATACTTGTGTGTACCCCCAGCTACATCACTGCTCTTTTATCCAATGCATCTCAGCAGAGGCTTAGCCTTAAAAACATGGATAAAAAAAATTTACCTCCTCCTATTTTAAAGTATAATTGACTTCTCTAAGTAATATACTGTTATGCTAACCATTTATTTTTGTAGGCAAGAGAATAACTACTGTGTTTTCATTTTTAATGTATAATACCAGCCCAATAATCCTACTGGGAAGGTTTTTAATAAGACATGAAATTTCAGAGGAAGAGAAAGCAGTAGTGTGAATGGCCTATCCCTATTCCTACTACAGTAGTTGTTTTCGGTATCTGAGGTAAGAGACATTTAATGTTTAATGCTCTTTGGGTTCTATAATTTATTTTACAATTTCCTACTAATGAGTATCAAGGAACATAGCTATGTCGGGATATGGTGCTAATTAACAGGGCTATTTAAACAGGCAAAACTGGTCTGGATCCCAACTCAGTTCTCTCCCAAGATGTAATTCAGGTCTCAAACTCATATGATCTCTGCAGAAGACCCCAATTTTTCCCCTTGATCCTGATTTCTGTACTTTGAAATCTCTTTTGGCTCAAACTGGCAAGAAAGGAAACTGTACAATTTTTCATGGATGATCTATCCTTTTGAGTTTTATGCCATGAAAACATGTAAAGGGAAACAATGTGTTCCAACAGTTTGCTGCCAGAAGTTTTCCATTAAATAGGTTATTTTCCAGGAAACGTTTTGATTTTCTGAAGGGAAAACACTCAGAAGGAAAATACACAACTAGCTCTATTAAATACCATGAAAATTATTAAGAGTTTTGTAAATTTCTATCTGTGGCAGTTTGCTAATCAGCACCAAAAACACATGCTCTGGGCAACTCAGCGCTGACAGCGAACCACAACAGTAGGACATCAGTCCTCCACATACTGACTGAGGGATTTAAGATGGGGTATAGATCACAACTGGGGGAATAGATCGCAATCCAGGCTCCCCTTTTTTCATAGTAGTTGTTCTTGTATGCTTCAACTCCTTACCTTCCCTCCATGTTTCACCTCCCCATAGCCAGCATGGAGTCATACCAGTACTTCCATTTCTGCATTTTAAACTGGACTTTCCCCTCCGTGCACACACCTATATCTGAGTGGTTGCTTCTTAGAGCTGAACTATGCTTCTCTTGATATGTTTGACATGTGAAACACTCGGGCTAACTTTTAGATGAACACAAGGCATGTACAGGGAAGCCTTACACACCAATACAGTCATTATTAGCTCAAAACCAATTGTTTGCAATCAGGAAGCAGTCTGCAAGGAGTGTTTTGCCCTGAGCAACAACCCTGTATAACCTTTTCCACCATTTTCACAAGACTTTTGAAAGCCTAGTTAAGTATGTTTAAGGATGCAGCGAAGGCAGAGAAGAAATGCACCCAGGAAGACTAGCTCAGTTGAGCTCTGTGCAGGCAGCAGGTGTCCCAACAGCTCCCACATCCTCAAAACCCTGAAGAGAGGCAGCAGTAGCAGATTTACATATTCAGATTTCACAGGGAGCAGGCATTAGAGGGATCTAACTCAGGCTGTTCAGTGCCAGAACAGAGCCATGGAACAATGTCCTCAGCACTATGCTGCAGCTCAGCACTGCTTGATTCAGTATCTGCATAGCGATCAAAGGGATTAAGCTGGGTTTTGACACCACAAAATGTCCCCTTCCTGCCACCTCAGTCAGCAGTGTGACTGGATACTGAAGTCAATGCACAACAAAAGCAGCAATTTCTCAGGTTACTTCCACTGTTCTTCAGGTTTTGCTCAGAAGCTGCAAAACAGGTGAGTACAGCAGGAAGCATCATAGGACATCAGCAATCTGAACAGATAACAGCATTTTATTTTAAGAATGTACTTGCAATCCTTTAGTTTTTAGAGAAGTATGTGCTTGCACAGGATACTTCATGATTGTTTAGTGAACCAGCCATCTAAAGAACCTTATGAGAAATCATATAATACACTTAATTTAATACGGAATTCAAAAGGTTAGCAGTATAACAATACTACATTCCATCTCACAAGAAATACCTATCAAAGGTCAAAAATATCTAATATTCTTTAGTTCTTTAGAAGTGAAGGAGTCCTGCTTACAGCCAGAGGTCTAAACAGTTCATCACGTTTATTACGATAAACTGTGTAACAGCAGTTATATAACAAGTTTAATTTTTCATCTCAAGCTCTATGAATTTCACTGAAATGGGCAAAGAAATGGCACAAGTTCAAAAATAAAGATGAAGTTGGTTCTGTCAACTTCTTGGTATTTATTGCATGAAGAGGTAAATATTGACAAAGATTAAGACAGATTAGAAGAAGGTTAGCAAGTCAATATGTGCCTTGAAGGAAGAGAACACTTGATATTTATTAAAGTCAGGATAAATTATCCAGAGAAGATGTTCCTTTGCTTTTTGAGAGGTAAAGAGAGTGCTGGCTTACAACGGACTATTTGTTGCTATCTAGCAGCTCATTTGCCTTTAACCAGTGCTTTTCTATGCTCTGAAAAAAAAAAAAAAAAAAAAAGTCTCCCTCTGGATGATGCTTACAGAACATTAACTCCTTCTTGCTTCTGAGCCAAACAGCATGTGTTCCCCTCTCTACATTTTTACTGGCACTGTTGCCATCACAAATACTGAGGAATTTCTCTAAGTATTTAAACACATATTAAGACCCATTCATAACTAACAAAGCATCATGGCACACATCTACATGCACAAATAATATTTTCATTCTTTGTTCTAAGGAGGATTTATTCTAACCTAGGAGATAGTCAATAACAAAAATGATGTACTGTTGAAAAAAACATGTTTCTTTCCTTTTCCTTCTACCAAGGTCTTTCAAGTACTAGCTTCATCTTCAGGTCTAAGTTTATTAATAATATCAAGTCTAGCTTGAATTATATTTTTTTTTCATCCTTTAACAATTAAAAGCTAGTTTTCCAAAGTTAGAACAGTGAATTTTTAGTAATGGCCAAAATCAGACCCAAAAGTATGAGTTTCATGTAAGTTTTCTATTTGGTTTCCAGTTTTAACACCACATTGCAAACATGAATAAAGACTGGAAAGCAGAATTTGGGAACATTTGCATATTGAAAGACAGCTTCTTTCTCTGCTGTTTTAGGGATTTTCATGTGTATTTGAGGTGGCTAAAAAGAAGGTGGATAGTTATGTAGCAGATGCTGAAAGATTTCAGGATGTCTTATCAAGATACTACTACATGAAGCAAATAAATCTATTAACAAAGATAAGGTCAGATCAGTATGTATGAAGCCTACGTCTACTTAAAAACTATGTCCCTGGTGTTTAAATGAAAACCAAAAGGAAAATAACACCAATGTTTGGCCTACCTGTGGTTTCTGCTCAACACTGTCCGTAGATTTTGGGCAAGAACAACATTCATTATGAGGTAAGAGCAGCAGGTCCTAGAAAGGATTATTGAGTCTTTCCCGAGGAATATCAAAATAATAATAAAATAGAAAGATGGGTTTCTAGTAAAGAAAAGATTATAGCGTCAAGTTTCAACAGCTTATTATTGCAAGCAAACACTAAGCATCTATTTAAAATAGTATAAACAAAACCTAACAAAGTCTTTCTCCAACTAGATATAGTTTAAGTGCAAAAAAGTTTACAATTTTTTTTAATTATTAGTTTCCCATTACCTCAAGAATAGATCCCACATGTGTACAGAATTTCAGGGTACGCGGGTGAGGTACAAGCAAATTTCTTGTACTGCCACAAATTGTTCTGGGCAGAACAGACAGCTCTGCTGTCCCTGAACAGAACAGCTAACTTGGGTGAGTGTTCAGGCTTTTGTTTTCTTTTATGATAAAAGATTGTTAACCTGTCCTTTAGCTAACCAGGTGTCTGCTTTTCCCTGGCTCTTCAACTGACTGGTCTGGCTTAGGTTTTCTAGTGACAGAGAACATAAAACAAGAGTGTCCTCATCATCTTCTGTACATAGATGGAATGATATGACACCCTGCATATGAAAAAAAAACCCTTGCAAACACTGTAAAATACATTTTCTTCTAAATATGTAATTGTACAGAACCCTAGAGTTGCTTATTCCTTTAGGAATAAAGTTTGAGCATATACTGATATGTCCAAAAAAAACCACCATGCTTCCCAGTCCCTCAATATATCCTTTTAAGTTCCTTTCTCCAAGCTGTAAAACTCAAGGAGGACTTCTAGAACAATATTTGAAATTCACATTTCAAACGTGGTTTAACTAAGGTCAAGAGAACCCTGTGTTCAGAGCTATATAACAAATTGTGCCTTTATCTTCAGTACTATATTTTTAAAGTATCTTATAGTAACAACGTACTATATATGTTCTTTCAACTGTGATGGTTACCTAAACCATTTTAATCTGCTTCTGAGTTTCTTTGAAACTGTATTCATCCTATGAGGTAGCATGGGTCCTTTGCAGATTAGTATGTGGAAGAACTGTTACTTAAAATTGTCACTTTCCATTAAAAAAAAGCTTTCACTGCAGTTAATCAGACTCCAGATTGTATTCTTGAAGTTGCCCACAACGTACTGCTCAAAAACAAAATGCAGAGCTCACAAGGAAGCATTCTAGAAGAACAATTCAGCATGTGTTCCAAAAGCAGCAAACAAAGCAAGTGCTGCCTGAAGCTTTTTCAGAAACATACTCAGGCTGCTCAATGAATTTGCTCTTACAATGGTCACATCACATTTGAAGTTGTTAAAATAGCTCTACAAAACCATCATGTGTTGAACAAAACAAGAGATCACAGAAATTGCAGAAATTCAGCTAATATTCAATATTCTTACAAGCTCTAATGGAGTCAGCAGAGGTCTACCTGTAATAATATCCCTTGTCCATCAATACCAGCAGTGATCTGCACTTCCTTCTTCCTTTAGAGACACTGACCTACCCACATCACCCCAACATGCTGCATATCCCATTTTATCCTCCATGCAACAGTCTTGCCTGCTTGTACAGTCCTGCTTTGGCAGTCTTCCTACCTACCTCAGGCAACACAACTGCCAGTTCCCTGTTTCTCTGGTCCAAGTTCAGCCACCAAACCACAGGCCAAGCTGTAAGGCCTGAGCTGCTCCCAATATATTTCCTTTTCCTTGTTGCTCTCTGCCCGAGCCCTGCATATTGAAGAAGCAGCTAACGGTTAGCCATCAGCAATCAGCTGTGCACCACCTGTTCCTCTAATCTTCCAACCATTTTCCCTGGATTAAGAAGAAATTTGATGCACTCATAACCAAGTCAGGGATGGAAAGGTTGCTGGAGACATCACACAGGCATAAAACCAGACCACCACAGTTCATACCAGGCAACCAGGCCTGGCAAAATTGTCAGATTTCCCCTTCAGATAACTGTCTACTCCATGCCAAAGACTCCCTGAAACTTCAAGCAAAACGTGCAGGGACTTATATCCCTGGAGACTCTAGATCACCAGCTGAGCTCACAGTCCACTAAAATAGGATACAGCCATATTCAGCAACAGGGTTTAATTCCCTTAAGTAATTATTCACCTGTGGTCTAGGGTATTCATTCTGATAGTCTTATAAAACAAAGTCATTACCAATGCCTTAGAGGTGAACATCTACAAAGTGAATGGCAGCTATAAATCCATCAGTATCTAATCGTTGCAGTCCATATGCCAGTGTATTTTTTGCCATGTCTTATCCTTCTGTCAAGTTTCCTTCTTTTCCTCAGTCAAAGATTTACTTTTCCCAATAATTAAATTAGATAAATTTAAGCCTAACTGAAACTAATTTTGTATAATATCCCAAACCATTTGCATAAGGCTTCTAAAAATCTCCAAGCTATTTCTCTAGGCAGTGGGGTAGCTAATTATCTACCTCTCCAAGCAGCCTTCAAGGCATCACAGATCATATGTTTAGAAGACGGAACAATTTCATTCCTTTGCAAAAATAAGTGCCCATTACAGTCCTAATGTATCATGAAAATTCCATGTTTCCACAGAGATTAAATAATTCACCCTCCATGGAATAGATTTGATCATATAATAGCAGGCAGACATGATCATTATGCCCTGAATATCATTTAGGAAATCAATTCCTGAACTTTTGGGATATGCAAATCCAATCGATTCTTGAACTATGGAGCTCTCAAAATGAACTGAGACTTTTGTTAGCATACAAATAGTCACCATCCCTTTAGGGTGGACCAGTTTGTCTAGCATCCTCTCACATATACAACTGATTCCATCTCAACCCAGTGAGACACTTTTTTCCACAATCAGTCAGTTTACAAAAGCTAAACTACTTTAAAGAAGTATTCCAATTATGACCACTATTCAGAAAGAATAAAGGATTAAAGACAGAATTTAAATATGAAATTGTAATTCACAGGTAGTGTCTGTCTCTCTGTGCATTCTTAGAAAACAGAGTTCACTGTTCAACAAAAATCAATCCCTCAGCCACAGACCCTTGTCAACACAGCAAATATCTGACAGGCTGACTCACGGCCAGTTGTTTCAGACTGCAGATGGGCTGAGCTCTTATCTAACTACATGTAAGCATCCTGGTAGAGCTCACCAAGATCCAAAACATCCAGATCTCTCACAACTCTTCCACAGTGGTGATTTTCAACTCCTCAACAACAGAATTAAAGTGGTGTGTTACTAAAGCAAGACACACAACCAGACATAACAGCAAGTCCTGTACACTTTTTTTTTAAGCATTCAAATATAAAACCATTCATACCCCAGTTTAAGACTACAATTCTTGTTTTACTTGAAAATTAAGTGTTCTTTAACTTCCAGATAATAATAATTTTGTTCCTGGAACATACATTCAAGCAAAACTCCTTTTAAAATTAGTATGTTCTAAGCATAATCAAAGAACTCTCGTTCCACAAGTGGCCAAGCGTTGCGGGCTCAAGTCCATACCCCTTCAAGGCTTGCCTGCACTGTGGGGCAGTAAGGGGAAGACAACTTGGCATCTGATGTGAAGGAGACTGTTACATATTAGAACACACCAGCTGATCAGAATTAACCCAAATGCACTTGCTAACATGTTTTAAAACAATGCCCATCTTGAAGGAGAATTCATCCCCAACATTAACACAAGGGAAATTTCACAGAATAATTTTGCCATTCTCTTCAGTGCTGAAGACACCCCAAGACAAAGAGCTCAGCAGAAACATACTCATAACAGGAGAGACATGAAGGATTCACATCATGAAATCACAGTGCCAGTTTATGTCCCAGCTTATCTTTAGGAAGAGTTTAAACCATAAACGATTCACCAAGGAATATCTACCACATTACATTTACAACCAGAACAAAAATATTTTCAGTTCTCTGGAGGGCTCAGTTATAACCTCTCAATTAAGTTACAATCCCAGTCTTATGTTCCATCTGTCTAAATGACTTACTGGGGCTGGCATCAGTCAACAGCAAACTTTCTGGTGTTCCACTGAACTCTCTTCCCTGGGTGCTCCATTAACCATGGCATGTGCAGTACCAGTCTTAAGAGTAATGAATTCTAGAGACCAAAACAGACTACTGCAACAGGAAAGATCAACATAAATTATTTTCCTGAAGTTCTGAAACCCTTGAGTGCCTTTGCACCCAAGTGCAAAGAACCCTTCGCACCCTTGAGTGCACACCTAGAGAAAGGAGTAACTGATGTTTTGGAATACACCTTGTCTACTTTACAATTAGAACCTAAAAGCTACTATTTCATATACAGAAAGAGGCAAAGCTCTTGCTGTTGTTTTTAGGCAAATCTTCATTATTTTTAGAGGATGTGGACATATTTCCTCCTGACAGTTGAGTATTACAGTTTAGGCTTCAGTTCTCTTCAACTGTTTATGTTACAATACTTTCCCTTCTATTACCTGCAGACCCTTTGAGGCTGCAAGTAATCTGGAATACCAGGGAAGAGACCATCTTGCATTTTCATGGAGCTAAAGAACACAGCCAGCAACAGCTCCGGTAACACAGATCAGCTAAATCGCATTATCAAGGTGCTGATAGGGAGAGGACAGGATGCGTACAAGATGCAGAGAACGAACAGAACGATGAGTCTGAGCATTAGCCTGGAACCTGTTTTGCCAAGGACTTCCAAGCCAGTCCTGGGTAAATCACAGCATTTCTCCAAAACAAGGTTCCCCAGCTGTCAGTTCCCCTAGCATCAATGGAAATAACTGTTGTTCTTTCCCACAGAGGGTTGATAGTACAGATTATGTGGTATTGAAGTTCAGTGGTCATAACAGTTGCAATAAACACCCCCCAAGTCAAACCATGGATTAGTATTTGTTTGCCAAAATCACCCCAGAATGCTACAGGTATTGTAAAATAAAAACTCATGTTCAAACTCACTGATGTCAATTGAAAAAAAAATGCCTGATGACTGGAGTAGGCTTTGGAAAAAATATTTTTTATATTCATTAAAATACATATGCACATCTAGATTTCTTTGAACTACTTTGATCTGGAAAGTATGGCTCTTATTGTCAAGCTATGTAATGAGATTTCTAATAGTTCACAAAAATAGAAGCTACAAATACAAAAAGTACTTGTAACTCTTTGTACATTCAGTACCAATATATTCCAGTTTATATATGATATACTGATTTAAATGTACTTTAAAACAATGCAATACTTATTAGTCTGATAGCATGTCCAGAAATTATCTAGAGTAAAAATAACTTAAATGTCATCAATAAAGTGGGTGACAGATAATCACTACAGAAAAATCCATGTAGAAAGGAAATTAAGTGAAAAGATAAGACATGAAGAAAATTACAGCAATATTATGCACCTGTGTCTTCATGGATACAATGAAAACAATAGGCTAAAATACCAATTTGATTGAGAGGTAATTAGAATATGAGAGTGATCATAAAAGATACATCTTACATCAGGAAATAAGGAAACATTTAGAATATCAGATTTCAGTTAGTAAGTTGCCAAGCAGAAATCTTATTTAGAAACAGTAGAATAAAGGTAGTAATTAAAACAACATTTGAAAGTATATTTTCTGAACTATTGTAACAAAAAAACCACATAATTTGCTTGCACTGAATATTTTTTGCAATGCAGATGTCAGTTTCGTGCCACACTGAATTTATTCACTATCCTTTTTTTTTTTAACTTGGATTTATACATTTTCCATGAAGATAAGTTATTTAAATACCACCCCAAGATGCAAAGTTGGCTCTGTGACTGCAAAGATTTTTTTTAAGTGTGAAATAATTCATTAACATATTCATGAGGGAGTAAAATAACTGCAGACTTCAGGTGAAACACTAGCATAAGTACCACCAGAGTTAAGTTGGAACAAAAGGTGCTAAATCCTGTGAATGTGATTGCTATAGCACCACTGAGACTTCTACTAAAACAGGCAAGTGTTCATATAAGCCTCCAGGAGCTTTACAACTGGAAAAAAAAAAAAAAAAAAAAAATCTGTTTTTAAGTACAGACACTGGCTCAAAGAAGCCACCATAAGGGCAAAGAAACAGGAAGAAATGAGAAAGAGAGCAAGGTGGGAGTTTCTAGTCGGGAAGTAATATTCTAGCAAATGAAAGGAAAAAGCTGGTTTGCAAACTGCAGAGATACATCTTGATTTTAAGCCATTTCCTCCAATCCTACCTTTTAAAATAGACTATGAAATCCATACACCACAGGTGTCTGTTACCAACATTGTAGATGCTAGCTCGAAAGTGTTGGCTGTATGGCATTTTCCACAGTGGAGACATGACATCCAGATTAATAGTTTGCAAAAGAACATTTTGAACAATCACAAAATTGGGATCCATCTGATTCATCCTTATCCCTTTAACTATTCCTTTCCTACATTTAGAAAACAATCGTTGCAGATGCAGCCTGTCAGTCTTGCTACTGTTGAGTCCTGGCTCTTTAGCAGCAAAATTTTGGAATATTGCAATTGTGTTCATTTGGATCTGAGAATAGGATTAAGTGATTATGTGATTATTCTCTTTTCTTTGCAAATACTTCCTTTTCTTCAGTTTTGATGTTATTATTAACTTCTCTATTCATGACTCTACATACACCTTATCTTTAATGGAGTTAGCTTGCCTGTAGTTTCTTTATCTTCTATTACAAAGATGTGAAAAGAAATCAGTCTATTAGCTGAACTGCAATAGTACCAACTTTGTAACAGTAATTCAGAACAGCTCCACTACAATTAAATATGTTTTTAAAATAAACTGATCTGAGTTTTACAGGGAGCACAGACTAAGAGCAGCTATTTAAGAGATGCTTCCATCATCATCCATAGGACTGTTTTGATTCAAGACAACCGCACTTCCCAATTAGTTGTTTTTGGTTTATATTTGTTGGGGATTTTTACTTTTTTTCTTAAACTGTCTACCTCAAAACCACGTGTGCCCGGAATAAAACTAAAACAGCAGCTCATTGCACATGTCATGCATCTCCCTGTCCCGAGACATTCACTGTCTTCTACTCTGTTCATCTCATCATGGTGCAACTGAAGAATGATAAACCTATCCAAGATAATATCCTCCACCTCATGAGGGTCAGGCTTGCTTCCAACTGTCATCTGACATTTACTTGAATTTGTTCTCGTTGGTTCTTGTCTCCCTCCAGTGGCAGGAGCATCAGACTTCTCTACTTTAAACAGGCTGTACAGCCACCCTCTGACTAAACTATGTAGTTGAGTTTTCCTCAAACTCTTTTTTCTCCCAATGAATAAAGAACTCCAGGAATACTCAGTATTTTTCCTCTAAGCATGTAACTTCACATGATTTTAATACTAACTAGTTTCTATCTCCAATTCATCACTATTCAAGGTCCATCCTGTAGGATTGTGTCCTCTTCATGTAGTTCCAACTTCAAGCCATTAGCAAATTTCATTAGCACATTCTTGGTTTTATCCTACTCTTTGGTAATTAGTGAAAATAACAAATAAGATCAATGTCAAAACCAGTCCCTGAAGAGCTCCACTAATAACCTCCCTCCAGCCTTACAGCTTCTTTTAACACAGTTTCTTGTAATTTCCTTCAGTCATTCCCAAGGTGTTTGTACTACCCATTCTCTTCTCCAGCTTAGGTAGTACCTTTCCCACACAGCACCATACAGAGAGCTCTGCCGAGGCTGGGGCAGACTCAGTCTTCCCTTTGCTCACAAGGCAAGTGACATGGCTATCAAAGAGACAGAGGGCACATTGCAAGAGATGTTGCCAGTGAAAAAAAGCCATCACACCAGGCCCTGGTGGGACCTTATCTGGAAGGTTACATACTGCTTTTCCATTTAACCAAAAAAGCCCGAAAGAACAATTAAAATCCCAGTCATAAAAAACAGCTAGGATCACTCACTTTCATAGTTTAGCAAAACAAAGGCATCTGTATTAGGTTTCCATGCCAAAATTTTGTAGCGAAGGGGCTATAGGGGTGGTTTCTGTGAGAAGCTGTAGAAGCTTTGCCCGTATGTGATAGAGCCAAAGCCAGCCAGCTCTAAGATGCACTCAGTGCTGGCCAAGGCTGAGCCCATCAGCAATGGTGGTAGCACCACTGTGATAACATATTTAAGAAGTGGGGAAAGAAGTTGCTGTGCAACAGGAACTGCAACCAGAGAGAAAAGTGAGAGAAACAACTCTTCCACTGGGCCAGGAAGACCAAGTGGATGAAGGCCCTTTATAAGCAGATAAGAGCTGCCTCGTGTTCACAAGCCCTTGTCCTCACAGGAGACTTGAGCCACCCTAGTGTCTATTGGAGAGACAACGCAGCAGGGCATAGGCAATTCAGGAGGTGCTTGGAATGCGTTGGCAAGAACTTCCAAGTGATAGAGGAGCAGTACCACACTGGACCTTCTTTTCACCAGCAAGGAGGGGCTGGTGGGGAATGCAAGGCTCATGGGCAGCCATTCAGTGTCCATGAAATGGTGGAGTTCAAGGTCCTTAGAACACTACCCTAGGTTTCAGGAGAGCTGACTTCAGCCTCTTCACAGACCTGCTTGGTAGAGTATCATGGGATAGACAAAGCCCTGGAGGGATGAGGGTCTCAAGAGAACTAGTTAATATTCAAGGATTACCTTCTCTGAGCTCAGGAGCAATGTGTCTCAACAAAGACGAAGCTGTGCAAGAACACCAGGAGGCCTGCATGGATGAACAAAGAGCTCCCGGACAAAATTAAACACCAAAAGGAAGCCTACAGGTGGTGGAAGAAAGAACAGAAAGGTAGTCTGTGAAGAATTCAGAGAAACTGTCCAAGCAGCCAGGGACTAGGTCAAAAGCTAAAACCCTGATAGATTTAAACCTGGCCAGGGACATCAAGGGCAACAAGAAAAACTTATATATACATCAGTGATAAAAAGAAGACTAGGGAAAAGAAAACGTGGGCCCTCCCTCTCCAGAAGGAAACAGGAGACCTGGAGAAGACTGAGGTAGTCGATGACTTTTTTGCCTTGGTCTTCATTGGCAAGTGCTCCAGTGACACCATCCACCTCAGAGAAGGCAAAGACAGGGACTAGGAGAATGAAGAATCACCCACTGTAGGAGATCAGATTTGAAACAATTTAAGGAACCTGAAGGTGTATAAGTTCATGGGACCTGATGACATGCATCTACAGGACCTAAGGGACCTGGCAGATGAAGTGGCCAAGCCACTATCCATAATACTTGAGAAATTGTGGCTATCCAGTGAAGTTCCCATGGACTAGAAAGGGAAACTTAACCCTCCATTATTAAAAATGGAAATAAGGAAGACCTGGGAAACCGCAGGCCAGTCGGTCTCACCTCAGTGCACAGCAAGATCATGGAGCAGAATCTCCTGCAAACTATGTGAAAACACACAGAATATAAGGAGCCAACATGGCTTCACTAACAATTCATGACAAATTTGGGGGCCTTCTGTGATGGGGTTACAGAATTGACAGATGAGGGAAGAGCAACTGATGGCATCTACCTGGACTTCTGCAAAGCTTTTAACACTGTCCCACATGACAACCTTGTCTAAAATTGAGAGACATGAATTCAACAGATGGACCACTCAGTGGATAAGGAATTGGCTGGACGGTCACACTGAAAGTTGTGGTCAATGGCTCAATGTCTAAGTAGGGACCAGTGACAAGTGGCATTCCTCAGGGAATATACTGATATTCCTCATATACATATATTCCTCAAGGAATATATGGAACCATACTGCCATCAGTGTGGTTCTGCATTTGTATCAGCAACATGGACAGTACGATCGAGTGCACCCTCAGCAAGTTTGTAGACAACACCAAGATGAACAGTGCAGTTGACCTTCTGAAGGGAAGGGATGCCATCCAGAGGGACCTTGACAGGCTTGAGAGATGGGCCCATGCAAATCTCGAACTTCAACAAGGCCAAGTGCAAGGTCCTGAATGTGGGTTGGGGCAACACCCAGTATCGATACAGGCTGGGCAGAAAATGGGTAGAGCGCCCTGAGGAAGAGGAGGACTTGGGGGTGCTAGTGGGCAAAAAGCTTAATATGACCCAACAATGTGCTCTTGCAGGCCAGAAAGCCAACTGTATCCTGGATTCCATCAAAAGAAGCATGGCCAGCAGGTCAAGGGAGGTGATTCTCCCCCTCTACTCCACTCTGGTGGGATCCCACCTAGAGTACTGCATTCAGCTCTCAAGCCCCCAGCATAAGGACACAGACCTGTTGGAGCGAGCCCAGAAGAGGGCCACAAAGATAATCAAAGGGCTGGAGCACCTCTTCTGTGGAAAAAAAAAGGCTGAGAGAGATGGGGTTGGTCAACCTGGAGAAAAGAAGGCTCCAGGGAGACGTTATTGCAGCCTTTCAGTACTTGAAGGGGACTTATAAGAAAGATGGGGACAGAATTCTTGGTAGAGCCTATAACAATAGGACAAGGGGTAATAGTTTTAAACTAAAAGAGGGTAGATTTAGATTAGATATTAGGAAGAAACTCT
>JAVJGJ010000047.1:95706257-95718753 GCA_035590215.1 Microhierax caerulescens
TGGTGAGACACTGCAACAGGTTGTCCAGAGAAGTTGTGGATGCCCCATCCCTGGAAGTGTTCAAGGCCAGGCTGGATGAGGTTTTGAGCAACCTGGTTTAGTGGAAGCTGTCCCTGCCCGTTGGCAGGGAGATTGGAACTAGATGATCCTTAACACCCCCTCAAACCCAAACCATTCTGTGATTCTATGACACCAAGGTCAGCAAAGAAAGAAGGAGAGGAGGTGATCCAGACACCAGAGCAGAGATTCTCCTGCAGCTCATGGTGAAGACCATGAAGTATGGTGTCCCCCTGCAGCCTGTAGAGGTCCATAATGGAGCAGATACCCACCTGCAATCTGTGGAAGAACCCACACCAGAGCAGGTGGGTGCCTGAAGGAGGCTGCAACCTGATGGGAACCCAGTGTTGGAGCAGGCTTCTGCTAGGATCTGTGGAGAGAGGAGCCCATGCTAGAGCAGGTTTGTACAAAAGACTTTTGAGCCCATAGGGGACCCACACTGGAGTGGTCTGCTCCTGGAGGACTGCACTCTGTGGTAGGGGCCTACACTGGAGCAGCTCATGAAGAACTGCAGCCCGTGAGAAAGACTTATGTTGTTGACATTCCCATGGGACACAGTCCTCCATGAGGAACCACATGCTGGAGCAGAGGAAGAGTGTGAGGATTTCTCTCCCTGCAGAGGAAGGAGCAGCAGAAACAACATCTGATGAACTGAACACAACCTCTGTTCTCCATCTCTCTGCACCACTGGGATGGAGGAGGTAGAGAAAAATCAGGAGTAAAGTTAACCCTGGGAAGAAGGAAAGGATAAGAGCAGGGATGGGGGGGAGGGGGTTTTAAGATTTGGGTTTATTTCTCGTTAGTTTATTACTAATCAGAGCAGGATAAACTAATTTCCTTCAGTCTGTTTTGCCAATGGCTATAAATTGTGAGTGATCTTCTCTCTGTCCTTATCTCAACCCACAATCCTTTTGTTAAATTTTCTCACCCCTGTCCAGCTGAGGAGTAGGAGTGATACAGCAGCTTTAGTAGGCACCTGGCATCCAGCCAGGGTCAACACACCACAGCATCTCAAGAACAAACACCAGAACTTTGGGAGGGAGAAAACTGTTTAAGCAAATGAACAATGATGAGAAGTGCCCATGGACACATTCTGACTGGAATTCTGAAGAGCTTCACATCATGAGAGGAACAACATTTATGAATAGATAAGAGGAGGGAATCTAGAAACATTTCATTTTAAACAGTTTCATTTGAGATGTACAGCATAGCTGTTGGCACTAGCTAAAGCAGCAGGCTTGCTAACACAGTAAGTTCCTTCCACTATTTCATTTTTTCTTTCCAAAGATCCCCAGTGCTGACTTCATTGCCTCCAATGCAAGTCAAAAGAATGAGACAGACACCTATCAGTATTACCTCAGACATTTATGAGCACCCTCAACAGATGCAACACTCAGTTTATCGGGGTTTTTTGGGGGGGGTTGTTTGGTTTTGTTTTGTTTGTTTCAGTCATCTTAGGAAAGATGGCTTTTAATGATATATCTTTTTAATCCTCCCTCCCCCCAAAAAATAACTTATTCTATTTAATAGCGTACAGTACAAATAATCACTCAAAAATAACATCATAAAACTATTCACTTAACCCCACTATAAGTGTTCTATTGGTACTGTTCTGTTGACATTTACCTCTTTTACCCCTCTTTTTTCCAGTAATGACATATAAAAAAGGGGAGAAAGAATGAGGTTTAGTCTGTGTCAGTATACCCAGCTGTGACCCCCTGCTGCATACCGATATATGTACTAACACTCAGGTACAGCTATGATCAGCACAACAAATTTGCTCAGCCCTAGAATAGAAGCATGCAGCACTTCAACAAGGATATTCCTACACACACTTCACAAGCCCCTTCTGCTTGAATGAAAGTGAAATAACAAACAGACCAGGGAACAAAACAGGTTTTCCACCCTGCAAATAAAAAGAACACCACTGCTCAGGATTCCTATGAAATAAAGTCTGTCAGAAAAACAGGTTTGTCTTAAACAAAGAAGTAATGAAGAAACAAACCATCAGCCCACTCATCCTCTCAGAACAGGTGACTTGGACCTGCTCATGGTTAGCATACTCACACAAGATGTGGGCTATCCTGAAAACCCTGCTTTACTTGACTGAGCAGAAACTCAATGTTCAAGGAAGCATCCTATCAAGCAATAAGCTGATAGGAAAGTCGGGGAACATTTAGTTCTTCACATGAAGTGTAAAGCAGATCTGCAGAGGAATGGAGGCAGTGGGTTGATTAGCATTGATAACATGCAGCTGAGGCCTTGTCTCAGCGGCAGTGGGTTGATTGACATGAATGATGTGCAGCTGTAGCTCATTCCCACTAAGTGGTTAAATAGCCCTGAGGATTGGGGGGGGGGGTGTTGACAGATGGAGGAGAAGCAGCATGATCTGACCTCTGGAGGAAGGAGATACAGCACAGACAGTAGAATCTGACCAACGGTAAAGCCTTGTTGCAACCTACTAGTTTGCTTGTGCTGCAACACAGACCCACATCTGAACAGCCAACAAGACAACTCATCTCAGTTGTGGGTGATAACAGTTCAAACTGGTGCTCCAGTTAAGGCCAGAAGGGTGTCTTGAGTGACTGGGCAACTGACTACTCTCCCTCTTCCTCACCATCACTTTTACCAGGACTGTGGGGTTTTTTTTCCCTCCTCAGCTAGAATTAAATTAGATCACCTCTAAAGGTACTGTTTCCCAATGGAAGTTACAATTCACACAACCGTTGCAGATGCCCCATCCTGGCAGTGTTCAAGGCCAGGCTGGAGGAGGCTTTGAGCAACCTGGTCTAGTGGAAGGTGTTCCTGCCCATAACAGGGGTGTTGGAACTAGATGAACTCTAACATCTCTTCCAACCCAAACCATTCTATGATTCGATCTATACAGGAGAAAACAGCTACAACACTAAAGTAAAACTCCAATTTAAATCTTGCCAACAGACTGTTGTTTCAATAGTAGTAAGTACAGAATTAAGTTGGAGCACCTGGACATTATTCACAACACTTTTTAGTCTGCATCTGAGTAAAGACAAAAGACAGTTCTGTTTTAAATTGGGACCCCAGCCTTGAACCTGATAGAATTAGTCTGAATAGAACAAATTTATCAAAAGCACAGGAGGAAGTCCATCAGTAGCTACTTCACAGACACACAACCCTAAAATAAAGTAGCATTTGATAGGTCAGCTTTAGTCAAGAAACCACTCGAGTTTAACAGCACTTGTCAGAAAGTGAGACATGAAGAGTTCTGGAGTTAACCTCTCACAGGCTTTCCAACATAGCCTAAGTTTTCCTCAAGAAGCAAAATGAAAGCATCTAAGCTATATATATAGCTTTGATATTTACCATGGTATCAATTAATACTTCCATAGGTAAACACTGGCATTTGTGTTACTGTGCAAGAGTAGCTCCCTGCCTTAGAAGCACCAAAGCTAAACAACACTGGAGAAGGCTGGTCATGTGCCGCAAAACTTATTTGCTCAAAGCCAACAAGTGTAAGCAGCTGTTTGATATGAGCAAGCAACAGTTCCTAGTAGAGTAAAAATTTACTTTCTTTCTCTTCACACATGGAGAAAATCTGACCACAATACAATTAATTACCTCCTCCATAGCCAAATTAGGAGATTATCTAGAGAGACTGAGCTAGACAAATTGAATACTTGTGTTTTCTTTAAACACACAAGGTGACAAGCCAGAAGACTCACTTCACTACACAGGAAGAACTAAGTCAGTTTAACTACTTGATCCGCATTTATATTAACACTTGTAAAATACTTCCTTTCTTGTATTTGAAAACAAGTGAATCGTCAAGAATCACCATACAAATCCCCACCATTTGTTAATAAGGATGCCTATGAAAGAAATGAAAGAATTAAGTACACTAGTGCTGTGCAGGAGCCTAGTTCAACTACCTTTGCCCTCAATTTATGGCACGCTTTTCTGGAAGAGTAACACTTTATTTCACCCCTGCCTTTCTAGCACAGTTAATTAGTTTTCCAAACATTTGGGGGGGGGGGGCAAATTAGTACTTACCTTTACCTTGCTTTTTCCTCTCTAGAAAGAAAAGACTGTAAAGGGACATAAAACAAATGCTACTGAAATGTCAGGTTCTAATTCCTTACAAAAAAATTATTAAAACTGTTACTTTAGTCTATGCATTTCTCACTCACTGCAACATGTTCAAAACCAAAGCTTATAAAACAGAGCTTAGAAAAATCTTGCAACAACTTTCAATAAAAATGGACCAATGATCTGTTTGTCTCCTCCAAGACAAATTTAATTGGACTTGGTGTCATGAAATAAAAGTAAGGAAGTTCATACCTAAAAAAAAAAAAAAAAAAGAAAGCTTTTTACTTGGGAGCAAGCTAGGTGCTAAAGCAGATCTCAGCTCAAGGTCATTTCTCTTTCCACTTGTATACTTTCTGATGCATCATACAGGAAATAAGCTTTTTGGTACTGGGTCAGCAAAGCAAAACAACAAAGGTTTGTTGGGTCCACTGTGCCACTGTTTCATATTCCCAGAGCTTATAAAATGAGGGTAATTAAATACATGAATCTCCCGAGAGTATTGTGAATATTAATTAGCTAATAAATTTAGAGCACTTAGAGAATGAAAAAAACTGTCAGTATTTACTGCTATCGTTATGCATACTGAAAAAACCCAAAAGGTTTTCTTAGATTTATAGGAGAAAATGCATTAAAACGTTGGAATCCAAAGGAGTAAGCCTTTCTGCTAATGCAACTTTTCAGAATTATTTCAAGAAACCAAACCAGTAGGCTGTTAGCACAGTTATTATAAAAGATGGCAGCTCTTGAGCTCAGAAATGAGGTACAAGAGCAGTTAAAAATAGTAAGAGAAGTAAAAATAAGCCTGGAATATTAATTGGCAAACTTTTCTGGATCTGTACAGAAAAGTGAATTTATCAGTTTTCTAGCACACATGATCCAAGAGAAATCTAATTCAGCATATTCAATTCTGAAGTGAACAAATGAAGCTGTAATAAATACTGTACAAAACAAAGGCCACCCCTGACCTTCACACTTCCAACCAGTTCTTCCTTGCTTGTAAGCATCAGGTCCTGCAGAGCATCTTCCTTCATTGATTCCTCAATCACCCATGTCAGGAATTTATTATCTATACACTCCAGAAAGAACCCTTCTAGTTTTTTTGTGTCCTGCCGTGTTACCTCTCTAACACAGATATGGGGAGTTTGAAGTCCCCTATGAGGACCACAGCCTGTGAACACGCAGCCTCTTCCAAACATTCCAAAAGTTTGAAGGCCTTATCTACATCATCTTCCTGATCAGGAAGTCTGTAGCAAACACCCACCATATTATCCACATTGATCTGTCTGTTAATTCCGACACATAAGCACTCAGCCAGATCATCATCCATACCAAGACAGAGTTCTGTGTGTTCTTCTACCTTCTCACATAAAGGGAAATTCCTCCTCCCCACTGTCCTGGTTTATCCTTTCCAAAGAGCCTGTATCAATCCATGGCAAGACATTAGTTGTGTGAGCTATCCCACCATGTCTCTGTGATGCCACCAAGACTGTAGCCCCACAAACACAGATGGACACTGTTTCCCATGCTGTAAGCATTAGTGTACACGCATTTAGAGAGGTACCCAGATGTGCTGATTTCCTTTTGTCTTTTCAGCACTCCCTTATTTGTGTGCATACACTTGAGATAGGCCCACTTCATCCCTGTTCTGTTGCTTATAGCATCTCTCTTGCCCTCACATGCTTGTAGGTTGACATCTCCCTTTCCTGCAATTCCTAGTTTAAAGCTCTCCTTACTAGATTAGCCAGATTTATGCAAGAAATCCAGGTACCAAAGCAGTTGGAGAAAACTAATATGTAAAATACAAGCAAATGCTGCAGATTTTTTTTTAGTACACTCCGCTTTTGGAGTACTCATCCTTCTGCCCATAAAGTATGTCAGAGTATTTATTGTGATGTAACATTTGCAAAACCATCCCAGAGATCTGTAATCGCACTACTTATTTTCAGATATTAGTTACACAGTCTTACTGATTTTCAATAAAATTTGGACTCTTAAATAATTGTCAAAAATTGGCATAAGATACTTCTGCAAGTCTTACCTTTTAACATTAAAAGGGGCCAAGGGCATGAGTCATTCAGAAGTCATGAGTAACTAAAAAAATGCTGTTCACAACAAGAAAGTTTGGACCTTGAAATTAACAGACCAAAGCTGGACAGTGACGAAACAAATGAAACAAACAGCCTACAATGACAATTTAAGAGTTCCTTACACCCACAGCCAAGAAACACCCTAATTCCATATATCAGTGAATATCCATTCAACTCCCTTGTCTTACTTCATGATTCTTCCTCATTACTTTTGTTCCTCAATGGCATTGCACCTGCACACCAAAATCCATTTTTGCAAATGGAAAGTCAATTCACTTATTTTTCTGGGATTGTCTTTCATAAATCAGGAGTCATTAGAATTACATACATAATAAAAGGGATGGGGGATGGAAATCCCTTAGGAAGCAATTTCCCAGGCAAAGATTTAATAGCAGCTGAGTTGAATGGCCAATCCCAATTTAGAGACACTATGCCCTTAAGTTAAGCTGTTCAGCACTGAGTAAACTAGTATACAGCCTGAACCAGTAACCAATCTGCCACTACTAGCCATTCTTGTACAAACAGCCAGACCACTAGATGCCTTTTAAAAGAAACCACTTAACCAGAATTTTATGATTCACAACATTCAAGGCCTTATTAAGGTCCATAAAAATCATGAGTATTTTTTTAAAAAAACCTTCCTCTGTTGCAGCAAGAAAAAACATGTCATTATAAACTTTAGTGATGTCAGCAACAGCATTGTGTGCTGAATAGAAGCCTGATTGGAGAGTGTTCTAAGAAGAAAACCAGGTTGATTTAATCTTTCTATGCCAGGTGCTGGATTTTTTCAGCACAATATACACAGTGGGTAACTGACACAATGAAAACTCCAGCTTCAAGGAGTTCAATACATTTCAAGTTGTTTTTGTGTCAAAGGGCTGCATTTATACAAGCTGTGTTGGCTAGAAATTGTGAAGTCAAAATTGTATTTTGAGCCCACTGGAAATTTCTAAATTGATTTCTTTTAAATTGAATGACACTTTATTGCAATGGGATACTCACAAAGCTTCATTAAGGAGTATGCTTTATTCCCCTGCATCTGCTACAGCATGCTCCTATAAACAATATTTTAACCTGTGTATCTGTCTTAAGAACACTAATTGGGTAGGGTTGTTTGTCTGGAAATTTTTGTGCATAACATGGAGCCCTTTAACTCCTAGCAGCACCAATCGCCCTTGCACTGAGCACCATGCAAGCCACTCAGCCTCCAGGCTGCACAGCTTACACATTTATAGTCCACAGTAATAGCCATCAGTGGGAAAGAGGTAAAGGGACAGCAGCAAAGGAATTTACTTTTGTTTAGATGATCTACCAGGGTCAGAACCAAAGCCAAAAATTCATACTTCCTAGCCAACATCCTTTCTCCTAGACCAGGGGAAGCCAATTCCCAAGGACTACTGCTGAATGCATTTCTTAGTTAAAGTAATAAAAAGAAAAATTAGTGTCTGATTAGTGACAAGGCTGTTCTTCCCTCCCTTCTTCCCCTTCTCCCTCCTCCCCTTTTCTCAGAAAGGTACTTCACCTATTGCCACATTTATCTTGAGTGAAATTGCCACTGTAGCTCTGTCAGGTTAGATGTGAGAGAAAAAACTTGACAGTTGCAAAAACCAAGCTGCACCGTCCAGCCATGCCCAAGATAAAACAAGGAAGAGATCTTTGCATAAGATTTCCTGAAAAGAAACACATAAGTTGGATAACACGTGTGTATCACAGCACAATGCATTAGATGAGACTTAACAGAAATCCTGCAGATGCAAATACAAGTGATTTGCAGATTTGAAAATCCACCACAGAAGTCCATGACACTTGGATTCTACTATGCACCATTTCAGACAGAAAAAGGATACCCATAGATATGACAAACCTAAACAAGGTTATAGATCACAGTATTTTTCTTGACAGCTAGTCTTTAGTTTTATGGGGTGAATTTGCTATGAAAAATTATATATACAGCAGAAGTCTATAGAGATTTCAACGTAGAGTAGAAGGATACCGTAGCTTAATAGTTTATTAATACTAACAATATACTTGGGGGGTTTCGTTCTTGTTTATGGCCCTTTGAAAAGATGTTTCTCAAACAAATTTTGTTGTTAAAATATTACACAAGGAACATATACTTTATACTTTAAATTCTTGCTTAACATTTAGTTTCTGCTTAACAGTGCAGAAATGTTCAACTTAATTGGTGACAGTTAAAAACTGTACTTTGTCTGAAATGGCTTCACGACAGGCTATCCATTTGCTCCACAAAACTATCAGACAATTTCTAAGACCAAAGGCCCAAAAGCCAAGAGCTGGTTAACTCTCACACCCAAATGTCTTATAGAAAAATCATGTTTCATGATAATTCGGGTTTTTTGGCAATCTCTATCTCTGGAACTGTTTCCCAACAGCTGTGAAACTTTTTCTTCTTCCAAATGAAGCTGAGTTTTCAAAGACATGACAATGATGAAACACTGAGGCCAGGCATAAAAATCTGGATTTTTCCATTTGCCACAGAAATGAAAGCAGGACGTAGGTTTGCCCACCAAAAAAACCTGTCTCAACTAATTTTTTAAGAGGTAGACTGCATTGTTTCATCCCCTCATTTTACAACTTTAAATATAAGCAGCTGGTGATCCTGATTGATTACTGAACAATCTTCAACAACAAAACAACAACAACAATAAAGAAAAACCCAAAACTTAATTTCAGGTCCTGATGTGGTCTTTTACCTGCCCTCCTTTCCTCTTGCACAGAAAACGTTCTAGCACAGTGGGAGGATGGCATGCTTTCAACAGAAAACTCTCAACTTTCTAAGAAGGAAAAAGTCCATCTGCTTCCCTGAAAAATGTAAGCTTTTGTGTTGTTTTTGTCAGTTTTGGAGAGATGACTAATCTGTGTGAGAATGCATTAGGTCATTTTCTGGGTCACGGAACAAAGTTACCAATTTGTTGATCAGCTGCTGAGGGATCATTTCCAGCATTCCTCAAGACATTGAAGAGATCTCAGATGGGCATTCAGATATTTAATTCAATATATCAACATTTTAAACATGTTTACAAAATCACCAAATCTGGGACGAAAACACCAAGAATATGCTGCTTTGGGTTTTGTTTTGGGGTTTTTATTTTTTATATTCCTCTAAGTACACATCTACAGCAGTTCCTGAAAACTTTGTATCCACAAAGAAGATCAAACAACTTCGGTTAAAACAACCAGTGACTACTACAAAAGAGAACCCTGGGGCTATGAAAGCCTTGAATAGTTATGCAAAGGTACATAACTACCAACACAAAACAAAACACAGGGTTAGTTGAATGACTTACTAGAAGTGTAGAGCTTTTACAGGAACCCAGCAATCTTCCCACCAAAAATTAAGCTATTTATCTTTGCACAACTCCATACAAACAGTTAAAAAAAAAATAGAGACTATAGCATGAATGGTGATGGTAGGAAAGGACTTACATTCATTCTTGCTACTAATATCATTTTATTTTAATGAAAATTTGATATAAAGGAAACTCCAGTGGGTTATATTTTGTTTCCAGGCCATTTGTTGAAAACTAGCTAATTAAATAAGAAACTGTCACTCACAGATTAAAAAAAGCATTCAAATAGAATTTAGGTATGCAGATGTAGATTACCAATGCTTTAAAGAAACATATGAACAATGATGTTTACTTTTAAATACTCCCCTTTTAAAGAACAGAAATTAAAAGTGAATATTAAATTAAATCATAACATTTTTTAGCCTATGGAAGCAGCACAGTTGTAGTTATACCCATTTCCATACATGCAGCAAGTCACAAGCATCCACACTTGCTTGTGTGCTTGAACACACTCAAACACACTGCTGCATGGGCACAGGATATCACAGGTCAAGTCCAAGAGAGCTGGCATACCTTCACTAGCTACATCTGCCAAAGATCTTGCAGTAAGTCATGAATAGGGATTTGTCTGCTTTCCAAGACAGCAAGGAGCTACATGTCTGGGGTCAACATAGCACAAAACTCAAACTAATAAGGCCTAATGGGTAAAAGGCATGTTGCTATGGATTGTTTCTCAGGCAGAGATAAACTTGTAGGTTTTGCCTGTTCATCCAAAGAGCAGATTGTTCCCAAATCAGATACAAGCAAGATCAAAATCCAGATACAACAAATTTTCTAACTCATATTTATTCCATCATAAAACCACAATTTGTCAAACACTAACATTTCACAGAAACACTGACAGAACACAGGCAGTGGCAGGGCTGGAAGTCTGCCTGGTTTGTAACAATTTATTACCTGGCTTCTCAGCAATAAGGAGCTGGATGCAAGGACTTGAAGGTTTCAGAGCCACCTGAACTTCCAACTGCCTGAGTCCAGCCTGCAACTCCCAGGACATCCTCTCACTCACCAGGGAACCCTGGGAGCCCACATAGCTGCTGAACACCACAGATATTATCCTTTTAGTTTCACTAGCGACCCCCACTGATTAACAGCAGCAAGTGTCAGCCTCCATCAGCTTCACACAGCAGCAGTCAGGGATCCTGGGAGCACACCACATTTCATAAGCAAAATATTGTGATAATTTAATTGCATGTTCTGAGAGAGGGGGACAGCTTTTTATCCCAGTTTAGAATTGTCACTGTTTTAGGATTAAAACTGGTGAATAAAAATTGGGTTGCATGGCCAGCTCTGCCAGAACCAAGTGAATCACCCTGATTTGGATACCTCATTATTTCTGGCAGACTACAGGGCTGTTTTCCTGTAGATTACTAGTCTGAATCAAGAGACTCATGCCATAAAGGGTAAACCCTTTCTCTCCGAGTGTGCCCTTCCTAACAGGAAAGAAGAACTAGCTGAGGGTTATAAATCTACAACCATATTCAGGGTTTTGTCAATATGAACATTTATCATTGAATCTTTCAGGTTGGAAAAGACCTCTGAAATCATCAGGTCCAACTGTTAACCCAGCACTGCCAAATTCACTGCTAAACCACATATCTAAGCACCACATCTACAAGCCTTTCAAATACCCGCAGGGATGGTGACTCCATCACCTCCCTGGGCAGCCTGTTCCAATGCTTGACCACCCTTTCAGTGATGAAATTTTTCCTAATACCCAATCTAAACCTCCTCTGGGTAGCTTGAGGCCATTTCTTCTTGTTCTGTTATTTGTTATCCAAGAGAAGACATCCATCCCCACCTGCCTACAACCTCCTTTCAGGTAGCTGTAGAGAGCAGTAAGCTGCCCCCTGAATCTCCTCTTTTACAGACTAAACAAGCCATGAGCAGACAGTTTCTCCAGGAGAATTCTGTTGGACATGGCATCAGAGGCTTCACTAAAGTCCGGGTAGATATCCACAGCCTTTCCCTCATCCACTTAGCAGATCATCTTGTCACAGAAGATCAGGTTCGTCAGGCAGGACCTGCCTCTCATAAACCCATATTGGCTGGGCCTGATCCCCCAGTTGTCCCGCACATGCCATGTGATGGCACTCAGGATGATCTGCTCCATAACCTTCCTGAGAAGCAAGGTCAACTACAGGCCTGTAGTTCCCTGGATCCTCCTCCCTGCCCTTCTTGTAGATGGGTGTCCAGTCAACCAGCACCTCCCCAGTTAGCCAGGACTGTTGATAAATGATGGAGAATGGCTTGGAAAACTCTTCTGCCAGCTCCCTCAGTACCCTTGGGTGGATCCCATCTGGCCCCATAGACTTCTGTGCGTCTAAGTGGAGCAGCAGGTCATTAACTGTTTCCTCCTGGACTGCGGGGACTTCATTCTCTTCATCCCCATTTTCCAGTTCAGCTCAGGGGGCTGGGTACCGTGAGGGTAACTGGCCTTACTACTAAAGACTGACGCAAAGAAAGCATTAAGTTCCTCAGCCTTTTCTGCAATGTTCTCCACTGCATCCAATAAAGGATGCACTTTATCCTTGACACCTTCTTTTGTTTCTAACATATTTGTAAAAACATTTTTGTTATCTTTTACAGCAGTAGCCAGCCTGAGTTCTAGCTGGGCTTTCGTCTCTCTTATCTTTGCCCTGCATAACATCATAATTTCTTTACAGTCCTCCAGAGCTGCCTGTCCCTTCTTCCAAAGGTGATAAACTTTTTTTTTTTTTCCTCCTGAATTCCACCCAAACCTCTCTGTTCAGCCAGGGTGGTCATCTTCCCCACCAGCTCATCTTTCAGCACATGGGGACAGCCTCCTCCTGAGCCTTTAAGATTTCCTTCTGGAAGTATGTCCAGCCTTCCTGGACCCCTTGGCCCTTCAGGACTGCCCCCCAAGGGACTCTGTCAACCAGGCTCCTAAACAGG
>JAVJGJ010000047.1:95732319-95771913 GCA_035590215.1 Microhierax caerulescens
TGTGAGGATGCCTGCACACCCCAAGGACCTTTGTCTTCTTCGCTTTGGAGGAAGAGCAGTTACTATGGAAACAGAAGCAGGGTCCCAGCCTCGCGGGTGGGAGCAGCACCACAGGTACCCAGCCCTATCCAAACTCCAGCAGGTCCTGGTCCTGGCTAAGAAGATACACTTTCATTGTTCCTGGGCAGCTTTCTTGGGCCAGAAGCATTAATAGCTAGGGAGCTTAGCAAAGTTCAAAACTCAGACAGTGAAATCAAGGTCAAGTCTGAAAAAAAAGCCACTACTGTAAAGGTGCGTACATTTATCAACCTCAAAAGCAGCAGCTGGAAAGTCTTAAAAGGACAGGCACACAGAGAGGTGACCCAGCACAAAGGTTCCACAGGTATTACCAAGCTTTGAGAAAGCAGTTTGGGTTAGTTTTGTTGTTGTTGTTTGACTTTTAGTGGGTTTCTGTCTGTTTGTGGATTTGTTGTTTGGTTGTGGGGGTTTTTTTCATAACACACCTGCACTTGATCTTCTTTTCTTCCTCCATAAGACCTAGCAGAGTCCGCTTGGACACATAGCTGAGCTTTCCATTTCTAAACAAAAGCTTTTCTTCTAATTCTGCTATATTTTTTTCTCCCTGCCATGACCAATCTCTGCCCAGATCCTCTGACATATCCTTGGTAAAGTGTTCAGCTCTGCAGGAGCCATGCCTGTATATGTGGCACAGCAGCAGCTCTACAACATAGCTGCCAGTTGGGCACATGCACTAGATCCTACTCATTTCTGGTTCTGCCAAAGGTTAACAGTCAGAAGCAAGACAGAGACTGGATCAAAGTGGAAACAATAGAAGGTGCCATGCCAAGTGTAGCTGAAACAGTAACTCAGTTAGAAAACAGAGCTTCAGCTATTTGCCTCAGAAATTAAATAGCTAAAAAAGAGGGATGAAAGGGAGAAGGTATTGAAAATTATGTCTCATCAGACCCAATTACTTTCATGAAACCAGGGCCAAAGTCACTGGGCACATTTAAATTGGCCACTAAACCCACAGAAATGTGACAGTTTGCTCACATCAAAAATTCAGTCACAGATTGTTTCTGGTTTGCAGTACCTCTGCCTGCAGAGAAATCTCTGCTGTGGTATGCATGGTGAATGCACATCATCACAGGATGGGCAGAAATCCAGTCACTCAGCACTGGACAAGTCAGTGAAAAAAAGAACATTTTAATTGCTTTTATGCTTGTTGGCTTTCAAAAATATTTGTATTGAAATAATTATTGTTTTATTTAATAACAGCTTCATAATTACAAGTTTTAAAACAATGCACTTACTCTCCAGAGCATCAGGAAAATGTGCATGTGAATCAAACTACATTTATAGAATATCCAGACACATTTCTGAAAAAGCAAGCAGAGGGAGATATTTGTGGATGCTTGGTTTGGTTTTTTTTTCTTAAATGCTTTGCACAGAGGCAGCAAAAAAATCACTTATGTACTTTGTATAACAATAATAATTAGCTCTTATGCAACCCAGCATAGAAACCCTGCATAGACACTGGCCACTGCAAATTCATCAGAGGTCCTTGTGGACTAGATGAGCTAAAGAAAGATCCAGTGACACAAGGACTGCGGCCACCTCAGAAATCCCTCTATGACTACAATCTACAAAGCAGGACTCATCTCCAGGTGTGGGGCTGGAGAGAATGACCTAACTTGTTCCAATCATGTGCTAAGATTAAAGTCAAAAGTTTCATGTCATTCTCTTTCCTAGTACCTAGGAAAGAAATCTAGCTGTGCAAACCTGAGGATACCCCGTGTCACTCACCAGAGGGGACAAAGACGGCAGAAGACACCACACACCTGCCACACATTTTTGCACGTGTTACTAGAGCAAGACTGAGGAAGGCACTACAAGAACACTTTGCAGCAGGATTACTTGAAAGTCTAGATGCCAACTATGAACAGGATTTTGCCTGACAGTGCAGATACAATAGGTATGTGAGATCCCCCAGATTCCTTCCAAAAAAGGTATTTCTAACTTTAGAAAATGTTCTCTTGCTTTAAGCTGAGAATGATCACTTCTGAACAGTGCTATGCAATGCCTTTGCACAATACCCAGGACAGAGATGGGCCTAAGACCAACAAGCCCCTTTCATACCACAGAGCCTGTGCTAATTAACCTGTGGATAACTCAGTTCCACACTGCCAGAACTGCAGAAAGTCCATGAAAGACTTTGCTCAACATTTGCAATCCAAAATGCTTCCCTCAGAACAAGTGCCTTTGCACCTTAGTCTGTATTTCTTTAGGGTCTATTTGACCTAATGCTGTAACAGATGGGAAATAGTATTTTTCTTCCTCCAGTGTCACACTCAAAACCTAGGACATCAGGGAACACCAGACAGATGGAGTTAAATTACCAGGGTCATCCCTGAATCAGAGATAATAAACCCAGATGGACCCAAATTATCTCTCTATGTAAGTACACAAAGAATACTAGCATACTTGGATGGTCTCAGATTTTTCTACTAAACAATCTCATTCCATTGTTATTCCAGATCACGGAGCACTGTTTACATTAAGCTAAGCTAGCTAAGCAATCTATACCCCCAGAACTGAACCCAGTTTCAAGCACTATCAATGCTGAATGCTACAGAAGAACTCCTTCATGCATCTTACAGGTGATGCTCTTTTGTCAGTTTCATCTTGTAACACATTTCTTTTCATGTTCCCTCTTTGCCTTCTTACAAGCACGCTGTGTTTCTTGCTCATTAGTTGAAATCATTTTGTCCATGTAACATCAGCAACATTCTTTGCTTTTGGAGAAAGTGTTAACTGATTTGGTGCTTGGTTGGTAAGTTTACATAATCTTTACATCAAAATTGTTTCTATTTTAAGATAGAAATATATTCTTCATACGTTAAAGAGAATATTAGATCTTCATTCTCTCCAATCCAGCTGAGCTCTTTCTGCCTGAAGCAAGAAAGAAGGGCTCCACAGAATGCAGACATTCTTCCTACTCCTTTCTTTTCCCACTCATACCTGTAGAGATATTTCTCTCTTGTGCTTATTTTTAAAAACAATAAAGAATTTTTTCTATTCTCAGCAATGTTGATGCTGGCAGTAAAAGCACATATTAGTGCACCCCTTACTGCTCCCATCCTTTTCCTGGTCAAAAGGCAGTATTTACCAGAAAATTCATGAACTTTCAACAGCATGCTCTTATTGAACTGGAGTCTGCTGGAATCAGAGCGTGGGCACTTGGGCTCACTGATTCGAAGTTAATCTTTGCACTTCATCACATCCCAGCTACCTGAGCAGTGTTGGAATGTTCCGACCAGCCTGGCTCTCTCCAAGATCATGGCAGAAAATAGAAGCCACACTGCTCCATTTCTATCCCTGTAATAGCAGCAGAAATCTTTTTCACATGCCAATTTGTATTTTATGACTCCTTAGTTCAGCACCTGTGCCTATGCATTAGCTCAAAACTCAGAAGAAAATCATGTCTGCATGCCTACAGTTATTTAGTCTATGACTGAACCACCAAACTGCTAGCTTACTTCTGTGCATCATGACATGGTAAGCTTGCCATTTGAAAGCAATTTGGGTACTCTGTGAACCACAGCGCACTGTCTGCCAGCTCATGCATAGCACAGGTACTGTGTCAAATTATACATTACAACTACCCATGGTACCTCTCATTTATAACATCACATTGCATTATATCAGGTTACATTGTGTCAAGCCATATCATTTTCTCTAAAGGAAACTCATGTCAGACAGGATTGCAATGATAACTTCCATTCTTTTTTATTTCATTTAATATGAATGGCCCATCTGTAATAATATCAGTGACCTCCCCCTTCCAACTCTGAGGACCTCTCAGGGATTTTTGTTTTCTTTATATAAATGTAAGAATCAAACGTGCAATTCTCATCTCAAAATGCATGCCACCAGTTTAACAAAGGCCCTGTCATGCAGTCCCTCAGGAATATCTCCTGAAAGAGCAGGAATGCAAAAAGATACTTTATTACTTCAAATCAATAATATTAATATTTTCTATTGTACACCACATCCATATTTCATCCACGTGGATTACAGCACTTCGCAAACATCAGCTTTTCAAGAGACCGGCCTGAAACAAAGGTTGGCTTGCAAGTGTGTTGGGGCAGCTGCCCTACTTACTTACTCACCTGATTTGCTCTGGAGCAACGTGGAACACATGCATACTACCTGAAGCCACTAGAAGTATTGATTTGGTGGAGATCTGAGAACTAGTTTGTACCCCCCTGCATACTGCAGTTTTCCGTGTTCAGTTACCTGTTAATTCTTTTCCCAACACCCTTGTTAGATTGTCAAGACATTAGATAAGGGACCCATGTTATACTGGGCATTTAGCATAATGAGGTGTAATCTGGGTACCTGACACAGATTTTGCATTGCAAATACATTGATTTTGCATTGCTGGAGGTACCAAACCATTTATATATATGTGTGTGTTTATATATATATATATATATATATATATATATATATATATATATACATATGTATGCACATCTTGATCAAAGCAAGCATCAGCCCCAAACTAACCATGCACATCATCCACTTCTTCTTCTGTCTTTGTTATAGATGGTTACACCTGCAGCCAGGCTGCAGCTATCCTTAAACTGAAGGTATCAGAGCTGTAAAACAGTAGAAAGGAAAGGCTCCAATACAACTTTCTCCAACAGATCTGTCTCATCTTGAAAGTCTATGATAAGCTTTTTAGTATGATGCAACTGCCAACTCAAAAAAGGTATGAGACCTGAGCAAAAAGCAGTTGTCACCACCATGAATGGGAACCCCAAAGGTGTAATGAGGTATCAACAGCTAGCATCCCTTATCTTCCATGTGGCACACCAGTCAACCTAGCCAGAGCACCTGGGCATTGTTCTAGCAAGTGTGTGGGAGAAATCCATGAGAAAATGAGAGTGACTGCCATCAACTGTATTTAAGATAGCTATCACCTTAATCTGCAATAAGATCTTGCACTAAGTTCTGCTACATTAATTTCATACATAATTGCCAAAAGCTTTAGACTTTATACTCAGTATGTTTATTGTACTGACAACTCAATAAATTTTCTACTTCTAATATTTTCCTGTAAAATACATAAATTTTATCTCTTATGAAAACATACTGTGAAGAAACAGGGGTTACTGCTGTTTTTATCTAACTGTAATAGGACACAGCAATCCGGTAAAAAATATAGTTTTTTACAGCTCAACTATTATTTTCAGTG
Organism: Microhierax caerulescens; assembly: GCA_035590215.1. NCBI lineage: Eukaryota > Metazoa > Chordata > Aves > Falconiformes > Falconidae > Microhierax > Microhierax caerulescens. The sequence continues at coordinate 95,737,583 of JAVJGJ010000047.1, forward strand.
TTTAAAAGGAATATATTTTCTGTACAGATTTCATTCTACAAAATTAATTCTTTAATTAAGGCCGTGATGCTTGTTCACCCAACCAATATAATAATTTATCTTAGAATACTGCAAAAAAACCCAGTATTCCTACTAAGCAGTAGAAAAAAAAGAGCTAAAAGAAACCCAAGAAACATGCAAGTCTTGCTCAAATAGTACAGTAAGGATATATGTATATGGCACCAGTTTTTACCACCTATCAGTTGAGCATAGTAGATTAAATGCATTTTCTGTTCATAGAAATCACTACTCATCTAAGAAAGGGTACAAGAGACAGAAGAAGAGGAAAAATTTAAACTTATTTTTAAGAGCTCTAACCAGTGAATATCTGGGTCCAAAAGCTGCACTCCTGTTTTACAAACAAAGGATGAAATATACCTTCCATTATATATTTATATGGACAGGGATCCCACTGCAGTCAAACAATTAATATTCACAGAGGCCAAGAAGAGCATTTCATAGCTCTTGAGGGCTTAACCTTGCAGCATTAACATTTTTTTTTAACCTGTGCCTACTTTGCTATTTGGTGAAGGTTCCTCAGTAGCATTACCCCCTGCTCCAGTTTCAGAGGAGGCGAGAAAATGGCACCTGATGGCACAACCCACGAGCCAGGGCATGCATCCCTGCCATATCTGAGCAGTACCAGGTTGGCATGGCCTTCTTGAGCAACCCCAGACACAGCGAGGGTGCAAGCCAGGCCCCAGAGCCAGAGACATGGCTGCCAGCACAGGCCAGCCCCCCCCAGCCAGGGGGACAAGTCAAGGGGCTGAGTGTGAGCACACACACAGCATAACCCCATGGGTGGGAAGCAATGGCCCTGGCTGAGCTAAAATGGCGTCCCCGGGCCAGGGCCAGGGCCAGGGCCAGGGCGGCCTCAGGTGGAGCTGTTCATGGCCATTAAGGCTTATTTGTGCCACAAGGGATTTTGATTTTTTAGAAAGAGCTGGGGAGAAGAAGAAGGCTGTTGCATTTTCTAACAGAACCACAACAATGTCTCCTGCAAAGTCAGAGAAATAGCTGACTCACCTTCACCTGAAGCTTTCCTCACAAAAGCATTAAGCCTGAGGCAGAGCACTGGCATGGAGAATTTCAGCCTGAAGAGTTAAAATAACAAGCAGCAGACAACAAAGTCTGAAAGTAGGAAGTCTTTAGCCAAGTATCACAAACAGCTTCTCCCGTGGCATTTAAAAAACAAAAAACAACCAGGGAATAGGTTCATTTCAATGAGGAGAGTTATGCAAAACAACATCTTTCATAGCATTGCACTGCTAAATGAACCTCGTTTCAGTGCTGCTTACACCATCATAGCTTTGATGTAATACCACTGCTCCTGATTTATTCCAGTTCAATGGAAAAACGAATCCATCCGTGTGTGTCTGTGCCTTTCTGTCACTGAACTCTATCAGAAAATACATCAAAACGTCAGGACCATATCATCCTGTCAGCTTTACTTCTCAAAAGCCAGAGCAGCACATAAGCTCACACAAGAGCTTACAGCTCAACAAAACTGTCTTTTTTGTTGGTTGTTTTTTTTTCCCCTTCAGAGCTCAACTATTTTCTGATCGCCTCAGCAGCGTGTGTGGTGGTGCACCCGCTTCATGCGCCGCTCATGCACGTGCTGATAAAACAGGCGGTAACACTGGAGTCCCAGGGCAGCGCGTTGGGAGGAGGCTGCAGGGCAGAGGGGCAGCGCAGGCGCCTCGCTGTGCATGCTCCAGTCTCCCGCCGCTGCCTCCCTCCCTCAGGCCCTTCGAGAAAAGCCAGTGGGACAACACTTGCGCCATGGACCCTACTGGCAAAAGCCAGATCGTTTCTCACTCAGCCAGGTCAAAAGGCAAGGGAAGCGTTTATCACAAAATAGCTCTGCAATGGCTTATACCCTTGCAGTTAGGCACCATCAAACCTCCAGCGCAGCTCTCGTCTTTGCAGAAAAGACAAGCCTCAAGTTTTCCTTTGTATATCTTTCTGTGTAGAATTAAAATTTTAGTTTGAGCTGAGATGTCTGGAGACAAAAGTCTAGCAAGGAAAAATCTGGACTGTGTCTGAAATAGAGCAGGAATGCAGTTATCAATATATGCCTAAGAACCTTGTAGCTGGATAGATTTTTCTTGTTGCTGTTTTTTGCTTTTTTTTTAATTTGCAGGCTCATTAACTTTTTTGATGCCTCTTGTAAAACTGTAGTTAAAAATAAAATTCTAGTAAAAAGAAATACAGCCATGTTATCTCCCTAATAATATATCGGATTTATTCTGCAACAACATATAAATTGCTAGCACCCTAAACACCATGTCACATTTAAAGGTCATTTTGACTTTGAAACTTGAAAAAAAAAGGGAAAAGGTAGCATTATCTACTAATGCTTTACTTCTGTGATCTTAAATGTTAACCTTTTCTTGCTATGATCTATAAATGGATGCAGGTTTCTATATAATGAGCTGGAATCTCAGCAGATTTAAAACAGGCATAGTCCACCAAGTTGAACTGAGCTGAGCCAATTTATGCCTGCTGAAGTTCTGGCCCACCATTCATAACTCCTTCAGCAATTTCTAACTAGCTTGATACGTTCTTTCTCTGTTAATCCCCATTTCTGTAATGAGCAGCATACCAGAAAGAGTTGAAATTCCATTCAACTGTAGCACATATTCCCTAAAATTCTTAACAACATGAAATAATAGCTGAACCCAGGACATCTTCATGTTACCTTAAAGTCCAATAGCTTGAGCTATGTGGTTACTTATGATGTGGCACTTGTTGAAAGACTACAGCCAACATCTGACACTATCTTTGACTTTCAACCTGGTCACACTGTAAGAATTTGCACAGCCTGAGGGGATATTTCATAAATAATTGGCAGACTCATGCTTTTTCACTGGGAGAGGTAAGCTGGAGAATTGCTCCAGAGTCTTTGCTCTAAAGAATTACTTTTATGTCACTAAAAACTGATGTTTTGCTATGTTTATCTTCCTGACTCAGTATTTTTACTAGCCTTACCTAAAGAGAATTTGAGCCTATGTTTGGCTTTATTGCTTGTTTAATTTCTGGCATGGACCAAACTCTGTAATACCTATCCATTTCAGCCTAACCACATGGTATCTTAAATACCATACAAAAGAGCAGAAGTTATCTCAGATCAGGATATACTTGCCAGAGTTGATACATTCACTCATACTGTTAGGTCAACATTCATAATAACAATTCTTATTATATTTCATATCTATTATTATAAGATTATGATCTAGCAGTGCCTGCAGGTCTCAGAAGCGGCTGGCTCATCATGTACATAGTTTTATACTCCTGGAGAAACCATCCAAAATGAATTTGGGTTATTTGAGCAGCTGCAGTGTACCTTCTAATTTCAGCCTCTGGACTTGCACCAGACATCATTTGGAGATGCAGAGTGTGAGATGGCAGAAGATCATTTCCCAACAGTGATATTAGCTCATGTTTCTAAAGCAATTCTTAGTGCCTCCCAGACTAAATGTCTTTAATGGCTGTCCCAGGAAAATAAATGGACCATGTGCAGAAATAAGACAGGTTTCAACTGAACAAGGAAATTGTATGTGAGTTGGAGTCATTTGAGATCCAGATGGAACTGAGAGTTTAAGAATATGTCTCTGATCCATGTTTGTACTTGGGTAATTGAAACTGTAATTCTGCTGAGTTTCAGAACTCCGTCATCATCTACATTTAATTTCACCCTCCAGGGTGCTCACTATAGTGCTAAAAATCCATACTAATAGGAGACTTTACAGACAATACACTGTAGCTGAATGGGAGACCCCAGAGCTGAAACCACAGAGAATTTTTGGAAAAGAGAACAATGGAGAAGCTTGTGATACAGCTAAATCACTCACTGACTTCTGCAAAAGACGTGGTCTGCTTTAACTGCTGGGTTTTTTCCAAAGGAGTACCTCCTCCCTTGCTTTGCATATTTATTCCATGGGAGTTGCAGTTGCGTCTGTCAGAATCAGACACACAACTCTAAGAGAGTGGTGTTTTAATACATTTCTAATAGCAACAAAAACATGAGACCTTTTCTCCTTTTGCCTCTGAAGCTAGAGCATAAGAACAGGTTAATATTAGAATTATATAGGGATTAGGATAATATTAGGATTATATACGTATGACAATTGTATAAGAATAGGCTAATACTAGAGAATAAGAATAAGCTAGCACACACTTCTGCATGAAAGGTCTTCCAGATATACTAGGGGCCCATCTCACACTACACAACAGCTGCTGTTCCTGTAGCCTATATATGTAGTACCCACTAGTGTAAATGGCTTCTTGTCCCATCCTTTCCGCAAGAGGTCAGGGCCACAGACATGACCTAAAGCATGTCACTTCTCTCCCTGACACTCTGCCTTTTTTCTGTTCAGCCCTTGTCCTCTGTTGACAGCATCCTGCCTCATTTACTGGAAAACATCCACAGCATGAGTAGCACACTGGCAAAAATAATGGTCGGTGTATGCACTGTATAATTCATATGAAAATATTTTTCCACTACTGAAGGAATAGGCAGGCCAACCTGCAGACAGCAACATAGAAGAGACAACTACACAGCAAAAAAAAATCCAATGAGACCTAATGAACTTCCTCTGAAGAGAGGCTTCACTTAATAAAGGTGTTAGCATGTTAAAAGAAAGTTTTGTGCTAGTGCAAAAGTGAGTCTAAACAACTGATCTTTTTTAAAGGATCTTCCCATTAGCGATCTCTCTACAGAAGTCCCCGGAGGTGTTGGGAATCTGCAACACAAACCTGTGCTTAAAATGAGAACTTTCATCATCTTGTGTAAGACTTTCCTTAATTTCAACCATAGCAGAGAACAATACTGCCTTCCACAGCTGTTGTTTCTTTCTAGACCTTTACTCAGTCAAATCTAATACATATCTCACTTGCTCAAGGCACTCACAGACATTCTTTGGAGTGATAAAAAAGCTTTGGCAAGGATATTACTGTGTTGAAAGCAGATTGGTAGGTTTAATAAGTGTAAGAAATGCATGTGTGTGTCTGAAAGGTTTAAAAGAAAGCTAACAGATGCTGGACCTGTTCTTACAATCTAAGTATCTCATGTGCAGGTAGAAAACCAACATAAGAACACAATTAGTAATTTTCCTTTACAAGCTTTGTATTTGCACTGGTACCCACTCAGTTATTTACATGCCCAGTGTGCATACACTAGTCAGTCCTCAGTCTAGTCTTAATTATGTCTTATTTTGCATTTAAAAGCTTAAAAACATTTTATGAGCCATTCAGTGATTCCAAGAACAGTATACTGAAGCAGAAATTAGAGCCCTGCTGAAGCCAAAGAGAGTTTTGTCATGGACTCCTGTATCTCAGTCCAGGCGCTCACTGTGAGCTAAACTGAGGCTGCAGTTATTTCTCTGGCAATTTGTAACTACAGAAACAGAACCTAGTGGCTAAAATGGAGTTGTAAGTGCCAAAAGCCACAATTTCAGTTGTTTTGCAGTTATGCCATTCCCCTGTCCAAATCCCCTTCTAAGAGACACTGCATTACCAAACTCATTAACAAGTCATTTTATTTCCATTAGATCCACATTTTCATCCAGAAATAGAGGAGAAAGGTAATCAGATCTCTTGCTCACCTACACAAACTGCATGTTAATGCAGTTGGGTTTTTTTTCCTTTGGTCGTTTCCTAATGCCAGACAAAACACTCCGGCACTTATGAATAGCATACTAAACCCACATCAATTCTACATATGCAGAAATACAAACTTAACCCTGTATTATACTAAACTTCCTCCTCTGCTTTCAAAAAGATATGGGGGAAACCAAGAGTTGCAGTACAGTTCTCCAGATCCAGTAGTCTATTTGCCTGCTCATGCTGTGTTAACACTTTTGGCATCCCTGAGCAATCACCAATGCTAGACTTGCTGGCCAAATTAGCTCGCAGTAATGAAAAATGAGGGCATTTACCCAAGGCTGGCTTCAAAGAGGAGAAAGTGGGTAAGTTGCACAAGTTGCTGAAAGAATTTTCTGTCCTGGGGGCCGATGCAGCCTGGTGTCAGCTTGTACAGTTTGCAGAGTCTACTCAGCTGCAACTGAGATGTTAAATCAGAGTTCACTTTGCATGTACTGATAAGTCAATAAGACTTTAAACAATATTTTCACATTTTTACATTTTATTTATTTGTTTTGGCATGCAACTTGACTTCAGACCCATTAATACTCTTTTGGCTACATAATGTGGCTGGCACGGGTTAAACTGACCATCATCTGGGGCAGAGGCACAAAGTGTCAGTTGTATGAATAATTCTCCAAAAGTGCTCAGCATTTGCTCAGTGCATTATGAAAAACCAAGTTCAAAACACAAACAAATCAAGGTGGAGCCACTCCAAGCACTGGTCACCTCAGGCATATTTTGCTCTTTCTCATAATTAAACAGATTCACAATGTCACAGCTCAAACATGGAGGTGGCATAGCCTAATTAAAAACCTTCTTGAGTTTCACATGAATGCCAAATAGAGCTCATACGTTGCAAGGTAAAAACTTGTAATTGATTAACTTAATGCTTGATTAACTGGCACTACCACACCAACACAAAGGATCAGCCATATGAACACAAATGAAACATCGATGTACAGGAGCATAAAGGTTAGTTAAATTAATAGCTTCATCTGATGAAAGAAGCTAGGTACTTGCTTCCTCTTTATGTCTTTGCAAATCTCTCTTTTAAGTCACATACTAAGTAAGTCCACAGGATCTGTGAGGTATGGCCACTCACCTGAGGCAAATTCTGCCAGTACCTATGGAAAGCACCATTTATTTAACTTTGAGCTGGTCACACTTCAGAACTGTTCTACAAGATTTGGGTCAGTGTTTTTAAATGAAGAGCTTGCTTTCTGTTGGAACATGCTGTTGCTGAGAAACAACACAACTGGAAACACCCCAGTTCATGGGAGAAACAAAAGTTCTGATCCCCAATTCCTGCATGGTCCCTGTGGGACACAAAGCTTGGCAGCACATGCCCACAACTTCCCCTGTGTGCTGCACCATGAAAATACATCTTGTTAATGATACATGTACCTTACATGCTCATACATCCCTCATCCCTACATTTTATATAGCCTACACTTTCCTTTCAAATGGTTTAAACTATAGCTTGAGGAATCAAGCTGCAACTGAGCTGTAGTCAAATAAAGGTTAGTGTCTTTCTATTAGGAAGGAATACCAATACAGAGGTATGAAAACTCTATCATCACAAGTAGACAGATTTAAGTCTGACATTTTGTCAGGGCTCCTTTCCCAGTAAGAATTTGAATGAGGAATATGTAGTAAATCAAAAACTCACATAGGAAGTTGCCATAATCACTAAATGGCTCTAGCAGTGTCAGCACACAAGCTAGCTGACATGGGGCAAATCCAGCTATGCATTTTTAGTGTCAGCTAAAATAATAACTGCCCTATATATGCACCTTTAGAATCCACATAATCAGTTGCTGCAATAAGTAAAGTTTTCTACATGGTGGAGCCAAGTTTCTGGCCAGATCCCAGCTCTACATGTCTGCCAGGGTCATGTCCAGACTCCAGTCCAAGATGAGACCCTGTCCCTCTTTCATGTATAGTTTCCATGGGGAGGAAGCTGGGCATATGGGTTGGTGCAAGTCCAGCATGTGCCAGCCTGGCCCCTGAACTCCCTTGTTTCAGAAACTAGATCACCATCTGATGCAGCCTGTAAAGCCAGACTCTGATACAATTATTCTTTCCCTGCTTATGTGCACTGACTTCAGGCTTTCCTTCTATGTACAAGTCTAACTTTGTATAGTAAAACCTGTCTCAAGAGATTGTGGTAGTATCTGGGGTCCTGAGACAGCCACAGAGAAGCTATTTTGCACTGCACGATTTCATTAAAATTTCCAGGATCACAGCACTAGAAATAAAAATAGATGTAAATGGTCAAAGAGATTTAACCTTTAGGATTTTACTGCTGCCTTTCATAGGAGGTTGGGTAGATGGTGTTTACTTTACCATATTTCCCAGTAGAAACCCAGCAGGAGCCAGAAGTTCAGCTGATTTGTATTGTCTTGTATCAGTGTAAGGCTGGGGATCAAAAAATTCCCAATGGCCACCAAGTCTTCCTCCTCAAAAAAAAAAGCTAATCAATGTCACCTTTCACAGATACCTGTCTACAGATTTTGTGGACTTAGTTCCCAGCACTTCACCGGTTTTGCCAATTGTCGTTAAAAAATTGTCAGCTTTCTGCCACCTTTCATGATTGCTGACCCTGCTGCTATGTATTTGTAGAGTGTTCCAGCTCACTGTATTAGTAAACACTAACATCCCAGATTCCATCTGAAATTTTCTACCCTTGCTGCCTTCACAGTCGTGGGAAAGCACACATATTAAGTAATGTAACCTTGCAACAGGAGGTTGTCTAATAACGTGTTCTCAAGGAGTCAGGAACTACAAGGATGAAAATCATTGCAAGCTCTGTCTGAACCAGCTGGACACCCTGGATCTGAATTACAAGTAAAGTGGATACAAAAATTCTGGGACTGCTTTTTCTCACAATCTGTCATTCTTTTAAAATTGTTCAGTGCAGGATACTTAGGGGAAGCTGAATTCTAACTCATTACCAAGGCATCTAGCCTTTGACTGACAGTGATGCAGGCATACCTAAATAAAGGAGGTACTTGGAAGGCATTTTCCTTACTGCTTTTTTCACACTCCTCACGGATACTATTATGGTCAGTGGTACAGATAAAAGTAGAACAGTCACTGGTTAGGCCTGCTGCAGAAAAAAAAAAAAAAAAAAAGTTATAAAAAGCCTTTTGGGGTAGTCAGACACTGGAGTAGCCATTTCTAACTTGTTATTAATGACATAGCCGTGATCCAAAGATCACTATAGGCAATTGAAAAACTCTGACTGGCTAATGGGATTTGGAACAGCCCCAAATGCACTCATCCCTCAAAGATTTCTGTTGGGAAATCAGGGTGGGTGTAAATGGAAGAACACAGACAGCTCAGAGCCACTGTGATGAGCAGAGTCTTTAGTTACGGAGTTATTTTCGCTTTTATTGAAGGACAAATGTGGAGGTAAAGATAAAATGCTACATTCTTTTCATTCATCTTCTGAATAGGGAATGTTTTTTATCATGTTTTTTTAGGCTTGTTTCCCCCCACTTTTCTTTCATTCTTATTCAATCTGAGATTCTTCTATCATACTACCAAGGATTAGTGGAAAATAGCACATATCATAAGATTTTTGATAAAAAGTAAGAGCTGACAAAAGTGTAGTCATCACTGAGGAATCCTTATGGACATCCTTCACTTTCCCCATCTGAATGCAGCAGTTACCAATGTCATAATATTCTTAACATGTAAGAATTCACTCTGTGTGATGCCTCTTGAATAACTAATATTTGTCTTTTTCAGGCAGCTGGTATAACATAAATCTATGGAGTTCAAGATACTACTCATTTAGATTTCCTTATTTTACAGCTGAGCCTCATGCCTCTGCCATTTCTCCTGGTGCATCTTACTTTTGAAAAGAGTCCTAATGACTCTCAGTGGTTTAGTTTAACGGAGAATAGAGCAGACATCAAAGGTCCACACCTGAGTTACTTCTAGACCCTATCTCTAATTCCTTGGTCAAGCTTCTAATCTGAATTGTGTTGATGCTTTCTAGAACCCCAGTTCTGCTGGGCTTTTTTGGCAGAACAAAGAAATCACTAAACAAGTGAATATTATATTTCTGTATCATATTCAGTGCATGGTTATAAGCATAGCTCCTTTAAAAGCACTGGCAGTTGCAAATCTTCTGTGACACTTCACAACATTATTTCTCCCCAAATTACTTTAATTCTGAATTTACAGCTGCAGGCACAAAGATGGGAACGTTTTGTGATGATTTCTTCTGTCCTCAGTTAATTAGCATATGGAAAGACTGTCATCCCTGGAGCATGGATGGCTGGTGTCTGGAAGGCAATCAGATTTTCTAAACAAGTCCAGCTGCAGATGAGCCAGATTAATTTTTCTTTGAGTTCAAATAGGGAAGAAAAATACATGAGTCATGGAGCTGCTGTATTTACAGATGGTCCAAATGTGAAAGTCCACAGTGCTCCCAATAAAGTTGCTACAGAACATACAGCTCATTCAGTGGCGACAGCATCTTAATGTCTTTGAACTACGTTAATATCTACCAGCAGTATTATTGACAGGTATTCATCCATTAATTCTGTGAATATATTACCAGGCAATAGCAGAGTGCAAATGTTTACAGAATCACTTTTCTACACAGAGGCAAGTAATAACAATAGTGCCCAAGGAAGGTGCCTAACACCACCCCTGCCCTGAGGTTAGACATGCCTAACTACAGCACCACACAGAAGGAAAGATATAACATGGCAAACCTTTTTCTCCCCATGAATATAAATATCTGAAAGAGAAAGAAAGTCTCCCTGAAGAAGGGCTATCTGGTAAGGGACCTTTTTCTGGAAAACCTGTGTCTATAGCCTCAGGCTTTTGTAGGTCACGGAGATAGACTCCAACTTGTCAGTGATCTATTTAAGATTTCTGTAGTGGTGATTCATATCCCTACTACTGCCATCTCATCAGTCTTAGCACTTGAGCACCTAACCAGGTTACAGATGGGAAAATAATGCTGCTCGGAGAAACAACTCACATCTTGCTGTGTGACATGTGCCTTGTTGTCCTCCGAGGTGAACACTTCCAATGCACAACCAGCACTGTGTCCCAGGAACTATCACGCACTCCACACTCCCCATGTGGGAGGCCAGGAACGAGCCCGAATGAACATATTTGAAACCATGTGTGCATAATTACATGTACAAACAACAAGGCTAGCCTTGGAATTTGCAGATCCCCAACACAGCTGTTCTCAAGCACTCTGGTATATACACTGGAATGAGCTTTTCCAGGCAAGGGTGAAGCCACAGGAACTTGGCAGATACGCGGTGTTGACGGTGCACTTGTCCAAGCCTGGGCTGGAAACTCTGTACACCACCAGGTGACACCCTTGCTGTGCCAGGGTTGTGTCCAAGCCAACAAAACCTTCTAATAGTAGAGCTAGACCTAGAGGGGGTTCTCAGGTCCTGAACATCTCCATCAGGACACCTCCCTTTCAGCTGCCCACTGAGTTCCCCCCTGGGCAAGCACTGGAAGTGGTTTGTTGCAGGAGGTGGGAAGAGGCTTGTAGAGCTGTGGGTGTCTTGAGCAAGGGTCAAATGCCCTGTTAACAAATATACATGCCTGGCATAAAAGCAGCTCAGTCTCATTTGTTTCCACTCCCTCAGCTCTGCCTTCCCAAGAAGAGCACAAGCTCTGATTAATTCAACACAACAGCAACAGACCACAGCTGGGTGCTGTTTACTGGGATGCCCAGTTGGATCTTGCCCTATAAACTAGATCTGACAAATGCATGTTGGTATAAGCAAACCAGCTAATGGTGCATTGCATTCTTGTTACCTGCTGCACTGCCTTTACACTCACAGGCCTTGTCTAGTAAGATGGGAGCAGGAGAAACAGGAGATCTGCTCCTGCTCTGCTTTTGGTCTGGCTGTGACTCCAGACAAGTCGTTTTGCTCAAATGTTTCTAGTTTCTCCTCTTACCTTTTTTTTTCCACATTCAGACATAAATCCTGCTGTGAAGGATATATCTGTACTATGAACTTGAGCAGGACTCAAGTCCTACACCAAAAACTTTATCAGCAATTAACAAAATTCCTAAAAAACTGTAACAGTCCGCTCAGGATTATGAACTTGGCCACAAAAGGCATGCTGTGGATTATGTGAAAATGTCAGTAATTCCTTTTGCTTCATTAAAAAAATGACAAAAGAAGGAAAGAATCACTGACATTATAGCACTGACTCTCCTTTCATTTATGCCAGTTCTACAATTCCTTGAGTTCAGCAGAGCTGTTTCTGATTTACATCATTTAAGTGAAAAAGAATCAAGCCCTGTGTCTCTAGAAGTAATCCAGCCACAGTACTGGATAATCGCCTGAAATTTCTATGGCAACAAGAAGGAAATTGTTCAGCCTACTGTCTGGGTATTTTCACTCTGTGTGTATGAAAGAATGTTATGTCAGAGACAGGGAGAGAGAGAATATTTAACACATAATCAATTAAATTTCACCTTTGATCCAGTCAGTTGTTTAGAAACATTATCTNNNATCAAGTGAAAGATTTTTCTCATGGGCTGACAAGGTGCCTGTTTATTTTCTATAAGGAATGATTAAGTTAGACATCCCTTTTCTTCCTGTGAATGAATGATGAAAAATAGATTTGGTATTGATTGGCCCATTTAGTAATGCTCCTGGATCTCTGTGCCTCTGCTCTTCACAAAGCCTCAGCCCTGGAGAGCATCATTCTCATGCCTGACCTAGCAAAATCTTTCTGTCAGGCACCACACCACATTTTACTTGGCCCCTGCATGAGTGCTTAGGGAAGGAGGAGGAGGAGGGAGCACAGAAGTTTTCACAACCTTTAGCAGCTTGTATGTGGGAAGAAATGGACTCCCTGCTCTCCTTACTGCAGAGGCACCAGTGCTGTCTCATCTTGTCTCCCTTCAGCATCTCAGTACAGCCAGCAAATGACTACAGATATGCAGCAGATAAACTATTAACCCACATGCCACTTCTTGACATACACTGAGGAAGCAGCAATTTCCTCAAAGTGTAGTGTTACCGATTGCCCCTTGTGGGATGACACAGACCTACGGCAGCGTAGTCAAACCTATGCCTTAGCTGGAAAACTCAATTAAGCAGAGTGGATTCTTGCTAAGACACTGACATGGGTCAAAAAACTCCCGATGAATTCTGTGGGGTTTGCATCAGGCTCATAATATTGATTAGGGCTCTAACACAACATGAATTTAAGGGCTGATTGACACTAGCTTGGATTGTTTGTGGCTCAAGATCCAATCTAAACTTAAGCACATGCTGAATTTACATACAACATACAGAACTACATCCTCCTACTGGACAAATAGCAAGTTTCACAATACATGGAAATGAAATTAAAACTTGTCTGTGTAGAAAAAAAGATTTGGTAATATCCAGATCTTTTCACAGTTTACAAAATGGAACAACTTCAAGCCCAGAATCTTCATGGCATTATGGTGTATTATTTGCTTACAGTAAAGGGAAAAGACTGTTTTATGATAAGATGAAATCAATAAATATGGTTAAATATGGCTGCCTTTGGCAATATTGTCATTCAAAACTGCATACAGGCAAAAGCAGTCAGTAGCTTACACACAGATGTTTTACAAAACCATTTGTATGTGTTAACACCATGGTTTATGTAAAACATGAGATGCAGTATTTTGTGGCATGTCAGTTGCATCTTATTTTGCTGGATAGTATCACCTAGATTGTGCAGGATCAGACTAATTTTAAGGCACAGTCTAGAATTCATAACCAGTCAGACCCAGAAATGTGTGTAAAAACTTCTCCTTTTGTTGCCATGCAGTCAACAGTGACAAAAAAAAAATGTTCTAATCCCCCTAGAATAGCATTGCAATGTAATACAATCAAGTACTTAGCACTACTAGCATCTATCCTTCCATATATGGTTTTAGGCATCCTAATTATCTGATGTAAATTACTTCTGTGTAAACTTGCAGTGCTTCACAAAAGATTTTCAATAAATACTAATAACGCTGCTGAGAATATTGATAGTCTGCTGTTGAGACAGAGCAAATATCTCCTAGCCCTACCTTTTATCTTAATAATGATGCAGCAACATATAGTTTCCCAATTATATATATTTCTGCCTGCTAAACGAGCTCTGTTTCTGTTAGCCCAGAATGTCCACTGGTCTAAATCAGAGGATGTACTGCTATGTAATTGCACCTGCATGAGAGCTGTAGCAATTCACCCACTTCCAGGCTCAGAATTTCTCCAAATTATAAATCTTCTGTCCACCAGCAATGCCTTGGAGTGGAAGGAGCTGTGAGATGATTAAAGTGAATAAATAAAGTGAACAAGCCAACATACATTTCACTCTAAATAATAATCAGGCAGCAGGGTCTGACAAACTGAGCTGAATATGTGCCTGGGAGTCAGAAATTCCCATGGTTTAACTGCAGCCTCCTTGGACAGTTTCCTCTTCCTCTCTTTGCCTTACTTTTCAGTTTCTCATTTTTATTTACTTACTCTAGTTCGGTCTTTATTTGTAAGTTACTTTGAAGGTATAACAGCAATTCAGCCCAGTGCCATTGCTCTTCTGGAAGTTCTGTAAAGCAATGCCACATAGATACATTTTTCTGCTGGTGCAGCTTCCTTCACCTGTATCTTCCCTCAATGCACATCTATGCTGTAGTAAAATCTACTTACACTGAGAGTGCTCTGCTTCATGGTATTATGGGTAGCACCTGGACTATGCTGGCCCAGTCACCCTCAAGGATCAGGTCTTCACCGTGTGGCGCACTGTGTGGCTATGCAGTCACAGGCAGTTCATCACTGAGGTCATGTGGTGGAGAAAGTTAAGTAATCTATGGTACAGGAAGGAGAGATCCCAGGTGACAATTTACTCAGCCATCACCAGTTACTGCCTGCCATTAGTCAGCACTGGTGGGAATACAATTGTTTTATGAGAAAACAACAACTACGCCAAGTGTCAGCATCCATACAAGCATGAAAGCTGGTGCTGGCTGGTGAGGGAGGAGGCAGCTTGGTGTTATCAGGATTTTTCCTAGCTCATACAATGAAAACAGAGAAAGCAGAGTTCTGCTCTAGAATTCAGAAACACCCTTCTTGGAGAGTCCCTGAACAATATTAGCCAGGAATGCTCGGGGAAAGGAGGCTGCTTACTGATTGCTGCTCCTTTCCTTACCTACTGTACAGAGATGATCAGATCTAAACAGGCTCAGATTGCAGGCTCTAATTCAGACACTTGGTTGACAGACTTTGTGAATAGAACTCACTGGCTGTGAAGCTGTAATAAACACAAAATTTGGACAGGTCAAGATGTGACGCTGAACAGGTGGGATACACAAAAGCATTACATACAGTAACTACATTTTCTTGATTAATTTCAGGACAGATCTCAGGTCAAGATTTTCAAAATCACTCCCTAAAACAGAGTTCCTTTGGCCATACTTCTACACTTATTTAAGCAGATTCATTTTCAACATTTCCAAGTATTAAGTACCTCTGACTGATCCCCAAAAATATGAAAGAAATGTGGATGACCAGCAGTTATGAAAGACTCATAATATTTGCTATGGATTAGACAGAATGTGAGTTTAGATAACCGGTTTGCAAATATGAAACAATTTTGCAATGTCACAAAAACAAGCATGTTTAAGGTGTTTCTATTTCAGCTAGTTATTGCTACTCCACATGAAATCCAAGAGCATGATCTTTAAATGCAAAGTGATATATATTTCCTCATCCATAAGACAAAAGAAAGATCTTTGAAGAATGTCATTATTGTGCTGCACCTTGGACGCCTTTCTGAGCACCTGAGCATGACAGGAGTTCATACTTATAGGGGTACTAATAGATAAACTCTGTCAGCCTTCGAGAAGCCTTCTCCCTTTGTTTTAGTTTGCAGGAGAGATGTACAGATTTAGTAAAATACATGAAAGAGTAAGAGAGTTCTCATCCCATCACTATTTTGTTGTTTAGCAGCTGAACAAATCCCATGCAAGCGAGTTTAGCATAGTCCACACTGATTGCACACGTCTGTGTCTCTGCTGACAATGTTCCAGCTGTTTCACTCATGTGGTTACTTGAAATTTGCTTGCATTTCAGATTGCTTTTGGACAAATAAGACCCTGGAGCAAGAAGAGATTCTCTGGTATATGGCTTCTCACTGACAGTTTGATACAACAAAAGACTGAGCACGCTGAGGCTGAGCCTGCAAAGCGCTTGACATTAAAAAAAATGTGGTTTACTTAGCATGTCAGAGAAGCAAGCCCTATTCACAGTCACCTTCTGTAGCAGTGATGAGCACTAGCTCTTATCTACCCTGCAAGAGAGCATTTTCCACTGAAACTGATGCTAGTACCATTTCCCCCACCAGGTGCCAAAAGTGGGAGGTCAGGATCTATGAATAACACACGGACAGCAGCCTCCCCTGAGGGTTGAGAATTTCAAACCAGTGGTAGCCTTAGTATTTGCTTCAGTCTATAAGCAAAGAACTTGACCCTAGGACCACAATCACACAAGCAGTCCTATTCACTGTAAATGAGCTTCTCTTTAATTCAGTATCACCAAGCCAGCCCTAAACTGCCAGCACAAACAGAAATGGGCCATATACCTCTTCTTTCCCATTTGTGGGAAAGTTTAATACAACACCTAGTACACACTTACATGAAGGGAAGTTTATCCCCTCCAGTACAGTCCAGATTTTAGTAAGCGCTGTGAGTAATTTTTTATTATTTACTTCTTTAATATAATCATCACCTGACAATCCTTGTTTTCTTTGTATTTGGATACATCTCCCTTTAGTTGGTAGCATCCTGTAGCCCTATACTGAGGGCCAGAACATCAAGTTAACACCTCCTAAAAAGAGCGCACAATCTGCATTTTAAACAAAACTAGTGCATTGATTCACCATGTACTCTGCCTACTAGTTTTCTAGAGTAATTTCTCAATCCTACTGTCATAAGAACACCTCCAAAAGCTTTAATCCAGCTGTCAGAAATAAAACTGAAATGACTGACTTTCAATTCTGGGTTTTTTTCATCTGTGTAAAGCAAGACTTTTATAAGCCAATGCTAATATGCATTCATATATTTGCATGGGTCAAAATGTCATCATCATTATTGCTATACATCTTCATATCACAAAAAAATGCTGACTATCTAAATTATGAAACATTCATTTATGTCCTATCCTTAATTTGCCGATGCTACTGAGCAACATAATTATCCAACATCAAAAACTGGTTTGCTTTCATTGAAAACTGAGTGGGGTGAGAAGTCATTGAAAAAAATAATGAGTAATTTAAGGTACACAATACAGGCAAAACAAGATTACCTACTTGCAGCATAAACAATTTTTCCATAGCTCTGTTAGTATACTTGGAAAGAATAAAATATCCCTGACCTGGCTTTTGCTTCTCACTGGTACAGCAGGTTATTGAAACATTAGATGTCTTGACAGCTCCCAGTAAAGTGAAGCCTTTAACTTTTAATGTGTTCTTTCTTATGTCTATTCTCGACTTCACGCAATAAACCACAACTAAGTCAACCTCTATTCCTTCCAAAAATATTTCATAGAATTAAATGTATAGACCTCTTATTATCCATCCACTTCACAAATCAATGAATAATTCCTCAGGCAGTTACTTATTTGTAGCTTTTGTAATGTTTTAACAAAGCATGACTACAAAAGCCACCAATGGAAACAAACTTACCAGAGTAATAGCTGAGATACAAGAAAGTTAGTGAGCTTCCTTTGCTTATTCAAAACAGAAAGTCATGAAGAATTGAAAATACATATAAACTGTTTGAGAGCTGTTTGAATTCTGTAAGCCCTTTATTTCTCCACATTATTTTAAAAATTGAGGCGCACAATGTACATTTCAGTATGTATTGCTTATCTGAAAATATAACTGTAGAAGGCAATGTCACTCACAGAAGCTGTAAAAGGTAGGAAAAGACCAGACAGATTAAATGTACAAAGCAGCAAAGTTAGCTGATTTTCTCAAAATTCTGGCTTTCATTTAAGAAAAAAAAAAGCCCAAATCTCCCTAAATATATTTTTTTTTTCCTCCATTCATTTTATTTCAATTACTTGTTGCATTTTAAGTTGATCAAAAGTTTTCGGTTTCTGGGGGAAAAAATCAACATTTAAAAAAGAATACATTATTTTCCTTCTTGTACGAACTGTGTAGCTCTCTTTTTTTTTTTAACTATTCAGTTAAATTATCATGAGCTTATATTCAAGACAGAGTAGAGAATGGTATCTTGCTAGTGAGCCAAACCAAATGACCACCTGAAACGTAATTTTGCCTCAAGTCATGGATTTTGCTGCAGCTGCTGCTAACTGATGTTCTAGCACCTGGTACTGATGTTGTAGTCATGATCGTGGCTGCTGCTGCTGTAAGCCCATGGTGCTGAGCCACTGTTCAAAAAAGTGCCTTTCTGCAAGACCCACTTTGTAATCCAAGCACTCTGCTTGGGCTGATTCATCACCCAGCCGCCTCTCAGGGGTCTAAAACCTAGTGCAGTTGTCGACAGCTGGGCCCACCTGCCTGAAGCAATCAGACCCAAATCAAGGGAAAACAGGGTAAGGTGAACCACACAGGGCCTTCGTGGGGGGCAGAAGGGGCAGCCCCAGTGGCCAACTTTTTGTTTGGTTTTCATTAGTGCTTCATTTGCTGATGATGTTTGCAGAGAGAAAGGCACTGATTCACCGTAATCAGGGTCAGTCTTTTGAGATGCCCCCTTTAGCCCAGTAAGAGAAACTCTGGGGATGAAATAGACAGTGCAGGGAAAGATGTTGTGTCTTCTCAAGGAAAGGGAAGAGGGGTACTTTTCAAATCAGAACTGCTTTTATAATTAATTTAGGAGATTTCCCACCCACCCCCCCTTTTCTCTTCTCCCCAACAGTAGTTAGTTGCTATTTTCACCACCTCCTAATTACTTAGTACTGGTTTGTGGGAGGATTCGGCTTCACACAGCATCCCACACAGGTTGTCATTTTGTCAAGAATTCCTTCATTAACAAGCTGTCAATACCCTGCCAACAGCCACCATTTGGTTTGTTAAGGGAATGGGGGCTCTGGAGTGAAGAGTTGGCTCCGTACCCTTTCCTTTTTTTTAAAGAAATAAATAAATAAGGCAAGAGGCAGATGTCTGCCAGTCTGTTCCTTTGTGACACATTGCAGCCTTTTCCTTTTCTTTTTTTTTTTTTTTTCCTTTTCCTTGCTGAAAGAGCAAGGCAGAAGAGAAGGGAGAGGAAAATCACACAGACTGCGTAGGTCGTAGCTCAAGTTCCTCTCTCCCCATCACACTGCTTCCTTGTGAAGTCAGGTTGCCCGAGTGCTCTTTGCCCCACGCTACCTCCCAACCCCACATGTCCTCTGGCATGTCCCAACTTTGGCACAGCAGTAAGGGAAAGCTTTAAAGCAACACAGGCACAGTTTTCCCTGCAACCTTTAAAACAATCATCCTAATGAAATATGAAGAGAGCTTGCCCGTCACATAGGTGCTTCCAGAGGAGTTTGTCTTTTTCTGCTAATTAACTGAATTAACACAGATGCTGACAGGCTTTGGCAGGTCCTCCTATCACTACTCTGCTGAGATGCTGATGATTAGGAATGGCTTTGTGCATCTCCCCTCCTGAAAGCCATACCATATTTGCACAGTCATCTTTTTTTCTCCTATTAGCTTCCAAGATCAAATCCCAGCTTGATTTCACTGATTAGTTTTTGATTGCACTGTGCCTACCAGGTAGGTTTTCAAGGTTAGCACAGATGCTGAGAGAATTGGGGCATTTGTCCTTAGTCTGGGGCATTTCTGAGAACCTTCTGTTGCAAATGTTTCAGCTATGTCAAGCGGGAATTTAGCTGGGTTGACACCCAGATACAATGACTGGAAACAAAAAGGCAGCCAGTGGGACTGAGAGCAGAGAGGGATGGAAATCTATGTTGTATCCAGAAACTACAAAAATAAAGGATTCTTTGGCTTGACAGGTGATGGAGTAAGTGAAGTCTCTAGCTCTGTCTGGCATGCTTTTGGTTCTTACACACCAGTGAGAGTACCATTATGTCCAGGAGGCACCAAAGGAAATCAGAGGAATCAAAGACTTTTCTTTTTTAACTCTTTCTCTTCCTGTCTAATCATTAACACTTAAATACCAGGTAGACCCTCCTTTCAGCTGGAAAATCATGTATGCAAGTATCATATCTGAACACAGAACACCACTACTTACTTGGCAACAGTCTTGTGTACATGCAGCTACCCACAAACAGATTTACAGTGAACTCCAGCTACATATTTCAGCTTATGTTAAAAATTTAGTTCTAGCCTTTATTCTCAAATACGGACAAAAGGATCTCTGGTACATAATTACAAGGAGGTAATGTCATGTAATTTTTGCCTTAGCACACAAACACCTTTTGCACAAGAGTGGCTGCCTGAATGATGAAGGAGGCAGCAAAGACCACTTGAGATTCCAGCATGAAACACAGATTCCAGGTACATCAGATGCAGCTCTGAAGTTGCTTTAAAATATTCAAGTACAATGTAAACACTTCTACCTGGATGGAAAAACCTTTCCCCTTATCAGCTACAAATACATCCCAAACCTAATTGCCATGGAGCCCACAGGAGTGGAGTCAAGGAATAAGTAGCAATAAGGAAAAAAACAGCTGGATGCAGTATGTGCCAGTAATCCTTTCTGGTTATATGCTGTCTTTTTTTTTTTTTTCCCTCCCATCTTCATGTCTTTCTCTTGTTCTTTGCTTATTGAAAGTTTTTTTCTGTCAGTTCTTGCAATACTGGACAGTATAAAAGTAGGGTAAACAGAACCAGCCAGGAAATGCTTTGGTAGCCAGAGTGTATGCACCCTGCAAGACACAAGTATATATATATATAGGTGTGTGGGGGTGTGGGGGTGTGCGCACACCTCTGCAAACTTTCCATCCTCTTTGGGCTCCTCCAAGCTATCACCACCACCAGATCACCCCAAACCCAGGCACTGGTGACCCCACTGCCCTCCCTGGAGGCAGCCGCCAGCCAGATTCAGCCTGGGGCTTCCACGTGAGGATTGCCCCAGAGGCCTCCTGGGGCAGGTGTCACAGGGGCCTCCCTATAGCTCTGCAAACCTGCAAGCAGTATTCCCTGCATATTTTAACTTATCAAACCCAGATCCTCCATTTTCCCTGGGAGTTTCTTTTGTGCTTGTTCTGACATTAGAGAAATTAGGCAGAGGAGCATCACCTGTCATAACCAGGTCTAAAGGGCCCTTGTCCTTGTCTCTCATGTTAACCTTTCTAAAAGTTAGTTGGTAATTCTGAAAAAATAAAAAGCTTTAAATAACACAGTGTAGTCAGAGGAGTAGAAGGAAACCGGGAGGCTTGCACTTGAGAAGAATTCTCAGCATGCAAAGGAGAAAGATTCCTCAGTTGGTAAACATTTACCTGCCTCTGCTCTTCAAGGGAAGCATAAACGAATACAAGACATCTAATAAATAATGTTTAGAACAAAACCAGGCAACATGTTTACAGTGCCCCAAATGGCACATTGTTAGAAGAACTTTTGCAGAAGTATTGTCCGCATAGTCAGTAATGGGAAAACTAAAGCGGTGGGAAGCAGGATGTGACCCAGAATCCAGCCTCCAGGATGACTCTTTATCTACAGCAATTTCCATAAGTTAAAAGCAGAAAATAAAAACCTGAAACAGGTTAAGGAAGAGGAGCACTGAATAGCACTTTCCACATTCTGTGCTCTGTTGCAGGCAAAATCACCTACATTTTTAAAGTGGTACCTGGGGATCTGGCCATATGGTTCCTATATACCTTAATGGGACTCAGACAGCCAAATCCCTTATGCAGCACTTCAACAATGTTAAAAAGTATGTCAGGCTCTATACCCATCATTGTTATTTGCTGCAGAGCATTAAAAAAGAATCAGCCAGATTTAAAAAGTTCCTGCTATAAAAATGTTTCCTTAAACAAAAAAGAAAAGAGGGATTGATACAGGTAAATTATTAGCAGGAATGACACCTTGATAGACCACGATACTGCTGCACAGCAAACACTATCATCACCGTTACTTCAACACTAACGTTATTTAGGCACGGGCAGGACCAGAGATAACAAAGTAAAACTGGTTCTTAGCTTTCAGCATAGTGTTAAGAAAGAGTAATGAGCTGATCCTTCTGAGAGTGGAAGATATATCTATTCCTTCTCTTTTTTAACGAGAAGAAAAAGAAGAAAGTATTTTTCATTACATCCTGGATTATTTCAAAGCCTCAAATATAATGACTTTCATATAGGATTTCTTGAGCTGGTTATTTGTGTCTCAGAACAGGTATGCTTCTAAAATGTCCGTGTGGACACTGAATGACATGTTAAAAAGGTTTAGAACATCTCCCCAAAACAGCTTCTTTTGAATGCATTGGCACTGGATGCCCAGGAATGGCTCTGGGTTTTGGTGAAGAAAAAAAATCCCCAAGCATTAACACAAACTCCTGAATCGGGAGACTGTTTACTTCTCTTGCGGTACTCAGGTTTACAATAAACCAAAAACCCCGGGTTTCTAACTAGGATATTGACCATCTTGAGTTACATTTTCAAAACCAGACAAGAGCAAACTCTTCTACTAAGGCAAATCTGCCCCCATGAGCTTTAATAAAGCAATGCCAATTTACGTTGATTGTAATTGTGGGCTCAAGAGCCTTATTTCACCCATATTCGTGTTTGTAGAACATCTGTCTAAATAGCAATACAACAAAATCCTCATAGCAAACAGCCCAGGACAAAGAAACTGAATTTTCTTTGAAGCTTAAACATTTACTGCATTTTAAATGTTTTTAAAATAAATGAATGATATGATACGTTTCAAGAGCCAGCCTAGTTTCTGGAAAGAGCAGTTAAACAATGACTCTGATGAGATTTCAAGCCTACATAATTAAGTTTTGCATACATGAGCATGGAGTTAATTTTTTATGTATCATAATGTTTCCGTAGAGTACTTCATTTTTTTATTGGTTAGCTGGGATGTTTTAGCTGCACCCTTTTCTGGTTCACGCAGCAATAAAATATATTGTATCTATGAAAATCAAATGATGTAAGGCCCTGCAATGGCATTGGTTCTGAAGCAGTTTTGCTTTTGCAGTACCAGTTGCATTGCTCTCCAGACCCACTCTGTTTACACCACACTACCTGCTAATGGATGACCATAGCCAAAGAGTATCTCAACTCAGGAAACCAAAATCCTTCCTGAATCTCTCAGGTTAGACATAGCCTGTGTTTCTCTGTAAGCACTTGACAAGTCACCTTCTTTCTAAGTGCCTACTATGGATCCAAGTTCCTACTATGGATCCAAAGAACCGGTCCAGGTATTCTCCCATGGTTTATCCCAGGGAAAAAAAAAAATATCTATAGGGACCAATAATAAAATTATAGACAAAAATTAGAATGGTATTAGTCTATGCTTGTAGTTTCCTCTTTGGCAGTCCCATGGTTCACTATTCTGCCTGTTGCTATGTAGAAGCACAGAAAAAAACATGATGTGTATTTGAAGCCAAGGTGGTAAACGTCAGACAATATTCTTAACAATAAGAGCACTTCTAAGAGGCTGTTACAACCCAGCCAAACCAAACAATAACAACTGCAAAATGCTAGTGTCTCTGCCATGCAGCCTGGGCTAAAAGTGTACCAGTTGAAGAATTAAATGTAAGTAGGTTTGTATGACATGTAAAGTTACCATAGCAAACATAGGCTGAGAGAAGCCATGATGATAATTCTTGGATGTAGTTAAATGTGTTGCGTCTCTTAAACTAAAATAGCACGTTTTCAAAAGGAACAACTCAAGCTAAAAATTCTTATTTTTACCTAAACAATACTGCCCATATATTTCTTCATGAGCTTTTGGAGCTCAGAGTATTTCTTATAGCATTTTAAAGATAATCTGCAAAGGGCAGAGGAAGGTATTTGTGCTCCCTCTAGTTTTATAAAGACACCTCAGTTTTAGACTTACTGTTAACAAATATTTCTCTCCATTAGTGGTTTTAATACTCAGATGAAATTCTTGGGTACAAGCCAAACGATCCACTATAAATTTTCAAAGGTATGTGGGCACTCACATAGGGGTTTGGATTAGATAATCAAAATACCCAAGAACTTAAATGCCTTAATAATCTCAGAGAGGCATTTGCAAGATCAGCTTCTGTCTGGGGAAGTGATTCTCCCTCAGTTCCCTCTGGAGGACAGAGGTAGGCTTCTTCGGGAGCAGCTCCCATCAGCTACATCTCAGTATCTCCCTCAGTTGCCCTAAGTCTTTTAGAGGTTTCAGTATCTGCAGCACTGTCAAGTTTAAGTAGCTTAGGGGCAATTTTACATACTTGTATCCTCCAAAAAATACAGGGAAGTTCCTTAGAAAAATGTTAAACATCTCTGATCAGGTTAGCGTCTCCCTGCCATTGATCCCAATGTTTTCAGTCCTCTCAGTCTACACATGCACTAGACCTTCTTTTCAGCTTTTTTCAGAGCAGAACCTTTATAGTATGACTTGGAAAAATAAATACTTGAACAGATACCAGGTTTCTTCCACTTGAAACAATTTACAGTGGAGTAAAAGCTTAATTAGGTTATGAATTACAGTTTTCGGTAACTAGCTTTGCACTTGAGAACAAATCTCACTAATGACAAATCCCTGTCTTTACTTACATAAATACTTCTAAATACTGCTCCTCATCCAAAAAAAAGAGCCTACAGCAAAAAAGACAGTGTGTGATACTTTGACTTCAGTATGTAGAAAGCATTATCCAAAGAGGGAACCCACACAGAGGGGAAGTACTTTTTAACTTGCTTGTTTTAAATACAGATGTTTGCTGAATTGCTTGGGGTTTTCATACTGGTATTTCTGCTAGCATCTATTTTAACAGCTATAGGAAATCCGAATGCTAAAAATTCAGTACTTAAGCAGTCCTTCAACAACTAAACTGAAGGGACAAGACCTTAGATTCCAGATCATTTATCCCTAGAACTAGCAGAAAGAAGACTTAAAAATGATCACA
The DNA here is from genome assembly GCA_035590215.1 of Microhierax caerulescens. Lineage (NCBI taxonomy): Eukaryota > Metazoa > Chordata > Aves > Falconiformes > Falconidae > Microhierax > Microhierax caerulescens. The sequence goes on from JAVJGJ010000047.1 coordinate 95,762,310, forward strand.
CTTATTTTCCTTCTTGCTTCTTTTATGTATTGTACAAAAGCATAGATCCTGAAGGCTAGCACTGGGCTAGGTCTTTCTCATTGCAAGTCAGTTATAGGAGTTTGGTCCCCATTTTGTCTACCTCGCTTAAAGCCTGCTGTACACCTGAGCTGCTCAGCAGGGAAGCCTGCTCAGCCAGCTGCAGTACTCCTCTCTTGAGCCAACAGCATCACTGGTGTGACCACAGAATGATGTGACATTTGGCATATGGAAAACAGAACGGGACCACAGTATTTTTGGACCAGATTTTAAGACCTAGAGGTACAAACCAGTATGTGGCATATTTTTATAAGCTTGTCAACATCAAACACCCATTGTTATTTCAGCATTTATGGCGATTTTAAATCCCAGAAGATATCCATCTGCCTCTTTAGGCACCTAGGTCTTGTTGTGACATCAGCCTGCTTTGGAAACAGGAATTTCAGAGAGGAATAGAGCTTAATCACATTTTATTTTGGCTGCCTGAGCGTTGGCATAAAGACATATTTTATGAACATACATATAGACATACTTGTACACACACACACGTGCACCCAGAGGCTTGCAAGCCACCAGGCAGCATTTTCAGCGGTCCCTGATGCTACAGACACAGGCTGCAGGGAAGGGGAAGAGCAGATCATGTGGTGGCAGCTGCCCACACACAGACTGCACTGACAGGCCAGGAGAAGAGACAACGCAGCACACAGGAGAGCAGGAATTTGAAACATGAGAAATTCAGCTCCAGTTCAGTCACAGGGGAGCTCACAGATTTCAGTGCAGGACCAGCACACCGGCAGAAACTGCATCATCTGTCTGGCTCTTTCTGAAATCAGGGCAGTTTGGCTTATCAAAGAAATCCACAGCATGTGTGATTTAGATGTCATAGGTCTCCTGAAGATGCAAGGTAATGTGGAAAGACTCCTCACGCAGGAACTTTTGAATTTCCATGCTTTGTATTGGAAACCTAATCATGACTGTAGGACTGTAAATTGCACTGAATTTAGCTGCTGCACGCTGAGCCAAAGTCTGTCCTCATAAGTCTACAGTTTAGACAGCTTTCATCTCAAGGTTACTTTCTCTTTCACAATGAAAACATTTCCCCAGTGTTAGCAAACGGATCCCATCCCCTCAGCTGCCAAATTGACAGTGCCTTCCTGTACAGGTACTATTATTGCAGATTAATTATTTAATCCAATCTGACTGTCATGCCCACTGACCATTTACTAGCACAGGCTGCTTTCATTTCTTGCTTTAGGTGGTATAATACTGCCTGAGAAAGTGCAGTTTGCAGATACCATTATAAATATGTGGCAATATGAGATTTGGAAACAGAACTCCCCCCAGCTCCCTGTTGAATATCACTGACTGTGATCGCAATACTGCCGTGGGGTTTGTCCACTTGTATGTTACACTGCTGTGTCACACAAACCTGTAGTTACGTAAACTCAGCAAAAACACACGCTAATTGTTGATGATACAGAATTTTGCAACTATTAACACTGGCTGGTAGTATTTTCTACTTAACCTCCATATTTGCAAGCAACTACAGGAGAGCTGAGAATCAAGATACTTATCATGATGATTGACATCAATGAAAAATATATTTTAGTCATCTGCTAAAAAACTCTTCACCTGTGGTAACTGGGTGAATGTATTCTTCCAAGGCTACCCCAAGGAAAAGAACAATAGTTTAAAGCTTCACTGCTCCAATTGTTCTGTCATTCCTACAGCTAGTAAGTGTTGCATTTAAAAAGTGTCATCTGGAAATATTTCCTTTAAAATATGAGATTGTGTCAAGAACAAGATTTGGCTAAGATATGCTATTTTAGCTCCCTTTTTTTTTTTTTTTATAAATGGATGGGACATCTTATATAAAATTAAATAAGCATTCTAGTTTCAGTGGGTTTGAAGATTTTCAAGACTTTTCATTCTATTTTCTTCTTTTGTAACTATAAGCACTTGAGTGAACTGATTTTTTCCCCATCTTCTTAATCATCAGAGAGTTCAGTACGATTGAAAAGACAGAGTAACAAAAGGAGAAAGAAATTTTTAAAAACCAACCAACAATATGGGTTTCAAAATTTGAGTCCCATAGCTGAAAAGGGTAAACATTTAAAAAAAGAAAAAAGAAATTAAAAGTAAAAAACCCTTAGATTATATTCATATTGTTAGTTTCAGTGACAGAAAAAGGCAGGGGGGCATTAATATAAAAATTTCCTGAATAATATATTTCAATATAAATTTTTAAAAAGGGAATAAATCATTCTATTTTAAATCCTGCATATGAGAAAATTAAAAAAGCATATAACATTTATTTAAATCTAATTTCTCCAGCTGCTCTAACATTTAACTACAGAATTAAAACTTGTCTGTACCTACCTCACAGTCTTATTGTTAAAGTATTCATATTTGCAACACTCCAATAAAATAAGGAATTATGGTTTCCTCTCTATTGTCAGGGGACAGTAACAGTTTTGTGTGAATTAGGACTGCAGAATATGCCTTAAAATTAGAAAAGGAATGTATTTTATCTCCATTTTGAAAAGGACTGATTATTAACATGTTTCTTCCTTAGAGAACTATTTATGCCTAGGATTTCTTCAGACAATTTGGCACATCAATACAGTTCTATTGATAGCTATTTCTTCATAAACAAGGACAGGTAAACGCATGCTCAGGCGTCTCATTATTTGCCTTGTTCCTCCAACTCCTTTAACAAACTGTGACTCACCACTGTACCTTCAGTGATATTCTACAGTTCTAGGTGGAGTGAATTCTATTTATTTCTCTGATTATAGTATCAAGTTCTAATCGGTACTGGCCGTATCAGATGCTATCACCTTGTTTCTGGTAATGTCAATGACACAATGAAGTGTTTTTATGTGATGGAAATAGCTCTTATCTGTAACCATTTACAAAAACCGTGCAATTCAGCTATTGACTGTATGACTGTATTGGCTAAATATAATAGCAGGGTGTTGGGAAACAAAACTTCCTAAACATACAATGGTGAACTCTGCCTCAGAGAATCTCCTGAGGATCTCACTGCATTTATCATGGACAGTGGTCCCATCTTGGAAGGTAAAAGCCAAAGGCCTTTGCCTGGATAAAATTTAGTTGCTTTTGTAAGGAGGAATGTGTCTGCGGCAGATTCACAGAGAAAGCACCTGATGGAGAGCAAGCAGGAAGACCTCGCTGAACGGTTTGAAGAAGGCAATCTTTTCCTCTGTCTTTTCCCAAACTTAAGGGTCTCAAGTAAGGAGGATCTAGATGAAGACTTTCTCTTACCTTACAACCCTATTTTCTTAAATGAAGGCTTGATAACGTTTGTTTCAGTTTACCTAGGAAAACTGTCTTGTCACCTCTGGCAAACACCATTTAGTGCTCCTGGGAAGGAGATGGGGTCAAGCCCCACTGATGAGGATGTGACTGAAGCCTGGGTGCACTAACTGGGCCCCAGTCTGGTGCTGGGAGGATATAGAGGAAGAGGAGAAGCATGACATCTGTGGGAACCAAAACGAAGGATGAAACAATAAAACCTGCCCTGCAGCTGCATAGCCATGATAGTAGCAATTGCCTGAAACCAAGGGAGAAGGCTTTGCTCATCTGTGTTCTACTCAAAACCAGAAAGAACAACCAAAAAAAAATCCCCTAGCCATCTCCTGTTAGGGGGCTGGGTGTTTTCCCCAGCTGATTTAAGAGATAGTACTCAGCTGAAATTCCTTTGGCACTCAGCTGAAACTTGACATAAATATGCACTGGGCTACTCTAAGATTGACATGAGATATAAATGAGACATTCACTTTAACAGCCCTGAGAGAGACACCAGCTTTAGCTCTCGTGACCTGCAGCACTGTAAGTCTACTCACTGACCATTAGTACTGGTCACTTCTCACCTCCTTTTCAGCAAGAATTACTGTAGATCTACTTTCTCCTTGGCTTGAGGTTTTTGCTAAGCTGATGTTTCACGCCCATTTTTTCCCAAGAAATAAAAACTTGTAGCTAGAAAAGCTTTTCTCTTGGATTAGATGCAGTTGGCAATGCCAAAAATAATAATAAGACTTTTAGATTAACAATATTTTTCTAAGAGTGACTCAGATGACTGATATCTTCATTTAACAACCTCTGTTAGCTACTCCTGCTTATGAGAGGACATAATTTCCCTCTCTCTCATTTTATTTTTGGGAAGATTAGCAGTGCAAGGATGCTCCCTTAGGATCACAAAGTAAACTTGGAAGCCGGAGATACAGAAGGAGTATTTGTTAAAAAGTATATAATTGTTAAGTGCCAGTTTTTCTATAAAAAGGAAGCTGAGAAGCATGCTATGAATGTTCATTTGCAAAGTCTCAAGCTGTGACTGCATAGCTGTGAATCTCATTCCGCTATTGTCAAAGCACCGCATTGGTAATTGGCAAGAATGGATGGCTAGCCACATAAAAAGTAACAAAAGTTACAAGATCAGCAGCAGCTAAATATACTTGCTGCTTCTACAAAGTGTATAATCTACTTTTATTCTTTTTCCTCTGAGAGCTGCATGACAGGTGATGAAGTATAAAGTTGGGGAATAAAGTGAAAGTGCAATCCCCATGACTTAAAGCTGTAATCCAAGCCCTCTGCTTTGACCTTCTTTCTGCTATTCAGCAGACCGTAGCGCTGCAAGAGGGGCCGAAGTGACAGCAGCATCCAGCGAGCGTTCATCACCATGTTACTCAGCAAACCCATCAGGGACTGCCAGGTGCCCAGATGTATTAAATCACATAGTTGTATCTGCAACTGATGCTCCCCAGGGAAAAAGCATCACCAGCTGGGAGAGGGAATATGGAAGGATGTTCTTAATAATACCATGTGGCACAGTATGATGTAACGTGACATGACACGCAACGTGATGGACTGGAGCTTGGTATAACAGCAGCTATCTAGGGGGCAGGAATTTCACCCCAGCAGCGACCCAGATTGCAAAATGTCTGCTATAAATTCCTGTAATACAGGAAAGATGCTGCAAGTAAAAAGACTGTACTTTTTTTTTTTTTTTTTTTTTTTTTGCAACAGCTGTGATTCATTTGACATTTAGGCAATAGTGTAATAAAAATAATAAATAATAATTTAGCCAGAGCCTGTTGGATCCTTTATAGATGCAACACTTGAGCTGCTGGTGTCTCTTGAGTATTTCTGAAATGTTATCAGAAAACACAGGTAAAAGAAGATCCCATTGGTAGCTCTGAATGTCCTCTAATGATTCCCTATCCAGATAATTTGCTTAGACTCATCACCTTTACTATCATAAATCAAACCCTGATGTGATTTCAAGTCCCTTAGCTACCCACACAGAAAAGGTATTGTATTAGATTGTTTTCTGTTGCATTTTATCCCTTCCTGTTCCAAGAAGTTTGGTAGAAACTAAAGCAAGTTTTGAAATTACAGGGAATTTGAAAGTGGGTTTTTTTCAGATGTTGAAACAGCTTGGCCTTGTCCCTTATTTTGGTGAAGTGTCTGAAGGAAAATGTTTCCAGCTTGGGGTGGGAGGAGGACCTGGTTTTGCAGTGTCTGAAAACTGAGAGTTGGATAGAAGCTTAAGATATACTAAGATGGTTTCACTGTAACAAAAGAGAAGTTTTAATTTAAATTCTGGAAGTTTTACACAAAATTAAATTCCCAAGACATGAATTGTGCTACTCCAGCTATGGTTCTAGAACAGTACATTGGGCACGGACTGAAAAGGGTTCACCCCTGGTGATAGCACCATGACTGGGTGAGAAGAAAGGCACCACAAAAAAGTATGTAGAAGCACATCTAGAAATCAAATCCTCTGACCTAAACAGGGTGCTTCTAGAAGATGTAGGAAGGAGGAGGAGTACTCAGACTATGGAATAAATTTCATTATGCAAGGAAATGTCAATATTTCAAACCTTGTTTCATTTTGAACATGCCAAAACCAAAACTGGTTTAAGCCACCAAAGAATTAAATATTACGTAACCATGCCCAAAAAAGTGATTTTAGCTCAAAACTGAAAGTCTGCAACTTTCTAATCTCACACACAAGTGTAGTGCAAAAAATAAAAAACACTGGGTTTGTCTGATGGTTTTTCTTTCTGATGGTTTCCCAAACTAAAATTCCAGTGCAAATGGCTCAAGTGTTCTGATTTTAACATCAGAACCACTTCTCCCAACAGATTATACTCACTCCTCCCAAGCCCTTGTCACTAGCAGTATTGGTGTGGCGATATGGATGGTGATATGGAAGGAACAGGGACTCCTACCCAGGAAAGGGGCCAAAAGATGTTTTGAAAGCGATTGCAGGGAACAAGGAGAGGTGGAAGGAGCTGTGCAAAGGACTGTTGAAAATTACTGTCACTAGGAAAACACCAGAAATTGAAGTGATTGCTGTAGGCAGACTGGGAGGGATGTGAAAGAGAAGCAGCAGATGGAAAAACCTGGGCAAGGTACTGGATTTAAAGGACAGTAGTACAGCATGATCCTGACAGGGGAACATTTGCCACAAAGTATCAAGGTCAAAACAGTTAATTATTAAGGTGGTCTTAAAGCTCAGTTTTCTTAAGTGTAGTGAATGCCGGCATATTTTGAAATACTTCCATTTTAAAGCTGTGTGATTCAACAGCCTGTACTTTATTCGTAAGGGAAATAGGTTAAACTCTTGCCTGAGGTTGAAAGACAAGGGGACCTGTGGGAAAAGGGGGACATTTGCCTTCATTCATCTGATCCAGAGGTGAATGAGCCATCTGGAGACAAATAGAGAAGGACACCAAGGAACAAGTTCTTTTAAGAGAAAGTGGAAGCAATGCCCTCTTTGGGTATTGCTTTCCAACAGGGACTCTTGGCCTAGCCGGAGTGGTCCTGTGAGGTTGGCAGCAGGTGAGGCAGAAGTATGATGAATAATGGGGAGTGAGAGAGACATTGATAAATGTTTTCCAGATCTGAGAAGCAAGCTTGAACAGATGTGCTGCTCCCTGCCCAACAAGGACATTGTGGGGGCAGAGCCCTGACCCCAGCAGTGCGCTCCTCCAGTTGCCCAAGAAATGCTGGTTTTAGAAAGACTGGTTTGCTTTGCAAAAACAGCTCCTAGCTGTCTCCACACCCTGTGAAGAGTTAAGTGCTCATTTCAGAGCAGCTGCAGGCAGCTCTGCAAGGGCTAGGGAGGGGGCAAGGAGGCAAGAGGGACCAGGATTGGGCTGTACGCATGGTTGCTGCCCCAAAAACGCACCACTGGGGGCTAAGCAAAACCCAGCTGCATCTGGAATAACAGGTACATGTGAGCACTTGTGAGTCTGTGCTCTGGAGTCCATGGTCTCTCAGGTCTCCAGACCAGGAAGCTGCTCTAAGCACAAAATGACTCATCTCCACCCCAAATATGAGGCACGGGGATGGATCCAAACCTGCCCTTTACCCCTATGTGCATCTGGGAATAGCTGGGGTGTGCGGCTTGATCCAGGCAGTTTGAAGGCCTCCCACCTAACCCAGCTTAAACACAAGTTCCTGTGTCCCCCATGGAGCAGTCATCCATCATTCCTCCTCTCCAAAAGTCTGTTTAACCAGTTAATGACCTCCTGGCTGCACTGTCATTGCGGGCAGTGGCTTGGTAGGAGGCCCTGGGAGTATCATCTGCATCAACAGCTCAGTCACTTGTTCATCGCTGTCCTCTCCTTATCCCTTTCCTCCCCACCAACCAAATGTTCTTTCCTAAAGCCTTTCTATTGTTTTCTAGTTTCGTTTTTCAGTAATTCCCCCTTCCTTGTTGCACTGAACTGCTCAAAGAGTTAAACAGTAATTATTGAACAAGCCAAGGCACATGGATGTACACCTAAAGTAGCAGAGTCATAAAATACTTCTGTCCTAGATTCACAAGCACTGCACAGTCTATTTTGAACAGTCTCCTGATAATTTTGAGCATTTTAGAAGGCAAGGTAAGGTTAGCTATGCCTTTTGCAGGTCACAGTGAGTAGCAGCAGGTTAGCTGACAGACAGAAAAGGCTGCATCTCTTCAGCACTAATGTCTGGGCACTGCAGAACGTGTCTCTTTTAAACAAGAAGCATTGGTAAGGAAAAGTCTAGCAACATTTGGAAGGAGTAGAGGGACACATATCAGGAGATTTCACTGAAAGTCTCTGCTTATTATTCCCATGCATCTGTCTGTGCTGTCTAACCGCTGTTTGGAGCTCCTTTTGGGAAACTGCACAGAGCAAGACAAGGCAGAGGAGATGACAAACGGGCAGGCAGGCTGGCACACTGCATAGCAGTAACACACCCTCCCTACTAACAGATGGTCCCCCTGGACCAGCCACTCTTCAGCATAGCCCCACAGTGATACTTCGTTATGCATATCATCCGGGATAGTCTGGCTGGGCTGGCTTACCCCACATACCCACCTCCACCAAAGCCCACAGCAAAACTACAACACATCTTCCCCTGTGTCACCCTGTGAGCGGTATCAAAGCACAACGAGGCTAATCCATTCCTTTAACCCAACTCCTTTCCTTTTAAAAAGCAAGTATTTATGCATGCTGTTAATATTGTTTCCTTGGCCATCTTTCTATTCCTTCTCTTCATATTTTTCTACCAGGACTTTGACTATTTTTTTCCCCCCCTTTAAGGCAGAAAAGAATTATACTATTGGCGTTAGTTTTATTTCACTGTCAGAAAAGTGAAGATTCTGCAGAGAATATTTGCAATTGGACTTGTGTGGCTGTAACTCCCCCTACACAGATCATTTCTCCTAGGAACTAAAACACTTTTACCATGTGTTGGGTGACAAAACACATCAGTATATTCCTTATATATATATGTGTGTGTGTGTGTGTGTGTGTGTGGTTTAAGCATAATTGGGAAGGAACGTTGTAATATGAGCTCTAGAAAGTTGGACTCAGATGAGTGAGCATTAATCGTTCCCAGCAAAAGGACTGAGATGAGATTTGGCTTCTATGTTATGTTCTAGTAGAGATGTAGCAGGCAGCTTGTATTTGCTTTGGGAAGTTTGGCAAGTTCCATTCGATTGCAACTGACTTGATAGAAATACACATGTATCCTGCATAAACATTAAGGAAATCTGTATTTGATGAAAGCAAGGCTGCATGTGCACATACACAGACAAGAAAGGATGAAAAAAGAGCAGGACTGCAACCATACTTAAAATCAGGCAGCAGGTGAACCCTGAGACAGATCATCTGCTCACCAGAAGCCATCTTCACCCCCTAAATTCACATGTCTAGATCCCCTAATCTAACAGCACTAGGGAAATATTTCCTGTCTTATAGGGCAGTGGATGCACGTGCCACTGGACAAGCAGGTGCCTGTGGTCCCATATGTGCTCCATGGAGCAACGACATACTTTTAAAGTTCAGAGACAGAAGACTTGGAGGTAGCCTTTTGTTGTTGTGGTTGGTTTTTTTTATCTTTGGATGAGCCTTTGAAAGAATAAAGAGCTTCATTCCCAGTACCTCTAATTGAAATGAAAAGCTAAGAACATTAGGCCCTTGGGCCAAATTCAGCGAATGGCTCTTGTGATCTTTTTTGTTTTCCTTAAAGCTGTCTTCTGTGGGAACATCCAGAGAAAAGCAGTGGCTGCTGGTTATGG
>JAVJGJ010000047.1:95772013-95809294 GCA_035590215.1 Microhierax caerulescens
AGCCCACCCTATCTGCCGAGAGCCTTGCTTGTAACCAGGATAACAGCATCGCCAGAATGGGGAGCTGGACCCTTGAGCAGGTGAGTGGATCCAGGAAATTATTTGTGCCAGGAACCTGGCATTTATAAAGCCTGACCTGCCCTAGCACAGCATCTTGTGTGAAATGATGAGGCTTGCAAAGGCTCTTAAATCCGTCTTCAAGGAATAGCACTAATATCAGTCCTTCCAGCTCTGCAATAACCAGACATGAAAGACTTAGTAGCTTAATAGCTTGCCTGTGAGTCAGCCTGGGCTCCTGTGCCTGCACACATGGCCTCAAGCTACAGGGCAAGGAAAAAAAAACGGTCTTTCTTCAGTTTTCTATTCCTACCCATCACAGAGGCTTCTAGAGATGCTTCCAAAAATACAGCAGCAGCAACAACAAGCAGAACAATTTTTGGACTCATCTTTCTAGAAATGCCTCTCCCTACTGCCTGCACTTATTCTTAGACAGCAAAACTGCTCTGGAACCGCTGCTGTATTCCTGTCTTTTGTGAAGTGTCTGGGAGATCTGGGCATAAAATCCAGGGCATGGCTGTGCATTAAACACTACCATTTCCATGTCTCTATAGCTCTCGGTGGTACAGCAGCTTCTTTCTTCTTTGCTGCTTTAAGTGAAAGGAGAAACTCCTTAGCTATTTTTCTTGACATTTGGGTTTTAAAGATTTAAAAAAAAAAATAATCTAGTACTATATATGCTTAATTTTTCTGTTTTGTTCCCTTTCTCCCAGTTATTTTGAAAAGAATTGCCATGGCCACATTCACTTAATAACTGGTATTTGGGGATTCCAGACTTTAAAATGTAAGTTTCAAATACCAGCATGAGCTTCAGACAATGAAATCATTAGCTTGAAAAAAAGAGCTTAAGCTGTCCATCAGCAGTAATGTTTGCTACAAGACAGAATGCATAAAGCTAGCTATACTGGAAAGAAAATATTTTTTGGACTGCAGGAAATTACCACAATGACATTTATTAAAAAGTTAAGAAAAGGAATAAATTAAATGTACTTGCTGAATTACTCCGAGTACAGTGATGGGCCAGTGAAACATTTTCAGTACTGACCAAGAACACTTTAACGTGGTCAGGGTGTAAAAGATATCCCAGCTCAGGGTGAGTCTGTCCAAGCATTTAGTTTGGAGATACTATTTCTGAATGACTGGTCGGTATGATAATTGCTTCAAGCTTCTAATTATTTTACAGCTTAAGTGAAATTACTTCTTCAGAGGAAAATATCGGTTTCTCTTACATCTATACCATGGTGTAATTTAAGAACAGGTAAAACTGAGCTCCAAATAAAAATTTAACACAATCACTCCTTATTTTGCTAAATATGTTCCCATGAATTGAGTATTTCCTGCAATTAACACTCATAGCTCTTGCCCTCTCAATGGGACTAGAGCACTTAGGGACAGTTCAACTTTTTTGCAATATAATTACCTCTCCTTGTCCTATTACACTCTAAAGTCCTGATCCACAGCCCTATTCAAACCTAACTTTGAATAGCTGAGTAATTTCATTGTCTGCAGTGACAGCGCTATCTAGGCTGAGTCCCTCATGCTACCTACAACCATATACTGTTATTCTACATTAAGATAGAGGATTAATACCATATTATGAAAAAGGAAAACCCTTCATGCAACTAAAATATATAAATCTGAAATAATACAAGTGGTCCTGGCTTTTCTCTGGATGTGAATCTATACACAACTGCTATGGCATATGACAGCATCTCTATTGGTGTTGCTGAAGTAAAGAACTATAGGAGTAACGTTTGACTTTCTTGTCAACTGTTAGAGACAACTGTAATTACATCACCCTCCTTTATTTAGCCCACTGTTATAATTCTCCTTCAGGAGAGGAAGCAAGGAGGGCTGACATACCTGTTGCTCAGCACTAACAGATGTCTCTGCTATTATTACAAGCTTAGTCATAATTCAGTTTCTCGCAGTATGTTACTGTGTCTTCTGCTGTATCTAATGAAGCTGCAGATGCATTGAAAGAAAGCAGGAAAAAACATCAATACTCTTGCAAATTGGCTGGTGTCAATAAATATCCAGATTTTTTTGGTATGTCTGAGCAAACTTAATTCATGTGTTTTTAAATGCCAGAAGCAGAGGACATTCTGAGTGCAAAGGAGTGCAAATTGGAAAAAAAAGCACCTGGTGACTCAGCTGTATGGCCAGTTTCCTCAAGCCACTTGTTATTAGCCCTGTGCTCCTTGTGACCTTTCCTGGCCCTCTCCTGAGCAAAGGTGAGACTACAGTGAGAGGTTGTATGCTTCCTCATCACTCTCAGCCTCCATTCCCTTGCTTGTTTTTGGCTGCAGAGTGAGTCAATTTGGGAGGGATGTGTCTTTATGTTAGAAAGCAATCGTTAAGGAAAGATTAGGTAGGTTACGAAGTCGTGTAGGTTATGAAGGTCCGGATGAATATAGTAAAGTCTCTTGGCAGCTGAGCTGGTGAAGTTGCTTTTAAGGTTTGCCTGCTGCAGATTTAAAGCTGTGGTTACAAAGTCTCTGGTATGGGGGAGGCAGACAGTATCCCACAGGGAGCTGAGGATGTTTTCAGACATGCTGAGGGAATGCAGCCCCCTTTAAAATACATTTTTCCAACATATGGTCACGCATCATACAACACAACCCCACTATTTTGAGCACAACTGTGCAGGACAGAAAACCGTGCTTTATAGTTAGACACGGAGACATACAAACATAGTAGGTGGGCTCCAGCCACCTCAGAGCACTGCTCTCCTTCCTGAACAGTAATGTCTCTTGCTGCCTGCCGCAGCCAGCCCTGCCCACCACTGCTCTCCCATGCCTGCAACACAAAGCCCTTTGTGGAAGGGACTCTCCTTTTCTTATTCTTCTGCGTAGCAGCCAGCCCTCCACCAGGATGTGAGGTGATATAAAGCCTTTCCTTTTCTGTATCCAATAGGAACAGATCCACAGCCATGGTGCAACCACACACAGGTCAGGCTTGCTGAAATGCTGAATTATGGATGAATTATTTCAAGTCGAGAGGGAAAGACATTGCAGATCCCCTGGGAAAGGGTGTGACGGGGATGAAGGCACTGGATTTGTAAACCGCTTAGAGTCCATGGGCTGGAGGTTGTATCATCCTGACACTAGCTTGAATGCAACATAATGAAAGCAGTAAATGATATAATCAAATAACTCTTAAGATTTATTTAAAGCATTTTGTCATTTTTAGAAAAAAAAAAAAAAGAAGAGATTTGTGCATTACTAGCCAAAAGGAGTGAAACTATTGCTACAGTCCTGCCTTCCCTTTCTTCCTGCATTCATACTCTTACATCTTTCTTTGCCTCTTAAGTCCATGACGACCTCTTCCTGTTAAAGTGGGAATAAGATAGCAATTGCCTATGAACTCAGTAGGTCCTCAGAAAGGACTTTGGAGCAAGTCGTGAGATTAAGGTTTTGAAAGAAGCATAAAGAAATTTAAGCTGGCACATTACTCCAGCAGCTTTCCACTGAGAAATGGTAACCTTCCCGTAGTCCTTCTTGTACTATTCAAGGCAATGCATGGAAAGGACAACTGCTAAATTCATCTCAATCTTGTAAAGCTTAACTATGTGTCTTGGCACTACTCCTCCCTAAAAGTCTGTATGGTAGCTTTATACTGATTATGAAAGGAAAAGTCACTTAAGGCAAACTGCATCGGGAGCAGCAGAATAAAATGTGCATATACGGCTTAGCTGCATTTGTTACCATGATCATCTCTTGTTGCTATGGAGAGACAGGTCCTATGTATGTGCCAGCAGAATCGGGTAATCCAGTGCCAAGATACCAACTACTGCAGAAATTTCAAACATGAGTGGCAGAAGTTTCTCTCCTAAATGGTGGATTTTGAGGGACAGAGGACATTCATCTCCATTTGTCAGTTTAAGGTTTGCTCAGTCATTTGAAATCATGAGATCTCCAGCACACTTAACATAATTAACTCCGCCTGGAGTAATTATAATGAAGTCAACACAATACAGAATTCTCAAGTTTATGACATAATGTAGCTATTGTGGTGCTGATTTTTTAATTTGATAATGTATTCCAGCAGATGCCAAGTATTAGAGCTCTTTTTTTCTCTCTCTTGGCATTGTCTAACAAAACACAAAAACGCAAAAGGCAACATGGAAGACTGCCAGGAAAAAAAAAAGAGAAAAGCAGTAAAAGACTATCTAAGAAAAGTTAACAGTGCACTGTCACAGTGGGTACAGATTATTGAGAAGCCACCAATCACATCCTCTGATCTCATGAAATTTTACGTGAGATTTCTTAAAATGTGGGTTTAGTGTTCATATTTTCAAACTTCCTTCACATCTTTGGAATAGAAGAGGTCATTTCTGAAAAAAATAAATCTTCAAAGTGATACCACGATGCAGACTTAAGAAACAAAGAAAAGACCTCAAGTGTTCCTCAAGTATTCCCTTGATTTCAGGAGGCTGGCAAGAGGTGGACTCAGGTGCACTGGAGTTCATGGAGAAAAGAGACTAACAGATGTGCACAAGGCTGTTTGTAGGCAGTGTTAATTTTTAAAATGTTAGCAAGACCGCAAGTTCTCTGTTCAGGTCAATTCTCTGCCTGACCTGAAAAAGGCAGATTTATTCTTATCCACATTTTTCTTTATCAATGTACCTCAGATCTGGGATCAGGTAGCAAAATGCCTTTAACAATGGGCACAAGGAATGTCACTCAACATTTCAGCAAACAACACGGTGGTCTAAACTCCTGCCAGAGTCCTGCCCCAACAAAACCAAGAGGCTCACAACCTTCTGTCTTCCAACACTGCATCTTGTGATCGCGTCTGCTATCAGCCTGAGCCGTGCCAGAGCTTGCTAAATTAGTACTTACGCTGGCTGAGTGAACGTACCTACAGCCGTCTATGATGCAGAAGAGAACCTATCAAGAGAATAATGCCAGTGCATTAAGTACAAGGAGTTCAGTTACCTGTATCCAACTCACCAAGGCTTCACGGAGCCCTTTGGAGGGCTGAGTGGCTGGGGTGAAGTGGCTGCTTTTGCAGTAGGGTAGTCAAATATCCATGGCAGTTACTTGTTTATCAAAACTAATTTTTTTCCCCCCTATATTTTACCAAAAGACTTAATCTCACTTCTCTGCCCATTTTCTCCACAGCAAACATCCCTCCCAGGGAAGAACTGGCATCACTAGAAGAAAGCAGGCAGCAACTGACAATGAAGGACCCTGTGCTCGCTCCTGTTTCCCTGGAAAGCTGGCAGTCACCATTTCAGTTAATACCAAAGCTGAACCAGGACATCTAAAGATAAAAGCTTGATTCAGAACACAGAATTAAATTTGGACCAGAATTAAAACCAGTTCTGAGAGTCTAATGCATGCTACTGATAGCCATCAGATTAAAGAGGTATATTTTCCTTATCATCTGACTTTATCCATCTGACTACTGAGTTAAATATACCTGTTGTCTTCTGGCATTTGTGTGAACTGTCAACTCAGGGATGTATTTCAGTAGAATTACTAGTTCAACACCAAAGCTGCTTTACTATAGCGTGCATCTGAATGCACACTTGAATTCTAAATAGGTAAATGTTTAATTAAAAGATCTCCACTATAAGAAGCAGTATGACAGTAAACAGAAAACAAGAATCAAAGAGCTGTCCTCATAAATCACCTCAAACTCTATAACAACCTGGTGGGCAATCTGTGGTTATGTGACATATGTTTGGCAGCTCAGTGTAGTTCCCACTGGACCAGACTACTCATACTAGATCTCCACCCCCTCCACAACTTTGGCTCCCACTCTCCAGTTGGTGCAGCAGCAAGTCCTGTGTTGCCAGCACCAGGCCAGGGCATCCCTCCAGCTCCCTGCACAGAAGCCCAGAGGTCAGCAATCCTCTGACCCCCAGGGAGCTCAAAGGATTCCCACCCTCACCCCCACAGCACTATCAGATGATCTGATTGCCTGAGGTGAGGGAAAAGGGCACTGCTCTCCACTGAAGATACATCCCTAGCACACAAGACAATCCTACGATGGGAAATAAAGCATTAATGCAGGGATTACAGAAAATATTGTCTAGCTCAGACACAACTTGTGGGCTAAGATCTCTTCTCAAATGAAGTCTTGTGTAAGCTAGTCCAGTGCAAGAGCAAAGGCATCCTAGGATTACCAGAGGATACATTTTCCTAGGTAAAGAAAAGACTAAATCAAGATTAGTAATATGCTTGGTCTGCCATGGGAGTTCCCCCTTCCCATTCCCTACTCCCACCAAGTTTATCCAAAATATAATTAGAGAAAGCAATACATATTTAATTAAATCAGTATCTCTGTGGGAACTGAATGACTCTGGAGATCATTTCTGGTGATGGCAAATGGACTTTCTCTTCTACTTATCCCAGACAAGCATCATAACTTGTTTTCATGGCAGAGCTTGCGAGTGATCCAAAGCAGTTTTATCTAACTATCTGGGTGTGTACTTCATGTCACCTATCACTAACTCATCTCCCAGGTCACCTTGGCCTTCTGCATTATCACAAAGGACTTCTGCCTTATCATTATGTTACTGACAGATCCTTTCACATGATGAGCACATACCTGCTCGCATGTTGTTGGTACAAGCAAGGTTTTGTCATGCAAAGGGTACAAAGCGTGTGACAGAGGCATTTTAGTCATATGACATTTACGTGACAGAGGAAGAAATACAGGACCCCAAGACTTGGAGGCAGCTGCATTTAGAGGTGGCCAGAATTGCTTCCAGCCCACCAAAAAGTTATTCACCTTGCAGCCTGCTTAAAAGCTTTCTTCTTCTTAAAAATCTTCCTTTCTCAGGGCTGAACACCCTGAATAGCATGGAAGAGTTTTTTTGCCATCTAACCTGGTTGTTTCAAATAAGCCCCGTGGGCTGCAAAGCATAATCAACGTAGCTCCACTGAACCATGATGAACACAGCACACTCAGTTTTACACCTCACTTCTCTGACACGAAGCTCTGCTGCGTACTTAGGGTAAGAAACGTGGCTGTATGTCAGCCAAGGTTCACACCTGCAGGCCTGATTAGCACCTTGACAACGTATAAACCAGTTTTACTACTGCTCCGTGAGCAAGTCAGAAATGTGGTCGTGTCTCTCTGGTTGGCCTTGGCTCCCCCCAGCCACCAGGTTCACAGGGCACGGAAAGAGATGTGCTGAAGGGAGAGGGCAGCAATGCTGCAATGCCCAAGGGGAGCCAGCTGCAGTTGCCCCCTGTCAGGGAAAGCTGTGCAAGCGTGGAGCTCTGGAGAGAAGGACATTGTTTGATCAGCTCTGCTCCCACATGCATTTTCAGACATGACTGGCTTAAACTCCTGTGGAAGTCATAACCTGAAACCAGGCAACATAATGCAGGAATTACAGTTCTTGGGAGGTGAAAAGAAAGGGAAAGGAAGACATTGTTTGACATGTTAAAGTGTATCTTTATCTCAGACACACACAATTAGTATCATAAAATTCACTATGAATAATATTTGCAGACACCACATAAGCTTGACTAATGCTTCTTCAGAAACCCTGTGAGGCTGTCAGGCCCTCTGATCTCACCCGTGGTCAAACTGCTTGACCCTTCTCCACACAGAAGAAATCACAGCTTCACACGACCTACAAGAGTACACTGAGATCAGGACCAGCCTGAGGCTTACCGAAACAAGATCTTTACACAAAAACGTGCTCCAAAAACACTAGCTGCCACAGGTGACAAAAGTGCAGGAATATTTATGCAATTTTCTGTCATAGCTCTTGATGTGGTCACTTGCACTCCGGTCCTCAGTGGAAGCTCAGCACCTTGTCACGGAAGCACGCTGTATTATTCAGCAATCGCAAAACAGAGGGAGACAGAAAAAAAATGCTACTGCTCCCACCGCTGGGTCAAGCCACCACTTTAAAAAATCACTACTACATTACCAGCAGTGCAGACAGGACAAAAGCCGTGTCCAAAGTTATAACAGAAAGAGCAGCTTGGCCCAGTAGAAAACACTCAGGAATAGCTCAGAAGCCTCCATTGTCATTCAGGTGCATTTTAGAGATTAATTAATTAGCAGGAGGCTTTCAGAAAAGAACTGGATTCTTTAATGGCAGTTCTCAATGTGAAAGCCCTGTCACCATGGCTGAGAAAATGACTCAGAAATGACAATGAGAAAGAGACAGAGAATTGCCTCAAGATCCAACTCCCCCTCCAACACCAACCCATCAAACAAGTCAGCCAGCAAATTCTGCTTTTAAGTGTTATTGGTCACATGCCATTATGTAACTAATATCATGTCATATTACTCCAAACTGCACCCTGTTGTACACCTAAGTGACAGAGCATCTCTTAATGTAATGTGGAGTGGAACAAATACGGGAAGAAAAGATACTGGATTGCATGCCTGCTACCAGTTTACGGAGTGATTATCCAAACTGAGCTGTATTTTTATTTTTAATACGATTATATTTCCTGCTACCTTCACCTTCCTCCACATTCTTCCCTACAGCTCAGATGCTTTTTTTTAAATCCACCAAACAGATGCAAAAGCTGATATTTCTCTGCCCACATTTCTCTTGCAAAAACCCTGCAACCTTGTGCTTAATGAAGAGGAGTTTTAATAGAAGGATAGAGAGGTTAAAATGGCTAACAGAAAAAAAAAAAAGAACTGGATAAGAAAAAGATCAGGTTTCCATGGAAACAGAGCCACATCCTATAATACTCTTGACTTTATGCATTTATTTATTTATTTCTGCTATATCCATTTCTGAGCAATAGGTTAAAAAAAAGTCTAGGAATTCAGAGTTGAGAAAACTCTGTTTTTAAATAGAGGTCCAGACCTTCAGCTGCTATAAATCAGCACAGCTTTGCTGAAGTAAGCGTGGCTAATGGCACCATCGTGATTTACACCACTTAAGGATTTGGCCCAAGTGCCCCACAGAGAAATTAAATGTACGAGTATGAACTGTGAGACAAAAGATTAATCAGAAGGTCTACTCAGTAAGGAAGCTACAAGAAACAACCAAGCTGCACATAGCTGCCTTCCCTTGAGGTGGCTCTGCAGAAAGGACAGTTTTTAAGTAGGTCCCATCCTTGCACAAGGAGGGTAAGGGCAGGTGCAGACCTCAGCATGCAAGTGAAAATGCAACAGGCAGCTACGCCTCGCCATGCAAAAGATAACACAGGGTTAAGTTGGCTTATGCCTTCGTTTTCCACCCTAACCCTAAAATATCTTTGAAGAAGGAGAAAATGTTTTTATGATTTCAGGGTTATACTGATGGAACTGACTTTCAGTTATCCATTAATCAGTCAGCCAGCTGCACACGTATTCCTCCCTAAGCATTTAATGGCGTGATATGGTATTTAGCGAGGAGCAATGTATTTCAGTTTGACCTGGCAGTCGGTGCAGCAGTGCGTTGGACAGATGCACTCAGAAGAGGCTTTGGAAACTGCAGCACCAGGCTGAGGAGTTCAGCGGGGTTTTAAATTTCCTTCTGCAGAACTAAAATAAAAAACAAAATCTAGTTCTGCTAGAATCAAACATGGCCAAAATTTGACACTAGAACTGTACCACCCACATCTGAGGCTGCGAAACATATCTCACACTTTCTGTTGAGGTTTTGCAGCCGGAATTTATTTCTCCAGAGAGCTCAAACTTAAGCCCAGATCAGCTGAGAAAGTTGGTTTTTGGAGACTTTGAAACCTAGCTCCAGATCTAAACCATTTGACTTTGGCCTGTTTCATGGGTTTGTGTGAACTCTTTGACCACATAAAGGTAGGAGGGAGTGATGTAGTGTAAGGGGCACTGACCTTTGAGATGCATGATGAGCAGGAACATTTCTCTTCAGATCCAGAGTTGTCTATCTTTCTGTGCATGGAAAACAGCGAGATCAGGAGCCTTACTTAGCCTTTTTTCACCCCAATTCATCTGGCAGAACTTGGAGAGTTACTTTGATCTGGAAAAAGAATATAAAAGACTTTTGACTTATTGCCTCACGAAGGAGGAAAGGTGATTTCTTACAGCTCCATAAAACAGAAACATACAACCAAGGAAGGTTATACATCCTTACGCTGTCACTTCAGGGCTCTGTTTTCTCAAGCACCACAACTCACCCTACCATAGGCCACCCATCAAGGACATTAGTGTCACTGCAGAAAAGACCCCAGCAAAGTATCTGGTATAAAACAGCAGGCACAGCTCACCCCAACAGTCTGGCTGTCCGATACAGTTTGCTGTGCCTGGCCAGGGTGGGAGCCCCCCAGCCCGCTCCTGCTCCCCCTCCTCTGGCAGGACCCAGCCACGCTCCCCTCTCTGCCCAAGCCAGCTACCAGCACCCTTCATTTAAACAAGCCCCTCTGCAGATCTAGAGCACATTCATCTTAGTGTTTCCCTCTGAAAAGGAGGTGAAGCATCTCTAACATGTGGCAAAGAAGGTGGTGCCCACCAGTGAGGCCAGAGGAGCCAGGCAGGAGCTGCGACAGGGAGACACCTCACCCTAGAAATCAAGGGGCTTGTAGGAACATTGCAAACCACCAGCTCAGCCACACACAGGCAAGTCTCAACTTTTTTTCTGGCCACTTCCTCAGTGTGATCAAAAGCAACAAAGAATTCCCTTTAGTGGAAGAGGCGTGTGAAGGGTTCCCTATCGACTGGCTGCCTCAGCTACTGTCCCCTGTTCTGTGTTTCATCACTTCAGGGGGGAGAGAAGGAAACACAGGAGAGAGAGAAAATCCTGAGGAAACCCTACCCATATCGTTCTCTTATTAAAACTTTGGATCGTCACTGTAAATGTGTATTCTCTTTTTAAAAAAAAACTAACAAAACTTAACAACAGGAATGAAAATTTTTTCCAAATACTAACAATACTTTAAAAAATTAATAAAATGCTTCATCCCAAGATGCATAATATGTTGCACAAAGCAGTATTTTTTCTTTGATCAATTTCTTACTTGATTTCTATTTCACTTCAATGCTAGCCAGTAATTAATTTCCACTTTACTAAATATTTCATCCAGCTCTAGTCTGTAGCACTCTCTCCAATGTCTCACAATAAGCCATGAGAACTTGCTGGATTATCCCAGTTCTCTTCAAAGTGAAGGAACCATGGAAAGAAATATATTATTGGTATCACTTGAGATTATTTTTTTGATTTGATTTTTCAGCTATCTCTCTCCATAGGTTCCCATTAGTTACCATAATCTTTGCTCACTAATAGCTTAGTAGATATGGTTATATTCTTAATAGCAGTACCTTCCTACATTCTGACAGATGTATTTTGCATTATGACACTTTTCATATATATTATCAAACCAAGTTTCCTACAGCAATTAAGGAACTAGAAGCAAAAATTTTTCAACTGTTAGGAAAGTACGTACATGCTTTTCGTTAATGAAAGCATGTTAGATTTGCTGTGAGCTTCTTTGAAGAAACTACTGTTTCTAAAATTTCTAATATAATTCTTTTCAGAATCTCTGTTGAGATAATACTACACATCAGCCTCCTTATAATCAATTTTTGGTTAGATTTGTGGTTTGCCTGTCTCTGGGCACTCGAGACCATTCCTCATGCTCATGCAGTCACTGTTTTGGTGGAGAATAGACACAGTGGAATTCCAGATGCCCAGAGTGCCCTGGGTGTTGGCAATACAAGCATCTATCAACTGCCCAAACTCTTCTTAGCATCAGTTATCCAGCCATGACTTCATGGATCCAGAAAAGCAGGAGGAATTCACATAGCAGAATTTACCCCCAAATTCCTTCTTCACAGTTTGCACAGAGAACATGACGGGACAAGTGGGATTTCCATGGCACAAGTTGGTGGACTAATTTACCCCTTTCAGACTAGGATCATTGGTGTGAAAACATTTGCTGAAACCAGTGTTTGCCAAGCTTGAAAAAGGGCAGGTGACAGCTGCATTCTCTTTGCCTAAATGTTAAGGTTACTTGCTTCCAAGTGCATCAAGTACAGCATTTCCAAGAGAACACACCACTATTATGCAGTCCGTTATATTACATTAACAGTGTCCTGATTAGGATTGTGTACCAACTTTCTGAGATACCGAACAAGACACGAATGCAGGAGACATCAAGGATATATACGTAGGTATGACTGATTTGCAGCTATCATCTGAGTCACTGAACACATATAAATACGCGAATGTTATTGCTTCCGAGAGAATGTGAGTTCAATCTCCACACGATGATCTTTGGTCAGCACATTGCATAGGAACTCTGGTACAGCATCATCAAATTTGCTCTGTGATGTGCTTATTTTTCTCTTATTCTTTGTTCAAGGATCTATTTAGGCTTGTTGACATGCTGAAAAGGTGTTCTTTGGTGTGGGACTTGCTGCTATGCTCTTGGAAAAACTGTTTGCCTTCGATCTACTTTGCATTTCTCAGCAGTTTTTATTGGTATCTCCCGGTACACTAAAATCTACATCAATTCTGCAGGATTTTCTTCATCTTTACACAGTGCTGATGATCAGGCACAATCCATAAGCTGTGAAAATGCTCTGTTACTACCATTTATTCTCCAAAGCAGGCTCATCCTAAGCAGATGGCAAGAGAACGTTTTCAGCAGCATTTGCAGTCTGTACTGTGCCTCTATTGCCTTGTGGTGGTTTTTATACAGATTCACTGAACCACACTGCTGCCCAGAGGACAGATCCTACTGAGCACATTACTTTATTAATGTCCATCTTTGGACAACAATTAACATGATTACCAAAAAAATTGCCATGCATTGCATATAAATTAATTTCCTGAGATCTACATTAGCTATTTCTGCTACCACAATGGCCATCTGGTTATATTCCAGTGGGGGAAGGTCAGTGGCAGAAGCATCAGTCACTTGCCTCCTTATCTTTGTTGCTGTCAGTAGGTTGCCAATATCTCCTCGCAGGACTTGCTAGCCGGCAGTCAGACAGGTGGGTTACATCTATTCAGCCCTTACCAGGTCTATCCAACTATTCTCAAATGGTTCTAATCAAAGTTCAAAACTCAGTTGCTATTTTTGAATCCTAGAGAGCTACAGATCTGCTGGCGTTAGAAATTATTCATTTTGCCATGTATATTGTGTCATACAAGATTTCACTGCTCAACAGCTAAGAAATACCTCCTGACAATCCCAGTTCAAGAATAAACCCCTCTATAGCACTTAAAAGATGCCTTTATCTGGCCTTTCACCAGTTACTAATCTTTTTTTTTTTTTAACCAAGAACACTTCCATTCAAACAGAATGTCTCCCATTTTTATCATGCTTGTGGACATTTAGGAAACTTTCCACAAAAGGTACAATTTCCTTGTGGTACAAATTTATCAATTTATCTCTTGCAAAAGGACTTACAGAAAAAAATTCTGTCCCATCCCCCTGCTTAAATGTTCAAAATAATTGTGTCATAATGTGGACTACACCAGTGTCAAAAATACCAAATTCTGGCAGGTTCCACTATGGACATTTTCCAGGTAACTATGCTTTTAGGTGACAGAGATTCACTCCAAGGACATCAATGATTTGTGAAAACCAGTTGTTACAGAAAACTCCATTGAAATGCACTTGGCACCTATCATCACGAGCACTATAGATACATTTAAGCGCTTCTCTTCCAAGTGGACAGCTTCCAAAACTGGAAGGCAACAATGGCTCTCAGCAGGTTCCAGAAGGGCGTTCTCCAAATTCAAGCTCCGCAGTGCCACTGCATTGGCATGTGGATCTTCTGAAGTTGGGTAAATCATTCACATCTTCCTTGCTAATTTGGAAGAACGTCCACTGGCTCCCTCTCCTCTGCTTATCTCCATAGATGTGACATTTATTCTCCAAACCTCCAGTATAACTGCTGTCTGTGTTTTAAGCTGCACAACAATTCACCAGCTCAAGTAAATAAAAACAGTAGTAGCAGATGTACAAATGAAACGGCATCCAATTTCATTTCACCAACCATCTTGGAAAAGCAACTCATGCAGAAAGGTTATTGCACACAAAAAGGCTGAGTTATAGAGATAAATCTGTTTGACTCAGAATTAGCAATAGTTATCAAGCTGGTTAAGCACTACCAGGTAAACACTGTTGGTCAAATGCCTGGAGCTGTCACTTTTCCCACCACACACAGTGGGATCAAGCCAGAAGAAAGAAATGGAAAGGCAATAGGGTCTTCTCTTCAACTGAAATTGTGTGCTTACTCTTTTCTATTCCTCCTGTGAAGGTGCTTGAAAAGTACTACAAAGAGGCAAGCTCTCACATTTTGGCTCTGCAAGGAGGCAGTGTTCAATTTTTTTAAAGGGTACAAAGCCCTTCTCAGGAAAAGGCATCCTTTGGAATTTTTTTCCTGACTGTTTTTTAGCGTCTTCCCAGACAGAAATGCAGCTCCCCCTTTCTAGGCTCCATTTTGGTACTGGAATAAAGAAACAAAATAAATGAGAGCCTTCATGTGGAGGGATGAGTTCTGCATAGAAGTAGCCAGTTCAGACCTTGCTTGGCTGGAATCTTTGGAAAATTTTGTGAAACAACTGAAACTTAATCACAATAACCTGATGACTGCAGGCAGAAGCCCAGCAACCCATCCACCACCATCTCAGCCTTCAGTGACTGCATCTCTGCAAACACAGAATCAGGGCCAGAGGTAACTAGCTCCACTGCCATCAACTGCTAAATTCCAAACGATGCTCCTGGGAGCAGGCTCTTTGAGCAAGTTACAAACCATTTACAACCAATTCATCTCCACCTCCCTGTAGGCAAGGAAGAATCATCTTGAAGGCACTAAGCACTGCTCACTCACTTCCTCCTCCTGGCAGGTGTACCTCAAGGTCACACAGGAAAACACTGCTGCTCCTGATATCCTTCAGTAGAAAGTGTACACAGCGTTAATGGTGAGTGTGGTACCGCAGAGTTTTAGTGGGGTTGCAGAGTCCTTATCCTAAGTGGTAGCTGATGTTCTGTGCCACCTGTGGTGGCTCACCATGAGTTCTTGATGAATTATACTATACATATGGTAACTATGTTTTCTTCCAGTTCCCACCCGGGTACTTTGTACAGATCAAGCAGATCTGTACAGAAATTTGCCCTTCAGTTGAATACCTGAGTAGCTTCTGCTCTTTTGTTGTTTCTGCTGTTTCCAGTTAGGGTGCTACTGCTTCACCAGTGTTGTCAACCAGGCACGCCCTTCTCACACACAGGCTGTTTTCCAGTGGGGATTTCTTTCTCAATCAGTCTCTCTTCTAACTTACAGGACACCTACAAGTAGCAAGTCTGTACTTCACGCTCCTCCGTTTTTGATCCATGGTTTTGGCAATGTTTCTTAAAGTTCTTTATCTGCCATCAAGGGACATCCCCATTGTAAAAAAATTAATTCTTTATAAAGAAAATAGCTTCCTGCTTTTCTCTTGGTAACTCTAGTACAACCAGGTCCAAAGTTTCATCATGCCTTTTATTCTCCCTTGCAAGTAGGTTGTGATTTTCTCCTATTAACCCATTCACCAAGCACCTTTTCAACCCAGTGTCTGTCTCCTGGCCCATCACTGGCCATGAGCTGGCTCCAGGATGGCACAGCAGATTATGAAACACATGGGTCACTGTCCTGCCAGGCAGCATGGTAAAAACCCTGTTAACACATCTTGTTAATGCACATAGAAATGTATCCCAGGTGTTCCTTTCCTGTCCTAATATGCCACTCTGTCTTTTATTCCTCAGTCCTCCCTCTTCTGCACTAGGTAAATGTCACAGCACTCTCCAAACTATCAAGCTGCAGCAAGGTCTTTTAGCATCTTATATCAGAGCACTCTTCATGCCAGGCCCTCTACTGCCTTCTCACCTCACCCAGAGCCTGCTCTCTTTTCTCTTGCTTCTTCCTCGGCTGCTCCCTCTTCACTGACTCTCAACCCCTTAACAGAACCAGCCACAGCTGCACCTTATCTACATCGGCCAACCTGCCGCCCCTGAAACCAACCCACAGTTGTATATTATCAATGCTAATTAACCCAGCTTCATTCCTCTACAGGTAAATGTCTTATTCCAACTGTTCTTATAACTATTTAATATTTGTGAGCTTTAGTTTGAAGATCTTGGTGAAAGGGTTAGACATCACCTCTCAAACTAACTAATGCTCATTTTGGTAGCCCTGCTTCCTCAGGGGAAGCAGTCGCTCAGCATCTGTCCGGCATTCACAGATCTCAGGGTCCTCTCACGGCCACCGTCTTTTATTTTGGTGAAAGCGCTTTTACCATCTTGGAGCTACAGCGACTGGGGAACTGGATAAACTCACCTAGCCTCCCCTCAAACTCACTGTGAAGTGTTAGCATCCACAACGTCTTCTCCAGCACAGAGCTGCACAGATGTGCTGCTGCCCACTGCATGAGAAGCCTGTTGTTTGTTTGGAGCCTGGCTCTCTCTAGCCTCACGCTATGCAACTTAGCTATCCACTGGCACAAGCAATATAAAATCAATTCTTACCTGCCTTATCTGTGCCTTTCAAGATTTTTTCATGTCTTTTCCAGATTTAAGAGTCCTAGTTTATTTAGTCATGACAAACCTTTAACGACCCCCATTGCCTCTGTATCCCTTCTAGTTCCACTACATTCTCCCTGAGACAAGGAGGTGAGAAATGCATATAGTATCAAAGGTAGGGGTGAACCAAGGTTATTTTCTGCTTTGTTCTTTAATCCTTTCCTGGCAATTCCTATCATTTGTTTTTCCACCAAAAAATGAGCTTATGTTTTGAAGGATCTGTCAAAACTCCAAGACCTTGCTCCTCAGGAGTAACAGTTAGCTCAGAGACCATAAACATATAGCCTTATGCTGGGGTTTTTCCCTATATACACCCCCTTCCCCAGCCTGCAGCGTGGAAGCTACAGCAGAAACAACGTAGGAGACAGTGCACTTTTAACACTTCATTCCTCTGCTGTGCACTTACAGTGTCCTGAAACAGGCCAGGAGGCAAAGTCACTCCATCTGCAGAGTAAAACACACGGACTAAATCCAACTATGGATTTACAGTAAGATGGAGTGAGGCCACAGACATGGGTGTTGGGACAAATCACACCCCACCTCCCTCTCTCACAGGCAGGACAGGAGTGAACAGATTCTACCCACACACCACCACTACCCGAGAGCTCACCGATTCCTGTGTGGGAGATATGACACAAACACCTCAAAGACAGTATTTTGTCTCAAGAAGAGCTTACAGTCTTCGGAGATAAGGGAAGGAGGGGAAAAGCATGGGGAGTGGAGTGACCTTCCAAGGCTATGAAGCAAGCCAGAGGGAAACCAGGAGAGGCAGCTCCACCCCTAGGCCATGTAAGAGTAATTTTTGCTGCCTACCCTGAGACCAGAACAAAACAGAATATATGGGGAATTTGACTAACCATTTGTTCTTCTAAAAATAAAACAACTCAAGCTGGTAACAAAAGATTTCTATACAAAGATAGTTTTTCTATTGTTGCCACCCAAACCTCTAGTCAAAGTCACCCAGAGCCGAGCTCTGCTCTCATGCCCTGCTAGACAGAGGATTGCCAGCACGTACCAAAACCACAGACTTGGAAAATGAATGCAAACTTTGCCTATAGCCAACAGGAGTGAGGCTAGTAAATCTGACAAAGAAATACACTTATAAATATTTAAGATACTTTCATTTCATGTTCTTTCCTATTTATTTTTTCTTTCTCAGCCCCTCCCTAACCCTCCCCACTTCAGTGTACTTAGCAAAACACCTGTGCCATGCAACTCGGAGCAGAGCTGCAGCAAAAATTCATTTGCCAGAGATAAGAAAACACCTCCATCCCAAGCTGCATGCACGCATAGGCGGACTCAGGGTGTCATAGTGGGCTGTCAAATAAAGTATGAGCACACAATAGTGAATCAAAACCTTTTAAATTAATTGGTTTGTTTTCACTCACTGCCTGGTAGGTGCACCTGTGCTCCTTCTCAGCTCCAGATGATATACATCTTTGTTTTCCTATTTAATATTCAGCACGAGACACACACATAGAAAAATAAAAATAAAAAGGGGAAAAGCAGGAAGAGAAAATAGATTATTTTTTTGAAGTCACTTCAGAATTAAATATTGAGGGTAAGAATGCACACAGGAGCCTGGAAAGACTGGGCAATTAATTACCCGTGAGGCTTGCATAATAAATGGAAGTGGTGTGTAGGAGATGGGGCACAGAAGACTGGGGGAAAAGGGCTGTATCTCATGCACTACTAGTGGGACCACGGGTGTCTGTAGCGTGAGCAGGTGCAAAGGTGATTCTTCAAGTCTAAAGGGGAAAAGGGATGTCTGGTGTCTCTTGTAACTATAATGCATTTCTCCCAAGGTGCAGCTGAAATATGTTGCAGCTTCTGTTGTCCTGATGCAGGTGAATGTGCATAAAAGACCATAAAAGTAGTCAGCTACCCCACAGGTGCCTTGTTTTACCAAGACACCATCGTACAGAGTGAAAGCAATAAAAACTGGAGAGGGAGAGGGAAGGGTTTCTGCAAACACAGGCTCCCTCATAACCGCTGAATCCTTTTTTCCCTCTTCCCTTTCTCTAGCGTGCAGTGTCAGGAATCAAACCCAACTGTCCTTTTGGCAGCAGGTCCTGCTAGATGTGAGCAGCGAACTTGCCCTGCCCTCCAAGATAAAAGTTTAAAAAAACTGAAACGGAAGTCGCCTCTAATAGCACAAGTTGTTAGAACAAACCAAACCCGAGCCTCTGTGGTTTTTTTTCCCTTTAGGATATCCCTACAGTGGTTTGCAGCCATGGCTTCATACCCTGAGGCCCTTGAACACTGGAAGGAGGGATCCTAAATTTTTTTCTATTGACTCCAGCAAAGACCTTTGCTGAATAAAACCTAGGAGTTTCATTGGCTTCCTGGAGAGGTTAGTAAACTATTTTTGGTATTGTAGTATGTAGCTGAAAGGAAGACCCTTTGAAACCCTCATACAAGGGCAATGTTCTTAGGCTTCCGTTCGCTCTAACAGCCATACTGAAAGCCCAAGCCTAACAGGGCAAGTGTAGGTGACAGTGGCACATGTGAGAAATCTGTCCTGGATCAGAGGAAAAAACTTAATAAAGTTATAGATCTTTGTTCTGACACACACTAAGATTTAAGTTACTTTCTCCTGACATATCCTAATCCTATGTATCAGACCAATTCACTACTGGCAATCTGAATTTTTTCTGGGACCCTGGATGAGTACCCACTCCCATGTCCCCCAGCACCTTAGACCTTTCCACGTGCTCACATGTCAAGGGAAGGACTGGCTGAAAGCCACCAAACCAGCTAAACTGGCTGCAGAGGGCCAAGGAAATGTGACTGAGCCATACTCTACATTACAAATAGGTAATGTTTTGGGCAGGCACAAAGAATTAGAAGGGAGCAGTTAGCAGTGTTCATTTGAGAATGAACTACACCTGGAGCTGTGCCTTCCAGCAACGTGCTGTGGAAATTGCTAATTATAAAGCTGCACTACGGGCTCATAGAGTAGAAGTCACCAGCATCCTTATTGCATTTGAATGATAAGTAGTTCGCACCAGGCACTTGGTGATGATAGCTGACCTTTATGTTCTTGTCCACTGACAAGGGAATGTTTTGTCAGGGAAGGGTACTCAGCCTTTGGGAAGCTGCCTTCCATAGATATACCATGCTCTCTCCACAAAAAGATGGCATTAGAACCAACAGTGGCCCAAAAAAAGATTACAGTACAGTAACAAAATATGGGGTCAGAGATGAGAGAGTACATAGCA
Organism: Microhierax caerulescens; assembly: GCA_035590215.1. NCBI lineage: Eukaryota > Metazoa > Chordata > Aves > Falconiformes > Falconidae > Microhierax > Microhierax caerulescens. The sequence continues at coordinate 95,791,752 of JAVJGJ010000047.1, forward strand.
AGGATTTTCTCACTAACAAAATAAAAGCTTCAATATTTCACTTCAGAGAGCAGGGGCCAACAGAAGTACATCCTCTCTTTATCACTTCAGTAGGCAGAGGCATTATTAAGGTCACTGAGGTGTAAGGATGGGAAGCTGGAGGCCTGAAACTGTGCCTCTGTGTACTTAAAAACGTAGGCTTTTAAGGGAGTATCAGCAGGTAGCAGCTGTTTTAAATTATATATATATAAAGCAGAACTGAGAAGCAATTATTTAAAGAGAGACATAAGATGAACCGAAAACAGGAAAGTCCGTTCCACCTTGGAGCTATATGTGAAGATGTGTTTCACGTGAGCCCAACTGTTCACGACAATACGTGATAATTTGCAAGGGAATCTGGAAATAATTGCTTTGGCTTTGGCAGTGACAGAACATCTGGCACCGTCCAGCTGAAATTGCCTTCCTACTTTCTTCTTTCTTGCTTTCTGGCAGCATGGTTCAGTTGTTTCCATGCTTGTCCTATGATGCCTGGATTTTTGACTCTCACAGTATTAACAGGAACACACACAACACTTGATGAAAAAAAAATTCAAATCCTGTTGAGAGGCCTTCATTAAAATTCTATTAATATCTGTTTGTCTCACACTGTGAATAAATTGTTAACACTTCCATGTTCTTCTAAACAAAACCAAAAATAAAGCAGTATCTTTCTGAAAAATGCTTGACACGTACAAGAACAGCCAAGATCCTGATGGAGCATGCTGCATTTTTGTTAAGGGGTCTGCTGTTGAATGTTCTGGCAGCTTAAGATGTTCATCTAAACAGTAAGTGCCATGATAATGGACACGACATTTTGCAATTTAGTTGGGGATCTGCCTACATGAGACACAGATACTTGAGAAAAGAAGGACAGATGGGAAAAACAAAACAGCTCTTCAGGCCCCTGGCTTTCACTAGCTCCCGAGTGTCTCCATAACCCTTGGAGCAAGATCATGAAGTTCCAGATAGGTTGAAAAAGAATCCAGATTTTGTAAACTTCTGTGCATTTAAAAGCTTTCTCCTTTCTCCAGCGTCAGTCATAGGCAGCACAACTTCTGCCCCTAGGTTAGGGTAAAGCATAAAGGGAACCCAAGTGGAATTTTTTGGCAGCTGCTGCCATGTGCCTTTACTATTCTGCAGAAGAACAGGAAAACATTTGCAAATCAAGTACATAGTAGTTTATTTGGAAAGACTAATCTAATCACAAGAAACTGAATACTGGCCAGCTGTACTCAGAGGTCAGGAGCATTCTGTTTCACACCAGACCTAAAGTTCTTCACAGAAATCTGTATGTGACTTAACGGAGTCTTGCTGCAGTTTTAGCAGTTCAAGAAACAACTCATCTTTCCAGTGCAAAAGCCCATGCAAAAAAATATTATTCCAGAGACGCATTGGTCTGCTAGGCAAATTCCAAATTATTTGGCCTTAACTAAGCAACACAGAGCTTCCCCTTATCTTTTTCCAACTTTTTTATGTCTCCAGTCCATGCTTTTTCATTTGTCCTGTTATCCACTTAGGAGAAGCTCTCTTCCATATTTTTCCCCTTACCACTCTTCTCTGCCATCTCTCCTGCTCCACAGAAGTTGCTGGTTCCACATGTGTAGCATTGTCAGCTTATCCTGTGATAGAGGCATGGTGGTCCAAGACCACTCTAAGAGGCCTTCATGTGTTTTCTCAGCCAATCTGACTGTATATATAGTCTGATTATATTCCAAGCTCAGAAGCTCCGAGTACAAACAGTTCCTGTGCAAGCCATACTTCACCCTGCTCCAAGCACCTGGTGCAGTGGTCTGGCAGACTTGAGGTCAGCACTGGAAACTACAGAGCTAAATCCATGAAACTTTTTGCCACCGATCAACATGAACCCTTCAAGGATACTTACTTTTGACCTTTATATTAACTTGAAGAATATGCTCAGTGAAGTTTTTTCATGACATTGAGCTTTAGAATTTAGATCACCAGTAGGACATTGCTGCCAAACCAAGGTTACTTAATGGCTTGCCTGATTTACGTTGACCCGAAACAACTTCAAATGCAGGATTTACCAGGAGTTTGTGAATAGACCGGCACAACATAAGGAAAGTAAAATATCTCACCATGCGTGGTTTGATTCACCACCGACTAGGTGAGACCTACATTCTTATGAATATTAGAAAGATGTAAAACCTCAAAAGAAATCAAGGGGCCTATATTGTGAGTTCTATTTATTTCCAGATTTTCTGCCCTTCATTCAAAAAGACAATCCTATGCCATGTTTGGCACCAGCGGGACCATTTGCCTGCTCATACACTCCACTGGCTGTCTTGTCTTATTGCCAGGCACGGGTTTGTGCATGCAGTCAGGTTACAAAAGTCTGCAGAGGACTTAGTGCACTGGCCATCAACAGCATGTTTGGTCATTCACACAGATGATCAAAGCACATATATAAATGTCAGCCTACCAGCCTGCATGCATATATCAGGAGCCCAGAAGTTAATAAACCTAGTCTCTGGGAATTAAAGAGAGAGAGAGGCTGTATTTTTTTTACTTCTTTTCAGCCCACAGCATACTCCAAATCTCATTGTACTTTTAGAGATGGTTGAATTTCTTACTGTAAAACTAGACACTGCACCTAATTCCTCAGGCCTAGCAGGACTCGCTGTAAATATTGCCAGTCCATCCACACAGTAATTTGGCCTAGGGGAAGTTTTCCTCATCAATTAATATGTTGCTTCTTTTCTTCAGTGTTTCCAGATGTATATTGAAGGAGTGTCCTGTTCCCAGTGTGTTTCCCTGGAAAGTTACCTTCCAGAAGAGAAGTGAAGGTGGAATCATGGCTTAAACCCTCCAATGTGTTGCATCCACAACAAAGTGAAAGCAAAACAAAACACAACAGAAATGGGGTGTGGGGGTGTGCATTTCTAGCACATTTAGCATGATAGAGGCTAGAAGAAACCCTGGGTTGAGATTTTTCTGATCCTGACAAGGGCGTATCAAGCTACAAAGTAGGAGGAGGGCAGGTATTTTGTCAGGAATTTAGTCAGTGTGATGCTCCTTCCCAGTGAAGCAGCCCAAACACTTGCCTACACAGCTGAAATAGACCCCAAATCTGCTTTGAACTGTGCTAATCCACGTACACAAGTACCTATGTAGCATGAACCGGACATCTCGCCGACCGGCCCTGACTGACAGCTGCAGAAACAACAGGCACATAGTAACAGAAAAAAGCAAAAGTGTCGTGCAGAGAGAAAAATATTAACACTATGCTTTGAACAAAGGAACAAATCAATTATTTCCATCTCAGTAAACCTGAGCACAAAGACAGGGATCCTGTGAACCTCTCCAAGGACCTTCAGTGGTGTATGAGAACACACAGCACCACAGAGAATTGAGCCAAAGACCCAGCCATTAGAAGAAGCCTATTCATTAAGTTTTCTTGCTCATATATATTTAACCTCAGAGCCTTAAGACAAGCATTTCAGAACATTATAGTCTCACACATCTCCAGCAGGTCCAGCACATTCCCTCTCATCATTCTTGCAAATGCTAAAAGGGGAACACAACCAATATTTTATACTGTCCAGTTTGTTTTTTCTTAATGTTTGTGATTCCTCTTATAAAGCTTGAAAACAGCATTTCTTTCTCAACAGAAATTGTCTTTTCCCATTTGGCCTATAATATTTCTGCTGACACATGGTGGGAGCCAAGACAGCTTTGTTATGTTTCTTTCTTTGTTTATACACTGGCATTCCTGATCTGCCTTTCTTTCATTATCAAATGAACCTAGAACCATTAGCATCTCTAGTGCAGGACACTGAGAAGATGTGGCCTCATCCTGCATTGTCTCTCCTCAGGCAAACATGGGAATTTTGTCCTTTAGCCTAATGTCTGCCATCCACTAGCAGACAGACAGAGAGGGATTCATCTCACTTTGGTACCCACATACGCACCTTAGACTTCTTTTGTAGACAAGAGAAAGGCAAAGGCACCTGCACATCATGCTCCATATTTTCCTCTGAAAATACATACGGAATAGCTGTGCTACTGCTACGTGCGATTCTCTTTGTTCACAGCTGCAGCCAGGGCTGACTGCTCAGATGCACATGGCTATGTTGTAGTCTCAGTTATGGTGAAGTCCAGACAAGGTATTGTGATCCCGTAACTATCACAGATCACTAGAAGTAAAACAAAGGTATGCCTGTGAAGGAAGCTATTGCTTTCAGTTCTTGTCTTCTGAAATATTAGCAAGATGACAAATGTAGATGGCATCTTGTAAGCTTTTACATTTCCACTGTATTTTCAACAGGACTCACCTGAAGAAAGGACTGAAGGGGTTAAATTTGTACAACTGTACTCTCAAGCCTTCACTGTCCTCTCTCACACAGCTACTTACATCATAAAAACGTTCAAAAATTTAAAATAAAAAAAATCATATGGAGGCAGAAAGGTAGGATTTTGCACTTCTCTATTCTGGTGTAAAATATAAGGCAGCAAGGACCTGGGTTCGAGAGTTAAAATCTCTGCGGTTCTCCACAAATGGATCTGAACCAGACACGGCATTTCCAGAGCCACAGAAGTGCCTGGACTTTCAAGCAGCCTTCAGCCCCTTGGACACACTCTTGCAGCTGCCTGCTGCAAACAAAGCCAAGGAGACGGTAGCACAGATGCACACATTTCATTTTGCCTTTTTTTTTTTCCCAAGTGTTATTTCCATATCAGTTTAGTCAATTTTCCTGTTTATTCACCTTGATTATATTCTGTTCGGTGCAGGAGGAATCATTCTGGGTTCAGATATCTCATGTAAATGCATAGCTTACAGTTTTATTTTCGGCGTGGACAGCTTACATCTCTACAAAATACCAATGACTGCCACACACTGGAGGATGCTGGCGTTTCATAGTACCTTGCTTCAGAGAAATAGATTCATTTCCAGTATCGTGAATTGAAAGGATCAGGCCGCGTAGATGCAATCCAAGGAGAGAGAAGGAGGTTGGTGACCTCATTTCGTTACTTTCAGTGGAAATGCATCTATGCTGTTCCATAAAACAGTGCAAATGTAAACGAGGTGTGAACTGCTTTCACATCTCATTTAGGTAACAGATGAGGCATGAAATGCATTTCACAGGCACGTGTACCAAAGCAGGATGCTAAGGCTTGTGACAATGAAGAACTCCTTTTTTTCACACACAAGCACCCCTCCTCAGATGACTGGATTAGCTCTGAAAGTGTATGTGAAGAGGAGGAATATTATCAAGAAATGGCATGTTATCTGCCTTTATTAGCTCTCAAAATATTTCCAATAGTAACCAAAGTCCCTGGGGTCCTCTGGATTGATTCATTTTTTCTTTTCCTACAAAATAAGTCACCTCCAGGTGGTACCAGACAATGAAAATAAATAAGTAAACATAAAGTCTCTGCTCCTAGCAATAAGTCTCTGAGCCACAAAGCAGAGTCACTTCTCCTAAAGCATAAGGATCTAAAGTGTCAGGCAAAAAAAAGTCCTCAGTCATTTCTCAAAAAATACAGGTTGAAATGATGTCCTTGCCAATCAAACAGCAGTGTAACATTAGAGCCTTTTTTAATTTCTAAAACATGTACGGATAAGGTACAGGGCCCTCAGGTTTAAGGTAGATGAACACAGCTGTGAAGGAAGTTGGAAAATGAGGGAAAAAAGCCAGTCTTCATAAACAAAGTTAAAAGTAACAAGGTATTCTAAATTAGAGAGACTGCAATGAACCATACAACCCATGGAGACTTATTCAACCCCTTGTTATCGGGTGAGCATAGAAGGACATTTGCTGGCAGAGAGAGGAAAATCTGAAATGTATTTTGATGCCAGTGGCACAGTTGAAAAGTTCAGCAAAGGACACAGTCATGAGGAGAACTTCACATGTTCAGGGCAGCAGAAATGGAGACATCCACGAGGAAAGCAAACCAAAGCAAAGTAAAACTTCCTTCGCATCACAATGATAAAGCAGTTCAAAAAATGTTCTGAGTTTTTTTAAACCCCACCAAAAGTCACTTCAGAGGTCTTCAGCATTTATACCTTTTATCACAGAAAAAGTTTGAATGTACGTGTTCACAATTTGAAGTATTTCTTCAATTTTGCATCAGCCAGGAAACTACTAAAAAAAAGTAAACCACATACCATTTCACTCCATTAAACACAATTCTGTTTACTGAAACGTCAGTACTTTTATATATAGACATAATAAATTAACATAAAGTATACTTTGTTCATCACTAGAAGGTATTTCTTTGAAGCACTGTGCAGTGCTCAAAGCCCCATCAGAAGCAGACCTCTCTCTCCAGCTCAGTATAGGCTTTGGCTTGGTTTCTTACCGAGCATCCTTTTTGAATTCAGGTAGGGCACAAGTCAGGTACACGCACAAATTGACTACTGATGAATAATGGCTTGACAAAACTTGAAATAATAGCTTGAAGAATCAAATAACTTAGCCATTAGCCAGGCAAAACCTTCACTAATTTAAGACTGAAAGGGAAATTTACCTGAACAAACCCTGCATGATCAGACCATAAATTGCTATGAAATAAAAAGGAAAAGACGGAAGAAAGAAACAAGCGAAGGACTCGTGAGTTTTGAACAGCGCAGAAAAGACCTGGAGGAACATTGCTAATGATTCAGATAAGTCATTGCAAACATTTTTCTTCTTATGCATCTCCTCCAATTTAGAGCGCATTTCAGTGCTCCTCTTAAACATAAACACTCCCTCCCTTGCCCTGTTCAATCTAATTGGTAAATGTCAGCCCTCCCGGCCCGCTGTCGCTCCCTCAATTAAGCGGTTATGAATCCCTTGGCCGGCTCTCGTTTCCAAGGCTGCTTCCCGGCAGCCTGCATGCTAAGCTAGCCCTGCTCCCACCTCCGCCCAAACAGACAGCTCTCAAATGCCTCTTGCTCCGTTCCTTCCACTCCCTGCTGACTGTTTACCAACCAGTTTGCATCTTCCCTTCGACACTTCTCCCTCCACCCTTTCCCTAGGTTCCCTGCCTCACCCCATCCTTCCCTCTGAACCTGCACGCTCCTGATTCACGCAGCCAGGAAGGTCTCTTCAGCGTAGGGCTGCTGCCAATTAATCTCACTTTCAAGGGTGACTGTCACGACATAGCACGTCAGCAGTCCTCTGGCATTCACCCTCTTTTGATCTCTGCATAGAAAGGTATTCATAGGAGCATAGTCCTTATCGGCCCTTTGCAGTTGTTTTTCCTTCAGATCCATTTAGCGTTTCACTCACCTTAGCAGATGAGCATCCCATGGACCTGGCCTTTGCACTACAGCTTCAAGCCACGAGGTAGAAACGTCAGGCTTTGTGTCTCTGCCTCTCTTTGTCTTGTAAATGAGTTCATCTATCTAGGTAAATGGCAGCTAACTGCTCATCCTCTCAGAAGCATCACTGCCTCAAAGATAAAAAGTACAGTAAATGAGTCTTTTGGAGATAACCATTGTCTCCATTCATCGTTGGACTGACTCGCAGCCTACTGCCCATTAAACTTATTTGTTAACATGCTGGAAAGACCAGAGGGTCCTTTAAGCCTTTCTGTGGAGTACTCAAGGCACTTCAGATCGTCATCTCTCTCCACCCTTTTTTTTTTCTCTCCTTTTTTCTTATGCCAGTTTTGCTACCAGCATTGCTTTTTTGTTGCATCCTCTGCAAGGTCATCACCTGGGAAGTGCAGATTGGCTGTCCCGTTGGCAAAAGCAATTCAGCTAAAATCACAGAGTCTATCTGAAGGGTCAGCAGCAACCCAGACATGAGCAATGGAAAAGCAAATATCACCTTCCAAATTCAAGAAAGTAACCACTAAAAGACGCACAAAAGAGGTATCTTTCTAGACTAGGGGAAACCAAACAGAGCAACCCAGGCTCTGGAACACGATGGAGAGCCTCTGGGATTGACCCAAATTTTTATCTTACCTCATTTGCAGTGTTAGGGAGGAGGGACTAATCAGGGTTGCAGAGAAGCAGCTGACAGCATCCCGCTCTCACACTCCCCTCAGTAACACCTGATGCAATTTTCCCCTCACTATGACCTGCACATATTGCTGACCTGATCAAATTGAACAAAGATCAAGGCGATCTCACAGTCCTTTCTCTCTTGCTTCAGTGATCAAACAGATCCCGCTGCAATTCTCAACACATGCAAACCCTAGCAGTTAGGCTTGTGTTTTAATCTGACACAGGGATGTCAGGATGCATCTCATTGCCAACGGAATGGGGGGCTGAATGGCTTTTAATTAGATAAAGTTTTACATAATTTTTAATGGCCTAGAAATTATGCTTATTAGCATATAAGACTGTAGAATGAACATCTGAGGACTATGTTATTGTCACAACTTCACACACTGGCAAGATAGATCACCTTTCTGGAACACTTAATGGACAAATGTCATTGCAGAAAAGAGCCACTTATCCTCTATTACAGTAAGAGCAAAGATGCTGTGATAATGCCCTGTTATTTGTATTTTATGAAATGCACAGCATAGACAATCATCCTATCTAATAAATCTATTGGTGCAGTAGGGTGCAAGGTTTTCAATGAGCCATCACTTACCTGCTGCTTTTTGGTCATTCGAGGTGTGTGCATTGTGAGGTGCTGACACAGAGTCAATAAGCTTGGAGGGCACTCGGCACACCTCAGAGTAATGTGGTCTTAGCAGGTGCCCCTGCGCTGTGTTTCAGTCAACCAGAGACATCTTTATACACAGCAAAGATGACAACTGGGAAACACAAAGTATTATAGCTCTGCAAATATCTTTTCGGAAAGCTGATTTGCCTTGTAAAATATTACCTGCAAATGCTGCTCAGGCGTCCTGCCATTGGAGAGGTGGCTGCTTTTCTCAGTATTAAAAATAAAACTAACAAAAAAAGGCAGATTCTTTTGATTCCAAAGCTAATTCATGATCAAACACAAACCTTAAATGAGAAACACTCATGTTAATCTTGTTTTATGATCTGTCCGTGATACATAATTTTCAGTTCTGTCTTTCATCCCTTCTTCCTACCCTGCCTACCTTTTTTTTTTTTCTTTCCCTACTTTTTTCCCCCTGAATCTCTGAGGTCCTGTTTCACCTTTAAAACTAATAAAAATCTTTAATCATCAAACTGTTAATTCAAATATTTCTTTTTCATCAGTGTGGAGAATAAAGATTTTCTTCACTTTCCTGCAAGGGATTTGCAACAAACATCCACTAATCAAGATAAATAGAAGAGAAACCACAAACTGCCTGAGGCCAAGCATTTTGTATTTAGGTGCTTAATGACAAGCACATAAATCCATATATAAGTAACCAAATAAACAGCCCAATTTAAAAAAATACAGAACTTCCAGCAATTCCCATTGATTTCCCTGGTCACTTTGTTTTCTCCATTGCTAGTGAAAAATTGAGTACTTATAAAATGCCTAACTCCAGGTATTCATATTTGAAAGCATTCACTTTAGGGACACTATTCTGAGAAACTTCTTCCCCAGTATAAGAAATGAAAAATATCAAAATCAGGCTGTGGGCTGACAACTGTAAATTATGGGATTAAGAAGATAACTTTTATACCTCGCATAATGACAAACCTTCTGACACACGGCGTTGTTGAGCTGCTGAGTTATACATATTGACCTGAGGGACTTAAGGTCACTAGCAAATAAATTTGTTCCTAATGTCTGGTAAAGCAAGGCACACAGGTCTGCAATGTCTAAGACAGCCACTGCATGATTTCACATTTGCTTTTGTAACAGCAAGAAAACTGCTACTGTAACTAAAACTTTTAACTTTCTCTCAGAATTTAGAGGTGTCAGAATGCCAATGTCAATGGGCCTGACTCTATAACCCCTACTGAAATGAGCCCACAAAAGGAAGATTTTTAAATTCAGGTCCCCGGATTTCTGCAGGCAGCTGGTTTGCATTGTTTCAAAAGGTAAACTCCAAAGAAAACAAAATCTGGGAATGGTCAGGGGAGTATGATAAGACCTAGAAATCACACAAGAGTGATGGTTTGCATTTACCCATATCTGTGTTCCTGTCTATCTGAAATCAAGTTCACTGATATCACAGCAAAGCTTTCAGCAATCTCCACATGTAGGAACAGAGCCCCTTAGAAAAGCACCAGGAAGAGTCCGTACCTCCAGAGCTTAGAAATACAACCTACACCTCAAAAAAAGGAAGAAAATAAAATCATACCAAAGAGCAACCCGTTGCTAAATGGCTTGGCTACTGCTAAACTACCCGGACATTCGTCTTCCTTCAGACATTTCCCAGGAGGTTACAGAACCTTCCAGCTGAAACCTCTGTGTGCCTGTGGCACTATCGACATATAGTAAAAATAGCGCTACCTGACCAGCCTTTGTAGGACTGCGAAGACAGGATGCTGGTTACTCAGGAGTGTTATGAACCGTGGGGTCTCTGAACTCCGGTTGTTAGAAAACATTCTGTATCAGAATCTCGTAAGAAAATCACAAGGCGGCAGCAAATACGACAAGGCGGTGGTTTTCTCAGTTTTCCTTATGCAACTGCCTCTCAGGACTAATTAGAGTTGCTTTTGTAATTCACAAGCTATAAATTCCTTCAGATGCTTTTGGATCAACTGTGTGATCTCCTCGGTGAGATTCTGCTTTGTGCTGATACGGCAAGTCAGCTAAACTTCCCAAAGCATGTAACAGCCCGCCTGATTAACAGCAAGCGGAAAGCCAAGCGCAGAAACTGAATAATGGCAACCGGTTTGTTAATTTGCTCTTTCCCTTCCTCACTCACTTCAGGTTAATTGTACATCCTGCAGAAGTCTGCACTCCATTCTCCTGCCAGACTTTTTTTTTTTTTTAATTAGCTTAATAACACCAGCTTATTTAATGACTGACCACAGCTGAGAGCTGGAACTAACTATGTGCGTGCTGCAAAAAGAGCAACGCAATGCAGTAAGATGGGATACTGAGATGCAAGTTAAGGCTGGATACTGAAACGCAGATATTCTTTCCTTTTTAAGGAAAGGAGGCACAGGCACAGATTTAAGTCCCATTCACAATTCCTCCCAACCCCAGGTTCAGCAGGATCCAGCCCCCTTACAGTTACTCCTACAGGGGCCAGCAGGCCAGCAGAAGGAGTGTAAGGCATGGTCTCAGGCAAACTGGTCTGTAAGTCTATTTAATCAAAAGAGCATTTCATCTTGCTCCTGGCACATCTCCTGCCTACAGGTTAGAGGCAAAATACAGAGAAAGTAGCAGATAAGCAGGCCACCAAGAGAAAAGTTATATTTTTGCTGAGGCTAACACTGTGGGAAAGGAAGGAGAAGCTAAATGTGGGAAAAGCAAGAGAGGGCAGAGAGAGGGCATCAGATGCGGAAAGGAGGTGGCAGAGCTAGCCACGGCCACCCGTGCAGCTGGCCACAATCCAGCTGTGGAAGGAAGGAATAGGCTCCGAAAGAAAATGACCGGGTCTAGGCATAGCTGAATGTAATGGGTAAGACTGAGGAACAAGAGAATCTGCACAAACGGTATCTTAGTGAGATTTTTCATGGAGGAGAGTCTATGAGAGAAAAGATTTGAAAAAAGAACAATGCTTTTTATTAGACAAGACTGATATAGGTAGAAAAAACCAAGCAAGATCTCAAACATGCTGCTGCTTTATTTTTTTCCAATTATACCAGTTGACCTAATAAAAGATATTATCATTTCTTCCAAACCACCTCTCTCACATCCTGAGTGAATCACAAGCATAATAACTTTTTACTATAATGCAGATTTTAAAATATTGTATTTAGGTTTTTCTGTAAAAATATCTGGAATATGTGAATAATTGATGGATATTAAAGTTATGTTCTTGTGCCAACACTGTCCTTGCTAAATATTACTGAAAACAGAACTAATAAGATTGGGATTTTTTTTTAATCAGCCCCTTTAGTTGTGAAGGTTTTTTGTTTTGTTTAAAAAATAAAAATGAAATATTGAGTAGGAAGAAGTAATATAAATGGATAATGAAAGCAAATTATTATCAAAATGTTTCCCTCTTTACTGCTATAATAAAAACAAATTGTATTATGCTAACAAAGCCAAATTGTCATGTACAGAACTACAATTTTGTTTAATAAACCATCGTACCCTGCATATTCAAAATGTCCCAATGTGTCTTGTAACAGTAAAAACACAGCCCTATTACCATATGTGTCTGATTTCATTACCAACCAAGCACTAAATTGAACAATTAACCATCTAATATATTTATCAAAGTTTTCTGGGTTTTCTTCCTTCCTCAGCTGTACACAGGGCTGTAATCCTGACATTTTTATTTTGGTTTGGGTTAGACCATCATTTGAGGTATTAAAGTGCAAGAACAAGTCCAAAACCACATCAGCAACTTGGAGTTTAGCCTGTGGGGCTACATCCCTGTGAGTGTATTAAAAAGTGGCCGGGAAGGCTCACAGACCCCGGGCAGTCACTGCCTTTTGGCCACCGATGTACTTTCAAAGAGTTCCCAAGCCCAGTTTGTGGCACAGGTCACTCCCACCAGGGAGGCTACATAAAGCTGCCTTATTCTGGAGTTTATAAGACTCTGGAGTCTACAAACTCTGGAGTCTGTAAGACTTTAGTAGCAATAGATTAAGTGTTGAACCAGTTTGCTTTGTTTACAGAAAGAACTATAACCGCTGTGCCTTTGAAATTTATATTTAAAATCAGATTTTCAGACAAGACCTACTGTCAGGTAAAGGCCAAAATATTCAGCCAGATTGGCAGAAGAGTTTATCATAAGGATATCAATCAATTCTAAAAAACACTGTCTTTGCTATTTCATTCCTTTAAGTAGGGAAGAGTTTTTACAAACCTGACCCTCCAGTATGCTAGAAGATAACCTCAAGTGAAACAATAAAGAATTCAGCTGAGACTAACTGTAACGTATACAATATCTAGCAAAGTTTTATTCAAATTATTTAAACTCTATCTCACTGTGCAAAATGGAGTTCAGAAATCGCACAGAAAAAGGCTCTCAATCTTGTCTCATTTCTGATGCATCAAACTTTTTTAGCTATTTGATCACAGTCCTTGCCAAAATGCTCTCCCGGTTCAAATTTGGGCATGAAATGGATTTTTTTTTCATTTCAGTCATGAAACCAAACTCCTGGGCAAAGAGAGAAAGAAATCATTTGAGTTACAATGAATTTTTAAAAGAAAGTTTTTAGAGTGGCAAACTTTCACTCACCTCATGAAGTTAATTCCTAACCCCACTGAAATTTGCATTTACCCCTTTAAAATAAATCCTGTTCTGCACCCACAGCTACAGCATGTTCTCCTGTGGTGCTTACTTTTTGAGCTCAGTTTACACTTACAGCATGAATCTTTCAACTGTTGTATCACACACTTCTCAGTACTTTCGAGGATCAACCAGCATTTTCCTGCTAAAAATGCAGAGGCTAATACCTGTAAACTATCTTTCCTCTTCCACATAGCTACCTCTAGCAGTCAGAAAGTTATTTCCAGCCACTGGTATCTTCCATTGGTGATGTCTTTTCCAGGAACCATTTTATTTTCATTTCAGCATACTGAGGTCTTGGCAACACACACTGTAGATGCTTGATCATGTTCAGCTATGGATCTTTTATTGTACTGGGTTATCTTGGCAAGACACTCTGCTGTTCTTCTTGCTAGCAGTTTGCATGTGCTCTACTGGCCTCTAAGTGGTTTCCCTCCACAGCAGTAGCATCCACTCACCTTTCTCTGATCTAGTGTTGCTGCTTCTCAGTACTGCCAGGATTATACTGAAGCCGGACCACAGGGCAGACAAGTCCATCTGGTCACTGATTTAATGCACTACCTATTGGCTGTTGGCCCCTCCTTCAGCCAGCAGCTCCCCTAAGACATTTTGGACCTTCCAGAGATGGAAGTTCTGTAAACATATTAAAGACCTCTTTCATGGATGTCACTAAGGAGTTCTGCCAGAGAGCCAGGACACCTGTAGCTCAGATGGCATGTTAGTGTTATTCCATGAGTGCCCACTGGTGCTGTCTTATCTTGCCAGATATAAGACCTCCTACGGAGACTTCTGTGGCCAATTTACCAACTTACCATTAGCCACCTGCTGGCACTGCAAAGGTAGATAATCTACTTCTGAAGTGAACTTCAGTCAAGAAAACTCCATGCAGCAGCTCACATGCTTCAGCCCATACCAAGAAATACCACAATCCAAAGCTTTCTCTCCAACCATGCTATAAAATGCAAGGGTTTTACCTGAGCAAAGACCGGCATCTAAAGAGCTCTTATACAAAGGAAGTTTCAACTTGAGCACAGCTTCAGGGCCACACTCAGATTATCATAAATCCTTTCTACGCTCCACTGTTTTTTTCTTCCTGGGATAGTAGTAGCCACAGTTCATAAAGCTGTCCTGTTTCCTACTTTATGGACTGCTGGGTGGTGGCCAAGCCTTACTCATTCCATCACTTTCCCTAGCACTCACACCGAAGAACAAGACACGTGCATTCTTAGACTGTCTGTCTCTGTCTTGCTACCATTAAACCCTTAACTTATGCCCTTGTGCTTGTTTTCCACTACTTGTTTGTCTTGTTGGATCCTTTTCTTTTGTGGGCAGTTGAGCAGTTCTTTGTTACCTGCCTGCCTTCTCTAAAACTAAATACTGTTTTCAGTAATGTCTCCTGTCTGATGCCAGTGGTCATACAAATGATTTTCCTTGGCTCTAATTAGTCTATTTATTGTGTTTCCAGAGCTACACAAGGGGGGCAAAGATCTCAGCTCAGTGATGTACACATCTATTCACTGAAGGAGCACGGGACAAGGCAGATGAGTCTGGTCCATCAGGGACAGCACTCTAAATCTCAAACAACGTGTCAAATAATTCCTTTCATAAAGTTATCAAACTTCTTTTAAAACCTTGGGGAAAGGATTAGCTGTGTTGCCCTGATGGCTGAAAACCTTATTCTAATTTCTATCTTATGCTTATTAACAGCCAGCTTAGAACTTTTGCTCATTTGTCATCGTTGTTCTTTGTCTTAATGTGTTTTTTATCCCTCTGTAGTGTTTACTCTCCCGATGTTTGTGCAGACAGCAATCATCCCTGCTCAGCCTTAATATTGCTAATCTAAAGAGAGCATGTCCCTTTAATCTCTATTTATAAAATAAGGCTCTGCATTCTCTCAGCTACTCTAGCAGCCTTTCTCTGTATCTTTTCCAATTTGAATTTATCTTTCTTGAGTGTGGTTGACCAGAAGAGCACACAGACTCCCACATCCCTTGCGGAGAAGCATTAATGCTTCCCCTTCTGTATTGGAAATTTCTTCCCCAGTGCAGTCCAGAACCACAGTGCATTTCTCAAGGCAGGACCCCTGGAGTCTCACTACCATTCTGTAGGGAATAACACACTTGGATCTCACTCCTCCTTGGCCGAGGAGGACTTTTTCTACTCCTCGGATTCTAGGATGAAGTTTGTTATGGTCTTTGTTATCTGGGATCACTAGTGTTGAATGAGTCCTATCAGCTCTTCTCTTTCTCAGTATTATTCTAGGCAAGAGGGTCAACATGGTTTTCATCATTTTTTACCAGCAGTAACAGCTTCCTTTTTTTCACTCCCACCTCCTTTGTCAACTCATTACAAGGACTTGGTCCTTACTTCTCTCTCTTCCATTCAGCTGTCAGGAAATGCAGTATCTTCACTGACCTAAAATCTTAAATGCCGCCAGATGATTTGCTTCTGTTTTGCTTACCTACTGAGCATGCTCTCACTAGATTGACCACTGGCAACTGGCTTCTCTTTCAGACCTCTAGCAGTGGTCCAGTGCAAAACTGGACAGACTCTTAGCTGTCCTTTCCTAACTCTTCATTCTTTAACCTGTGATCTCCCTGCCGCCAAATCCCTTTCTCACAGCTACAAAGGAAGGCCACAGTCCTGCCTGACAAACGGACACACAGCAACATGGAGCAACCGACCCAAAATGTTCTGATGTACACATGAAAGTGCTTTTACTTTTCAGGCCTCAACCTACACCTTAGGAGACCAGGAGAAGTGCCCCTACTGCAACCCTTGTTTGCAGCAGACTCCCCCCAGCACTGGAGGAAAGAATTTTCCCCCAGCATTTTCACTCCTGCTGCCTTCAACAATTTCCAAACCAATCATTATAGTGTACATCAAAAAGCTTTTCACCTGAAGTTCTGACAGATTTCTCCAGAAAGATGGGGGTTTATTCATTTAATAGACACCAGGGAAGACCAACTCCAGTTTTAAAAATTTCTGAGTGGCCTAAAGGAAGTTATTTTTTTCCCACTTTAGCCTTAAAACCAAAATAGTGTTATTTTCTTAATAGCTTACCTCAGCTTGTTTTCTTTCATAAGCAGCAGCATTTTAAGTAGAGAGCCCACACTGTAATAATTTACTTGGCGAGAACAGATGGAAGTGGAGAGAGGATCAAGACTGAGTTGTATGCTTTGCCTTTTTGTGTATATTCATCTGTGCTATTATCTCACTTTGACAATGCAATGTTAAGACTATTGCTATTTTTTCAGACAGCAAAGTACAAAGTTAGAAAGGTAACAGTGCTTAGCAAACAGCTCCGCTATAAATCATTCTACACTGTGCTTTCTTATTTGAGTTAGAGGGTCAAATTCTTAGTTTACATTTAAGGACTTCAGAGAGCAATTTGCAAGGAAAAGGGACAGAAAATAATATACATAATTTTGCCTATTCATCTGGTTTGAGAAGTGCCACAATTAATCCTGTAACATATACAGAGTCATTTGAAGACTGCTTTTCTTCCATCAGTTGCCAACAGCTCCAAGAAACAACAGCATTGTTGGAGAGAGGAATGGACAACAGAGAGGAGCACAATGGGATCCCAGCCACACCAGCAGGTAAATAATGTAGATCATCCAGTGTAGAAGAATGAAGCTGGGTTAATTAGCATTGATAATATACAACTGTGGGTTGGTTTCAGGGGCGGCAGATTGGTCGATGTAGATAAGGTGCAGCTGTGGCTGGTTCTGTTAAGGGGTTGGGCAGCTGTGGAAGAAAGGGAGAGAGGAATAAGCAAGAGAAGAGAGAGCAGGCCCTGGATGAGGTAAGATGAGAAGGCAGCAGAGGGCCTGGCATGAAGAGTGTGCTGGTATGACATTGTAAAAGACCTTGTCACAGCTTGATAGTTTTGCTAGTGCTGTGACAATCCTGGTTAATATTCTCCACTGACTTTTCAGAAAGATTGTATTGAAAGGAAAATAGGTATTTTGACACAGAAACAACTCAGACAAGCTTCTTCCTCTACTCTTGCTTCATCACTAGGTTAGTTGTAGAGATGAAGAAAGGTGTGTGTCCACACAATGTTGGATGTCTCTCAAATGCATGTCCAAATGGTGAAACTTCTGAGTCTATACAAACTGGTGTGTATCTGTGAGGGACTCTGTCTGTTATCCAGCCCTTTGGAACAGGCTGCCCAGGGAAGTGATGGAGTCACCATCCCTGGAGGCATTTAAAAGACCTGTAGATGTGGTGCCTGGGGACATGGTTTAGTGGTGGGCTTGGCAGTGCTGCGTTAATGGTTGGACTCTATGATC
>JAVJGJ010000047.1:95809394-95872382 GCA_035590215.1 Microhierax caerulescens
AGGGAAGTGATGGAGTCACCATCCCTGGAGGCATTTAAAAGACCTGTAGATGTGGTGCCTGGGTACATGGTTTAGTGGTGGGCTTGGCAGTGCTGCGTTAATGGTTGGACTCTATGATCTTAAAGGTCCTTTCCAACATAAATAACTCTATAATTCTAAAAGAAAGAGGAAAACTAAAGTAAGAGCATGGTTCCTGCATAGAAAAGGTGTACTTGGTTGTTATAGTAACTTGACTTTTGCAAAACCATCCTTGTGACAAAATAAAGGTCTTTTGCGTTAGCAGAGAATCTTCTGAGAAAAGATTATTGTAAAATTATATGTACGAGATCTATAATTTAAAAAGTTACAAAAAAACCCTCCCTTTGTCTTTCTAGTCAAATAAGGCAGAAGGCACTTTCTGAGTCAGTGACAAAAGCGACAAAGCACATTAACCTAAAAACCTCTTTAACTCCCCAGAGATGCAAATGGAGGAGAGACTTCTGCTGGCTTCTCAGCAACAGAAGTAGTTTAGCTGTTGGGGGTGTTACAGTCTCACACACATTCAGATTCGATGTTCTGCCAAGTTCACTGTCATGTTGCCTTTTTCTCAATAGACAGTGTGGCGGGGAGAAGATTAAGCATTTTATCAAAAAGGCTGATAACAAGGTCTTTTTGGTTGACTTCCAAATGCCCTTTCTAAGGGATCACATGCTTCCTTCTCCACACCATAACTTCTTTCTGAAAAAGGGAGATTTAATACACCTAGGGAGACATGAGCATGTGTGAAAGTCTTGTCAACTATTAACAAAGTGTCTTGATGTAGACATGGCTTTGTACAGCATACTCGGTTTTTTTGGAAAGATCAGAGTTTCACACGTTCTGCTAATTTTGCTTTGACCTTTGAGGACTAATTCAACATGTATACTTGATTAATTTCATTATCTTATCCAATCTGCACAAAGTGCTCTGTTTGAGCATCTGTAATTAGCCATCTTTTCATTGCTCTATTCCTATAGTCTGTCCGTAATGAGATACATAATGCTTTGTTAATGTGCTAGAAAATTTATGGGGTTTTTAACTGTCAATTTGATTTGCTGTTACTGTGTGTTCTTTTTGTAAATTGATCCATCCTCTGTCTCTCAACACCCAAGAAATTAAGCCTTTCCTCTCATCGACATCTAGCTGATATATAAAATTTATATACAACACCACCAAAGAATACATATGCACAAACACACACATAGCATATGTCTAATAATTTCCTCTCAGTATGCTTCCCTGATGCCGTATTTGGGTGTTAAATTCAAGTAAAATTCCATAGGCCAAACGTTATTCTCCAATTCATATTTGCATACTGATAGTCAACGGAGAGGGCAGTCAGCACCCAGTCTCCCACCTTGTTCGTACAACATGTAAAAAAAAAAATAATGGTCTAGTTTCTGGGACCTATGTCTCAGTTTTGCAGTCAGTTGCAGAGGCAAACAAACAGACCACAAATGTGATTTTGCCTGCAGTGGCTAACACAGATTTCTCTCACATGAACTGCAGAAGCAAAGATCTCCAGTTTGGCAGGAGAAAGAAGTCCGTTTTGATGTGCTCAGCAGACACAATGCAGCGGGACCACATTTCCTGGTCCAGATCTTCACTGTACATGGAGCCTGGCATAAAAACCCTGACACAATTGTGGAGAGTAGTGACCTATTTTCTACGGCCTGACTACGAGTAGGGATGACAGTCCTCTTTTTCAGAGCTTAACAACAATCTTTCCTGAAACATGACTTCTTTAAACTTTTCCAAAGAAAATGACATGAACATAACCATTACTGCAGCTACATCAGGATTAAGGAATCCACAACAATCCTTAAGCTCATAGTATTAGGATCAAATGGCAATGCCCTCACCAGCATAATGAGCACTTATGCAAATAAAAGGCCAATTTTATTTTTTTTTTCAAACCTTTTCTAGCAAAAGCCAGTTCCTGCCACAGGTCTCCCTCCTTAGAAAAGCCAGACAGACACAACAATCTTTATCAACATAGTTTGCCCAAGACTCTATAAAGAGTCTAAGACAAAAGTAGAATTAAGAAATGGGATGTCCTGATTCACGTGCTCATAGTCCAGTCTCTAGATGATGTAAATAAATATATTTCATGCGTTGCTTGGGAAGAAATCCTAGTAGTTAGTGCAGAAAGTTACCATGACCTCCTGAAAAATGTTGTAAGGATAGTAAAGAGGTTAATGACAGAGAGTGCAAATAAACCTCTATTCCTCTGAAATAATGACTAAACAATCAGATTGATTTTACATTTTAATGTTTAAATAAAATGACTCATGCTCAAAAAATCTTTGTCTAATTCTTAATCAGCTCAAAGCAAGAAAAACCATGTTGTACCAGCTTTTTTGCCAGAAACTCTTTTGCATTTACATCACAAATGCTCTAGCATTCTCAGGATTAAAACAGATACTGTATCACGATTGAAGATTGCATATCTACAGCACTGACTCCATCTATGGTCTCCAAGGAATGAAAGCTTTGCTTCAGCTTAGACACCTGTAAGATGGTCATAATGATACTGATTTATTCATATCTCTCAACGGGCTAGGATTAGCTGCCCGGGATAACAAATGCTAGACTGCTTCCCTACAAGCAATCCAGCAGTAAGTTTGCAAACACTTGTTTTGCTTTAGAGAAATCCATGTTTAACTACCACTCATTGTGCTATGAGAAATTCTCTTCTGATCTGAGTGAAATTTCTCTCTATCTCTTTCTACTTTAAACATAATAAACTTTTACAAGAAAGAGTTCATTTAAATGACAATTCTAGAGGAGCAGTATGGACTAACGGTTTATAGAGGCCTTCTGTTAGCAGTGAGAATTTGCACATGGATTATACATACGCATAAGTCTGTCAAGTCATAGGATCTTGTGAAGGTACTTGGCTATTCTGCTAATTCGTCATGATATATAAACAATATGTTTCTCATTGATACTGCTTAGAAACTAGTGAGATGGAGAGAGGCTCTTTCAGGCAAGAGAGAAAGGAAGGAACTGAGAGGAGGGAATAAAAGACAGACTATGGACCCTGAAGGAAAAGGAGTTAAAAAAACACAAACATATTTAGAAACCAGTGCTTATGTTTGTAACTACCTGCCCACCATACATATTTATTGCTTAAATTACAGAAATAGGCCAAACCACAGAGCCTGGAGATAGGAATTTAGGCAATGTCTATTGTTTTTGTTCTCTTCTAAAATACTTTATCTGATCTGGTTTTACTTTGTATATTCACATGTGTCTGTCTTTCATTTCTCCTTGTGCTTGTCTTTCTAGTCTGTTAACCTGTTCTCTACGCTCGCCAGTCTCTGCTTTAGTTTTTACTCAGTTCTTTTTCTTGCATTCTTCTTTGTTACCCTGCGCCTATGCTCCTTTTCCCATACCATTTCCAAAATGCAATGCAAATCTTCATCCTCAGACTGTGTTTGAAAGAGGGCAAAATAAGTTCTCATTTCTGTCACTGCCTTGAGATCTCAAAGATAGCTGAAGGCAGCATTTCAGAAAATAGCACAGCTTTAGTTCAGTCATAGCACCCTTTTGGCTAGTCTACATAAATATCTCCATCTCTAAGTAGGGATTATGTTTCACTTTCAGGTCTGAATATCCCCCCTTATGTTGTTTGTCACTCTGAGGCAGCATTAGTGCTGGTTTACATCTGTGCAGGAGGAGAATCAGTGTCCATCTCTGACATCTGGAACACCTGTTTCCACCACACGATGCTTTCACTTCTCTGGTGTAGCTGGCTGCTGGCTGTGGAGGAGAAACCTACGCTAGCTCCCATCTCCACCAGACACTTTAGCTAAGCTTCAGACCAGAATGTTTTCCTTCCCTACTCGGATCCCACTCCTTCGCCAAAATGCAATGTCTTTTACATTTAAGCACATTGGCTGCATTACAGTTCCAGTCTGGTTTGTGCGTGACAGAAAATCTTCCATGATTTGCTCGGTTCTCCCTTTGTTTTCCTCCAGACTGAAAATAAACAATGCAAATGGTACATCTTTCTGACCTGCTTCTCCCTGTCCCGTGCCAGGGGCAGGAGGAAAGGGGTAGGAGGAAGCAGAAAGAATCCATCCGCAAGGTAAGACACAAAGGCTGAGAAACCTGATATAAAGGGTGGCACAATTTTGTGCAGCTGGTGTCTTCAGGAAGTAGATAAAGACAAATGTTTTCCTTTGTCAATCCCTGCAGATGTAATTTCACTGTCAGAAGCGAGCTGTTCTCTTTGGCAAGTTAAGAAATGCAAAACCGGAGAAACATCAGTAGAGGGTAAAGCGTCCAGGAAGGGGGGAGCAGAACATTAGCTCAGCTCCTTACTATATGACATATGATGAGGACAGACCAAAGAAGAGGTTGTTATAGCTATCTCACAAGTGAAACCCATTCATACTCTTCATGTGAGAAATACATTCAGAAGCCTTTTCAAGAAGTACTGCAGGGACCCTGACACAGTTGTGACTGGGCATACAGGGTGACTTCCCAGAGGCTAAGTTTTCTTCTGCCAGACCACCAGAAACTAACAGTCAAGTGTGAAGAGGTAAGGATAGAACACATGTATTTGTGCAGCTGTACAGTGAACAGCAATGACTTGCAGAGAAATACTTTACAAACTGAAGCATCTATGATCTTGAATTACCTGTTCTGAGAACGTGCAGGTCCGGATGGTATTATACCTGTTGAAGGCAGGGGATAGCTACACAGCTCTTCTGG
The DNA here is from genome assembly GCA_035590215.1 of Microhierax caerulescens. Lineage (NCBI taxonomy): Eukaryota > Metazoa > Chordata > Aves > Falconiformes > Falconidae > Microhierax > Microhierax caerulescens. The sequence continues at coordinate 95,814,135 of JAVJGJ010000047.1, forward strand.
TACTAGAGCACAGGTCTCCTAAAAGGGCTTTTCAAACCCGTTCTTTGAGGCTGGTTTGAACACCTCTCCCTGCTGCTTTACATCAGCACTGGGCAGCTGTCCTTGAGAACACCCCTTCCCTTAAAAACAAATTCTATGTTGGTTGACACATTGCCTACCTGTTTTTGAAATAAATATTGGAAAGCATGAAGGGACAGACAATGTCCCTCTGGCAAATTTGGGGAACGTTCTGTTCAGCACCAAAGAAAATAATCAGTCAGACCTGGAAGTTAGAAACAACAGTGACCAGGTGATCATCAAAGAGGAAAAGATTTCTTCTTCTTCTTCTTAGCTGGAGGTTACCCAACCTTTTTATTTGCATAGGCAAGATCAGCAAACATTAAGCCAGTTCATCTAGCATTAAGCACTAGAGGCCCAAATGTTTTGCATAGTGGTTCTAATTTTCTGTTTGTGCTGATAGCCAAGAGGCAATGATCTGGAAAGTCAATGTGTGTTGTGTCAGTTGTTGCTGTATGTTATAACACAGGTGTTATGCAAGACAAGTTTAGTTCTATAAACTTTCCCTGTTGAAGCTTAGGGCACTTAGCTAACACTCAGGGAGTTATCACTGAAGTTAGAGTAACTGTAAAAGTTGAGGAGTAAAGGAGAGAGGCCCCTCCAGCAAATCCTTTCAATCCCTAGATTCTGCTAACTGATCCATGACAAGCTAGGAAGGCTTTAGAGTTATTATCATTCTCCTCCATTCATAAAAAGACTGCTGAAGGTGGTGTATATTACCCTAAAATGCATGAGATTTTATAAAGTATGCCCATAGTTACAACACAGCTTCCAATGAGGAAATATATTGGTCCTTTCCTCCCTGTGGCATACCAATTTCTCAGGTCTATCAACTGCTCAGCAGTTCCATAAGGCAAATAAATGTCTGCTGTTGGGGACTTAGGTTCACTGATCTTTTTCATTTGTGAGTTAAGACAGATTTGAGGCCTGAGTTTAGCTTGATTTCCCTGATGGATGATGCAATGTCCGTGCCCCAAAACAAGTTTCAGAAAATTCTATTTCAGGCTCAGCAAATCAGTATTTCCCATATTGAAACATCAGCATTTCAAGCTGTGCAGCAAAATGAAGGTTGTACATGGAAAAAAGAATAAAACTGCCTCCCAATATCTGTAAAATGAGGAGAAAAGCTAGTAGATCTGTAGCTGTTTTGCTGGTTTCTTGACTGACTGCTACTTGTTGTCAAAAAGCCATGCATGCAGGATTAGCCAGAGTAATTTGTTGATCACACAGGCGTCCTACATTCAGTGCTTTCTCCGTTAATGAATTTGCAGAACACTAATAACAGGGCCACACGCTACAGACTGCGGTGTACAGAGCAAGGGTGACTTTCACACTTCTGCAAGAGTAATCACCAGAAATGGGAGGAAATATTCTATAACTATTATTCAAGACTTTTGCTAGTTAAAGGGAAACCAAGATACTAATCTCTTATTGCATTAGCTAAGCTAAGCAATGTTTACACAAACTGTAAGAGATTGTGCTCCAGGACGTGAACTAGCTGCTGATGAGATTCAGAAGAAAAGTTCAACAAAGGGGCTTATCCTTATATTGACTGTAAAACGTTTCTTGCACCTTTCACACAAGCATCTGTCTCTGCACACCCATAGAGGACCTTAAGTCTCTCTCACTATAGCAAATATAAGCTACCAATAAATTACTATTTTTCTTATTCTGAGTGATTCACTGAGACTGTAGCCTGAAAATATCAAAAGCATCTTTGTCTGCTTTCTCGCCAATCCATCAAACTGATGGGTCAGTACCCAACTGTCTGTGCCCCACATTTTTTTTCTGACAGTTGCATCTTTTCTCATAACAACTGACAGATCCTACAACAGACCACATAGAAGTGCTGGGAGAACGGTGCCAGCCCACAAAACGCCAGTCTCATGTGACATTCGTTTGCAGTTGTTAAGTTGGTTCTAAAACACTCTGCCAAGTTTTGCAATTAAGGTCTAGAAAAACAAGATGCCTGTGATGAAGACGTCAACCACTCAGAACATGAAGGACAGGGGTGATAAGGACTGTTGAGTAAACATCCCCATACTGGACTTTCAGACAGGTATGCCTACCAGCCATGGCAAGCCTGTTTATCTGCTGAAAATAAGCAATGACACTTGCCTACATAAATTGTATGTGCTCTCCAGAGAAGCAAAAGGTCTATCGTATTTTTCAGCCCTACAGAAACCAACAGTGGAAAACCTGTTCTCTCCTCCTACCCCCTTTCTCACACACAACCCCCTCCAGCACAAGCTTTCTCCAGACCAGTTCTCTCTTACACTGTGTAGGAAAAAGTGAAAATATTCTTCTGAATAACCTTTCTTATGTCTTTTTGTCACTTTAATTTTTTGTCCTTTTCCCCTCGGTGCCCTTTCACCTCTTTCAGCCCTCACTAGTCTATTTCTTACCCCACTTCTAATCACCCCCCAACCTCTACATTGCTCAGACATTACTTTCCATCTCCCAAGATCCAAAACACCTGAATGTAACTATTCTTCATCCTCCCATGAACCTCCTTGCCCATCTGTTATTTCTCTAGCAAAGGAGGTAGTAACTACCATTATTGTGTTTCCTTCTTGGAGATTTTCTGCATTTTTTCATGTTTTCCAGTTCCAATGCTGCACATCCATCTCTGTGGGCAACTCCAGATTCCAGATCTGGGGAAACCCGAGAGGAGAAGCATGGATAACAGCACAAGAAGAAGAGGCTGGTTGCAGGCCTGTCTTCGATGCACACAATAAAACCCTAAGAAATCCATCACTGACAGACCAGGGATGGAGATATTTTACAAGCCAGACAAAAGGCTTAAGAGTGCTTAATCCTTAGCTGAAAGGTCAGGCAGGTTTAATTCCCAGTTGTACCAAAGCAGGTATCAGCCCGAAAGCTCACTTAGCCAACAAAAGCCATCTCATCTAATAACCTCAATCTAATAAAGTTTCCTTTTAGACAGGGACACCTTTGCAAAACTAAAGCAGCACTTCCCATTAAAATGCCCCCAAACCTCCATAAACACAAATATTGTGGGACAAAAAAAGTCATCTGAAAGCTGCCTAGGAAAGAACATGGCATAAGGGAGGAATGGTTATCACAGATATCTGCAAGGAACAGGCATCACACCTGCAGCTACTTGACAGAAGCTCAGTATTAGACATGTGCACCCACCTCCATTCCGTAGTAGCTGCTTTTGAGATCAGATGAGTTTTTAAAGAATTCAGAGCCTTAATATCACTAGTAGGTTAAGACCATGAAACAGAGAAGCCAAACTAGGACTGTAGCCAGAGGCTCTATTATTTTTTTCTCTCTCTGCCATCAGATTTTTTATTCAGTTGGATATTCAGTTGAAGTTCCTACACAAACAAAAGAATAAGTCAATCATTTGTTGTATTTCGATATTTCCCCTTAGCAAAAGGGCAGGGGTTTATCTGTCCTGAGTACATTTATCTATCCTGAGTACCATTTGCAGAAAATGCAAATGCTACATTGCAAGTAAAGGTAATGTATACAGAACAAAATGACTTTTGTCATTCATCCAGATGACACAAAGCCAGGTTCCAATGCCTTTATTCTGATTTAATGACACCTTATTTCACAAGAACTCTCACTGGCTTTAACAGGATTATTTAATTAAAGCCTGACTCCAAATATGCTGAACTTGCAGCCAATGGTTGCATTGACTTCCAATTTGAATTAGCTCATAGTAAAATAGTGTCCAGTATGAGCAGGAAGATCAAAATTTGGCCCAAAAGATTTAGGGAAAGCTAGCCCTGTTACTAGCTTCACACTGTTGAAGGTGCCTGGCTGATGTACAGGATGAAACTTATACATCAACCTCACATGTTTACGGTGAGACCGATCATTAAATTAAGGGCAGGAAGGGATGTTTCCTTCCTGGGTCATATCAGTAAGAAATTAACAAGGGTGTGGAGAAGTTATTTGCTTTCCTCCATATTATGACATACTGTCTACTTTTACAGAGTACACCTAATGCCATTGCAGAGCTCTATGACACCCACTGCCTTTCTTCTTTCCTTCCTGTGGCACGTGGCAGGTTTGAGGTCTTTTCTTACTTTGGGTCTCAAGTGAGTCTTGTGGCTAGTAGGATGAGTTGTGGAGGTCATCAGGTACTGTCACACGTAGAGGGAACATTCCTGATAATTTCAGAACTGGAAAAGCAAGGAATAAAACCTAGGCACAACCAGTCTTTCTTGGTCCTGTTCTACCCGTGGCTACTCCATGTAGCACTGCAGAAGGGGGTGGGATTTGGGATGCTGCAGCTTTAAGTAGTTTTGAAGTCTGCTTTGCTGGGTTTTATCAGAAGAGCTCCTTTCCCATTGTATTTGGTCTAACTGACAAAATGAAGCCATGGCTGAAAAATAAATCAGCTCCAGCCGTCAGGAGCATTGTTATGCACACTAACGTCTTGACAGTTTTTCACAGCTTTCCAGTGTAGGAGGAGAGTGTTTGCCACTAGAGCTGTAAATATAGCTTTTAGAGATGGTTCCTGCTACTTTTTGGCCTACACGCACTTAAGAAACAAAATAGAGTATGCACGTATTGAATTTACAAACAGGACATTGTACAAATATAAAACAATAAGGAAATTAGAGCTCAGAAATCACAGAAAATTAGAACTCAATCTAAGCAAAGGAAAAAAGGTAGAAGAGGCAGAGACATATTCAATATAGAGAGCTGTTTAAAGCAAGGATAATGGCTTTGCAAGGAGGTTTTAATTCAAAAGGATAATGAAAAAGAAAACAAAGAGGTAATAATCATCCATCCATCTCAGCACAAATAGTTGTTTTGTACTGCATGTGAAGATTTCATCTGTGACATCATTTGCCAAACATATAATATTCCTACTATTAATATGCATTTGCTTGCAACGAGTAATAAGACCTGAAGTATAAGTTAAAATATAATTTTAAAAACCCCAGACAACTTCTACCTAAGTCTGCAAGACCAACAACATATTTCCAATGAGCTACTTATGAAACAGACAACAAGAGGTCATAGAAATGTCAAACACAGCATCCTTTACGTGAGCTGCTCCAGGCACCCAGCACCAATGCAAGCTGCCATTCCAAGCCTGGGCAGAGGGGGTAATGCAAACCACATCACATCGACCTCAGTGACATGCACCAGCATTGTCTCGAAAGAGAGCAGTCTTGGTGCCCATCAAATCCTTAACAATTTTGTTAGTAACAACAGTAAGACAGAAAAGTGGAGGCACCTTTTGCAGTGTTGACTTTGGGAAAATGAAGATTTTGAAAACTCAATGAGATTACTGATGCATCCTTCAATGCTCATTAAACAGCTATCTTTGCTGAGGTTGGCAATATTTTAATCAATACCTCAGAGGCCAAATGCCTTGTAGCAGTTTTACCCAATCCAGTTCTGCCAAAATAAGTAAATAGCCTTTGCTCACATTTTGTATTATATGTGTTACCCCTCAAGAATACTTGTACCTGTGACCCAATGTGTACGTGTAACCAAATGTTATTCACCTTAATGTTTCTGAGAAAAAAACAACCAAAAACTACTGAGGTCTGAGGCCCAAATTCAGCAAAACCCCAGTTCTGCTAAAATGCAGCTTCTCTTTTGTGCCAGGCAAGTTCCTGAGTGTATGTTCTGCCTCTAGTTTTCATTTAAATCCTGATACCCAAGCAGTCTGTGGAAAAAAAACCCCATGTTGATGGCATCCTGACAGTGTCACTCCCTTCATCAGGCTATTTCCTCTTGAGAGTAAAATGACACTGAGAATGATGAGACCTACGTGGGTTGTGATAGTAATGAAAATTCCTTTCCTTGATTCTACCCCGAAAGGTATCAAAGGAAATGGTCTACAGCATCTTGTGGGCATAATCTGTTATTACTTTTACAGGAATGCTGGAGCATTCTGCAGTGGAAATGCTAAGCACAACAGTATTGCTATTTACAAGCTCCAGTGCTGTGGATGCTTACTGCTTTTCTTAGGGTTCTTGAAACATCACATAAAAATATATGGATGGCTCTTTAGAGTCACCCCAAAGGTTCACCTGTTCTGTGGCCTCCTCTCAGATGGATGCCTGAAGAAGATGATTAGGGAAATAGAACTGTAAAACAGGGTGATTCTTACCCCGGCATATCCTCCTACCTCCTGTTTTTTTCAAGTGAAGATATTTTGAATGGGTGCTTAAGACAGCCAGTTTTCACAGTTGTGAAGTCCCACGTGTGCTGTTTTGACAACCCAGTTTGCAATCTCCGGTCTAACCCAGCCCCAGCGTGGGTAAGAAATAAGACACAGTGATTTAACACTGCACATTTTCTCAGGGAAGCAGCACATGTATCTAGGACAAGAATTTCTTGATCCTCAAAGCTGTAATACTACGAGCAGGATGCTTAGCACCCACAGGTAATTCACTGCCCATTCTTGGCTCACGTATCTTTTGCTCTTTGCATAAGACAGTATCTTTTTATATTTTCATACATTAACTCTATTTTGAAAGAGAGGATTTCTGGTCTTACTTGTGTTTACCACTGAGGGAAGAAAATAAGACCCAAGTAAGCCTTCTTCATTGCCTTCAGCAGGATTGCTCTCATAGATTCCTATATGGGTCTGCTACTTACTAAGAGAAAAAACATTCTCCAGTTGACAGGGCCTCAAAGGCAGTGTTGGCCAGTGGGAATTAAATTAAAGCAGAGCTCAGAATACCTCTTTCTTCATCTTGGCTCTGCTGATTGCCTCCTGGGTGACAAAGGTTGAATCATTTTGCCATGTTTCAATGACCCTATCTATAACATGGGAAAAGGGGATGCAGATCATTCCTGTGAAGTCTTTCCTGCTTTATACATTCAATAGCAAAGAGTTTTGCTGTCATACTCTCCTACTTTTTATTCCAAGGCTTGTCAAGACCCCTAAGATACACAGTGGAACCAGATGAGAAATGTAAAAGACCGCAAAGTGATAACAGACCATCTGCCAAGTAGTCGTCATCTAGATTCTGGTGCCAATCCAGATGAATAGTGGTGCACATGATGAAAAATTAATACAATAAGAAGAAACCTGGAAAGGCAGAGTAAAAAGATGAGCTTACAGTGCTCAGCATAATTACACAGTGTTTTGCTGGAAATATATAGATCTGGGGGATCTTTCAATGAATGTATCATATTTTCATGCTCATTCTATTTAGTTTTCATTGCCGTATTTTTTTATTGGTTCAAATATATAAACTGAAAAACGAATCTGGAAAATTTTTAACCATTTAAACAAATCACCGTGATGATTTTATGTCATTCAAAGTTCCTGCCTCCAATGACAAGACTTCAATAGAATATTTCTCGCCTTTGGTTACAGGGCATTAATAGATGTCCAGTTAATGCAAGCAGGGGGGGAAAAGGCAATACATGCACACAAAATAGTGAGAGATTAAATGTTTACACCAATTGTCCTGGACTATCGAACTATTATATATGTTTTGTGAGAATTTGGGATATCAATGTGAACTGGAATAAACCCTGAAATTACATATTTAGCCAGCCTGAAGAAAAGGAAACATTTTGAAAAATAGACTGGAAGATGCTCACATCTCCTATAGTTTCACAACATGTGATTGAACCTACCGTAAGAGCCAACATACTGTGGCTTCGCTAATTAGCTGCCCTTCACTAGCATGCTGTTTAATCAGAGCACCCGCTTTAGAAGCCTATCCCAACCCCACAGCAAAGATGTTTCAGAAAAAGCTGTAGTAAGATTTGCTATTAAACGTGCCTTTATTAATTCATCCTGTTAAAGGTATAAATGGAAGAGATAACTAGTTCACTGACTACTCTTTCCCATCTTATTTGCCCCCTTCTGGTTCATGCATTCTCTGGGGAACCATGCTGACTTAATGTAACTGTACATAAGGAGGGATAAAGAAATGAGGTTTCAGTGAGACCTTAGGTGGTGACAAGCAACAGCAGTGGCCAAGGCTAAGCCTGGAGCTGAGAGGAAGAGCTATGGAGTCTGTCTCAACTGAGCTCAGCAAAGCTTGCTTTGCTTACTCTTCCTCCAGAGCAAGGGTCGGCACTTTGGCAAGGAAAACATCAGCTTCTCATATGGGGACAGCAGCAAATAAACCTGAAAAACAACATCAGGTAGGAGCAGCAGAAAAGCTACCAGGAAAGAAAGGGGAAGGAGAAAAAAAAAAAAAAAGAATCCCCAAAAAAGAATTAAAATCCTTCAAGCTTCATGAAGCTGCAAGTTTCTCTGTGCTCTGAAAGGCAATGCAGCCCCACAGACTGTTTGCTTTCCAGCACGGCTATTTCAAAACCCCAGAGCAGAAACCTGAGTCAGAGCTGCCCTGAAAATGAGAGCAAGCTGGGCACTGTCCAGTGTGGCACCATGAAATATGCTTCCCTCTTATCTTCTCTAACATAGGAGCTGGCCACTGCTGCAAAGCGAGGCACAGCATGGCCTGACAAAGAACTGCACTAGTTACAGTGCAACAAGGCAGGTAATACAATAAAATTTTATACTTTTGAAGCCAGCTATATTACTGCCAGCTTTCTAAGTAGAGTGCAGAAGCATTCTTAATAGGGGTGTTTAAAGCTGGGTTTTTTGGAAATGACTTTGCTTTGACTCATGTTGTATACACCAGATTTGCTTTTATGCTGTTTGAATATCCTCCTCAAGTCTAAAAACTTCCACAGATTAACTCTTGCCTGTGGATGTGAAGTATGATTGCTTGTCCAATTAACATAGGTAGTAAAAAAGACCCAATCCACAAACCGGAATAATTACTAGAAAAAGATATCTGAGGATCCCAAAAGCTTTGGGGACAATTGTGGGAAGCAGAAAACTCGAACGCCATGCATGATGGTATGAATGCCCCGTGGGAAATAATCCCTTCAGTAAGTCATCATTTCCAGTTTTCTCTCATTATATGGTATTTGGCATGACTTCCTACCCTGAATGTCTTTGAAACAGAAAAGCCTAGATATGAACAAGGATTACCTGAAATACACTGCCAGAAATCCAACATACTTTAAGCTGTGTCAAACTCTGGAGAGCTGTAGCCATTATACCCACACACTGAGCAAAGGTTCAGGCCCCATGCTGTGGGGAGGAAGGAAAAGGAAGGAGGCAGCAAGTAACGAAGAGGTGGACAGCAGCACAATAGCACTTAAGGAGAAGTGCCTGGCAGCATTGGTCCTCCACAGCACCTCACCATGGGCTGCATGGACAGCATCCCTCCAGTGATCTTTCGTCTCAGGGTGGGGGACAGTGCGGAATCTGAGGATGATGAGGAGGATGCAATCTGTGGGGAGATCCCAGAGCAGCAAAGCTCCTTTTTCTCCCCTGCAGACAGCGTCTGCAAGTTAAAGTGTCAGTGATGGTAACACTAAGTGCTGGTAAAGCTTCTAGTTCAAGCAAAGTAAAAAGCAGCTTGGAAAAATCATATCACTTAGAGCTGCTGTTTCATCCAGCTGCTTGGTGAAAGCACACTGTCTTAACATCTAGAGACTTACAAGCATGACCCTCTCCTGAGCAGTGTTTCTCTGTTCTCTCCTTTTTAGCCTTTTCTTTGGTGGTGAGCTAGCCCAGCTCTGCACAAGCCCTCTTTCCTCCCAATGCCCTCCGGGAGCCCTTGGTCCCCTCTGCCTCCAGTGATGCTCAGCTTCCTGCACCCCGAAGCCCACACTGCAGCAAGCCCACATGCTTCGTGACACAGGAGCAACTGTGACACAGATTAAATAGGCAAGGAGCCACAGAAGATTTCACAAGACAGACCAGAAAAAATAAAAAAAGAGGGGCAGTTTTCAGGAGTTAGTTTTAGTGCCAAAACGCAAGCATGGAGCCTGTACTGGTAGCTGAACATGGAAAAGTGAGGTGTTCTCAGGAGTTACCCTGAAAACTCAGGTCCCACACCAAGTTTTACCCTGTTTCTTCCAGGTGTGTTGAAGAAATTTGTTTCTCCTGTCTTTTAGCCTGCCAGCCACATCACTAACTGGGAATAAGATACAGCATCACAATAGCCATTAACACCCCACCTTACTGAACGCTTACTTTATTTCCTATAGCAGCAAGTTGTGCATTACACTTGGGATTCAAAAGGTGGAGACAACCGGTCAAATTCAAGAAAATAGCATTCAAATTGATTCTGTTAAAACACTGATCTCTCAATATATATATATCAATATATAAAGGAATATTTCAGCCAGAGTAGGAAGAAGCAACAAAATGTCACCTCCTTATCTCTAATAGTACCGTAATCCTCCTTGACTCCAGTCAATCCATCTGTACAGATGAAGTACTTTAGATAAAGCCACATCCCATGAATATGGTAGAAGCAAAGCTACCCCACTGAGGATGGGGAGTAAGTGTACAAACCAACCATTATCATATCAGCACTACTATCATGACTGGCGTATCACAATAGACCTACCTGATATAACCACTTCAAACATAGTAAGCCACTATTACTTTTCACTGCACAGTTTCTCCAGCTGAAAAGCTTATTGTTGTTACAGTCTAGATGCTACTTCACTTAGCCCACTCTATGAGAGATGCTACATGCAAAAGCAGAGATTATTACCAAGATAACCCCTCTGTCAGTCCTTGTAGGTTGCTTCTCTGATCTAGTCCAAAAATAAGATTACCCAGAGGCTTTAATGAACTATACTTAATTGATGTCTGGTATTAACTGCGCCTTCATAAAAGAGATAATATCTTTCCCCCAGACACGTATCATTCATATCCTCACATAAATCTAGTGTTTGTTGAGTAGGCCCATTTATATCATCTTACAAAATGTCAGACAGATCAGATCTTGCTCCAGTTTCTAATTTCCTGATATAATGGATATGTATATCCACCGTTGCCAGGCAGCAGATCTCAGGCTGTAGCCTCCATGGCATTATTCTTTCCAATTTCCACATTAATTATTGACAGATTAAAATATATTAATTAGGAACAGCCAGGAACATCATATCTCATTGCTAAACACTGGGGTTACCTGGCATAGCAAAAGAAGGCAAATAATCTTTACAGTGAAATCTGGAGAATTGATTGAAACAGAAATGTACAGAGGAACTTCTTGGAGGTAGAAGCATCCTGTTCCCTGCTGTGAGCAAGCTTCAGAGCAAGGTTAACTCCAGCAACAGCCATGTCCTTTCTCTTTTGCATCTGTATTACTAGCGCAGGCTCAAGGCATATACTGCGTAGAAGCAGGCACAGCCAGGACAACTGACAGTGTGAACCCTGCATCGGGACGACCCTGCAGAATGGCCCATGCAGCTGAGGAAGGAAAAAGGCAGCAGGTTCAGCTTTTCTTGCAGAAATCCCTTTAAAGCGTCACCCAAACCTGGGCCAAAATCTTTCCAAAATTAAGACAGACATGGCCCCTCTGAGTTCAGTGTTTCTGAAGAGGCTCTGAAGGTGGCCTTGGGCTTCTTCCTGATGAGGGTCACAGGGTGTTTCTGCTTGCCTTAGGGCCTGTCTGTTATCACCTTATGCAGGAGACACCTCCCTGTCTGCAGGAATCAGCATTCCTGAGGAAAGCTTTGAGGGGAAAAGGGAGAGAAACTTGGTGCCATGCTTGGTACTGGCACCTGGAAGGACCACAGTCCTTACAGGTAAGTAAATTGCAGAGCAACCCTAGGGGCTGATGATGAGATTCCCCTGGGAGACACAATCTCAGCTCTTTTTAGAAGAAAGTGCCTGGTCAAGCACACAGAGTTCTGGTAGCTTTGGAACCTGAACCTTTGGAAAAGACCATTAAATCTAAGTAATGCTGGGTCCAGTAGTGCATTTCTCTGCTGATACTATTTCAAACTGCTGCCATCCAGCTGTATGAACACTCCTTTGCACACACGTAAATCAAAGGACTCTAGCAACAGCTGGCAACTATGGCAATGTCTGCCTACCCCAAAACTTTCTCCTGAGATGGTGTCATAACTCATTGCCAGGAAAATTGCTTAGATATCGTATATTTCCAACAGGTAAGGTCGAAGGGAACCATGTCAGAAAAACTGAGAATTCTCCATCTACTCATTCACACAAACTGCATCTATACCCTTAAGAAACAGAAAGCCAAATGCAGCAGGTAAGCTCAATTTGTCACACGTACCAGATAACCACCCGTTGAAATCCGAGAAAAAGCTCTCTCTGATTTTACACACATGAAATGACAGAGATTGTGTGTTCCCAGTAAGGGTGCATCTGCTGATACTTGCTTTGCCCATCCTTTCTCTGTCTGGTTCTTAACTATTCACAGAGTCAGAGATTATTATTTCCAGGCTACATTGCAGGCTCTGACTATTCCATGAGGTCTCAACAGGTAACTAAAGGAATGATTTGTTACTGTTCAACCATTTGAAAAATTGGTAATAGCCAGCCCAACATTGCCTGGTTTGTTCTGCCAGTGCAATTTAATGCTTTGTTGGTGTGCATCTGGAGGTTCCAGCGCAGGCATATGCTTTCCTACCTGTGACCTCTGGAATTAAACTTCTCTACAGTACTGAAAGTCTTCAATTCCCATTCATAGCAGTGAGAGTCTGAGGGCACTGAGCGCTCAAAAGAGGTTCCTGGTACCTTCCTGGAAGTGATCCTGAAAGGACAAAGACACACAAACATGGCACTGGAGGACTGAATACCTTTCTTTGTCTCCCTCTTAAGAGAAAATACTTTTTTTTCATCTGTTTCCCTTTCATTTCATTTCAAGCCACACACACTTTTTCCAGATTAAAGTGCCTTCATCTGCAGTCAAATAACAATACTTTGATATCCAATGTTTTATTCAGCTTCATATTCTAGAAGTCTATAGAGGCCTAGTCAAAAGTATGAGGTACCCTCAGCATTAAACGTGACTCTACAAATGAGCATAGGTCTGCTCAGGAAAACTGCTATCATACAAGCATCGTGTTATGTCAAAAACCAAATTAAAACCCTCTTAGTCAGAAGCTTATCTAGGCTTGAATTAACAGCCTGCATGTCTGACTTCCTTTTTGCTCTGTGTGCCCTTGCTGCAAATGTTCAGCATTTCACGCTGCTTTTGTAATTGTGTCGAAAAAGGCCATCAGATTCAGAGCACTGTTTCCCATATTTCTGAATTACATTTATAGACTAAGGCACTCCAGGGTACAGTGTACGCTTATCTTTCTGCACTTTAAAACATGGCAGGGGTACCACAATGCTGGACTAAAGATGCATTAGCAGAGTCGTGTGGTGACAAATTGTGTAACACCTGCTTTTACTAGGCTTAGCTCTGGTCTGCTATTAGTCCCTCGCTTTCATGAACAACATATTTCACATGCAAAAGAATAAAATAAAACTCAGTCAAGGTAGAGCTGTAAATAAATGCCAGCTCATTAAGCTGAAAAAGCTTTAGAGGATGTTACTGTCGACAACCAGGAAGGCTGAAAAGCTTGAAAGCACAAAGTTTACAGACATGAGACCGGTGATGCCTCAAGCCATGGTCTCTGTCACTTCATGCACCACCACGGGGCAACGGCTTGCATCTACCACAGGGATCAGGTTCCTCAGCTGCAAAGCTCAAACCCCATCCATTTGTGTCACAGTCCACGTAGCCGCAGCAGCAGTGGGAGAAATGACACCCTGTGGTGCCCCTGCTGCTCTAAAGGTGGCAGTGGCCATTCAGACCTGCCTGTGCAGATATTTAGGAGTGCTGAAGGCTGGCTGCTCTTGCTGGAAGGAAGAGGGTGCAAAGGCATCATCCTGGAGTGGTGGGATGTGGAAGGTGGAGCGGGGTGCTGCAGGAGCCAGGCATTGGCATGGTCGCTGTCATCCCCGGTCCCAGCACTGCACTGCAGAAAGGGAAGCCCCTTCTCGGCCATGTGAGGCCATAGCAAAGATCAGGATGGCTCCTGTCCAGCCACAACTGGTGAGAAACCAAGAAAGACCAGGGCCAACTTCAGCTTCAGTATCAAAAGTGCCCTGTCCTACAGCAGGACGAAGCAGAAAATAGAGGTGAGGCTGTCAGAAGAGAGGGAAAACTGGATTTGTGGGACATGGAGAAGTACTCCAAGTGGGGACTGAAACTCAGGAGCAACAGCTCCTTCTAAACTCCCCAGCTTACAGGGAAGAAAGGCTCTCAAGGAGCCATCAGCCACTTTGTGCTCTTTCAGGAGGGCGCAGTAATTTAGGGTTCCCCATACACAGTTCTGCTTGGATCTATGTGAGATACTGGGCAGGGGCTTGGAACTGAAAAAGAGCCCTAAAAAGTAGCCAAAAGACCAAAGCAAAAAATCAGAATTGATAGAAAGAAAAAGAAGAGAGGCAGAACTGGATGCAAGGAGTTAGGGAGTAGGGTTTTTTTTTTAAAAAAAAGTGAAATAAAAATACAAAACTTATTTTTAAAAAAATGCATAGAAAATAAAGAGACATAGAAAGGTAGGAAACAGAGTGGCAAGACACAATTGTAAAATGGCCACTGAGCCAGTAGATGATGTGAAAGATGAACAGAAAGTCCAATGAGAAACACACCTATTACTAGACCAAAGAGTCGAAGGGCTGATGGAAAATATACTAAATAAGCCAGTGGTGTGTGTCAAAATGACTTCATAGGATTATTAGATGTGAAGGTATAGAGAAATACAACAGAAATTGGCGGGGGGGAAAAAAAAAAAAGGAGAGCAAGAGATAAACATTTAAATAGCAAGAAGAAAGGTCACGATGATAAGAAAGGCTGACTATAACATAGCCCATGCTGAAGCACACATCTAGCCCCAGCATCAGAAGGGCACATCTGCTGGTGCTCTGGGACTCCCAGAACTTTCCTCGCAGTGTTGCTTGGAATTTGTAACATCAAAAGAGACACCAAAATAAGCACATCTGGTTTTGTTCAGCACAGAATGCAAATGTTATTTTCACTGCACAAATGTGACGCATGTAGGTATACAGTTCCGTGCTTCTGACTAATGGAAATAAGGTTGTAATACAAGCTGGTGTGGCATACATGCCAGCGCTAACAGGAGCCTGGGGCAGCTGAGTTAAGTAGTACGGAAAAAGCAGGGCTGTCACTGTTCTCCGAGACTTGTGCGTAACACAGATACCCCAATGTTACTTAAAAATCTGCTTTCTTAAACCATCTGCAAATCTTAATTAATGGCAAGATCCCTGCTACATTGCTGTGTGTTGCTGCTGTTTCTTTGACATGACTGGTGAGGGGGGGTCTCCTCCAAAGCCAGTGCCGGATCTGGCAGAGGAGGCGCAGGACAATCTCAGGAAAGCAAGTCAATTCCCAACTCATACATAAATCCAAGTGTTTCATCTTTTCTTTTCGCCAGCTATAAAACACTGATAACTGTACTTACACACCTCCTGTAATTACCAGAAGGGCTGGGATGCACAATTCAGGTCTGTAAAGCATCCCGTGATCTTCCAGCAAAAGGTGCCGTAAACAGACTGCCCTGCTGCGGAGCTCCCCTGCACGGCACGGTTTGGGAGTGTGCTGCTGGCTGTGGAAGGTTATTATGCAAGGAGGGAGAAACAACTTTCTGTTCAAGGCAATGGCCTGGAACCCAGAGAACTGTCTTTCAGCTCTGAGACTGCTGCAGATTTCTTACAGGCTTTGACTTAGACATTTAATCTTTCTGCACTTCCATTATCCCATTAGGAGAATCAGGAGATAACCCTTTTAACTCACATGGGTGTTGTAGGTACATTCAAGTTGCTGAAGAGCTCTGATACTAAGATGATTTAGGCTATAGAAGTACATAAGTGTATTAGGAATTCTGTAGCTAGCTGATTCCTATTTCATCACACCCACTAAAACTGGCATATGGAGTTCTTAATCCGTAGATAAACTCATTTTAATCCCCAAATCTAGTCAATGGCCCCGGTTTCCTTCAAGATCAACACACACACAAATCTATCTATCCCAAGCCGTCTAGATATTACTTGGTTAAAAGAAGCCAGAAAAGGGGGGAAATGAAATAAAAACAATGAATAAATAAAACCACTTAATTATAATCATTCATAATTCATCCATGTTTCAGCCAATGTATTTAAACTGTTCACAAGTAGATCCTTGCATAAATTCCCACATGCAAATTGTCAGTCATGCTAATTTAGTTTTGTAATTCAGAGGCCAGGGCATGGACGCTGTACTTCAAAAGCATACAGTTAGTTTCAAGCTGAACCATGAAGAGAAGAAATCTCTTGAACAAAGTAATCACTGGGTTTTTTTTGTTGTAGCAGATCACAGTTTAACAAAAGCAGAAAAGATACTGAGGAATGCATACGCCAGAGCATGGGGGATATAAATTGTAATGGCAAGAATATAACTAGCATAAACACTGAAGTAAAGAAACCATATCATGTTATATATGAAGTGTCCTGTCATAGATCGAACTGCAGCCTGAATACAATGAACTTATCAAAATGAGTATATTGCTCTTGTAGTATGACTAATGCAATCATCTCATTCATGTGACCTGACAAGAGCTTTTTGTATGTGAGATTTAAGGTGAGAATTTAATAACATCGTTGAACTAGAGCTAATGTCATCTGGCACTTTAAATCTCTCAAACAGAAAGTTATCAGCAGGTAAAAACCTTTTGTTGAGTTCAGTTAGTGATTCAGAGAGGTAAATTAGCTGAAATGGCAGGACTGAAACAAAAGGTAGTTTAACATTAATTCTTTTGCAATAAAGAATGAATTTAGGAGCTCAGACTGGTGCTTAGAGCTCTGGATAAAACCAAGCATAACCTGGGCAGATGCTATTTCAAGCTTACTCTTTTACCTCCACATTTCACTTCAAACCTTATCAGGAAACAAAATAAAAATAATAAAAAACCTCAACTGTTTCACAGCGGGGTGTTTTTTAACGATGCAGAGAAGTATCCATGTGGTTGTGGTAGAAAACAATAAAGCATACTTCATCTGGAAGCCTAAATGAGCCTTAATCTTTGAAGAATGAGGAAACTAGGCTCTTATTTCCTAAAATCTTATTTCTGTTCTGAAGGGTCATGACTTGTAGTCTTCCTGCAACCTGGAATTGATGGCAAACCTTCATCAGACTGGAAAAGGAAAGAAATCAGCTTTTTAAAGGGGGTGAAAAGACACCACCATCAATATTTAAAAAAAATTAGTGAGGGATTTTTTAAATGAATGATTGAGTTACCTTGCCAGGAGCTATTTAGGCCTGTGTATAGTGCCTGTAGCACTAGCAGACAAAGAAAACAGAGCCCGTGGAGGAGTTAATGAACTGGGAGCATGGTCTGGAAGACACCACAAAATAAATGTGCTGTTTTCCTTTGATAGGTCATTTTCTAGATGAAGGAAACAGAGGGCCTTCATCAAGCTCGACATAAGAAAAGCATCTGATGAAATGCCACGTGGGAAAGTCTTTATTAAGCAGGAGAAGATAGAGATTGGTACAAGGAATGTAGCGGTCTGGGTTTAAAAAGGAAGTTCTTTGGCAAAATGTAGTTGACTGCAGCTGCAGCTTAAAGATCGGTGGGGACCAATCGTGTCTCATATTTTCATATAATGGCTTCAGTTATAAAAAGGATCAAGATACGACATTTGCTGAGGGATGCCATCAGTAAAGCAGATCATTAGCATATTGCGTGGGAAGCATTTGAGACATTTAAGAACAGGAGTAAGGAAAATGGAGTCAAATTGCATAGTACAAAAGTGGCATCACCGTGCACATAGAGACTAGGAACAAGAAGTTTTTCTCTAAGCTGAGAACTCATTAGTCAGTGATGACAGAAGGGGGAAAAGGCTTAGGGGTGTTCCTGGAGGGCAGGATGACTGAGCCATGAGGGAAAGTGTTAACACAGTCACCTCATCATTCCTTATCAGGTGGAATTTTTCTGGTAGAAACAGGGAAGTATCAGTGCCATCCCACAGTTCACAGTTCATCACAGAGACAGAATCTGCAGTACACTTCTAGGCAGTCATATTTAAACAGAGAAAAAAAAATTCAATCTAGCACAGGTGATTAGGACAATCAAGGAAATGAACAGCTTCATCTTCCAAAAGGATGTGAACAGAAGTGAAACAAAGACTTCAGGAAATACAAACACTGTCCACAAGCAGAGCAGAGAACAAACATCTACCAGGAAAAATGATGACTTAAACTAAAGGACAGCATGGGCACAAAAAAGCATCAGTTTGTCATGGTCACTTATTAAGATGGAGATTAGAAGAGGAGACAGGCAGAAGAGCCATCTTCTTATGGGAAAGTAGTAACAAGAACTTGAAGAGGAACAAGAACTCCTATGGGTTTTAAGGTACAGTGTGGTCCCCTTCCTGAAATTATTATATGACCTAAGTGCTTGCAAAACAGCAGACTGGCCTCAACCCAGATGGTCCCTTCCAGTCCCATTTCTCTTTATACTGCTTTTTAAAAGAAAAACTTTTTCCCCTCCCCTCTCCCCATTTGCAGTCCCAATTCAAATATTGGTAGTTGGACTTGGCTGGTTTTCTGAAATCTTTGGATGTTTAAGAGCTTAAAAGGATTTTGCTCTTCCTTTGCACATAGCTTTTTCAGCCCTTCTCTCTGAACCAGCTGAATTATGAATACTGATAATGAGTACCTGAAGTAACCTGATAAAATCCTGGTATAAATCAAACAGTTGAAATTGAGACTTCAATCCAGCTAAAAATATGCTTATTACCAGAAAATAAAACACCATAGCAGGAATAGATGTACTTTGGCTTTCAGAGCCTTTAAAAAAAAAAAAAAGAAAAACAAAAAAAAGAAAAACAAAAAAAAGCTTGTTACAATAACAAATTAATCTACCCACAAAGGAGCAATATGTCACCTGCTTCTATCAATACCACAAAGATTTATCTTGCATCATTTTCTGTGATGCTACATGTACTGAATCTTACCATGTATTAGTATTAATCTAAGCAGATAGTGGCTAAGGAGCTACTTATGAATGGCTTGGAAGATACTGTGAGAAGAGGTATTTTATATTTTTGAAAACCTTTTGGTGAAGGGGGATTCAGTCTCATATCATTATTGCTTGTAATGACTATCTAGTTTTGTTCATGCAGCACTACAGCACAAGGCTTTTCTTTCAGCCTGACTTATGGCCAGAAAGGCATTCGATATTATGGATCACCCTGGGAGTACTTGCTTTCATTTGCCTTTACTTTTCAAAAGCAAGAAAGAATTCCTCAAAATTTTTCAGTACATTTTGGCACCAGGAACATGCTAACTTATAGGGGTGCCAGTGCGAGCTGGTTACATCCTGGCTGGCCACCTTTACCAACAGTGCTTAGCAAAACTTGGACCTTTATCCTCAGGCAGGGAACTTGACATGAACCCACCAGTTCTCAGATATGTAAGTGAAATGGATTCCCAGTTGCTGGCCAGGTTTTGGGTGCAATCACTAATGGAATAGGTATTAACAAGAAAACCCACAGATTAAATAAAAACTCAAAAAAAACCCAACCCACAAATCTGTGATTTACGTAAAAAAACCCCAAACAAACAAACAAAACAAAACAAACAAAAAAAAAAACTCACAAGGAAAGATAGCAGAGGAAGAGAAAATGTGAGACAAGACAGATTTTTCACTAGGAGAAACCATGCTAAATCTAGCAGAGCCATGCCAGTGCAGTACTTGAGGGGGAAGAGCATCCTGCCCAAAACCTCCCCTTCCCACAAAGTGCGTGCAGCCAGGACCTCAGCAAGACCACCCCTCACTCCCCACAGCCCACCCTGGAACAGAATGTGGGGACTTGCAATAGCCCAGAAACATGTTCTAAGAGCACTAATGTCTCTTCAGCTTTGCTTCATCCACCTTGTCTCAGTTTGATTCCTCTTCAGTTTAACCCTAGCTGAATTTTTACTCTTGGTTCATTACGATTGCGCCCAATTAAGAAGGCTGGGTTTCTTCCTATACCAAAGTCACTGCAGACAATCATAGAATAGTTGGGGTTGGAAGGGACCTTTAAAGGTCATCTAGTCCAACAAAATGTTATCAGGAATACAATATAAGGAACCTGAAGGCCAAAGAGATGCATTTCACTTGTACCATCAGAGGGACGTAACAAGAAATTGTGAAACTGTATTAACAAAGAATGAACAGACGGCATTTTAAGGGACCTCATGAAATCTTTCCTGTAGTCTTTAGCCCTGCAGATGTAAAATACTCCACCAAAGATGCAAATTGTGCATTTGCTTGGTGTTTTCATCAGGTTCCTGGGTTCATCCAGAACTTCAGCTAGGTCCTAGCACCCCAGGTAAGCAGTGGTTTGTACCAGACCACGTCTCTTGTAGTAGTAAGGCTTAATGACCTGCTTTTAAACCTAGACCTGCTAAACAGACTACCATACCACCACAGCTAGAGTCACGGGGAGTCAGATCCTGACAGGTTCAAAGTGTGGCTCATCCACTCCAGGGAGAACAGTGCAAAGCCCCATTGGGCTGTTTGAAAAAGAATCATGGCCATCTACTGCCGCATTCCTGGAGTACCGACAGAGTTTTCACTGAGGAGCAACTAACCTGAAATCCTTCTCTTACCCCACCAAAAAGATGAAGCCAAGATGAACACTTCCCTTACAGCATGTTCAGTTTACGCCCCAAACCCGGGCTCATCCAGAGGAATTCTCTGCTCATCCTAAAGCCATCTCTGCCTTTCCCCAGCCTCCCTGTTCCTCCGCGTTGTGCATTTAGCTGCAGTTAGAATGAAGCAGCCCAAGGGGTACAGAACACGGCAGTGAAAACAATGACAGAGAAATAAACCCCATTTCTCAGGTTCACTAGTTGATTTACTTGAGAACATATTTCTTTTGAAAAGTAAAAATGCACACACTATGAATGCAACTTCCCAGCAGCTGGCCTCTCTTTTGAGTTGTCAACCCATTTTGAAGACAGATATTTAAGTCTTTAACCCCTTTTCTCTGGAACCACACTGAACCTTTAATCAATTCAATTTTTAATAGCTGTTTGGTATCCCTACAGGAGTGATTCTATAGGCTGGTTTCCAGCTTTCTCTACTGACTACAGAATCAGCTAATGTGAGATCATGTTTTCAGCCATGTATATAAAGCAACTATAGGCGAGTCCTTATTTCACAAACACAATCCTGTAGTATACTGGGTTCTGATATCCTGATCCAGCAACATGCATATGAATGTCCTTCATCTCAAGGACACTTCCCTCAATTGAGTAATGCTCTTTAAAAAAGGGGGATAATTAATGTGCTTAAAGTTATGTGTGTCAGTAAGCTCTTTGCCACAACAGGAGCTCTGCTCAGGTGCACTTGGAGAGGATCCAGATACTGGGAGCTACAAGACTGGGAGTGCACGAGACTGATAAAAAACTCCTTTTTCTGTGAATCATAGCAGAAGGTCCTGATTGGGGTTCAAAGCCTGCGTAATAACTGCAGCTATTTAATGATCTTATCATTAGAATCCACATTTTAAAAACTACTTTCTCATTTGCAAGGTACCCAGAACTGGAAGTTAGACTCTTATTATTTATTCTTTCCAGTGATCTTTTCATATAATCTTTACTCACAATTTTGTAAGCTCCTCTAATTAGATCAGAGGCATTTCAAGCCAAGCAATGTCTTGCGATGTTGCTGCAGTAGATGGAGAAAGAAATGGCTATCCAGGCTTGAATGGTATGTGGCTATTGCTGTCTTAAACAGGAATGATGGTTTTGGTGAGGTCTTAAGCCAGAAATCTGATTTTCTATCTGTCTTTATAGCACAACAAAATGAGCAGTCATGAGGCAAGCCCATGACAGGTTAGAAATGAGAAATTTTAAGGGCTATTAAACTTTCTAAAACTGTTCCCAGTGGATCAGCATAAACTTACTTAGTGCCTCTATTTCTGTAATTGTGATATAGTGGGAGCATTCACAATATTCAGGGGTTTATCCAGTGAACTCCTGTGGTTTGGTAGTAACCTTGGCTGACACAAAAACAAGGAGGGCAAACACAGCATCCACACACCTGAAACAGGGCTTCTGCTTATTTTACACCAATTGCATTTCACATGACTTATTTTGCAGAGTCTTGTTTTGCTTAAAATTTCTTTGGGTTTGGTGGCTATTCTTATTTTAAGAAAGGGATATTTGCTTTTACATTAATTAGAAAAAAAAGTAGACTTTGAAAGAGAGTCTGGTCAACTTTTTTCCCCAATCTATGGGTAAAATCAAAGCCATCCAAAGCAGTTTTAATTTGCCCATCACACCACCCAGGTGAATGTAGCCAGGTGAAGAAATAAAATGCAAAATGTCACAGTTATGGATGGACAGTCTGCTCAGATCCAAGACGATGTGTGGAAATGAGTATGGCCAGGTCATATTTTGCACTTGTAGGCAAGTTTGGTTTTACACCACAAAATGAGAATATGAATCCAAAGGAAGGGAGTGAGTCCATGCCAAAAGTTATGAAGAGGGGAAATATCTGTACAGGGCAGTAAGAGACAGCTTCCAATCATCAGAGCTTTGAATCAACTTTCAGGCAGATCCCACATTCATAACTTATGCCCCGAATGGCATATATAATTGCTGTTGACAATATCAAATTTATTCTAGATTTATTCTGGGGTTATTGAGAGCAGAGGCCATTCTTTTACTGTGAAACAGGTCCCCTGAGAGCCATTGCCAGGTAGCAGACAGTGACAATTTGCATCATAAGAGCTGGGATGACACTGACATCAGAAAGTGCCCTGTCAGCATTCTGAGAGAAAAGCAGGCACAGAAGTATTCAGATTTTGATTTAGTGCCTGAAGTACTCGGCACTAGAGGAAAAGTATGGGTCTGGACATCAAGGAAACCATACAGGTCTTTTTCTTTCTGCCCCACCATAACCCCCCAGTATAAACACCTGTATAGTCCCACTGCTGACCAACAGCTTTTACAAGGAACAGTGATGCAAACAGTACCTGAGCACTCTAACAGACACTTCAAAGGTGGTCTGAGCTTCTTGGAAGGAAATCTGGAGAAGATTCTCAGCCACATAGCTTTATAGAGGATGCAAAATATGGAACTGACGTGACAGCTTCCTTGAGTTTAAGCAAAGAGGGAAATGGGTAGAAAGAATTAGTTGTGTCCTTATGAGCAGTAGCACCCACCTTCTGCTTTATTTCAGCACAGACCCTGGCTCTGATGTACACCTCTGCAGTAGCACAAAGGACACATAAAGCCACGCTTGGCTGCCAACAAGAGATCCCCTTGCACGGGGAATTCATGCACCACAAAGTCAGAAACACCACCTCCATATCACTCATCCTCCCAGCAGAAATGATGTAGGCAAATGTCAGCAACAGCTCATGGCTGCAATTCTGCAGCTGCTGGAACAGCGGCTTGGGGCCAGTGTCCACCTGGAAAATATTAGAATCGTCTCAAGGCTCCTTTGAATCGTTCCAGGAGCTGAACCATCTGGCTTCATTTTGCACAGAAGACCACGCTTGCCCCTCTTGGACCCACTGTCAGGATTTCCTTTCCCACCACCCAAATCCTTCCTTGCATAGAAAGAAATCCATAGGTGCAGGTTATCTTCTCCAGAGGCCAGAGCTGCAAGGCTGCTGAATATGTCCAATATAGGATTGGGGGCGGGGGGGCACATGGAGTGAGAGGGACGATTACCCAGGTGCTGCCAGTGTAGTTTCTTGTTTCAAGAGCAGATCTTTAGTAAGTGACTGACAGTGCTTCAGGCACTTTAACCAACGGCTGCCCTCACCAGTGCCAACCCTGCCCAAATCCTTTACTTCTGCCAATCAAACCTCGTGTGTCTTCCAAAGTTTGTTTTGGAATAAAATCCATTTTTTTTGCCACACTGGTTCAGAAAGCCATCTGACAGAGCTCTCCTGATCAGTAGGAGGGGAACAAGATATTTCCTAGAATAAAGCCCTTCATTAAAGGACTTTCCCTACCAGGGAAGCATAGTGTGGTTGTTACAGCATGTAATTAGAAGTCAAAGGACTAAAGCTTAAATAAAATAGCTGTGTGACTGAATTATTAACTTCCTTAGCTATTAATTTTCAATATGTACCAACTCATCTCCATCATAGGGATGTTGAGAGGCTTAATCAGTGAATATACCTGAAGCACTACAAAACGTTGAAAAGCTGAATACTTGGCTTTGTGGAGGTGACCATTTTAGTCAATACTTGAAACTGAACCAGAATGCTGGTAGATTATGAGCTAAAAAAAAAATAATAATAATAAAAAAATGCACCTGCTGTAGGACTTTAACACTTCCCTCTCTCCAGACTTGGAATAAGTTAGCTGGGAACTCAGGTAAGTCACACTCTACTGAACAATACTGCTATTTGAATTATTTTTTTTAATAGTGATAGAAGGGTATGTGGCTATCATCAGACAAACTTTATGAGCCTTTGGTCCCAGATTTCTTTCCACAGAGCACAGAAAATAATTTTCAGCTTCTACTGAAAGCCTTCTCTTACTCGTAAAAAAAAAAAATTAAAGGAGGAAAAAAAAGTCCTCAGAAATAGGAGGAAATTTGCAAAAGAGACCAAAAAAAGGCACATTCAGGAGACTGAGGCATTTACTTGGTAGTCTATTACAACCATTGGAAGCAACACAGACTTCTGCTTTCCCTTTGTAAAAGCCCAGACAACTTAAAGTCAACACGAACAACAGCATCACAGTACAGTTCAGTGTGAAGGTACCTCTGGGGATCACTTAAGTCCAACCACCCTGTTCAAGCAAGGTCTGCTAGAGCAGGATGCCCAAGACCATGTCCACTCTGGTTTTGAATACCTCCAAGGACAGAGACTCCACAACTTCTCCAGGCAACCTGTGCTGGTGTTCACAGCAGAAAATTTGTGCTTAAGTGGAATTTCTTGTAAATCTGTGCCCACTGCCTCTTGTCCTGTCACAGGGCACCACTAGGAGAGTTTGGCTCCCCCTTTCTTGTTCCCATCAGGTATTTATGTACACTGAAGTGATCCCCTTAAGCCTCATCTTTCAAGAATGAAGGACCTCAGCTCTCCTAGCCTCTCTGTGTATGAGAGATGCTAATTCCTTAATCAACTCAGTGGCCTCATTCTGGTCTGCCCATACCTCGCTTGCACTGGTGACCCCAGGAGAGAACACTGCTCCAAGCGTGGGCTCAGTAGCACTGAACAGGGACAGAAAAGTTTACATAAATCCTCAGTAAGCGTATTTAAGCAAGTGCGTTATTCTTCCATATTCTCTACCCCATGATCTCATGCTGCCTTGGTACATGGAATTACCAGGACTGTGCACCTTAGTTCCTAAGGTGCACATGAAAAGGCTGTTCCATCAGGGCCTAGGAAGGAACAACCCAGTAGGAGCAGAGGCTGCACATGGAAGGAAAGCAGACACAGAAAACTGCACATGTACAATAGCTTCTTAAACACACCTCCTGCTTTCCTCTTTAGGAATCGGCAAACACAACGGTTGAAAACAGTCCCCAGCAGCGGGCAGCTTTGCCCTAGGCCAGTCACAAAATGACATAAACAAGAAGCTGTACTGTCCTTGTAACAGCAATAGTACGTGCACCTGGAAGAAGTTAGTAAAGAGATTCACATGTCCTTTTTAAGGCACTGATGTGATAGTGCGTTTTCAGCAGACTGTGTATTTATCATTCTCCTAAAGAAATATTGAGCTTAATTATGTATTGCTGAAGTAGGAACCCAACTGATATTTCAGCTCTCTGTGTCTCTACACAAACACACATACAGGCTGGCCTCAACTAGCTTGAAACCAAAAAGAACAAAGGAAAGTAGTAGTATGCAGGTTGGAGAGATTAGCTGTTTCCATCCAAACAGTTCAACGTGGACTCAAACTTTCCAAAGGGCCCAAACTACTCGTGTCCAGATACAAAAATCTATACCCTTCTGATGCTCCTTCAAGACTTGGCCAGAGCTTCAGAGCACCAAGATACCGCAGAATGCTACAAAGCAAGTAAAAAAGAATCCAAAACTCAAGTTCTGAGCAAAATTGTCCTCTAATAATCCTATAATGTTAAAACACTCAATGCCAAACTGGTATGAGAGAAAAGATACTTTTTTCCCTGACATCACAAATGACCTTAACTCCCAACTTTGCTTCTAGAAATTTTCCGGAATTCTGCTTATCTGACATTTCTCTGTTTGCCTTTACCTTTTGCTGTAAGGCTTTTCAAGTCTTCCTTGCTGTTCAAAACAGATGCTGATAAGAGAAAGAATGACTTTTGAGAAAGAAGACAGATCTGTAGGAAAGGGGGAACTATGCATGAGACGTTCATGGTTACAGAGCAGTGCAAAATGCTAAAGGTTATGTAGAAAGAACAAAAGATCATCTTTTCATGACAAACATGAGGAACCAGAACATTTGCAATGGAATTCCTGAAAAAGCTAAACAAAATCAGAAGAAAACAATGCCATGAGCTTGGGGACAGGGTGAAAAAAGAGACGATTCATAGGAATTTATACTGAATACCATTGAGTTATTAACTCAATAACAGCACAGGAGGCACAACACAAAACAGACAACCTTATACCAAAACAACAAAAATAGGAAAGGCTCCATCTTGCAGTCACAATGCAGCTGGAGGTAGCTGATGGAGTCCCTTAGCTGTGTAAAATCCTTTCCTATTTTGTGGCTGTGCATAGCATTGTGCATGCTCTTCGGGGCAAGAGCTGGTGTAGCCACTAGAAAATCATTTGACCATGGCTGGACTTGACATGAGATGAGCTGTATGGCATGGAAACACATCTAGCAGGTTTGGAAAGGAGTAGGCACTTAAGGGCTTTATGGTATGTTTATAAAGACTCACACCAAAACAAAGGTCATCTGGTCTTTTGGACTGTAAGACTTCTTGAGACAACGTATCTTTAAATAACAGCAGGGAACAATGAAGTCCTGGCTTTGACAAGCCTGAAGATATTGAAGAAGAGGTGTAGAGGGAGAGGGGCTGAGCAGGTCATTGAATAAAATTTGCATCTTTCAGAAATACCACAGGTTTCAGAAGCAACCAGTGTGAACTAGAGAAAATGGCCTGCAAATAAATCAGAAAATACTTGACTTCAAAATCTATGTCACTGGCAAGTGGGAATTAAGGTCTAATTATCACACTGACATGTTTTAAAATTTTTAAAAAATACATTTTCTGCAACCGTCACAGTGTCAAAACAAATATCTGCATGTTCAAGCAGATGTCAGATATTGCAGAGGCGTATATGTACTTGCAACTTTAAACAAAAGATTTTCCAAAATTGAAGGCATAATCTGTCGCCCTAATTGCAACATACACACAAATCTTGGTTGGAGGGAAAAGTGCTGATTTCATCTCTCTGTTTCCACACACAGAATCTGACTTCTGAGTACAAATAAACTGAAAGAAAATAGTCAGTCGCATCTTTAGATAGATCCAGGCCCATCTCTGAGTGCTATTACCTTACCTTTTCATCCTTATACTGTTGTTTGCAAACGTCAGAAGTGTTGTATAAATTACTATGTTTGTATTACAGCTAGAGGTAATGACAGTATCTTTTGATGAGACTACATAATGTTTTGCTTCTAAAGATATGGACTATTTTTCCACAAAAATATATTTGTAGAAAGAGCCCATCACTGACATTTATTTAAATACTCCATAGAATCTATAGTTTATTGCTGTTATAGTCACAGTTTCAGGACAAATGCAGAAGTAAATGAAGTGGGTTAAGACAAAGATACGGTTCTTCAATAGACTCTGTGTGCAAAACAGTACAGAAACTACATCCCTACTACAACAACATCAGACTTCTTTAAAGCATCCTCACAGATCTTTAAGAGAGACCTAAACATCAAGAAAAGATATGCCCCTGGAGATTTGTTGAAGAAGGTGCATTTATTTACCTTTATATGACTAACAGCTGCAGGGTTTGACCCTGAAGCTAATGTTCAAGCCACTTCCTTCTGCATCACCTGCTGGTACACATCTGTACCCCATGCAGGTGTAGAAGCAGCAGTTGGTGGCAATGCACAGTGGGTTTTGTAACCAAAAGGGGAAACACCTCTTACCTGGTGAGAATCATGAGGAAATTTGAGATAAACCAAAATATCTTGCCCTTTTGTCCATCACACAGACCAGTTTTTCCATTTTTTATTCATTTATCTCTTATGGCACATCATGCAACCTGTTGGTTTAGCCAAGAAATTAAAAAGACGCCAAATACCAGTCAGCTTCTCCATCAAGGCAAAGGGCCATGGCTCTACTGAGCTCCTCAAAGCCAAGACATATTTGCTCTATTCAAACTCTGGCCAAACGTGTGTGCCAAACACAGAAAGAAACTCTCAAATAGCAGTCTGCAGTAAAGGGGTCAATAACACAGTCCGTGTCAGGTACGAAACCAACAATGAATAGTAATATACACGAGAGAGAGAAAAAAAAAAAAAAAAGATTGCTAACTTTAAAGATCTAGCGATGGGCTCTGAACTAGCTATTACCACTCCAAACAGAGGCACTGGAGTTATAATAGATAACACTGTGAACATGCCAGCCTGGTGCTCAGTAATTGTCAAAAAAACAACTGGAATGTTAGGAATTATTAGGAAAGAAACAGAGAACAACCCCAAAACCAATCATTATGCCCACATCTTGATGCCTGTGTTCAGCTGAGCTCCCCTCATCTTAGAAAGAATATAAGGTGAGCTAGAACAGACACAAAGAAACATGATAAAGATGATCAAAGCTTTAATACAGCTTCCAAATAAGAAGGAACTAAGGCATTTTGATTCCTCTGTCTGAAAAAAGAGAGATAATAAAGAATAAGAGGGGTTGGCAAAATCACGAAGGGCATAGAGAGAACAGGAAACAGTTGCTCATTTTCTTTTCTAGTACAAGAAGGAGTAGGTATCAAACAAAGTTTTCAGAACGTACCTTCAAACCAAAGAAGGCACACCTCAACTGTAGAAGTTGTTACCAAACTGGAAGGCCAAAAATGCCCAATGGGAAAAAATGATCAGAAAAATTTCATGGAAAGGAAAAGAAAGAAATAAGCAAGCAATTCCATCAAAGGTTCTTAAACATGAAGACAGCATAGGGAGAACCTCAAACCGCTGGAGGCTGGAAGAGTTTACCAGCCAGGACTGAGTACTGCCCTATACTTATGCACTTGACATACCCCGTCTGTCTGTCCCGTGTATGATACTGCACCACGTGGACCAATACAGCCATTTCAATGCTCTGCTCAACCTCTTCCAAAAAAGGGCCACGAGAGGGAAGAAGGGATTTCTTACAAATCCAGGGGTTCCTGAGACAGGAGGGCACTTAAGTACATGCTTAATTTTAAGCTGATGCTTAAGTCTCATTGAATTGAATAAAACTAAGGGACAGGCATAAATCCTTTCTGAAACTGAGGTGCTTTCTAGGATTGGAGGTCTTGTTATTACTATACATATCAATGTCTTTGTACAATTGCCTTTTGTTATCATCTTCCAAGGTTACAAAAAATAAATATGCATAGCGTGGCAACAATTTACTAAGGGCAAACTGAGAGCACATTTCTGTCATTTAATTACAGGAAAGTTCTGTTGCCAAAGTTGATCATTCTACTGCAGTGGAGTTTGTCAACCTAAGGCTCTTATGAGGAACAAAGTATCTTTATCCACAATTTTTAATATTCACTAATAACATGATTTTTCTGTATTTTGCCGTCACATTCTAATTGAGCAGATGCAAACCTCCCAAGGGATTTTCTTTTAATAATAAATTATTTATAAGGAAGTGTCAGTGAGTTTCAGGTACATTTTTTATTTTAAAAGTTCACTGATTATGTTCCACTCAAAAGATACAGAGCAAGAAAAAATAAGGACCTAAGGGAATCTGTGCATTCAGTGATGTTAATGACTAAGGCTCTGGTCATGTTGTCTAGATTTAATAGTATATCCTATAGCCTTTTGGACTAATCAAATGAAAGTAGGAGATTTGTGTTCCAGTGTGCTCTAAGAAGAGGGTTTAGAAGATTCCCAAAGTAATTTCATTTGACATTCAAAGCTATTTGATTGCAGCTTCTGAACATTCCTACCACATCTGTATTCAGCATGTGGTAATCTGAATTTTGTGATGTTTTGAGGCTGACTAATACATGGTATTGGTCTTTTCCTTCTTTTTTTCTGTCTCTGCAGTGCTTATTGCTTTCATATCACTAAAGCAAAAATGTTGTGAGTACATTCAAAATTGCTAACATTAGAAAAATCCCAGAGTCACCAGCATCTTGGGGACTATTATGTAGTATTTAGGGATCTGAAATTTAAGAGAAAGAAATGGAAGCCTTATTGTATACTAACGGTAAGCAATTTTATGCCACTGCAAATTCTGCTAGGACAGTGTAAAAGCTGCTGCTAATATATCTTCAGAGGACAAAATGCTGATGTAAATAGTTCTGTGAGATTGTATTATTCTGATGATTTTATTTTTACTAATATGATATGGCACAGCTGACATAAAGGCAACTTTAATCCTCTATACTCATCTTCTTTCTGCTCTTCCACCTCACTTTTCAATCACCTTATAGGTACTGTATTCAAGCTACATTCTGCTGTATTATTTGACTGCAGAAAAAACTTGTATCTTCAGCAATTTCTGATGGCTAAAGGACTGGACACTTCTACAGCAGGTGACAGGCTACCAGCTGTTGCCTGTCCACGATGTGATAAATCCAAGAGACAGAGCAGATATTCAAAAACACTGAGCCTACCACCATGGAGCATCTCAAACTTCCAATCATCCTACCAATTTTGACAGAGCAGGGATTTTTTAGCTCTCCAGGAAAAGCACCGTTTATAGGTAAGTGGATGCTCCAGTTCATGCACCAGCTATTTTTGCACTTGAGATTTCTAGCCTGCCTTTGTTCCAGCACTGTCCTAGAAGTTTTTAAGGCAATAAAAGCAGTTTTGCTCAAAATCTATACAGATATTTAATGATAAATGCCATCATCTTCTCACCACGACTGCTGCTAGCTCTTATAATGGGAACGAAACTAGGACCTCTGCAAGCACAGGGCACAGCACCAGCACCAGATTTGTCCTTGCGTATGTAACACAGTTCTTGCAAGTGGGAACCATCCAGTCCTTGCTTTGCAGACTCAAAAAAAAAAAAAAAACAAACCAAAACACACCAGCAAAAACCCCAAAAAACAAACCGAACTTGAGAAAGAAGTCCTTCTCATTTTGCTGATAGAGAAGTCAAGTGAAAGTTTTAAAAAAATGTAATAAATGCTGGATCCTGCCTATTCACTGGTACAGGCTGTCCAGCGGTGAGGGCTGGTGGCTCGGTGGGACAGGGCAGTGGGACCAGTGCAGCTGGGTAAACCCAGCTCCCAGCTATCAAAGAAAGAGTTCAGGAAGCCAAAGTTGAAGCGACCATGCTCTGGAGGCCTTGGAACAGACATGTTCGTACATATCGTACTAGTTTCTGTGCTGCCTCTGGCTCACTCTCCATCTAACGCTGAGCGGTGTGAGGGCTGCTGAGCAATGCCTCGGCCAGGTCCCCGCGGCCCCCAGCGAAGCGATCCTCTTGCTGACGGCTCCACCCCAGAGCTGGTGCGTGTCCCACAGGACTATCTGCAAGTGATGCTTTCTGGGGTACAAAAGAGAGCTGGGAAAGGTCTGGTCTACACCTTTTTAATAACCACCCCCTCGGAAAAGAGAGACAGACACCTCTGAGGTGGCAGTCGGTGAGAGAGGAGGTCAGAAAACGATCGTTTCACGCAGACTTTTGCTTTGCAGGTTTGGGAAGGGTAGCCTGGGCTTTCTCACATTGCAGAGCCACTAGCTTAGGGTACTTTGTCATGCCAGCAAACAAGCAAAACAGCTTTTAATAAATGGGGTTAGTCAATGCCTTTGTTACCACTCCTGTACCGAACCATTGTCCTGAACCAAAACCAATTACAACAGGGATTATACTTCAACAGCTGCATTTGCAGTGATACGTACACGTAGTAGAACTCAGCTGTGCTTTCAGAAGCTGATCTATTTTTTAATACCTTGTTATAATTAGGACTGCATGATTTACAATGAATTATTTATTTGATTAATTTAATCCTTTTTTCTTTTCTATCAATGAATTGTCTACAGACAGCATGTTGAATTCTTGAATTCATTTTTAATTTAAATAATATCTTTGATGATTAACTTGGGGTCTGTAAGTTATTCATCATTTGCTAATATTCACAACTCAAAATTTGTCCAGCGGCATGCTATTTTTTGAGGCTCAGAAGACATGGAGTCTTTTCTCTTTCCCCTTTGGAACAATATGCATACTATAGTATTACATACACTTTGTAAATTTTACTATTACATATTTAGTCTTACATTGTTTTATAGTTAAAGTTTTAATTAAAAAAGAAAAAAAGAACTAGTGATCCCAAGCTTTACAATTTAAACCCTAATGTGATTTTGAAAAAAAACCTAAAATAAAAAATCAAGACAGAAAAAATTGCTTCTTTTATTTAGATATTTAGAAAATAAACTCTGGTAAGTTAAGACAGAATATTATAACAGGCTAAAGAATGATTTTGAGAAGTCCAATGCTGGATACTTGTATATAATTTTTCAAACCAGATATTTTCAGTTATTTGTTTCCTAAAAATGCATCATCCAGTCCCATCCTTTTGTTGGCATGATAGACAATCCCTAACCTGCTAATGGAAACACAGACAAAAGCAGTTACAAGCACAGAAATCCATCTTAGTCACGGAGGATGTATGATGATATAATATATGTCACCTCATGGTAAAATACCTTGTCTCATCTCACACAACCTAAAGAACCGTTCTACAAAAATCTGCTATCCTAAGAACGTTCATCCTGAGGTAGGACTGTATTTATAATTTGAATAATTTGGCAACAATTTCCTGGTCTGCAGTGACTCATTACTTGCAAATAACAAATATTCACAAGTTACCACCGTGCAATATGGCACACTTTCTGCGATGGACAGGCCTCCGAGCCTTCCTCTCCACCTCTCACATACAGCACTTACACTTGGGTACCTACAACACACAAGTTTATACAACTGTTAGTACAGAACTCTGTCTGACTTAGGTGAAGAGATTTTTAACCCTCGGGCTATTTTTAATCTTCTGGGTGTTTTTAATCCTTGAGAAAGGATGCTCTGTTAATTTCCCATTTTAGTCAGCAGGAGAGAGGGCAGACAATATAATAAGCGCACAGCTGATTGCACATAGGATGACTTGTAAACTTGCTGTAAATTCTACCACAAATTATTAACAAGCAACTGCAATGTTCTTACTGAGAAAAAAACACCCTACTTACATAACAGTACATCACGATAGATGCTGAGTATTCACACAGATGTATTTTTAGCCAGTTCCTATGGAAACATGGCTTACGTGATCACCCTCCATACATGGTCCTCAATAAATTTTGACCCCATTGGGTAATTTCAGCTGCCTCTGACAGGATGGTGGTGTGCTCAGGTTAGGTGAAGCCCTCCCATTCGTGCAAGGTAATTGGGTGTCCAGGCAGTTGTTCCCAGTAGAGGAGGATGGCTGGAGGAGCTCAGCCTGTATTAGCCACCAGAAAGTATGCTGACTGAGGCACGGAACAAGGTGAGGAAAGAAGATAGAATATACCCCAGTCATGGGAAGGATGTCATTTGGAGCCCATAAGCCACCATGAAACAAATCCATGAGAAACAAGACTTCATTGGTCCAGATGCTTACAGAAGTTTATGTCTACAACATACAAGGTACTCCACTACCCTAGAATTAATTTAAATCTTGAACAGGAAAGATGACCGTAACACTGTGGTTTTAGTTACAGTGTAAACTCAGGAAAGCTCGAGTCTGTTCGTGCCTTTGACATATTAAGCTGCTGAGCACACCTGACCCTTGAAGCTACAAGTACAAATGTAGAGGCTTTACACGAAAGCATGCAAGAATGTCCTGTTTAAGCAGGTTGAGAGAGACCTGGTGCTCACAATCTCCTAAAGGACCCTTCTTTAGACCCTTTAAAATCTATCCATGTCCTGGATAGTCTGTAAGTCTCCCTCACTGAGCCCATCATCTTTCCCTGCACAGTCCTCATCTTTCCAATCTCATGAAGGTAAGCAGCCTGGCAAGCAGTTCAGCCACATTTAAGAGAACGTGCAGCCTGGATAAAGTTTCCCTTTTTTCCTAAGGGAGAAAAAAGGGACAGCAGTGGCCCAAGGGAGTCTTTTACAGTAACCCCTTCCCACCTCTTGGCCAGACACCAGAACCAGAAAGGTGGCAAACTCAACGAAGAAAAAAAAAAGCCAAACAACCCATCTTCAAATGAATGCTGTCCCCTCTAGAGGGTCACACCAAGCAGGTCCCACCTGGAAATCCAGGGAGACCAAACTTCCACTCATTCCTATCTCCTACCCCAGTTTTCTCAGTGGATCAATAGAGAAGATACATGATTCCAAGACTCTTCCTTCTGCCTGCTTACTCTTCCACAGCTTCAAAATGAATCCCAGCCACAGACCTGAAAGGTGGCTCCCTGTACTCTTTGGCACAAGAATGGGCAGACTCCTGAAGGGTTGGAGCAGCCTCTTAGATCCAGTTCTCTCCTACGGGCCATGCCAGATGCAAACCTCCTCCTCCCAGGTGGCTGACATTCCAATGCACCAGGTTTTTAATCACTTTCCTAACAAAAATCAGTTACAGCACCCCAGCTCCTCAGCAACATTCATGCACCACATGAAACCATTTATCACATAGTCCCGATTTTACCCTTTTACCCTGCTTATCCTCAACGTGGCTGTGTCCATAAGCCACCACTCTCCCTTCCATCCTGTGGAAGGACACACTGTTAGCACCAGGTTGATGGTCAAAGATCCTATACATTGCACTGGATACCACATCCCACAGCAACTGTGCAGGCAATGCACACACCTAACTTAGTCTTCTGGATCAGCCTCCAGACACTCCTTTCCTGCACCGACTACACAGAGCACAATCAGGTACTCTGAATGGCAATGAAATGAAATGCCTGCAGCAACCAGAGGAAGTTGTTAATAACATCAATTTCAGTCACAGCTCTCTGCCATTCACAATCCTTTTTAAACCTGCGAGGATTTGAAACAACCTACAAGTAACAGCAACTCAGCTAAAACTAGAAACTTATGGAAGTTTCAGAAACCTGCAAGTGACTTTCACTTTCAGCAGCTTTTATAATTTACATGCTGTTATTTCACTGCATATTATTCCAGTGAAGCTCAGCAAAATCAAGTGCTTTTTTTTTTTTAATATTATCACACTAATAAGAGAGACATTAAGATTCTATGCACAAGGATAGGAGCAGTAATAATGAGGGCATTTTCTCCAGCACTGCATTTAATTTAAAAGTGATGAGATTAGTACATAAGCTCTTCTGGACACTCTAGGAGTTGATATCTTGCTCTGTGGGTGTGTACACATGTCTGTCTTCTTCTGTGTGGCTCTCACACCTGCAGCTGATAATCATATGCAGTTTCAAATGAGTTGAGAAAATGAAAATTACCTTCAGAAGGAAGGAAAATGCATTTGACATACCTCTCATTCCAGCACTTGCGAGACTCACTATAATTACCACTGTGAGCTCGCAGGCAGATGGCAAACACGGCAGCACCTTGAATTCAGTCAGCAGGATGCTGCAGAAATGCTCTCACTAACATTTTGTTCAAGATGTTTCAACACACAAATCTAAAAACTGGCAACCAAGATAAAACTACTGCGATTACTAGTGAGCCTTAAATAATGAGCACATTACATCTCCACTAGCCTTCCGCATCTCCCTGTACCCACAGTGTCACCTATGCTGTACCTTACCTAGCTCTATATGCATAGCCCCAATTATTATTATTACAGACACCAAGATAAAAGGAAGAATCAGCATAAGCAGACGAGGTTGGAAAGGTCCAGATTCTGCTCCAAGGAAAAAAAAAAATAAATCTTGCTCATGTCAGGGAAATACTTTGGAGGCTCGGGTAGCAGCAGCATCCAAGCGACCTGGAGGTTGCCAGCTTCCCAAGTCTTACTGAGCTTTTCATATGGCAAAGGGGGGAAGGGGAGGGGGAAAGGAGAGCTTTGGGAAGATAAGGCTTTGGAAAAAAAAAAAAAAAAAGTAACAGGCTAAATATCCAGTTGCCTTAAGGCAGAGGGTTATCTGTTCATTTTTTTAATCCAACTGGCTCCTTGGCCAGGGGATTTGGGAATATCTCTTTGCACAAGAAATCTCTTCCTGTGGAACTGTGGAATAATTTAAGAGGTTGTAAAGGAAAGGGTGCTTATATGTCTGAACAGCCTTATGAAACTAATACCAGAGTCCTACTGCAGTGACAGAAACAGACAGAAGAGGGTTAGCTATGTTCTTTTGCTCCCATTTCAAAAGAAATGTCATTTAAGCTGGTGGGATTTTTTTTATTGTTTGCTACACAGGATGTGTTTTTACAGATCTGGACTCCCTCTCTGTATGGTTACAGTGCTGGAAAAGCAAACAGTGGCTCTTCAGCTGCTGTTGCAGAGCAGTCAGCTCCCACACTGCTGATTTAGACTGCTATAGGAATGAACATTTTACAGTACTTCCACAGCCAAGTCCTATGTCTGTATGTAAGGATGAAGCGACTACAGCAGCTGTCCCTAAGCACAATGAATTCTCCTTCCTCAAATCACTTTAGTCTATGTTATTTCCACCCCAATTTGTTTGCATAATTTAAAGAAATGGCTAAAGAGTTTATACTGCAAAGGGAAAACAATTCCTGCTGTTTACTAGCTGTTTGTGCTTGTACACCCTTAGGTTTCATTTTAACCTACAAAAAGAGGTACTTTTAGTGATATCATGCATAAAAGTAAGTTTAAGATTAGTAAAACAGATGGCGCTTTCTGAAGAAAGAACATTTCTCCCATGCTTTTCACTCAGAATGAACTGGTGTGAGAGCAAAATCAGGGTCACTACCCCTACCAAAGTGATTTAAGCACAAAGGCAAAGCACCTATTGTTTGCAGCACAGGGTGTCTCAGCTGCAGCAACAGACAGCAAATGCAATACATGGCATATCAAATGTAGATAAAAATTCAGCTTTTGTTCTTGGAGCAAGATGCTCAGAAAATTAGAAACTCTGCTTCTTGTATATTTAGCAAGTAACAGCAAACATGGAGCTTTTGATGCTGTGAAGGAGTAAATTACTCTCAGGTGCTTTCACTACTTTGACCTTGTGTCTGCTAAGCCTGGGGGGAATAGAGTATCATTTCCTCTTTGATCGACAAGCCGTGCCCAATAACTGATCATAAAGTGCCTTACCACTGCTGCCAGTACTGATTTTTGATCAATCTTGATAATATATTTTACATGTAAATGTCTCTTTTGATGCAAATACGCGCAGTAAGTAATAAACACCTGCTTTCATGCCACCTAGATCTCAAGGCAATCACCACTTACATTTTATTGCAAATAAATTAGATTAAGTCCAGGCTGTTTCTTGTCTCATTAAATTTATCTTAGAGTAAAGCTAAGGTATCTTCTGTTTTCTTCATGGTCATGAAAGTGTGACACACACTGTGGGGCTGAAAAACGTTATCAATATTTAGCACCTTGGAAAAGACATCTGGGGCTTGGCCTCAAATAGCTTAAGCAATGATTCCTGTGGCAATCGCTTCTGTCCCACAGAAATGGGTTTGAATCGCCCACAGTGGGGTAAGAAAAAAGTTGCTCCCACTTGCTCAGTGAGGTATCTTGGCTATGTTGGCATCATCACCTGCTTTTGAAGGAAATCAGTGAAGTGGTGTTCTGTAGTGGGTACAGCCCTGTGGGTATGTGTATGGGCTACACAGATACCAGGACTAAGAACTTTGGTGCTCTGGTTTGTTAAAATCTGCCAGGTGTAAGGTGCTGTTTCTTGATTTGGTCAGTCTGAGCTTTACTGAAGTGTTGAAAAGAACAGAAGGCAGAAAAGTAACAAAACAAAGAGGATGTATTTGCTGAATATATATTTTCATAATCTAGATAGTTGTAGATAACAAGTTAGAGCATCCTATTTCTGATATAAACAACAGCAAATTAGTATAAGAGGTATACAGAGGCTACGCCTCTGCCAGAGGTCACAAAAACAGCACAGGAAAAATAATCTGAGGGCAGGGGGAAGTGTCAGCATTTTCACAAGCTTTGCATAATACTGTGACAAGAACTACCGCAAACAAACCACACAGATCAAGAATCCAGAAGGGTGCACGTAGCGTTCAGACCACAGCAAGGGTGTTCAGCAGGCACAACCTCTACTGACCAAAGCACAACGTCTGCCCCATCGCTGAGCAGCACCGTTCCTTTGCTAAAAGCCCTTTAGCACATCGCAGGAAGCACACACTTTGAGCAGGAGCAAAGTTTGAAGACAGAACAGAAAAGCACCATGTACTGGAGCGATTAATACCAAGAAACAAATGTTATTTCCTGCTCACCCTTTCATGCCACCAAATAGGCAGCCCACAGAGGATGAGGGGAAAATACTCTGAAAGGTCATAGGCAAGGACTACAAACTGACCATAAGGCAGCAACAAACTAACATTTTCAGATAATATAGACCTGTATCTACTGCAAATACTGCAAATCAGTCCCAACTGTTGATACAGTTACATTACAGTACATCACTATTGGCAATGGACATTCTCCCTGACTCAAGCTGGCACAAGGGAAGCCCAGAACTGGAACATTTCCACTCTCAACACTCTAAATGCCTTCACATGTATCCAGATAATACACCTTCACATTTTCAGTTAACAATGTTCTTCCAGTACCCACTAGATTTTGCCGATGAACGTTCTAGCATTACCAGTTTTGAAGCATTGTTAATGATAAAAATCATGTCTATAGCACTTCATATTTTCAGGGTCCTTTCAGTTAGTTAGTTAATAAATGAATTGATCCTTAACAATGTAAGTAGATTGTTATTTAGATAACCATTTTTAAGTGGATAATCCAAGGCAAGGCAGAGGTTAAGGACCTTGCCTATGATACTACAGCAGAGGAAATAGCATAGTCAAGATTAAACCAAAATTAAGTGCTGATTATAAAAAGATTAAAGTATACCAACAAGCAAGGCAGAGGCTATTCTTCTTAGGGAAATTTAAACTTCCATGTGTTAAGTGGAAAAAATAACACAAAGATATCTTCAAACCCAATTTACAGCAGTGAATTAATGCTGAACTTGGCTTAAATAATGTAGGCAGAAATGTTCACTGAATATCACAAGCCACAAAAAAAATACTGAAAAGTCAGTCAAGATTGATTTATTCTACAGCTTCTGAAAACATGATTTAAAACATCCACAGATAGTCATACTCCTTTATGAGACAGAGAGACAAGGTAAGTTTTCTTCAGCTTATTTGGAAGCTCTTAGAAAAAAAAACAGCAATTTCACAAGTCTCTGTGTTGAAATAGAACTTGCAGAAACGTGTGCAAGTCAGTCAGTTTCCTAGAAAATTATTTCAGTCTGCAGGCCAAAATCATTTCAGGTAGCAGAGAGTTACACTGTCATAACGTACAATGTTTTCTCACATGGAAGTAATCCTATAGCACATGAAAGGACATATAGAAAAGTATTGCTGTATTGGTCTGGAAACAGGGTCTTAAAGATTTCCACATGGAAACCCATTAAGACACCTCTTCCGTGCCATTGCTTTCCAGTAAGAAGTTGTGTAATTCCTTATTTCTGCTGATGGAAACAAGGAAAAGAACCTAATTTCTTATTAAAAATATAAAATGCAGGTTCCCCAGACACAGTGGAAAACTGCGTGATCAGAAACTGCGGAGTGCTGCCTTCCAGGGAGCGATTAGATGTTCATCATCCCTGCTTACCAGCAGCTAATCCTGCTGTTGCACAGGTTTCTTAAAGTCAACTCATTATCAGACTGTATATTTAAATCTCAAGTAAAGAAATGTTTTGTGGACTTACACAAGTACCTCTTTGAGTTCATCCAGAACTAACGAGAATTACTGCAGATGAGCAATGTTGGGCTCTGGCAAAGTAAATCGGGGAAGTTTCTGTATCACTTATTTTCACTCTGTGTGACTCCAGCAGACACCATAACTCCTGAGTCTCTGTGTTTCAGGTGCTACAGTTGCTTGGATACTTTGCATAGAGAAGCAATTAAAAGTAAAAGTTGTCATCTATTTCACCTTGCATTCCTTATGAAAGTAATTTTTTTTTCAGGCTAGGCTCAGTAGTTGTACAGAATATTTTCAAGGTCCAATAAGCAGGTAATTTATAGACACAGAGGAAAAAATGGAAAATGAAAAATAAGGGAAAATTACTAAAGAACTGAGTTGGCCTTGGATATATTTTTTCACAAGTGGCAGAACCGTAACATTTCTGGAATTGTGTAAGTAACAGAATAGGAGATGACCTTACCTACTGGTTGTAGCAACAAGATTAGTAGTAGTTAAAGGGGCCAGGTTCCTATCCTGGCTGAGTTACCCACCTAATGGGAAACCCCAGTAAAAGCAGTTGATGTTATCCTGCCTGAACAGTTAAACCATAATAAAATGTTAAGATGAGGAACTGAATGTGACACATTCTCTACACGAAAGCTGGTTCAAAGATTTACAAAAAGAACATCATGTTTGAACAAATCACTTCTGTTTTGGTGCCATAAATCAGCAGAACTTAACAGAGGTGCTTCACTGCCTTTCTACCTTTGGATACTCTGTTTGGAAAACTGTAATTCTAGGCAGAGGAGAGACATGGTTAAGAACACAAATCAGCACATTCTTTCATATAATTTAAACTATAGAAGTGAAATTGCAGTGAAGTTAATGGTTCC
Organism: Microhierax caerulescens; assembly: GCA_035590215.1. Classification (NCBI taxonomy): domain Eukaryota; kingdom Metazoa; phylum Chordata; class Aves; order Falconiformes; family Falconidae; genus Microhierax; species Microhierax caerulescens. Next base: position 95,854,881 of record JAVJGJ010000047.1, read on the forward strand.
TAAAGTAGCTGCTACAAGAAGTTCCCTCTTCTTGCACAGTTTTCATGGGAAAAAGAAAAAGAAAGAAAAAAAGAAAGTTCAGTAATTCTATAAAAAGCAATGAAACTTTTATGGGTGTAGTGATAAAATTTGGTTCAGCATCTCATTTTGCCACACTTATTTATGAATTCTCTCCAGTCAGTTCCTTTGGTGGGACATGATGGAGAGTTGGGTACCCTGCTTATGATATTTCCCATTGCCATCTAAGGTAAGGTCACTGATGCACAGGGATTTTAGATTCTAGTTAGACATTCACCTAATAACATGAGTCATTCTTGTTACTATGCAAATGTCATTCTTTACCTGAAGGCAAATTCCTGCCTTTTAATATTTTAATCCTATCTAGTTTCCATCGATTTCTAAACATCACCACATCTTTGAAATTTTCTGAAGAATACATTGAGGGGCAAGAAGTATTGCTCTCTCTTTCCCTCCCCTTGTCTAATAATGGGATTTTTTTTACTTATTTTACCAAAGGGAAATGTTCTTGATCCTGACAGTAAAAAAATCTCAGGTTAGCTATTAGATAAAATAGAAAGCAAATTAAAACTTCCCTCCTTGGGTGAAGCAGATGACACTAAAGACAGAACTGAAGATGGCCACTGCCATACCTCATTTTTCAAGACCACTCCCCAGTGACAGATCTCTCTAGCACATGATGCATTTGCTGCATGATAGCAAAGCCTAATACACACTAAACTGGCACACCTAAAACTGGCACTCCTTTGCCCCTAGCTAACCAAGGCAGACACAGTAAGGACAAGAAATACCTCTGTCTCCTTGGGACTCACAGCTCAAAAACTGGCATCTGTTCTCTCTCAAAGAAAGGAGGCGAGCAGTTTTCACTGGGATTTTTTTGAACCATTGGCAAGTAATACAACTTCCATGATGACCTTCTTGGAAGAGTACCAACCTGGAAAGTTGATCCAGTCCCTTGCCTGGGCAGTTTGCTTTTGTGTCAGGATAAGGGTGAGCAAGGAATGAGCTGAGCTCCACAGAAATAATCCAGATACCTAGATTTGTCCCCAGAAGGTCTGTTTTAATTCTGACACTGTTATAAACAAACAATAACACCACCACAGAAGCCTGCCGGCATAAGCACATCTGAGTAAGACCATAATCAGACCCACTGAATCTTTCACTGCAGTCACTTAGGGTTGAAATGAGATGGTATTGCTACAGGCGGGGATACAGCAATCAGCTGCAAAGTTCACTTGAACATGGCCATTTTTCATGAAGCATTCCCACACCAAACAATGGAAGATAAGGGAACAAAGGCCTGATTCCTCCAAAACAGCTATGTTACTGCTTATATCAAGCTTGAATCATGGTGCAAATCTGCTTTCATAGCCACACCTATAGTCCATTGGCCTTTGAACCACACTGGTCTGGTTTCTAAAGCAGAGACTGTGTTTGCACTGGAGATGCAGTGTTTAAATCAGATTTCCAGTGTGGAACTGTAGCAAAGATCCAAAGGCTTTTGGCCCAGAAAGCTCTTCACTCAATACTGGGTACAACAAATGGAAACCCACCCTGAGGACCTAATATCAAGCCTTTGGAAAGCTGCAAGATGTTTGGAAAATACTTGAAACTGGGCAGTGAATAAAACTCTGGGCCATTTACATGCATGCCTTGCTCCCCATGGATTCACCGAGGCGCTTGGAGCAGCACAGGAAACATCAGGATGATGCACTTTTCTCATTTGGTGATAACCCTCTGCCTACGCATCCCCTCCCTGCCCCAGAGGATAATAGACCAATCAATCATCCATTCAGGGAGCCTGGCAAAGAGAGGGCTCTAAGCTGTAACTACTGCTGCAAGGCCACATCACATGTCCCACCAGCTCTGGGCCACAATCTGCTAATTACAAACAGGCTGAAGAGGACTTTGCAACCCCTTAATGAAAATATCCCTGAACAGGCTGAAAAGAAAAAGCCAGGAGCTCTGCTCCCTTCACCACAGAAGCAGTGTCAAGGGCAAAAGGGTTAAGACATTTGCAGCCCGGCCTCTACCACCCTGAGCTATCACATCTGCTGATTCTGAGGCTGTTTTGCTTGAAAAACAAGCCCTGCTCAGGAGACCATCTGAATTGGTAAATGATTTCCAAGTCATGTTCCCAGTAGCAGAACCACAGTTGTATAACCTTTACTTTTATGTTTCGGCAGCATCCAACTCTGTCTTAATTCAATTTATAAGCAAGTTTTCCATGTAGCACCTGTGGAATTTCTGAAGTTCATTTACATATGATTATTGGCTTTTACTTCAGGCAAGGGAAGCAAATGAAAAGTGCAAGTCACTGCAATGACTCAGAGGTATAGGAAAGTAGAAATTGAGTCTCAGCTTAATCACTTGAAAGAGCCAAGAAGGACTGAAGAAACTAACATTATAAACTCTAAGAAACACGAATCCTTCATCCCAAAATAATTTGCTAAACAGTAGACAATGGTAAAGAAGAATATTTATTTTGGCATTCTACACAGTTTGCTTGATTTATTATTTTTAAAGAAAATTACTGGCAAAACTAGCTGTGATGCACAAATAACTATACAAAAATATTTGTTTTCAACAATTAGAATCAATTTCACACCTGGATGTGAGAAAATAATGATGTTTGTTTTCCTACTGCTTCTGACTAATATGCCTTGGCAAAATACAGAAAACAAGGAAGGCTTCTTTAGTTTCTTTTTCTTTGGATAATTTTGCATTAGTGGTCATATTTACTTTGGTTAAAGACCAGGGAAAACTGATTCTGGCTAAGCAGGAACATATAACCATTTAGCTGCTCTATTTTTCTACCAGCTCCTATGCTTATCTGCATCAGAGACATCAGAGCTGTAGGGGAGCTCGAAAAAGGAACAAAACAGTGGACAAAAACAGTTGGGTGAGAACTGTTAGAATAACCCAGAGACACAAAAACATAGGGGAAAAATCACGTCAGGTTTAGAAAGAGACAGATAGTAAAGAGGTCACAAAAAGCCTAGAAAGGAATAGCTTATTGCTTAGTATAAGAATCAGAACAATTCAGCAAGCTATCTGGACATAGCATTATGATATTTTTGACTCAGGTGCAAGGAAAAGAGGAGTATATTTAAAATGTGCCAAATAAATCACAGAGATATTAAGTTAGTCCACCTGAAAATGGGACATAGATCTCTGGGACTTCTCTAATAGCAGATTTAGAGAAAATATTTCATATTTTGATAGGTCATTTAAAACCAAACATGTTCTATCTGCCCCCAAGTGCTTCACCCATTTGAACCAAGTGGTTATTAAAGCTCCCCATTCTAAATATCTTATTGTTTTCCAAGGACAAACATAGATGGTGTGAAGCAGTGTAGTGCAAGCGATACCCACGCAAACTGAGGGTGAGAGGCAGTGTCTGGGTGGTACAGGGCTGTCCCACACAGAGCTATAGCCCGGGTCTGGCCAGCAGGAGGGCTTGTGTGCACCAGCACACGCATGAACACAGGCTCAAGTGCTGCATTTCCTAGTAAGCCCAGTGTCCTGTTCAGCATCCTGAATTTGCTTGGCAATTTTTCTCAGAGCAGTCCAAAAAACACCCAGCAGCCACAAGTTGTAGCATGGAAAATTCTGGTGAGATATAAGGAAAAATTTCTTCATAGTGGACCAGCAATGAAACTGGGGCCCAGAAAGACTGTGCAACATCCACCCTTGGAGGTTTTTAAAGCTTAGACAAGAATCCAAGTAACCTGGTTTAGCTTTGAAGTTGGCCCTCCTTCAGAGCAGAGGGTGGACCAGAGAACCTAGAGGTCCTTTCTAATGTAAATTATTCAATTATATTAAATAGTACTGATGTACTGATGACATCCTCACAGCACTGGAAAAGACAGGCAAACAGGATTTGCAAAATCTGTCAGTCTCTGGATATCAAATCTACTCTTGCAGTCCAAATCACCATGTAAAAGGAAGTTACCTCAGCCTTCCCCATCAAAGCCAGTATCTCGGGCATCTTACCGACTCTGTTTTCCCTGAGCACTTTGCTCCATGCCCGCTGACTCATAATGTGCTCCCTGTGACAGCACTCCCATAGATCTGAAATACAGAAATCCCTTCCCCTTTATGCTTTCCCCACTCTTTTTCCCAGTACCTCCAGGAATTTTGCAAACCTTCCCCACTGCTGAATTTCCACCTTTCCACTGCATTCACCTTCGCTCCAAACACCTGACAAGGTGTTGTAGAAGCATCTAGCAATTGTGACAGGTGATAAAATCTCGCACATCATTTTTATCTGGTATAACAGGCCACCATAAGGTGTTATGCAACTGACCCAGTTTGAGGCATTTAAAATAACAGTTTTACAAAACATGACTGTTGTAATCTACTGAGGACTGATCCTGTCCCCACTAAGAATCAATAACCATATTACTGGAGGCAGAACCAGACCCTATACATCAGCACCGCCCATCCATATTCTAAATAAGTTGTACAAGGAAACATATTAGTATCTAATCTTGGTTCTTTGGCACCTAAATAAGCCTCGTCACCATAGCAACAGATGGCTTCACAATTTTTAATGCCTTTATTTTCACAAGTCCTCTGAGAAATAGAGGACAGCTGTCCCCGTTTTACAACTGAGTAACTGTGATGCAGAGAGGCAAAGTGATCAGCCCCAAATCCTTCATGAAACATACAGAGAGCAAGATGTCAGGGCACCACATTTCCCAAGCATCCTGCCAGTACCCAAATCTCCTACCCCACCCTTGCTTCTAAAAGTACTTCTTATATCTACGGCTACGTGAACACAGAATCTGAAAATCTGGCTTTTACATATAGAGGCTCAGGCCTGGACTATCATTTCATAGACTGAGCTGCATTTTTTTTTTTTTTTTAAAGGTTTATCTTCATAGGGGGTTGAACCACAGAGGAAGTCCAACGGGATTTGGAAAATGGATTTGGCCAATTCAGTAAACCAGAAAGTAATGATGATGCTGTGTAAATCCCACCAGTTCGTTAAAATTTTAACAGGTTGCAAAGACATCCAATTCTGTGCTTCCTTTCCATAGTATTTGGCAAGAATCTGACTTCTGCACTCTACATGGCATGCACTCTAGGGAACATAAACATTAAAGTAGCTAGTTCTTCCCTGTAAATTAGTTATCTAAAAAAGATAACGTCCATAACCTGAAAAGAACAGCAGTGTGTCCCACACCCGTGCTTTTGTATATGTTTTGCTGCCAATCCTTCCAAGGGGGATGAACACAGAGGACCTCCTTGCCTGCTTCCCCTTGGCTGTATCAGACTACAGTGGGTTATCTCAGGCAGGTATGAGCTATGCAAAGAGCCATGTCTACCCTTTCTGTATAATCTAAACCTGTATTGTTTTATAGGTCCTTTCCTTTTGTCCAGGCATAAAATTCCAATTTCCAAATGTGGGATATTCTGATCTGGGCCTCTTGTTAGGCTGTTTCAGAACAATTTGTTATCAGGTCAGGACTGGTTTCCATATCCATTCTACATTGCTCTGTCTCTCCTCAAAGTTCAGGTAGTAGCTCGATTCTCCTTTAATTATAATAGTTTATAGGTAAAACAGCTTTAGTTCATGAGATATCTATCTTTATTTTATGAGCTTAAAAAATGCCAGACAAGCTTCATTTATCAATATAATCTTTTTAGTTTACAATTAGCATCAGAGTCGTATATAAAACATCTCAACCTTAAAATGTCTCTACTTATCACAGCAGTCTACACTGTTTATATTTATGAGGCAATTTGCACAAATGCCTTTAGATTGATGCAATGATCACTTTTCATTTTTCTACTTCTGGTATGTTGTGTTTCTCTTCCCTTTATACTGGCTTTTTTCAGGAAACTGCTTTATTCATTTATCAGGAAGAACTGCTTTAAGAGAGGCAGATGGGAGCACCTACAAAGTGAAATATGGAAACTGTCTCTACATGGCATAAGTGTCCCCCTGGGTACTAGTGAACATTATATTTTTAAAAGGCATATTTTACTTTCAAAGTAGAAGCAATTACTTTTAATTGTGTTTCTCAGCATGAAAAACTTACAAAAAGCATGTTTTTCTCCTCCTCAAAGTCAGCCCTGTATATTAAAAACAGAAACACTCCAATACACACTAAAAAACAGGCCACAGTTGTCCTAGGAATATATAGCAGCACTGCTAAGCATGACTGCGTAAAGATATGTTAAGTACGAAGTTGCCTTAGGTTTATCTTGGCTGTCTTAACTTTGATGAGATTAGAGTTGCAGAATCAAATGCAAATAAGTCCCCTGTTTCACTACAATAAACCTTGGTACTTCTTTAAACTACCAAAACATGTCAATGCTTTGCTCTATCAGCTGGTTTTGAACATTAACACTTTTTCCTTTAGTTATGCAGAAAAGGTTAAAATCCAGGACAGATGCTTTCATCTGAAGATGAACTGCAGAGCTACATCACCAGAGAGATCTGGCGTTATACAGACAGCTCAACTCTGGCTATGTGATCGACCTGTTTAATCCAACACACCTTAGAGGACCCTTAGTGGCAGTGTAGCCTGCCACATTTAGTCTGACAGTCACCAAAAAAAAGCGTCAAGACCACATTGAGTTGATCATATTACTTTCTTTTGGGGCTGTCTAGCTGCCTCCCTTTGGAGGCAAACACAACTTCTGTGGGATGCTAAGGTAATCCCTGGTAGTGCCTGCAGCATTGCTGGAGCCATCACCAATACATGTGACCCAACAGAAGGTAGGAGACAGGGTTCTTCATGGATGAACAAAACACATCGGCCATAGTGAGGACAGACATGGGAAACTAAAGGGGTTAAAGAAGAGATTTGGTGACTGCAGGCACCTGCAGTGGGAGAAAACCTGGGTTTCACGTGTATCAGTCTGCATTTACAAAATAATGTCCTTAATGACAAAAAGAATGCTCATTTTCATAACTATTGGCAAGACTTACCTCACACAGGAGGTAAAGTACAGACTACAGCACAGCTGGAAAGGCACATTGCCAACCTTTGTTTGTCCCACATAGAAAATAAGCTTCCCTTAGACTGCTGCTTCCACTTTCTTGACATAGTCTCCCTAGCAGATAGCACAACTAAATTAACAATTGCGGTTATCAAATCCGTTTTTCTTGTGTATCCATCCTACCTGCCCAGAGACTGGGCTAGAATTTAACGAACACAAATTTAAACACTGCCTAGTGAGAAACAACCAATAATCTCCATTATCCTTACTTGAAAGAGGTATTGGGAAATTATATCAAAATGAAGTGCTTATTTGAAAGAAATTGGAATCAGTTTCCTACCCATATTTAGCACTATTTAATTGAGGAACAAAGGCACTGAAGTGTAGGGTTTCACCCTCTGACATTTTGTTCAACAGAAAATTGAAAACCACAATGCCTGCCTGCACTGTTAAAACCTGATGTCAAACACATTAGAGATTTGCACGTGTATAAAGCAATAAATAAAGAAAACCAAAAATAAAACAATACAATTTGAAGCCCTGGGAACTGCCCTACTTCATGAAAATAGCACCGTGCATCTCAATGAAGAGAAACAAAGGTTGTAAATAGCAATACTGTCTCAAGAGCTTGCCCTCAATTATACAAGGCTGCTATTGCAGATAGAAATATTTTAAGAAGAAACAGGCAACAGGTTCACAAAAACACACAGGAAGAGGAGGTGCAGGGCATGAATCTGTCCTCTTGCTTGAAAGCGATTGGGAGAACACAACTGGAGCAGGCTGAGACTGTGAACATGGCACATCCAGGACAGATGGGTTTCCATTTCCTGACAGACAGAATGCTGTTGGGAGAGGAGGTCACACACGCTGGAAGGAATGATGCAGGGTTTCGCAAAGGCTAACTAGGCACTGTGAGTAGAGCTACCTGTTAGTTTAGTATACTAGCTTTGGTTAGTAGATGTCGATGAACAGCACATTGCCAGACTCCTTGATCCATCTCCTCACCAGATATCTCCTCTATTAAACACATCCCAAAAGACCCAACGTGTATGGCAATACGAACAAAGGGGACCGTTTGGGACAAACTGGAGATTTAGAGCAGTTACCATGGAAAAGCCTGTGCAAGCAGAGGTTCAAATGCTGTACTCACTAGTATAAATTCACAGAGTATCTGTTGGATTCTGTGACCTAAATTCAGGTTCATATTGATGAAAACTGGGGAAAATATGGTCCAGTTATTTATCTTGTTTCTCATGTCAGAAGGCAAACTTGGCAAACTTGGCAACCTCTGGCTAAAGGAAAAAAGAGGTTCTTTCAGTTAGCATCCCCCTCACACTAGAGCACACAACATGCCCCCTGCTCTCTCCATCATTAATATAGTCACACTTTGCATGATCTTAAGCAGGTGATGTGATAACTGAATGCTGATACCTTGGCTCTGGGTTACTGTGTGGGCTTGGCTGCAAAGCTAAGCCACAACAGACATTCCTGCTTCCAGCAGATGGACAGAACTACTTCTAGTGTTTCTCCCCAGAACTGGGGAGCCTTTGGCCAAGAAAAGCCACAGGAGATTTCTGAATGGGCTTTATCGGTTGCTCCACTCTGGCTGCCAGAAAGTTCTTTCTCTTGGCCGCTTTCCTCATTAAGCCAGCAATAGGGCACCTTGGCAAATGCTCAGCCACTGGAGATTTTAAGAATTCTGCAAACATCTACAAAGATTACAGGCATACCAAAGATATACTGGGAAGGTACTACAGAGGAGAAACGTCACTACTAGTTTAGCGGTTGGGATGAAGTACGTAATAAAACATCCCTAATAATGTAACCTGCTTTCTTGGTATTCCATAGGCACTGCCGTAACTGACTTTAAAGATGAGCTCAAAGATTCACATAACTGAGCACGCTTACAGTAAAATTAATACATATATTTCAGCCTTACTACAGCTGCTGCTTAGCAATCAAGAAAGTAAAAATCTCTGCTTCTGTGGCTCCAGAGTGACTCCACGTGCTGATTAGCCTTCAGTCCCACCTAGCAGATCACAGTGTTTAGTGGCTTGTCACTAAAACTGATAGAATTCAAAAACAAGAAAGACAAACTAGATGAAGGGACTCGGCTATAAAGAAGAATTAAAAGTGCCAAGTGCCCATAACCTGTTCAAGCCATGAGGAAAGGCAGATATCAATAGCCTAGAAATGCTCAAAATATGACAATAACAAACACAGAAGGGACATGTTTAATATGATCCAGGGAAATAACTGGAATGAACAGTATGAAATTGTGGCTCCTGTGACAAGTTTTGGGAGCAGTCCAGCTTTGCCAGCATAGATTAGCTATCAGTCACCATCCTCTGGTTAATCAGAATGTTTCACAAGTAAGGATGAATTTTCAGAAGTGTTGTGCAGAATTAATTTTAGGTGAAATAAATCCAGTAGTGATGTAGCAAACTTTCCTGCTCTGGTGAGAACCTTCCTGCCAACTCAAGCAGCCCAAAACCCACACTGAGCTTCCCTGCCCTGAAGGATTAGTGCCAGCTCAGTACAGAATGACTCTCCATACATTGGTGCATCAGAGCTCTTAGAAACAGCAGGCTTGATATCTCAAGTATTTCCTGATAGTGATTCCTATTAGGCAGTGGAATAGCCTCCTGAGAAAAAGATAAGGCAGCCTTATTGTTGATAGAATACAAAACTAGGAGAGCACAATACAAGAAACCGTACTCCAGAGAATAAAACCTGTAATGGCCTTGTTGATGACTGAATAAGGCTTTTCCATCTTTAACATCTACAGATGATGCACAAGTCCTTAGGAAAGCTGAAAAGATTCATATCTCCCAAAAAAATCCCAATATTATTTCCTATTTAGAGAAACAACTTCTTGTTCTCCTAAAGGACAAAGTGAGGTCTGAGGTAGCTGTTAGCACTACTCTCACAAACTGAATTCTAACCAGGTCTGCTGTTCTCTTTTAATGTAAAGTATGCACAAACTTACAGAATGCTTAATTTTCATTAGCTAATACCTGCCATGTTTTTCATTGCTTCTTTCACATTTTTCCTTTCTTTTCCACTGTAAATAGTGAACTCAAGGAAATATTGCTACATTACCTAAATTCCCAGTCCCATTTACAGAAGTTATTCCTCTCAGGAATTACTGAGTTCTGAATAAGATCTTAGTAATCATTCAGTGAGAAATCAGAGGACATGTTGTTTGTCTAAAGCAATATCAGAAGATATTTCCTTACATTTGTCAGAATCAACTAAAAAGTTTATGAAGCACAGCAATGTCAGCCACAATCACTCACTCTCTGACATGAGAGACTGGAAGAAAGAAGGTGCTGATCTAATACACAAGGGACTTCTTGACATTTACTTTTCACAAAAGATCCAGCTGTTCTAGAATTCAGGCTGACCAAATCTTGAAGAAAGAAACAGGCAAAGGCTGTTAAAAAAAACAGTGCCCAACCCAATATTCAGAAACAAAGAACGAACAGATGCCAAGAACCCCATCTGCCCTTCTCTGGAAATGTGCCAAACATTGTTTTCTCTAATTTTATGAATTCGCAATTGGAAGAGATTGCATATTTTTGTTAAAGGGTAAAGGGATGGTGTAATGCAAGTGCACAGAAAGTGCAAGGAAGAGGTTTAAAGCAAACTACTGCTCAGAAAGGTTAGGAATATTTCACTTTCTCCTGTCAAAAACATCATGAACTGTTCAAGTAACTTCCAGAGGATTTAACTTCAGCTAAGAAGCCTGAAGAATAAAATGATAGAAATAAAGTAAAATAATAGAAACAGACAGTAGTTTTAAACCAGGGCTACACCCTCCATCTCCACCCACCATAAACAGGGCTAGACAAAGTCAAAGAACCCAGATCACAACCAGAAAAGAACCTCTAACTACAAATGCAAAATAACCGTGGACTCCATCATTTGTTCCTCTTTAATTGTTTACCAACTTCTGATTTAAGAAAAAAAAAAAAAAAAAAGGCAAGACTATTCAAAGCATGAGAATGGATGAGCATTGCTAGCTTGACTCCTTTCCTCCCAGATAAACTGACCACTACCAGCGTAGGACATTCCCCGTGAAGTTACCTGGGTTAGCACCTGATTGGTAACAGGTTTTCCTAAAGCCAAAGATAAATTAGTCTGGATAAAACTCACATTAAATTAAGCCAGAATCTGTGTGACGCTCCTTTGATAAGAATCTTGAGTGGCAAAAGGTGATTTAGGACAAAAGCTACACCTATTTGTCTTTTCCAGATTTGTGCAAGAAAGACCTGCTTCATCAACAGCTTGACATGAGGGCCTCATGTTCTTCTCCTTAGCTTTTTTCTGCATGGTTTTATAAGCTCTGCCCATTCACTTAAAATAATAACGAATAATTTACTAAAAAGTCAAAGAACACATGAATCTGCCTTAATATTGGCACATCAAATGATGTTTAACAGTTGCCTAGCACCATGGATTTCAATAAAGCATTTCCTCATCCCCATCAGAGTAAGTTAGAGAAGAAGCAGCAACACAATGAAACATTTGCAGAGTCTTCTAAGTGGCTTACTTCATCTGAATGCTACAGTACTTCACTATAATAGGAACAATTATATGTGGATTTAGCTCAATTAAGCATCACCTTGGTAATGCTCTCTCTTTTGTTATCCAAAGATCATATGTTCAACAAGATGACTGAAGTTTACCCAGGAAGACAACTCAATGTTCTAGCTTTATATTTAAGAGAGCCAAGTTTAAAGAAATTATTTTAAAGCCTGAAACTAATTACTCTCCATTCACACTCGTTACTTCAAATGTATGCGCCTCAATAGCTCACACATTGGCTACAACACATATTGGCTGTATTAGTTGACAAGTCCCTTCCAACTTTTTTCTGAACCTTATGCACAAAATTGTATGTACTATGTTTAATGTTTGAAAAATGTTATTACGCCCCTACCTGTCACCTTTCCTCTATGCTAAGAAGCTGATGTTCATTCAGTTGTGTCTTTGATCTTTCCTATTGCTCCTCCATGAACGCTCCATAGCTGGTCCACATCTTCCTTGAAATGCAGTAGGCAAACCAGGCAAACCACTCTAGGTGAGTAATTTGGCAGTATCTGAGCAACAAATTACTTCACATTTATGCATCCAAGAATCATCTTTTCTTTTCCTTTTGTTTTTGTGACTCTACCATGTTTCCCTTCACCCATTTTCCACAGGACTCAACCACCTGGTTTCACATGATTGATTGCTCCTATCCACCTGTAGTATCTTGCCTTGTCACTGTTGCATAGCCTCTTTTTCAGATAGCTTCAATCTGTCACTTAGAATTCATGTCTTCCCTTAAAATATGCTAGAGGTCCCTCGTGGATTACTGTCATCTGTGCACATAAGTATACTCTCTGCCCTCTCTTCTAAGTGACTGATGAAAACATTCAGTAATACTGGGTCTAAGATAGCCTCGGTATTTTAACTATAGGTAATTTGCTGTGGCATTTCAGCAGTGCTTTAGCCCGGGATGACGTTTCTCAGGCCAGCGTGATTTAAAAATATCAAATTAGTCAAGAAGTCTCCATTCTGTTCTTCCCTGTTAATGGCTGAGATCTTATCCTTTGTCACTTATACAAAGTGTGTCTGACAGTAATTCAGTGAAGACTGATGGAGTATTAGTAATTTCTCAACATCATCTGTTGCTCGGATGACCTATTCCCAGGAGCAGACAACCAATTCTTTCCTTGGTCATCTTACTACCGTTTTGTGTTGTTGTTTCTGTGCCTTGACAGTCTTAATATTATCTCTTCATATTTCTGCTATAAATTTAATCCATCCTTAATGGTCAAGATTTGATATGCTGCTTTTATGGTGGGAGACTGCAGTGATCTGACAACACGTACAACATTTACATCATAAGCAAGGACAACCACACATTTTCCACTCCTGCAAAAACTCTTGTATTCAGCTAGCACAATATTTGTATTGTATTTGAGACAATTTGGCTCAATGTGACCCTAATTGAAATATGCCCTTTTTAAATTCAGTTAGAACAGCATCATGCTATATTTCAATGCACTATATTACATTCCAATGCATTTTCTCTTTGCTCTAAAGGAATTTCTTGAAAGCATGGCATTGCTACCAGTGTCTCTTTTCTAAATGCTCTGTGGTCTGCACAGGACAGCAACTGCAAAAGAAGGCAATTGTAATAAGGTTATTTGCTACATCCTCTTAAAATTTTGAGACATTTGGCTGTAAAACTACCTGACCTTTTGAGTTGTTTTGTTGTACTCTCATTATGCACATTCACCATTTCATAACTCTTCTGTTTTCAACATAAAATATGTGAATCATTTCAGATTGTTCCACGGATTGCAGCTGACCTATCCCACTAGCAGCAAAGAACCTGCTTACATATATATGTACATTTTATATGTGCACACACACATATTCATATGTGAATATATATACACACAGATATAGGGGTTTATGTGCATGTATATTGGCACACACACTTACATACTGTGCATGCATATCTATTCCATATTTTACCTCCAGAGCTAGACGTTTGCTTATGATACAAATGACGTATTGCTACCTGACAGTATGAACAAAATATTTTTCTGAAAATGCACTCACAAGATAATTATACAAGCAATTATTATTTGAAGTATAGGAGGAGGGAAAGAGGAGGTTTCAAAACACACAAGAAAACAAGCCAAGTTAAGCATCCATGAAAATAATCTAGCAGGGATTTCTCATAGACAGCCAAAGCAGAGGAGGTATGCATAACACCAGAAAAGAAAAAAGTACAGAGGCTGATATTTGATACAAACCACCACTGAAATGCAACTCAAAAGGCCAGTTGAACCCCTTGTTCACTTTCAGACAAGGATTCCTATGAAGGCATATTTCTTCTGGCCTTGGTGTTGACCCTCTGCACAGAAGGAAATTTCAGCACCCAGGATGACCACCATACCGTTGCAGTCACACGCTGTTGTAGGAGCACCCCAAAGGAGAATGGACAGACTCAGCGTCACATAATGCATCTGTTGGACTGGCTGGAAAACAGTGACTTAAACCAACGTACCTCTATATATTAATGAAGAAAACAGCATTTCAAGAACTTGCAAAAAAAAAAGAACACAGAAGGGACCCTGTATACTTTGGACACTTCTCTACAGTGTGGGGCAAGAGATTTAGGGCTGTTCTGCCTGGTCAGGAGCTGGGGCTGGATGTTTTCTCTCTCTTTAGGCATATTCCTCACAGTCAGAGAGAACAGGGTCTTTCATTGGTTCCTCCCTGCTTGCCAAAGAAACCACAATGATGTCTCAGTTTTGACAAAAAAAAAAAAACACCACAATACTGCCATAATCTTTCAAACAGCTTTATCCGCAAGTTCCTTCCAGTGCACACGAAGGAAGACTTGTCTCCTTCACTGGACTTTGGATTAGGCTCATATAAGCAGAAATAAAAGAGGAAACCATCATCATGTGAGATGTAAAATACTTGGCCTCTTGGTCTCTGCAGAGACAGGTCCCATCTATCAATAGTAGCCATTTATATTACCCAGAACAAACTTGGGTTAGTGGGAATATTTGTAGGCTTATATCCATGCAGCAACAAAGGGATTAAAACATTTCAGTGGAGTGGCTGTAAGACCTTCAACAACTTTGATTTCCCTGGCCTTTTCTTAGAAAGTTTCTGTGAGACACAACTTTCTGGAATATAAACTATGGAATAAAAACTGCAGGTTCATACAGGAGCCCTCTGACTATTATCTGTAGAAGGTAGAAAAGGAAACGAGTAATCTTTAACTGTAAAAACAATGTTATGGTTAATTAAACAGAAAAAAATCCTTGCCATCCTCAATATAACTTTGACATTTAATTTTATTTTATTTTAATGTGAAAAGGCCTTCCCCACAGGAGACCCAGGACGGTCAATTATAAAGAGAAAGAGAACCCTTTAACATTTTATGTTCTCATAAATCAGAAAGTTCGGTGGTTGTGTCAAACTTTATGAATCACCAGGCTTTCAGGCTGAGCAAAGTATTCAAGAGCCTCAGACTTACCTCAGACTGAACCATAAACCTGTCCATGCATCATTTACATGGAAAATTTGCTCACATAAAATGATCAGAACAACTCCCATTATGCCATCACAAACTTGGTGCATTTAAAATGCAAAGCAAACAACACCATTAGCAGGCAAACCTGGTTTCCAGGAAGTTTTGATCCTAGACTTTCCACATCTCTGTGCACTCTACAGATTTACCAAAGCTTATTCCATCCTGGGGCATGCATGGGGCCCTCATCTTCTCTGACCACCCGCCTACTCTCAAGAAACTAATGGGAACTCATCATTTTTGAAATTTTTCTCTTTTCACCAAATGTCCTTAAAATTAACCAAGTCACAAGTTAATTGGGAGGGAGAGGAAAAAAATAAAAGGCACAGTAGCAGATGCGGCACAATCACAAAACTTTCAGTTAGTTTTCAGCGGGGTTTTAGAGAACCAAAAGAAAAATTACAAGCACTGTCTTTATCTAACCAAACCACAGAAAAATGAGAGACTACAGCCTGAGCTAGCATCATACATTCAATTCACCAGGCTAGCTTAAGAAGCCTGAGTTTCAAAAGTCTCCTCATATCAGCCTCACGCTGCAAATAGTAAACAACTGAGCCCACACAATTGCATTCACTCCTCCCTTGCCTTCCTCTGCCTTTCAGATCAATCACAGAATATTATTCCCCATTCCCGCACGAGCAGCTGGGCCCCCCTGCCCGCTTTGTGCGGCATCAGTGGCAGTTCTAGCAGACCCAGGGAAAGAGTCCCTGTTAGCAGTGTAGGACTGAGGCAAACCTCGCATTTCATCTGTTCGTAAAACGCCTGAGATCCACTCAGCAAAGCAGAGAAGAGGAAATCTCAGGTGCTGGAAGTAGCTGCCTAGCCTCAAGTTGTTGGGGCCATCACCAAAGTCAAATGAGACCTTTTCAAATTTACAGGATATGGCTAGATGCCCAAAAGATCAATTTATTAATATTGCTGAACCTGTACCTGCCCCTTTTACCCTTGTATGTCTACTGCAATCCAGCTTCTGCTGCATCCAAAGCATCAGCCTGGTAGGACCTCGGCCACATGGCCACTGCCAGCCTGAAGCCCCTTTCACCGTTTCCCACCACATGAGAAAAGTGGCTGCCCCCAGGAAAGGCAACCTGGTACAGAAACGCCTGCATGCATGGTCTCCCAAACCTGACTGCAACTGATTTTCAGAAAAGGGTTTCATCGTGGAAGGAAATTCACATTGCACTAGTCTCAACAAACTTTGTTCTGAGGCAAGACCATAGCCACAACACTCAATACAACAGTTTTCCCCACTGGAGCTCGCTGCTTCTCTTACTTTTTATTTTACCACACTAAGTTCAATATCTCTGCTTTAACAGTCAGAGATTTGAAACAATTTATGTGATATCTTCCTCATTAGTGCCCTTTAAGTTACACAGTGTGCACAGTGAGCTTAATTATGAGACAATGCTGGGAAATTAAAATTTTTGAAAAAGCAGTAAATGTTAAAAATGAAAATGGGATGTTTAACTGGTAAATTGAATTTAAAAAATGTGAGTTATTAACTGAAGAAATCACTCAGCTTATAATAGTCTTGAGGATAATGACTCTATTATTTTTTAAAAATCCATATATTGTGCATTGCATCAGCTAATAAATTAAAATAAACAGCAAGATTATCATAACCACTAGCAACCTTTCCCTACAAGCAAAGAGGAGCTGCAAACATAAAATGCACAAACAAGAACAATTAACATTAGTTTAATGGAATATGCCCTTGGAGCAGGCACACACTGCTTCGAAGAAACTCTGAACTGTACGACCACCCACAACATTCTCACCTCAGAAAGGTCAGCCAGGCCAATGTACCTCAAGAGGAAAATCGACTATACGATAGGAAGGGGAGGGGACCTGAGCAACAGACCAGGATGAGAGACCCTCATGCACAAAACAGCGGTGTTGATGCTCTGTGGGTCACATGCAGAGGACAAAAGAGCTTCTGCTACTAACAAAATAAAAGTTTTGTTGCGTTTGGGTGTTTGGCTTTTTTTCAGGAGAAATGATCAGAAAATTTTTGTTTTCAGAGCTGAACATCTCTGTTTCCTTCCTTGAGCTCCACAGAAAAAAAAAAATAAAAAAAAAATCTTTACAGGGACACACACAACCGCATTAGAGGAAGTTAGAGAAGAAGAAACACCTCCATCACATCACTGTCTGAATGCTCATGAAATGGTACAAGGTGCCACTTGTGGGGAGGGAGACAAACCAAGGAAACACTGTAATAGCTTCAAAAAGAAATAGAAATCCAGTCAGTCCTCCATGCAATAGAAATTCATCCAAGTCTGATAAGACGTTAAAAATCTCCTTTGTGAGAACAGTAACGGTCAGAATTGTGACAAAATTTCTGATACACCTCAACTGGAGTCAGGGTGCACGGTGAGGTGGATAAAACTACAGTTCTGCTCATGTCAAGACAGCAC